>CM061552.1:295749660-296429900 GCA_030864225.1 Capsicum baccatum var. pendulum
AGTAGTGTCCTAAACATAAATTGAAATCCCATATTTCAGTAGGGTCCAGAACAGAATGTAAAATCCCATTTTTTAGGAGGGTCCTAAACATAAAGTGAAATCCCATTTCTCAGGTGGGTCCTGTACATAGAGTAAAATCTCATTTTTCAGGAGGGTCCTGAACATAAAGTAAATCCCTTTTTTCAGGAGGGTCCTAAACAGAAAGAAAAATCTTATTTTTCAGGAGGGTTCTGAACAGAAATTAAAATCCTATTTTTCAGGAGGGTTCTGAACATAAAGCGAATTCCCATTATTCAAGTTGGTCCTAAACATAGAGTAAAATCCTATTTTGCAGGAGGGTGCTGAACCAAAAGTAAAATCCCATTTTTTAGAAGGGTCTTGAACATAAAGTGAAATTCAATTTTTCATAAAGGTCCTGAACAGAATATAAAATCCCATTTTGTAGGAGGGTCCTGAACATAATGTGAAATTCCATTTTTTTTGGAGGGTCCTGAACACAAACTAAAATCCTATTTTGCAGGAGGATCTTGAATAAAAAGAGAAATTTCATTTTTCAGGAGGGTCCTTAACAAAAAGTAAAATTCCATTTTTCTAGAGGGACCTGAAAATAAAGTAAAATCTCATTTTTCAGGAGGATCCTAAACAGAAAGTAGAATATTATTTTTTAGAGGGTTCTGGAGCATAAAGTGAAATCCTATTTTTCAGGAGGGGTCCTGAACAAAAAGTAAAATCCCATTTGTCAAGACAGCCCAGAACAGAAAGTGAAATCCCAATTTTCAAAAGGGTCCTGAATATAAATTAAACTCCCATTTTTCAGGAGGGTCCCTGAACATAAAGTGAAATCCCATTTTTCAGGAGGGTCCTGAAGAGAAAGTAAAATCCATTTTTTAGTAGGATCTTGAACATAAAGTGAAATCCCATTTTTCAGGAGAGTCCTGAACAGATAGTAAAATCCATTTTCAGGAGGGTCCTGAACATAAAGTGACATCCCATTTTTAGGAAGGTCCTGAACAAAAGATAAAAATCTCATTTTTCAAAGGTTACTGAACAGAAAGTAAAATCTTATTTTTCAAGTTGGTCCTGAATAGAAAGTAAAATCCAATTTTTCAGAAGGGTCCTAAACATAAAGTGAAATTCCATTTTTCAGGAGGGTTCTGAACAGAAAGTAAAATTCTATCTTTTAGGAGGGTCCTGAACATAAAGTTAAATCCCATTTTTCAGGAGGGTCCTAAACATAAAGTGAAATCCTATTTTTCAAGAGGGTCCTGAACATATAGTGAAATCCCATTTTTCATGAGGATCCTGTACAGAAAGTAAAATCCAATTTTTTAGGAGGGTCCTGAAAATGATGTGAAATTCCATTTTTCAGGAGGGTCCTGAACAGAAAGTAAAATCCTATTTTTCAAGAAGGTAATGAACAGAAAGTAAAATCCCATTTTTCATGAGAGTCCTGAACATAAAGTAAAATCCAATTCTTCAGGAGAGTCCTAAACATAAGGTTAAATCCCATTTTCAGGAGGGTCTTGAACAGAAAGTAAAATCCCATTTTTCATTAGGGTCCTGAAAATAAAGTAACATCCCATTTTCTGGAGGGTCCTAAACATAAATTAAAATCACATTTTTTTAGAGGGTCCTGAGCAGAAAGTAAAATCCTATTTTTCAGGAGCGTCCAGAACATAAAGTAAAATCTTATTTTTCGAGAGGATCCTTAACATAAAGTACAATTTCATTTTTCTGGAGGGTCCTGAACATAAATTGAAATCTCATTTTTCTGGAGGATCCTGAACAGAAAGTAAAATCCCATTTTTCTAGAGGGTCCTGAATATAAAGTAACATCTCATTTTTCAGGAGGATCCTGAACAGAAAGTAAAATTCTATTTTTCAGACGGGTCGTGAACATAAAGTGAAATCCCATTTTTTCAGGTGGGTCATGAACAGAGAGTAAAATTCAATTTTTCAGGAGGGTCCTGAACAGAAAGTAAAATCCCATTTTTCAGGAGGGTCTTGAATAGAAAGTAAAATCCCATTCTTAAGGATAGTCTTCAAAATAAGGTAAAATTCCATTTTTCCGGAGGGTCCTGAAAGTGATGTGAAATTCCATTTTTCAGGAGGGTCCTGAACAGAAAGTAAAAATCCTATTTTCAAGAAGGTAATGAACAGAAAGTAAAATCCCATTTTTCACGAGGGTCCTGAACATAAAGTAAAATTCCATTCTTCAGGAGAGTCCTAAACATAGGGCAAAATCCCATTTTTAGGAGGGTCCTGAACAAAAAGCAAAATCTTATTTTTCAGTAGGGTCCTGAAAATAAAGTAACATCCCATTTTCTGGAGGGTCTTGAACATAAAGTAAAATCTCATTTTTTAGGAGGGTCCTGAACGTAAACTGAAATCCCATTGTTCAAGAGAGTCCTGAACAAAAAGTAATATCTTATTTTTCAGGAGAGTCCTGAACAAAAAGTTAAATCCCTTTTTTAAGGAGCGCTGTGAACAAAATTTAAAATCCCATTTTTCAGTAGGGTCCTGATCATAAAGTAAAATTCTATTTTTCAGGAGGGTCATGAATAGAAAGTAAAATTCCATTTTTTAAGAGGGTCCTAAACAGAAAGTGAAATCCCATTTTTCAGGAAGGTTCTGAACCTAAACTAAATTTCTCTTTTTTTGGAGGATCCTGAACATAAAGTAAAAATCCAATTTTTCAGGAGGGTCATGAACATAAAGTGAAATCCAATATTTCAGGAAGATCCTGGACAGAAAGTAAAATCCTATTTTTCAGGAGAATCATGAAAAGAAAGTAAAATCCCATTTTTCAGGATATTCCTGAACAGAAAATAAAATCCTATTTTTCTGGAGGGTACTGAACATAAAGTAAATTTCCATTTTTCAGGAGGGTCCTGAAGAGAAAGTAAAATCCTATTTTTCAGGAGGGTCCTGAACATAAAGTGAAATCCCATTTTTTAGGGGGGTCCAGAACATAAAGTGAAATCCCATTTTTTAGGAGGGTCCTGAACATAAATTGAAATCCCATTTTTCAAGAGGGTCCTGAACAGAAAGTAAATTCCCATTGTTCAGGAGGGTCCTAAACATAAATTTAAATCCCATTTTTAAGGAGGGTTATGAAGAGAAGGTAAAATCCCATTTTCTAGGAGGGTCCTAATCATAAAATTAAATTCCATTTTTCAGTGGGGGTCCTGAACAAAAAGTAAAATCCCATTTTTTATGAGAGTCCTAAACAGAAAGTAAAATCTCATTTTTAGGATGGTCCTGAGTATAAAGTGAAATCCCATTTTTCAGGAGTCCTGAATATAAAGTGAAATCCCATTTTTCAGGAGGTCCTGAACTTAAAGTGAAATGTCATTTTTTAGGACGGTCAAGAACAAAAGGTAAACTCTCATTTTTCAGGAGGGTCCGGAACAGAAAGTAAAATCTCATTTTTTAGGAGGGTCTTGAGTAGAAAGTAAAATCTTATTTTTCAGGAGGGTCCAGAACTTAAACTAAAATCTTATTATTCAGAAGGATCCTGAACATAAAGTGCAATTCCATTTTTCAGGTTGGTCCTTAACATAAAGTGAAATCCCATTATTCAGGAGGGTCCAGAACAGAAAGTAAAATTCCATTTTTCTAGAGGGTCCTGAACATAAAATAAAATCTCATTTTTCAAAAGGATCCTGAACAGAAAGTAAAATTCCATTTTTTAGAAGGGTCCTGAACATAAAGTGAAATTCCATTTTTCAGGAGGGTCCTAAACAGAAAGTAAAATCCCATTTTTCAGGAGAATCCTGAACATAAAGTAAAATCCCATTTTTAAGGGGGGTCCTTAACAGAAAGTAAAATCCCATTTTTCAGGAGGGTCCTGAACATAAAATAAAATCTCATTTTTCAGGAGATCCTTAACAGAATGTAAAATCTCATTGTCCTGAACATAAACTAAAGTCCCATTTTTTAGGAGAGTCCAACACGTAAAGAAAAATCTCATTTTTTCAAGAGGGTCCTGAACATAGAGTAAACTCCTATTTTTCAGGAGGGTCCAGAACATAAAGTAAAATTCCATTTTTCAGGAGGGTCCTGAACATAAAGTGAAATCTCATTTTTTTGGAGAGTCCTGAACTGAAAGTAAAATCCCATTTTTCAGGAGGGTCCTGAAAAGAAAGTAAAATCACATTTTTCAGTAGTGTCCTAAACATAAATTGAAATCCCATATTTCAGTAGGGTCCAGAACAGAATGTAAAATCCCATTTTTTAGGAGGGTCCTAAACATAAAGTGAAATCCCATTTCTCAGGTGGGTCCTGTACATAGAGTAAAATCTCATTTTTCAGGAGGGTCCTGAACATAAAGTAAATCCCTTTTTTCAGGAGGGTCCTAAACAGAAAGAAAAATCTTATTTTTCAGGAGGGTTCTGAACAGAAATTAAAATCCTATTTTTCAGGAGGGTTCTGAACATAAAGCGAATTCCCATTATTCAAGTTGGTCCTAAACATAGAGTAAAATCCTATTTTGCAGGAGGGTGCTGAACCAAAAGTAAAATCCCATTTTTTAGAAGGGTCTTGAACATAAAGTGAAATTCAATTTTTCATAAAGGTCCTGAACAGAATATAAAATCCCATTTTGTAGGAGGGTCCTGAACATAATGTGAAATTCCATTTTTTTTGGAGGGTCCTGAACACAAACTAAAATCCTATTTTGCAGGAGGATCTTGAATAAAAAGAGAAATTTCATTTTTCAGGAGGGTCCTTAACAAAAAGTAAAATTCCATTTTTCTAGAGGGACCTGAAAATAAAGTAAAATCTCATTTTTCAGGAGGATCCTAAACAGAAAGTAGAATATTATTTTTTAGAGGGTTCTGGAGCATAAAGTGAAATCCTATTTTTCAGGAGGGTCCTGAACAAAAAGTAAAATCCCATTTGTCAAGACAGCCCAGAACAGAAAGTGAAATCCCAATTTTCAAAAGGGTCCTGAATATAAATTAAACTCCCATTTTTCAGGAGGGTCCTGAACATAAAGTGAAATCCCATTTTTCAGGAGGGTCCTGAAGAGAAAGTAAAATCCCATTTTTTAGTAGGATCTTGAACATAAAGTGAAATCCCATTTTTCAGGAGAGTCCTGAACAGATAGTAAAATCCATTTTCAGGAGGGTCCTGAACATAAAGTGACATCCCATTTTTAGGAAGGTCCTGAACAAAAGATAAAATCTCATTTTTCAAAAGGTTACTGAACAGAAAGTAAAATCTTATTTTTCAAGTTGGTCCTGAATAGAAAGTAAAATCCAATTTTTCAGAAGGGTCCTAAACATAAAGTGAAATTCCATTTTTCAGGAGGGTTCTGAACAGAAAGTAAAATTCTATCTTTTAGGAGGGTCCTGAACATAAAGTTAAATCCCATTTTTCAGGAGGGTCCTAAACATAAAGTGAAATCCTATTTTTCAAGAGGGTCCTGAACATATAGTGAAATCCCATTTTTCATGAGGATCCTGTACAGAAAGTAAAATCCAATTTTTTAGGAGGGTCCTGAAAATGATGTGAAATTCCATTTTTCAGGAGGGTCCTGAACAGAAAGTAAAATCCTATTTTTCAAGAAGGTAATGAACAGAAAGTAAAATCCCATTTTTCATGAGAGTCCTGAACATAAAGTAAAATCCAATTCTTCAGGAGAGTCCTAAACATAAGGTTAAATCCCATTTTCAGGAGGGTCTTGAACAGAAAGTAAAATCCCATTTTTCATTAGGGTCCTGAAAATAAAGTAACATCCCATTTTCTGGAGGGTCCTAAACATAAATTAAAATCACATTTTTTTAGAGGGTCCTGAGCAGAAAGTAAAATCCTATTTTTCAGGAGTGTCCAGAACATAAAGTAAAATCTTATTTTTCGAGAGGATCCTTAACATAAAGTACAATTTCATTTTTCTGGAGGGTCCTGAACATAAATTGAAATCTCATTTTTCTGGAGGATCCTGAACAGAAAGTAAAATCCCATTTTTCTAGAGGGTCCTGAATATAAAGTAACATCTCATTTTTCAGAAGGATCCTGAACAGAAAGTAAAATTCTAATTTTCAGACGGGTCGTGAACATAAAGTGAAATCCCATTTTTTCAGGTGGGTCATGAACAGAGAGTAAAATTCAATTTTTCAGGAGGGTCCTGAACAGAAAGTAAAATCCCATTTTTCAGGAGGGTCTTGAATAGAAAGTAAAATCCCATTCTTAAGGATAGTCTTCAAAATAAGGTAAAATTCCATTTTTCCGGAGGGTCCTGAAAGTGATGTGAAATTCCATTTTTCAGGAGGGTCCTGAACAGAAAGTAAAAATCCTATTTTCAAGAAGGTAATGAACAGAAAGTAAAATCCCATTTTTCACGAGGGTCCTGAACATAAAGTAAAATTCCATTCTTCAGGAGAGTCCTAAACATAGGGCAAAATCCCATTTTTAGGAGGGTCCTGAACAAAAAGCAAAATCTTATTTTTCAGTAGGGTCCTGAAAATAAAGTAACATCCCATTTTCTGGAGGGTCTTGAACATAAAGTAAAATCTCATTTTTTAGGAGGGTCCTGAACGTAAACTGAAATCCCATTGTTCAAGAGAGTCCTGAACAAAAAGTAATATCTTATTTTTCAGGAGAGTCCTGAACAAAAAGTTAAATCCCTTTTTTAAGGAGCGCTGTGAACAAAATTTAAAATCCCATTTTTCAGTAGGGTCCTGATCATAAAGTAAAATTCTATTTTTCAGGAGGGTCATGAATAGAAAGTAAAATTCCATTTTTTAAGAGGGTCCTAAACAGAAAGTGAAATCCCATTTTTCAGGAAGGTTCTGAACCTAAACTAAATTTCTCTTTTTTTGGAGGATCCTGAACATAAAGTAAAAATCCAATTTTTCAGGAGGGTCATGAACATAAAGTGAAATCCAATATTTCAGGAAGATCCTGGACAGAAAGTAAAATCCTATTTTTCAGGAGAATCATGAAAAGAAAGTAAAATCCCATTTTTCAGGATATTCCTGAACAGAAAATAAAATCCTATTTTTCTGGAGGGTACTGAACATAAAGTAAATTTCCATTTTTCAGGAGGGTCCTGAAGAGAAAGTAAAATCCTATTTTTCAGGAGGGTCCTGAACATAAAGTGAAATCCCATTTTTTAGGGGGGTCCAGAACATAAAGTGAAATCCCATTTTTTAGGAGGGTCCTGAACATAAATTGAAATCCCATTTTTCAAGAGGGTCCTGAACAGAAAGTAAATTCCCATTGTTCAGGAGGGTCCTAAACATAAATTTAAATCCCATTTTTAAGGAGGGTTATGAAGAGAAGGTAAAATCCCATTTTCTAGGAGGGTCCTAATCATAAAATTAAATTCCATTTTTCAGTGGGGTCCTGAACAAAAAGTAAAATCCCATTTTTTATGAGAGTCCTAAACAGAAAGTAAAATCTCATTTTTAGGATGGTCCTGAGTATAAAGTGAAATCCCATTTTTCAGGAGTCCTGAATATAAAGTGAAATCCCATTTTTCAGGAGGTCCTGAACTTAAAGTGAAATGTCATTTTTTAGGACGGTCAAGAACAAAAGGTAAACTCTCATTTTTCAGGAGGGTCCGGAACAGAAAGTAAAATCTCATTTTTTAGGAGGGTCTTGAGTAGAAAGTAAAATCTTATTTTTCAGGAGGGTCCAGAACTTAAACTAAAATCTTATTATTCAGAAGGATCCTGAACATAAAGTGCAATTCCATTTTTCAGGTTGGTCCTTAACATAAAGTGAAATCCCATTATTCAGGAGGGTCCAGAACAGAAAGTAAAATTCCATTTTTCTAGAGGGTCCTGAACATAAAATAAAATCTCATTTTTCAAAAGGATCCTGAACAGAAAGTAAAATTCCATTTTTTAGAAGGGTCCTGAACATAAAGTGAAATTCCATTTTTCAGGAGGGTCCTAAACAGAAAGTAAAATCCCATTTTTCAGGAGAATCCTGAACATAAAGTAAAATCCCATTTTTAAGGGGGGTCCTTAACAGAAAGTAAAATCCCATTTTTCAGGAGGGTCCTGAACATAAAATAAAATCTCATTTTTCAGGAGATCCTTAACAGAATGTAAAATCTCATTGTCCTGAACATAAACTAAAGTCCCATTTTTTAGGAGAGTCCAACACGTAAAGAAAAATCTCATTTTTCAAGAGGGTCCTGAACATAGAGTAAACTCCTATTTTTCAGGAGGGTCCAGAACATAAAGTAAAATTCCATTTTTCAGGAGGGTCCTGAACATAAAGTGAAATCTCATTTTTTTGGAGAGTCCTGAACTGAAAGTAAAATCCCATTTTTCAGGAGGGTCCTGAAAAGAAAGTAAAATCACATTTTTCAGTAGTGTCCTAAACATAAATTGAAATCCCATATTTCAGTAGGGTCCAGAACAGAATGTAAAATCCCATTTTTTAGGAGGGTCCTAAACATAAAGTGAAATCCCATTTCTCAGGTGGGTCCTGTACATAGAGTAAAATCTCATTTTTCAGGAGGGTCCTGAACATAAAGTAAATCCCTTTTTTCAGGAGGGTCCTAAACAGAAAGAAAAATCTTATTTTTCAGGAGGGTTCTGAACAGAAATTAAAATCCTATTTTTCAGGAGGGTTCTGAACATAAAGCGAATTCCCATTATTCAAGTTGGTCCTAAACATAGAGTAAAATCCTATTTTGCAGGAGGGTGCTGAACCAAAAGTAAAATCCCATTTTTTAGAAGGGTCTTGAACATAAAGTGAAATTCAATTTTTCATAAAGGTCCTGAACAGAATATAAAATCCCATTTTGTAGGAGGGTCCTGAACATAATGTGAAATTCCATTTTTTTTGGAGGGTCCTGAACACAAACTAAAATCCTATTTTGCAGGAGGATCTTGAATAAAAAGAGAAATTTCATTTTTCAGGAGGGTCCTTAACAAAAAGTAAAATTCCATTTTTCTAGAGGGACCTGAAAATAAAGTAAAATCTCATTTTTCAGGAGGATCCTAAACAGAAAGTAGAATATTATTTTTTAGAGGGTTCTGGAGCATAAAGTGAAATCCTATTTTTCAGGAGGGTCCTGAACAAAAAGTAAAATCCCATTTGTCAAGACAGCCCAGAACAGAAAGTGAAATCCCAATTTTCAAAAGGGTCCTGAATATAAATTAAACTCCCATTTTTCAGGAGGGTCCTGAACATAAAGTGAAATCCCATTTTTCAGGAGGGTCCTGAAGAGAAAGTAAAATCCCATTTTTTAGTAGGATCTTGAACATAAAGTGAAATCCCATTTTTCAGGAGAGTCCTGAACAGATAGTAAAATCCATTTTCAGGAGGGTCCTGAACATAAAGTGACATACCATTTTTAGGAAGGTCCTGAACAAAAGATAAAATCTCATTTTTCAAAAGGTTACTGAACAGAAAGTAAAATCTTATTTTTCAAGTTGGTCCTGAATAGAAAGTAAAATCCAATTTTTCAGAAGGGTCCTAAACATAAAGTGAAATTCCATTTTTCAGGAGGGTTCTGAACAGAAAGTAAAATTCTATCTTTTAGGAGGGTCCTGAACATAAAGTTAAATCCCATTTTTCAGGAGGGTCCTAAACATAAAGTGAAATCCTATTTTTCAAGAGGGTCCTGAACATATAGTGAAATCCCATTTTTCATGAGGATCCTGTACAGAAAGTAAAATCCAATTTTTTAGGAGGGTCCTGAAAATGATGTGAAATTCCATTTTTCAGGAGGGTCCTAAACAGAAAGTAAAATCCTATTTTTCAAGAAGGTAATGAACAGAAAGTAAAATCCCATTTTTCATGAGAGTCCTGAACATAAAGTAAAATCCAATTCTTCAGGAGAGTCCTAAACATAAGGTTAAATCCCATTTTCAGGAGGGTCTTGAACAGAAAGTAAAATCCCATTTTTCATTAGGGTCCTGAAAATAAAGTAACATCCCATTTTCTGGAGGGTCCTAAACATAAATTAAAATCACATTTTTTTAGAGGGTCCTGAGCAGAAAGTAAAATCCTATTTTTCAGGAGCGTCCAGAACATAAAGTAAAATCTTATTTTTCGAGAGGATCCTTAACATAAAGTACAATTTCATTTTTCTGGAGGGTCCTGAACATAAATTGAAATCTCATTTTTCTGGAGGATCCTGAACAGAAAGTAAAATCCCATTTTTCTAGAGGGTCCTGAATATAAAGTAACATCTCATTTTTCAGGAGGATCCTGAACAGAAAGTAAAATTCTATTTTTCAGACGGGTCGTGAACATAAAGTGAAATCCCATTTTTTCAGGTGGGTCATGAACAGAGAGTAAAATTCAATTTTTCAGGAGGGTCCTGAACAGAAAGTAAAATCCCATTTTTCAGGAGGGTCTTGAATAGAAAGTAAAATCCCATTCTTAAGGATAGTCTTCAAAATAAGGTAAAATTCCATTTTTCCGGAGGGTCCTGAAAGGAAAGTAAATTCCCATTTTTCAGGAGGGTTCTGAACATAAAGTGAAATCCCATTGTTCATGACGGTCCTGAACAAAAAATAAAATCCCATTTTTCAAGAGTGTACTGAACATAAAGTAAATTTCCATTTTTCAGGAGGGTCCTGAAGAGAAGGTAAAATCCCATTTTTTAGGAGAGTTCGGAACAGAAAGTAAAATCCCATTTTTCATGAGAGTCCTGAACATAAAGTAAAATCCAATTCTTCAGGAGAGTCCCAAACATAAGGTTAAATCCCATTTTCAGGAGGGTCTTGAACAGAAAGTAAAATCCCATTTTTCAGTAGGGTCCTGAAAATAAAGTAACATCCCATTTTCTGGAGGGTCCTAAACATAAATTAAAATCACATTTTTTTGGAGGGTCCTGAGCAGAAAGTAAAATCCTATTTTTCAGGAGCGTCCAGAACATAAAGTAAAATCTTATTTTTCGAGAGGATCCTGAACATAAAGTGCAATTTCATTTTTCTGGAGGGTCCTGAACATAAAGTGAAATCTCATTTTTCTGGAGGATCCTGAACAGAAAGTAAAATCCCATTTTTCTAGAGGGTCCTGAACATAAAGTAACATCTCATTTTTCAGGAGGATCCTGAACAGAAAGTAAAATTCTATTTTTCAGACGGGTCGTGAACATAAAGTGAAATCCCATTTTTTCAGGTGGGTCATGAACAGAGAGTAAAATTCAATTTTTCAGGAGGGTCCTGAACAGAAAGTAAAATCCCATTTTTCAGGAGGGTCTTGAACAGAAAGTAAAATCCCATTCTTAAGGATAGTCTTCAAAATAAGGTAAAATTCCATTTTTCCGGAGGGTCCTGAAAGGAAAGTAAATTCCCATTTTTCTGGAGGGTTCTGAACATAAAGTGAAATCCCATTATTCAGGACGGTCCTGAACAGAAAATAAAATCCCATTTTTCAGGAGGGTCCGGAAGAGAAGGTAAAATCCCATTTTTTAGGAGAGTCCGGAACATAAAGTGAAATCCCATTTTTCAGGGGGATCCTGAACATAAAGTGAAATCCCATTTTTTAGGAGGGTCCTGAACATAAATTGAAATCCAATTTTTAAGGAGGGTCCTGAACAGAAAGTAAATTCCCATTTTTCAGGAGGGTCCTGAACATAAAGTAAAATCTCATTATTAAGGAGGATTATGAACAGAAGGTAAAATCCCATTTTTCAAGAGGGTCCTAATCTTAAAATAAAATTCCATTTTTCAGTGGGGTCTTGAACAGAAATTAAAATCCCATTTTTTAAGAGAGTCCTGATCATAAATGAAAACTCCATTTTTCAGAAGGGTCCTGATCATAAAGTAAAATTCCATTTTTAAGGAGGGTCCTTAATAGAAAGTAAAATCCTATTTTTCAGAAGGGTCCTGATCATAAAGTAAAATCCTATTTTTCAGGAGGTCCTGAAGAGAAAGTAAAATCCCATTTTTCAGAAGGGTCCTGAATATAAAGTGAAATCCCATTTTTTAGGAGGCACCTGAACATGAACTGAAATCTCATTTTTCAGGAGGGTCTGGAACGTAAAGTAAAATCCCATATTTCAGGAGATCCTGAACATAAAGTAAAATTTCATTTTTCTGGAGGGTCCAGAACGTAAAGTAAAATTCCATTTTTCAGGAGTGTCCTGAGCATAAAATGAAATCTCATTTTTTAGGAGAGTCCGGAACAGAAAGTAAAAGCCCATTTTTCAGTAGGGTACTGAAAATAAAATAAAATCCCATTTTTCAGGAGAATCTTGAACATAAAGTGCAATTCTATTTTTCATGAAGTTCCTAAACATAAAGTGAAATCCCATTTTTCAGGAGGGACCTCAAAAAAAGTTAAAATCCTATTTTTCAGGGGGGGACTTGAACATAAAGTGAAATCCAATTTTTTAGGAGGGTCCTGAACATAAAGTAAAATCCCATTTTTCAGGAGGGGCCTGAACAAAAAGTAAAAATCCCATTTTTAAGAAGGGTCCTGAACAGAAAGTAAAATCCCATTTTACAGGAGGGTCCTGAACATAAAATGAAATTCCATTTTTCAGGTGGGTCCTGAACAGAAAGTTAAATCCCATTTTTTAGGAGGATCCTGAACATAAAGTGAAATCCCATTTTTTAGGAGGGTCCTGAACAGAAAGTAAAATCCATTTTTTCAGGAGGGTCCTGAACATAAAGTAACATTCCATTTTTAGGAAGGTCCTGAACAAAAGATAAAATCTCATTTTTCAAAAGGTTACTAAACAGAAAGTAAAATCTCATTTTTCAGGAGGGTCTTGAACATAAAGTAAAATCCCATTTTTCATCAGGGTCCTGAACATAAAGTGAAATCCCATTTTTCAGGAGGGTCCTGAAGTTAAAGTAAAATCCCATTTTTAAAGAGACTCCTAAACATAAAATGAAATTCTAGTTTTTCGGAGGGTCCTGCACATAAAGTGAAATTCCATTTTTCAGGAGGGTCCTGAACAGAAGGTAAAATTCCATTTTTAAGGAGGATCCTGAACATAAAGTGAAATCTTATTTTTCAGGAGAGTCCAGAACAGAAGGTAAAATCTAATTTTTTAGAAGGGTCCTGAGTAGAAAGTAAAATCTTATTTTTTTAAGGAGGATCCTGAACATAAAGTGCAATTGCATTTTTTAGGAGGGTCCTGAACATAATGTGAAATCCTGTTATTCAGGAGGGTCCTGAACAGAAAGTAAATTCCAATTTTTCTAGAGGGTCCTGAATATAAAGTAAAAACTCATTTTTCAGGAGGATCCTGAACAGAAAGTAAAATTCTATTTTTTAGAAGGGTCCGGAACATAAAGTGAAATCCAATTTTTCAGGAGGGTCATGAACAGAAAGTAAAATTCCATTTTTCAGGAGGGTCCTGATCATAAAGTAAAATTCTATTTTTTAGGAGGGTCTTTAATAGAAAGTAAAATCCCATTTTTAAGGAGGGTCATGAACATAAAGTGTAATCTCATTTTTCAGGAGGTCCTGAAGAGAAAGTAAAATCTCATTTTTCAAGAGGGTCCTGAACATAAAGTAAAATTTTATTTTTCAGGAGGATCTAGAAAATAAATTAAAATTCCATTTGTCAGGAGGGTCCTGAGCGTAAAATGAAATCCCATTTTTCAGGAGGGTCCTGAACATAAAGTAAAATTTCATTTTTCAGGAGGATCTAGAACATAAATTAAATTTCCATTTGTCAGGAAGGTCCTCAGCATAAAATGAAATCCCATTTTTCAGGAGGGTCCTGAACAGAAAGTAAAATCCTATTTTTCAGGAGTGTCCTGAACAGAAAGTAAAATTTTATTTTTTAGGAAGGTCCTGAACAAAAATTGAAATCCCATTTTTCAGGAGGGATCTGAACCTAAACTAAATTTCTCTTTTTCAGGAGGGTCCTGAACATAAAGTAAGAATCCAATTTTTCAGGAGGGTCATGAACATAAAGTGAAATCCAATATTTCAGGAAGGTCCTGGACAGAAAGTAAAATCCTATTTTTCAGGAGAATCATGAAAAGAAAGTAAAATCCCATTTGTCAAGACGGTCCTGAACAGAAAATAAAATCCCATTTTTTAGGAGGGTACTGAACATAAAGTATATTTCTATTTTTCAGGAGGGTCCTGAAGAGAAAGTAAAATCCCATTTTTCAGGAGGATCCTGAACATAAAGTGAAATCCCATTTTTCAGGGGGGTCCTGAACATAAAGTGAAATCCCAATTTTTAGGAGGGTCTTGAACATAAATTGAAATCTCATTTTTCAAGAGGGTCCTGAACAAAAAGTAAATTCCCATTTTTCAGGAGGGACCTGAACATATAGTTAAATACCATTTTTAAGGAGGGTTATGAACAGAAGGTAAAATCCCATTTTTCAGGAGGGTTCTAATCATAAAATAAAATTCCATTTTTCAGTGGGGTCCTGAACAGAAAGTAAAATCCCATTTTTAGGATGGTCCTGTATATAAAGTGAAATCCTATTTTTCAGGAGTCTTTAACATAAAGTGAAATCCCATTTTTCAGGATGGTCCTGAATAGAAATTAAACTCTCATTTTTCAGGAGGGTCCTAAACAGAAAGTAAAATCTCATTTTTAGGACGGTCCAGAACATAAAGAAAAATCTCATTTTTCAGGAGTGTCCTAAACGGAAAGTAAAATCTCATTTTTCATGAGGATCCTGAATAGAAAGTAAAATCTCAATTTTCAGGAGGGTCCTGAACATAAAGTGAAATCTCATTTTTCAGCAGGGTCCTGAACATAAAGTAAAATCCAATTTTAAAGATGGTCCTGAACATAAAGTGAAATCCCAGTTATCAGGAAGGTACTGAACATAAAGTAAAATCCCATTTTTTAGGAGGATGCTGAACATAATGTGAAATCTCATTTTTCAGGAGGGTCCAGAACAAATGGTAAAACCTAAATTTTCAGGTGGGTCTTGAACATAAATTAAAATCACATTTTTCTGGAGGATCCTGAGCAGAATGTAAAATCCTATTTTTCAGGAGGGTGCAGAACATAAAGTAAAATCTCATTTTTTTGATGGATCCATAACATAAAGTGTAATTCCATTTTTAAGGAAGGTCCTGAATATAAAGTGAAATCTCATTATTCAGGAGGTTCTTCGACAGAAAGTAAAATCCTATTTTTCTAGAGGGTCCTGAACATAAAAGTAAAATCTCATTTTTCATGAGGATTCTGAACAGAAAGTAAAATTTTATTTTTCAGAACGGTCCAGAACATAAAGTGAAATCCCATTTTTTAGGTGGGTCCTGAACAGAAAGTAAAATTCCTTTTTTCAGAAGAGTCCTGATCATAAAGTAAAACTCCATTTTTTAGAAGGGTCCTGATCATAAAGTAAAATTCCATTTTGAAGGAGGCTCCTTAATAGAAAGTAAAATCCTATTTTTCAGAAGGGTCCTTATCATAAAGTAAAATCCTATTTTTCAGGAGGTCCTGAAGAGAATGTAAAATCCCATTTTACAGAAGAGTCCTGAACATAAAGTAAAATCCCATTTTTTAGGAGGGTCCTGAACATGAACTGAAATCTCATTTTTTAGGAGGGTCTATAACGTAAAGTAAAATCCTATTTTTTAAGAGGGTCCTGAACATAAAGTAAAATTTTATTTTTCAGGAGGGTCGACAACGTAAAGTAAAATTCCATTTTTCAGGAGTGTCCTAAGCATAAAATGAAATCCCATTTTTCAGGAGAGTCCGGAACAGAAAGTAAAAGCCCATTTTTCAGTAGGGTACTGAAAATAAAATAAAATCTCATTTTTCAGGAGGATCCTGAACATCAAGTGCAATTCAATTTTTCATGAGGGTCCTAAACATAAAGTCAAATCCCATTTTTCAGGAGGGACCTAAAAAAAAGTTAAAATCCAATTTTTTAGGGGGAACTTGAACATAAAGTGAAATCCCATTTTTTTGGAAGGTCCTGAACATAAAGTAAAATCTCATTTTTCAGGAAGGGCCAGAACAAAAAGTAAAATCCCATTTTTAAGAAGGGTCCTGAACAGAAAGTAAAATCCCATTTTACAGGAGGGTCCTGAACATAAAGTGAAATCCCATTTTTCAGGAGGGTCCTGAACAGAAAGTAAAATCCATTTGTTCAGGAGGGTCCTAAACATAAAGTGACATCCCATTTTTAGGAAGTTCCTGAACAAAAGATAAAATCCAATTTTTCAGGATGTTACCGAACAGAAAGTAAAATCTTATTTTTCAGGTGGGTCCTGAATTGAAAGAAAAATCCAATTTTTCAGAAGGGTCCTAAACATAAAGTGAAATACCATTTTTCAGAAAGGTCCTGAACAGAAATTAAAATCCCATTTTTCAGGAGGGTCCTGAACATAAAGTAAAATCCTATTTTTCAGGAGGGTCTTGAACAGAAAGTAAAATCTTATTTTTCAAGAGGGCCCTGAACATATAGTGAAATCTTATTTTTCAGGAGGATCCTGTATAGAATGTAAAATCCAATTTTTTAGGAGGGTCCTGAAAATGATGTGAAATTCCATTTTTCAGGAGGGTCCTGAACAGAAAGTAAAAATCCTATTTTTCAAGAAGGTAATGAACAGAAAGTAAAATCCCATTTTTCACGAGGGTCCTGAACATAAAGTAAAATCTCATTCTTCAGGAGAGTCCTAAACATAGGGCAAAATCCCATTTTTAGGAGGGTCCTGAACAAAAAGCAAAATCTTATTTTTCAGTAGGGTCCTGAAAATAAAGTAACATCCCATTTTCTGGAGGGTCTTGAACATAAAGTAAAATCTCATTTTTTAGGAGGGTCCTGAACGTAAACTGAAATCCCATTGTTCAAGAGAGTCCTGAACAAAAAGTAATAGCTTATTTTTCAGGAGAGTCCTGAACAAAAAGTTAAATCCCATTTTTAAGGAGCGCTGTGAACAAAATTTAAAATCCCATTTTTCAGTAGGGTCCTGATCATAAAGTAAAATTCTATTTTTCAGGAGGGTCATGAATAGAAAGTAAAATTCTATTTTTTAAGAGGGTCCTAAACAGAAAGTGAAATCCCATTTTTCAGGAAGGTTCTGAACCTAAACTAAATTTCTCTTTTTTTGGAGGATCCTGAACATAAAGTAAAAATCCAATTTTTCAGGAGGGTCATGAACATAAAGTGAAATCCAATATTTCAGGAAGATCCTGGACAGAAAGTAAAACCCTATTTTTCAGGAGAATCATGAAAATAAAGTAAAATCCCATTTTTCAGGATGTTCCTGAACAGAAAATAAAATCCTATTTTTCTGGAGGGTACTGAACATAAAGTAAATTTCCATTTTTCAGGAGGGTCCTGAAGAGAAAGTAAAATCCCATTTTTCAGGAGGGTCCTGAACATAAAGTGAAATCCCATTTTTTAGGGGGGTCCAGAACATAAAGTGAAATCCCATTTTTTAGGAGGGTCCTAAACATAAATTGAAATCCCATTTTTCAAGAGGGTCCTGAATAGAAACTAAATTCTTATTTTTCAGGATGGTCCTGAACATAAAGTTCAATCCCATTTTTAAGGAGGGTTATGAACAGAAGGTAAATCCCATTTTTCAGGAGGGTTCTAATCATAAAATAAAATTCCATTTTTCAGTGGGGTCCTGAACAGAAAGTAAAATCCCATTTTTTAAGAGAGTCCTAAACAGATAGTAAAATCCCATTTTTAGGATGGTCCTGAATATAATGTGAAATCCCATTTTTCAGGAGTCCTGAACATAAAGTGAAATTCCATTTTTCAGGAGGTCCTGAACTTAAAGTGAAATCTCATTTTTTAGGAGGGTCAAGAACAAAAGGTAAACTCTCATTTTTCAGGAGGGTCCGAAACAGAAAGTAAAATCTCATTTTTTAGGAGGGTCTTGAGTAGAAAGTAAAATCTTATTTTTCAGGAGGGTCCAGAACTTAAACTAAAATCTGATTATTCAGAAGGATCCTGAACATAAAGTGCAATTCCATTTTTCAGGTTGGTCCTGAACATAAAGTGAAATCCCATTATTCAGGAGGGTCCTGAACAGAAAGTAAAATTCCATTTTTCTAGAGGGTCCTGAACATAAAGTAAAATCTCATTTTTCAAAAGGATCCTGAACAGAAAGTAAAATTCCATTTTTTAGAAGGGTCCTGAACATAAAGTGAAATTCCATTTTTCAAGAGGGTCCTAAACAGAAAGTAAAATCCCATTTTTCAGGAGGATCCTGAACATAAAGTAAAATCCCATTTTTAAGGGGGGTCCTTAACAGAAAGTAAAATCCCATTTTTCAGGAGGGTCCTAAACATAAAATAAAATCTCATTTTTCAGGAGGTCCTTAACAGAATGTAAAATCTCATTGTCCTGAACATAAACTAATGTCCCATTTTTTAGGAGAGTCCAACACGTAAAGAAAAATCTCATTTTTCAAGAGGGTCCTGAACATAGAGTAAAATCCTATTTTTCAGGAGGGTCCAGAACATAAAGTAAAATTCCATTTTTCAGGAGGGTCCTGAACATAAAGTGAAATCTCATTTTTTCGGAGAGTCTTGAACTGAAAGTAAAATCCCATTTTTCAGGAGGGTCCTGAAAAGAAAGTAAAATCACATTTTTCAGTAGTGTCCTAAACATAAATTGAAATCCCATATTTCAGTAGGGTCCAGAACAGAATGTAAAATCCCATTTTTTAGGAGGGTCCTGAACATAAAGTGAAATCCCATTTCTCAGGTGGGTCCTGTACATAGAGTAAAATCTCATTTTTCAGGAGGGTCCTGAACATAAAGTAAAATCCCTTTTTTCAGGAGGGTCCTGAACAGAAAGAAATATCTTATTTTTCAGGAGAGTTCTGAACAGAAATTAAAATCCTATTTTTCAGGAGGGTTCTGAACATAAAGCGAATTCCCATTATTCAAGTTGGTCCTAAACAGAGAGTAAAATCTCATTTTGCAGGAGGGTGCTGAACCAAAAGTAAAATCCCATTTTTTAGAAGGGTCTTGAACATAAACTGAAATTCTATTTTTCATAAAGGTCCTGAAAAGAATATAAAATCCCATTTTGTAGGAGGGTCCTGAACATAATGTGAAATTCCATTTTTTTTGGAGGGTCCTGAACACAAACTAAAATCCTATTTTGCAGGAGGATCTTGAATATAAAGAGAAATCTCATTTTTCAGGAGAGTCCTTAACAAAAAGATAAATTCCATTTTTCTAGAGAGACCTAAAAATAAAGTAAAATCTCATTTTTCAGGAGGATCCTGAACAGAAAGTAGAATATTATTTTTTAGAGGGTTCTGGAGAATAAAGTGAAATCCTATTTTTCAGGAGGGTCCTGAACAAAAAGTAAAATCCCATTTGTCAAGATAGCCCAGAACAGAAAGTGAAATCCTAATTTTCAAAAGGGTCCTGAATATAAATTAAACTCCCATTTTTTAGGAAGGTCCTGAACATAAAGAGAAATCCCATTTTTCAGGAGGGTCCTGAACATAAAGTGAAATCCCATTTTTCAGGAGGGTCCTGAAAATAAAGTAAAATCCCATTTTTAAAGAGGGTCCTAAACATAAAATGAAATTCCAGTTTTTCGGAGGGTCCTGAACATAAAGTGAAATCTCATTTTTCAGGGGGGTCCTGAGCAGAAGGTTAAATCCCATTTTTATGGAAGATCCTGAACATAAAGTGAAATCTTATTTTTCAGGAGGGTCCAGAACAAAAGGTAAAATCTAATTTTTTAGAAGGGTCCTGAGCAGAAAGTAAAATCTCATTTTTCAGGAAGATCCTGAACATAAAGTGCAATTCCATTTTTCAGGAGGGTCCTAAACATAAAGTGAAATCCTGTTATTCAGGAGGGTCTTGAATTGAAAGTAAAATCCCATTTTTCTGGAGGGTCCTGATCATGAAGTAAAAACTCATTTTTCAGGAGGATCCTTAACAGAAAGTAAAATTCTATTTTTCAGAAGGGTCTGGAACATAAAGTGAAATTCGATTTATCAGAAGGGTCATGAACAGAAAGTAAAATTCTATTTTTCAGGAGAGTCCTGATCATAAAGTAAAATTCTATTTTTAAGGAGGGTCCTTAATAGAAAGTAAAATCCCATTTTTTAGGAGAGTCCTAAACATAAAGTGTAATCACATTTTTCAGGAGGTCCTGAAGAGAAAGTAAAATCTCATTTTTCAGGAGGGTCTTGAACATAAACAAAAATCTCATTTTTCAGGAGGGTCCTGAACATAAACTGAAATCTCATTTTTCAGGAGAGTCTAGAACGTAAAGTAAAATCTAATTTTTCAGGAGGGCCCTGATCATAAAGTAAAATTTCATTTTTCAGGAGGATCTAGAACATAAATTAAAATTCCATTTGTCAGGAGGGTCCTCAGCATAAAATGAAATTCCATTTTTTTAGTAGTGTCCTGAACAGAAAGTAAAATCCTATTTTTCAGGAGGGTCATGAACAGAAAGTAAAATTACATTTTTTAGGAAGGTCCTGAACAGAAAGTGAAATCCCATTTTTTAGGAAAGTTCTGAACCTAAACTAAATTTTTCTTTTTCAGGAGGTGTCCTGAACATAAAGTAAAAATCCAATTTTTCAGGAGGGTCATGAACATAAAGTGAAATCCAATATTTCAGGAAGGTTCTTGACAGAAAGTAAAATCCTATTTTTCAGGAGAATCATGAAAAGAAAGTAAAATCCTATTTTTCAGGACGGTCCTGAACAGAAAATAAAATTCCATTTTTCAGGGGGATACTGAACGTAAAGTAAAATTCCATTTTTCAGGAGGGTCCTGAATAGAAAGTAAAATCCCATTTTTCTGGAGGGTCTTGAACATAAAGTGAAATCCCATTTTTCAGGGGGGGTCCTGAACATAAAGTGAAATCCCATTTTTTAGGAGGGTCCTGAACATAAATTGAAATCCCATTTTTCAAGAGGGTCCTGAACAGAAAGTAAATTTCCATTTTTCAGGAGGGTCCCGAACATAAAGTTAAATCCCATTTTTAAGGAGGGTTAAGAACAGAAGGTAAAATCCCATTTTTTAGGAGGGTCCTAATCATAAAATAAAATTGCATTTTTCAGTGGGGTCCCGAACAGAAAGTAAAATCCCATTTTTTAAGAGAGTCCTAAACCGAAAGTAAAATCCCATTCTTAGGATGGTCCTGAATATAAAGTTAAATCCCATTTTTCAGGATTTCTGAACATAAAGTGAAATCCCATTTTTCCGGAGATCCTGAACTTAAAGTGAAATCTCATTTTTTAGGAGGGTCCAGAACAAAAGGTAAAATCTCATTTTTCAGGAGGGTCCTGAACAGAAAGTAAAATCTCATTTTTTTGAAGTGTCTTGAGTAGAAAGCAAAATCTTATTTTTCAGGAGGGTCCAGAACATAAATTAAAATCTGATTATTCAGAAGGATCCTGAACATAAAGTGCAATTCCATTTTTCAGGAAGGTCCTGAACATAAAGTGAAATCCCACTATTTATGAGGGTCGTGAACAGAAAGTAAAATTCCATTTTTCTAGAGGGTCCTGGACAGAAAGTAAAATCCTATTTTTCAAGAGAATCATGAAAAGAAAGTAAAATTCCATTTTTCAGGAGGGTCCTGAACAGAAAGTAAAATTCCATTTTTTAGGAGGATCCTGAACATAAAGTAAAATCCCATTTTTAAGGGGGGTCCTTAACAGAAAGTAAAAGCCCATTATCCAGGAGGGTCCTGAACATTAAGTGAAGTCTCATTTTTCAGGAGGTCCTGAACAGAATGTAAAATCTCATTGTCCTGAACAAAAACTAAAGTCCCATTTTTCAGGAGAGTCCAGCACGTAAAGAAAAATCCCATTTTTCAAGAGGGTCCTGAACATAGAGTAAAATCCTATTTTTTAGGAGGGTCCAGAACATAAATTAAATTCCATTTTTCAGGAGGGTCCTGAACATAAAGTGAAATTTCATTTTTTCGGAGGGTCCTGAACAGAAAGTAAAATCCAATTTTTCTGGAGGGTCGTGAAAAGAAAGTAAAATCACATTTTTCAGGAGGGTCCTAAACATAAATTGAAATCCCATATTTCAGTAGGGTCCTGAACAGAATGTAAAATCCCATTTTTTAGGAGGGTCTTGAACATAAAGTGAAATCCCATTTCTCAGGTGGGTCCTGTACATAGAGTGAAATCTCATTTTTCAGGAGGGTCCTGAACATAAAGAAAAATCCTTTTTTTTCAGGAGGGTCCTGAAGGGAAAGAAAAACCCATTTTTCAGGAGGATTTTGAACATATAGTAAAACCCCAATATTCAGGAGGGTTCTGAATAGAAATTAAAATCCCATTTTTAGGAGGGTTCTGAACAGAGAGTAAAATCCCATTTTGCAGGAGGATGCTGAACAAAAAGTAAAATCCCCTTTTTTAGAAGGGTCTTGAACATAAAGTGCAATTCTATTTTTCATAAAGGTCCTGAACAGAAAGTAAAATCCCATTCTACAGGAAGGTCCTGAACATAAAGTGAAATTCTATTTTTTCGGAGGGTCCTGAACAGAAAGTAAAATCCTATTTTTCAGGAGGATCTTGAATATAAAGAGAAATCCCATTTTTCAGGAGGGTCCTTAACAAAAAGTAAAATTCCATTATTCTAGAGGGACCTGAAAATAAAGTAAAATCTCATTTTTCAGGAGGATCATGTACAGAAAGTAGAATTTTATGTTTTAGAAGGTTCTGCAACATAAAGTGAAATCCCATTTTCCAGAGGAGTCCTGAACAAAAAGTAAAATCCTATTTGTCACGACGGCCCAGAACAGAAAGTAAAATCCCAATTTTCAAAAGGGTCCTAAACATAAATTAAACTCCCATTTTTTAGGAGGGTCCTGAACATAAAGAAAAATCTCATTTTTCAGGAGTGTCCCGAACATAAATAAAAATCTCATTTTTCAGGAGGGTTCTGAACATAAACTAAAATTCCATTTTTCAGGAGGGTCCTAAACATAAAGTGAAATCCCATTTTTCAGGAGGGTCCTGAACATAAAGTAAAATCCCATTTTTAAAGAGTGTCCTAAACATAAAATGAAATTCCAGTTTTTCGGAGGGTCCTGAACATAAAGTGAAATCCCATTTTTCAGGAGGGTCCTGAACAGAAGGTAAAATCCCATTTTTAAGGAGGATCCTGAACATAAAGTGAAATCTTATTTTTCAGGAGGGTCCAGAACAAAACGTAAAATCTAATTTTTTTGAAGGGTCCTGAGCATAAAATGCAATTCCATTTTTCAGGAGGATCCTGAACATAAAATGCAATTCCATTGTTCAGGAGGGTCGTGGACATAAAGTGAAATCCTGTTATTCATGACGGTCCAGAACAGAAAAATAAAATCCCATTTTTTGGAGGGTCCTAAACATAAAGTAAAAACTCATTTTTCAGGAGGATCCTGAACAGAAATTAAAATTCTATTTTTCAGAAGGGTCCGGAACATAAAGTGAAATCCGATTTTTCAGGAGGGTCATGAACAAAAAGTAAAATTCCATTTTTCAGGAGGGTCCTGATCATAAAGTAAAATTCTATTTTTAAGGAGGGTCCTTAATAGAAAGTAAAATCCCAATTTTTAGAAGGGTCCTCAACATAAAGTGTAATTTAATTTTTCAGGAGGTCCTGAAGAGAAAGTAGAATCTCATTTTTCAGGAGGGTCCTGAACATAAACAAAAATCTCATTTTTCAGGAGGGTCCTGAACATAAACAAAAATCTCATTTTTCAGGAGGGTCCTGAACATAAACTGAAATCTCATTTTTCAAGAGGATCCTGAACATAAAGTAAAATTTCATTTTTTAGGAGGATCTAGAACATAAATTAAAATTCCATTTGTGAGGAGGGTCCTCAGCATAAAATGAAATCCCATTTTTTAGGAGTGTCCTGAACAGAAAGTAAAATCCTATTTTTCAGGAGGGTCATGAATAGAAAGTAAAATTCCATTTTTTAGGAAAGTCCTGAAGAGAAAGTGAAATCCCATTTTTCAGGAGGGTTCTGAACCTAACCTAAATTTCTCTTCTTCAGGAGGGTCCTGAACATAAAGTAAAAATCTAATTTTTAAAGAGGGTCCTAAACATAAAATAAAATTCCAGTTTTTCGGAGGGTCCTGAACATAAAGTGAAATCCCATTTTTCAGGAGGGTCCTGAACAGAAGGTAAAATCCCATTTTTAAGGAGGATCCTGAACATAAAGTGAAATCTTATTTTTCAGGAGGGTCCAGAACAAAAGGTAAAATCTAATTTTTTAGAAGGGTTCGGAGCATAAAATGCAATTCCATTTTTCAGGAGGACCCTGAACATAAAATGCAATTCCATTTTTCAGGAGGGTCGTGGACATAAAGTGAAATCATGTTATTAATGACGGTCCTGAATAGAAAAATAAAATCCCATTTTTTTGGAGGGTCCTGAACATAAAGTAAAAACTCATTTTTCAGGAGGATCCTGAACAGAAATTAATATTCTATTTTTCAGAAGGGTCCGAAACATAAAGTGAAATCCGATTTTTCAGGAGGGTCATGAACAAAGAGTAAAATTCCATTTTTCAGGAGGGTCCTGATCATAAAGTAAAATTCTATTTTTAAGGAGGGTCCTTAATAGAAAGTAAAATCCCAATTTTTAGGAGGGTCCTGAACATAAAGTGTAATTTAATTTTTCAGGAGGTCCTGAAGAGAAAGTTGAATCTCATTTTTCAGGAGGGTCCTGAACATAAACAAAAATCTCATTTTTCAGGAGGGTCCTGAACATAAACTGAAATCTCATTTTTCAGGAGAGTCTAGAACGTAAAGTAAAATCTCATTTTTCAAGAGGGTCCTGAACATAAAGTAAAATTTTATTTTTCAGGAGGATCTAGAACATAAATTAAAATTCCATTTGTCAGGAGGGTCCTCAGCATAAAATGAAATCCCATTTTTTAGGAGTGTCCTGAACAGAAAGTAAAATCCTATTTTTCAGGAGGGTCATGAACAGAAAGTAAAATTCCATTTTTTAGGAAAGTCCTGAACAGAAAGTGAAATCCCATTTTTCAGGAGGGTTCTAAACCTAAACTAAATTTCTCTTCTTCAGGAGGGTCCTGAACATAAAGTAAAAATCTAATTTTTCAGGAGGGTCATGAACATAAAGTGAAATCCAATATTTCAGGAAGGTCTTGGACAGAAAGTAAAATCCTATTTTTCAGGAGAATCATGAAAAGAACGTAAAATCCCATTTTTCTGGACGGTCCTGAATAGAAAATAAAATCCCATTTTTCTGGAGGGTACTGAACATAAAGTAAATTTCCATTTTTCAGGAGGGTCCTGAAGAGAAAGTAAAATCCCATTTTTCAGGAGGGTCCTGAACATTAAGTGAAATCCCATTTTTCAGGAGGGTCCTGAACATAAAGTGAAATCCCATTTTTTAGTAGGGTCCTGAACATAAATTGAAATCCCATTTTTCAAGAGGAACCTGAACAGAAAGTAAATTCCCATTTTTCAGGAGGGTCCTTAACATAAATTTAAATCCCATTTTTAAGGAGGGTTATGAAGAGAAGGTAAAATCCCATTTTTCAGGAGGGTCCTAATCATAAAATAAAATTCCATTTTTCAGTGGGGTCCTGAACAGAAAGTAAAATCCCATTTTTTAAGAGAGTCCTAAACAGAAAGTAAAATCTCATTTTTAGGATGGTCCTGAGTATAAAGTGAAATCCAATTTTTCAGGAGTCCTGAACATGAAGTGAAATCCCATTTTTCAGGAGGTCCTGAACTTAAAGTGAAATCACATTTTTTAGAAGGGTCCAGAACAAAAGGTAAAATCTCATTTTTCAGGAAGATCCTAAACAGAAAGTAAAATCTCATTTTTTTGGAGGGTCTTGAGTAGAAAGTAAAATCCTATTTTTCAGGAGGGTCCAAAACATAAAATAAAATCTGATTATTCAGAAGGATCCTAAAAATACAGTGCAATTTCATTTTTCAGGAGGGTCCTGAACATAAAGTAAAATTCCATTATTCAGGAGGGGCATGAACAGAAAGTAAAATTTCATTTTTCTAGAGGGTCCTGAACATAAAGTAAAAACTCATTTTTATAGAGGATTCTGAACAGAAAGTAAAATTCCATTTTTTAGAAGGGTCCTGAACATAAAGTGAAATTTCATTTTTCAGGAGGGTCCTAAGCAGAAAGTAAAATCCCATTTTTCAGGAGGATCCTGAACATAAAGTAAAATCCCATTTTTAAGGGGGGTCCTTAACAGAAAGTAAAATCCCATTTTTCAGGAGGGTCCTGAACATAAAGTGATATCCCATTTTCCAAGGGGGTCCTTACCATAAAGTGAAATCCCAATTTTTTGGAGGGTTCTGAACATAAATTGAAATCCCATTTTTCAAGAGGGTCCTGAGCAAAAAGTAAATTCCCATTTTTCAGGAGGGTCCTGAACAAAAAGTTAAATCCCATTTTTAAGGAGGGTTATGAACAGAAGGTAAAATCCCATTTTTCAGGAGGGTTCAAAACAGAAAGTGAAATCCTATTTTTCAGGAGGGTTCTGAACCTAAACTAAATTTTTCTATTTCAGGAGGGTCCTGAACATAAAGTAAAAATCAAATTTTTCAGGAGGGTCATGAATATAAAGTGAAATCCAATATTTCAGGAAGGTCCTGGACAGAAAGTAAAATCCTATTTTTCAGGAGAATCATGAAAAGAAAGTAAAATCCCATTTTTTAGGACGGTCTTGAACAGAAAATAAAATCTCATTTTTCAGAAGGGTACTGAACATAAAGTAAATTTCCATTTTTCAGGAGGGTCCTGAAGAGAAAGTAAAATCCCGTTTTTCAGGAGGATTATGAACATAAAGTGAAATTCCATTTTTCAGGAGGGTCCAGAACATAAAGTGAAAGCCCATTTTTTAGGAGGGTCCTAAACGTAAATTGAAATCCCATTTTTCAAGAGGGTCCTGAACAAAAAGTAAATTCCCATTTTTCAGGAGGGTCCTGAACATAAAGTTAAATCCCATTTTTAAGGAGGGTTATGAAAAGAAGGTAAAATCCCATTTTTCAGGAGGGTCCTAATAAAAAAATAAAATTCCAGTTTTCAGTGGGGTCCTGAAAAGAAAGTAAAATCCCATTTTTTAAGAGAGTCCTAAACAGAAAGTAAAATCTCATTTTTAGGATGGTCCTGAGTATAAAGTGAAATCACATTTTTCACGAGTCCTGAACATAAATTGAAATCCCATTTTTCAGGAGGTCCTGAACTTAAAGTGAAATCTCATTTTTTAGGAGGGTCCAGAACAAAAGCTAAAATCTCATTTTTCAGAAGGGTCCTGAACAGAAAGTAAAATCTCATTTTTTTGGAGGGTCTTGAGTAGAAAGTAAAATCCTATTTTTCAGGAGGGTCCAAAACATAAAGTAAAATCTGATTATTCAGAAGGATCCTGAAAATAAAATGCAATTCCATTTTTCAAGAGGGTCCTGAACATAAAGTGAAATCCCATTATTCAGGAGGTTCGGGAAAAGAAAGTAAAATTCCATTTTTCTAGAGGGTCCTGAACATAAAGTAAAATCTCATTTTTCATGAAGATCCTGAACAGAAAGTAAAATTCCATTTTTTAGAAGGGTCCTGAACATAAATTAAAATTCCATTTTTCAGGAGGGTCCTAAACAAAAAGTAAAATCACATTTTTTAGGAGGATGCTGAACATAAAGTAAAATCTCATTTTTAAGGGGGGTCCTTAACAGAAAGTAAAATCCCATTTTTCAGGAGGGTCCTGAACATAAAGTGAAATCCCATTTTACAATGGGGTCCTGAACATAAAGTGAAATCCCAATTTTTAGGAGGGTCCTGAACATAAATTGAAATCCCATTTTTCAAGAGGGTCCTGAACAGAAAGTAAATTTCTATTTTTCAGGAGGGTCCTGAACAAAAAGTTAAATCCCATTTTTAAGGAGGGTTATGAAAAGAAGGTAAAATCCCATTTTTCAGGAGGGTCCTAATAAAAAAATAAAATTCCAGTTTTCAGTGGGGTCCTGAAAAGAAAGTAAAATCCCATTTTTTAAGAGAGTCCTAAACAGAAAGTAAAATCTCATTTTTAGGATGGTCCTGAGTATAAAGTGAAATCCCATTTTTCACGAGTCCTGAACATAAATTGAAATCCCATTTTTCAGGAGGTCCTGAACTTAAAGTGAAATCTCATTTTTTAGGAGGGTCCAGAACAAAAGCTAAAATCTCATTTTTCAGAAGGGTCCTAAACAGAAAGTAAAATCTCATTTTCTTGGAGGGTCTTGAGTAGAAAGTAAAATCCTATTTTTCAGGAGGGTCCAAAACATAAAGTAAAATCTGATTATTCAGAAGGATCCTGAAAATAAAATGCAATTCCATTTTTCAAGAGGGTCCTGAACATAAAGTGAAATCCCATTATTCAGGAGGGTCGGGAACAGAAAGTAAAATTCCATTTTTCTAGAGGGTCCTGAACATAAAGTAAAATCTCATTTTTCAAGAAGATCCTGAACAGAAAGTAAGATTCCATTTTTTAGAAGGGTCCTGAACATAAATTAAAATTCCATTTTTCAGGAGAGTCCTAAACAAAAAGTAAAATCACATTTTTTAGGAGGATGCTGAACATAAAGTAAAATCTCATTTTTAAGGGGGGTCCTTAACAGAAAGTAAAATCCCATTTTTCAGGAGGGTCCTGAACATAAAGTGAAATCCCACTTTACAAGGGGGTCCTGAACATAAAGTGAAATCCCAATTTTTAGGAGGGTCCTGAACATAAATTGAAATCCCATTTTTCAAGAGGGTCCTGAACAGAAAGTAAGTTTCTATTTTTCAGGAGGGTCCTGAACAAAAAGTTAAATCCCATTTTTAAGGAGGGTTATGAACAGAAGGTAAAATCCCATTTTTCAGGATAGTCCTAATCATAAAATAAAATTCCATTTTCAGTGGGGTCCTGAACAGAATGTAAAATCCCATTTTTTAAGAGAGTCCTAAACAGAAAGTAAAATCTCATTTTTAGGATGGTCCTGAGTATAAAGTGAAATCCCATTTTTCAGGAGTCCTGAACATAAAGTGAAATCCCATTTTTTGAGGAGGTCCTGAACTTAAAGTGAAATCACATTTTTTAGAAAGGTCCAGAACAAAAGGTAAAATCTCATTTTTCAGAAGGGTCCTGAACAGAAAGTAAAATCTTATTTTTTTTTAGGGTCTTGAGTAGAAAGTAAAATCCTATTTTCCAGGAGGGTCCAGAACATAAAGTAAAATCTGATTATTCAGAAGGATCCTGAAAATAAACTACAATTCCATATTTCAAAAGGGTCCTGAACATAAAGTGAAATCCCATTATTCAGGAGGGTCGGGAACAGAAAGTAAAATTCCATTTTTCTAGAGGGTCCTGAACATAAAGTAAAATCTCATTTTTCAAGAGGATCCTGAACAGAAAGTAAAATTCCATTTTTTAGAAGGTTCCTGAACATAAAGTGAAATTCCATTTTTCAGGAGGGTCCTAAACAGAAAGTAAATTTCCATTTTTCAGGAGGATCCTGAACATAAAGTAAAATCCCATTTTTAAGGGGGGTCCTTAACAGAAAGTAAAATCCCATTTTTCAAGAGGGTCCTGAACATAAAGTGAAATCCCATTTTCCAAGGGGGTCTTGAACATAAAGTGAAATTCCAATTTTTAGGAGGGTCCTGAACATAAATTGAAATCCCATTTTTCAAGAGGGTCCTGAACAGAAAGCAAATTCCCATTTCTCAGGAGGGTCCTGAACAAAAAGTTAAATCCCATTTTTAAGGAGGGTTATGAACAAAAGGTAAAAAATCCCATTTTTCAGGAGGGTCCTAATCATAAAATAAAATTCCATTTTTCAGTGGGGTCCTGAACAGAAAGTAAAATCCCATTTTTTAGGAGAGTCCTAAACAGAAAGTAAAATCTCATTTTTAGGATGGTCTTGAATATAAAGTGAAATCCCATTTTTCAGGAGTCCTGAACATAATGTGAAATCCCATTTTTCAGGAGGTCCTAAACTTAAAGTGAAATCTCATTTTTTAGGAGGTTCCAGAACAAAAGGTGAAATCTCTTTTGTCATGAGGGTCCTGAACAGAAAGTAAAATCTCATTTTTTTGGAGGGTCTTGAGTAGAAAGTAAAATCCTATTTTTCAGGAGGGTCCAGAACATAAAGTAAAATCTGATTATTCAGAAGGATCCTGAACATAAAGTGCAATTCCATTTTTCAGGAGGGTCCTGAACATAAAGTGATATCCCATTATTCAGGAGGGTCGTGAACAGAAAGTAAAATTCCATTTTTTTAGAGGGTCCTGAACATAAAGTAAAATCTCATTTTTCAAGAGGATCCTGAACAGAAAGTAAAATTCCATTTTTTAGAATGGTCCTGAACATAAAGTGAAATTCCATTTTACAAGAGGGTCCTAAACAGAAAGTAAAATCCCATTTTTCAGAAGGATCCTGAACATAAAGTAAAATCCCATTTTTAAGAGGGGTCCTTAACAGAAAGTAAAATCCCAATTTTTCAGGCGGGTCCTGAACATAAACTAAAATCTCATTTTTCAGGAGGTCCTGAACAGAATGTAAAATGTCATTGTCCTGAACATAAACTAATGTCCCATTTTTCAGGAGAGTCCAACACGTAAAGAAAAATCCCATTTTTCAAGAGGGTCCTGAACATAGATCAAAATCCTATTTTTCAGGAGGATCCAGAACATAAAGTAAAATTCCATTTCTCAGGAGGGTCCTGAATATAAAGTGAAATCTCATTTTTTCGGAGGGTCCTGAACAGAAAGTAAAATCCCATTTTTCATGACGGTCCTGAAAAAAAAGTAAAATCACATTTTTCAGGAGGGTCCTAAACATAAATTGAAATCCCATATTTCAGTAGGGTCCTGAATAGAATGTAAAATCCCATTTTTTATGAGGGTCGGGAATATAAAAGTGAAATCCCATTTCTCAAGTGGGTCCTGTACATAGAGTGAAATCTCATTTTTCAGGAGGGTCCTTAACATAAAGTAAAATCCTTTTTTTCAGGAGGGTCCTGAACAGAAAGAAAAATCTCATTTTTTAGGAGGGTTCTGAACATATAGTAAAATCCCAATATTCAGGAAGGTTCTGAACAGAAAGTAAAATCTCATTTTTCAGAAGGGTTCTGAACATAAAGCGAAATCCCATTATTCAAGTGGGTCCTAAACAGAGAGTAAAATCCCATTTTGCAGGAGGGTGCTGAACAAAAAGTAAAATCCCATTTTTTAGAAGGGTCTTGAACATAAATTGCAATTCTATTTTTCATAAGGGTCCTGAACAGAAAGTAAAATCCCATTTTACAGGAGGGTCCTGAACATAAAGTGAAATTCCATTTTTTTCGGAGGATCCTGAACAGAAAGTAAAATCCTATTATTAAGAGGATCTTGAATATAAAGAAAAATCCCATTTTTCAGGAGGGTCCTAAACAAAAAGTAAAATCCCATTTTTCTAGAGAGACCTAAAAATAAAGTAAAATCTCATTTTCAGGAGGATTCTGAACAGGAAATAGAATTTTATTTTTTAGAAGGGTCTGGAACATAAAGTGAAATCTCATTTTTCAGGAGGGCCCTGAACAAAAAGTAAAATCCCATTTGTCAAGACGGCCCAGAACAGAAAGTAAAACCTCAATTTTCAAAAAGGTCCTTAACATAAATTAAACTCCTAGTTTTTAGGAGGATCCTGAACATAAAGAAAAATCCCATTTTTCATGAGTGTCCTGAACATAAAGTAAAATCTCATTTTTCAGGAGGGTGCTGAACATAAAGTAAAATCCCATTTTTCAGGAGGGACCTGAACATAAAGTGAAAGCCCATTTTTAAAGAGGGTCCTAAACATAAAATGAAATTCCAGTTTTTCGGAGGGTCCTGAACATAAAGTGAAATCCCATTTTTCAGGAGGGTCCTGAACATAAAGTGAAATCCCATTTTTCAGGAGGGTCCTGGACAGATGCTAAAATCCCATTTTTAAGGAATATCCTGAACATAAAGTGAAATCTTATTTTTCAGGAGTGTCCAAAACAAAAGGTAAAATCTAATTTTTTAGAAGGGTCCTGAGCAGAAAGTAAAATCTCATTTTTCAGGAGGATCCTGAACATAAAGTGCAATTCCATTTTTCAGGAGGGTCCTGAACATAAAGTGAAATCCTATTATCCAGGAGGATTCTGAACAGAAAGTAAAATCCCATTTTTCTAGAGGGTCCTGAACATAAAGTAAAAACTCAATTTTCAGGAGGATCCTGAACAGAAAGTAAAATTCTATTTTTCAGAAGGGTCCAGAACATAAAGTGAAATCTGATTTTTCAGGAGGGTCATGAACAGAAAGTAAAATTCCATTTTTTAGGAGGGTCCTGATCATGAAGTAAAATTCTATTTTTAAGGAGAGTCCTTAAGAGAAAGTAAAATCCCATTTTTAAGGAGGGTCCTGAACATAAAGTGTAATCTCATTTTTCAGGAGGTCCTGAAGAGAAAGTAGAATCTCATTTTTCAGGAGGGTCCTGAACATAAACAAAAATCTCATTTTTCAGGAGGGTCCTGAACATAAACTGAAATCTCATTTTTCAGGAGAGTATAGAACGTAAAGTAAAATCTCATTTTTCAAGAGGGTCCTGAACATAAAGTAAAATTTCATTCTTCAGGAGGATCTAGAACATAAATTAAAATTCCATTTGTCAGGAGGGTCCACAGCATAAAATGAAATCCCATTTTTCAGGAGGGTCCTGAACTGAAAGTAAAATCCCATTTTTTAGGAGGGTCATGAACAGAAAGAAAAATTCCATTTTTTAGAAAGGTCCTGAACAGAAAGTGAAATCCCATTTTTCAGGAGGATTCTGAACCTAAACTAAATTTTGCTTTTTCAAGAAGGTCCTGAAAATAAAGTAAAAATCCAATTTTTCAGGAGGGTCATGAACATAAAGTGAAATCCAATATTTCAGGAAGGTCCTGGACAGAAAGTAAAATCCTATTTTTTAGGAGAATTATGATAAGAAAGTAAAATCTCATTTTTCTTGACGGTCCTGAACAGAAAATAAAATTCTATTTTTCAGGAGAGTACTGAACATAAAGTAAATTTCCATTTTTCAGGAGGGTCCTGAAGAGAAAGTAAAATCCCATTTTTCAGGAGGGTCCTGAATATAAAGTGATATCCCATTTTTCAGGGAGGTCCTGAACATAAAGTGAAATCCTATTTTTTAGGAGGGCCCTGAACATAAATTGAAATCCCATTTTTCAAGAGGGTTCTGAACATAAAGTAAATTCCCATTTTTCAGTAGGGTACTGAAAATAAAATAAATTCCCATTTTTCAGGAGGATCTTGAACATAAAGAGCAATTCTATTTTTCATGAGGGTCCTAAACATAAAGTGAAATCCCATTTTTCAGGAGGGACCTAAAAAAAAGTTAAAATCATATTTTTCAGGGGGGACTTGAACATAAAGTGAAATCCCATTTTTTAGAAGGGTCCTGAACATTAAGTAAGATCCCATTTTTCAGGAGGGCCTGAACAAAAAGTAAAATCCCATTTTTTACGAGGATCCTGAACAGAAAGTAAAATCCCATTTTTTTGGTGGATCTTAAACATAAAGTGAAATCCCATTTTTCAGAGGGTCCTGAACAGAAACTAAAATCCATTTTTTCAGGAGGGTCCTGAACATAAAGTGACATCCCATTTTTAGGAAGGTCCTGAACAAAAGATAAAATCCCATTTTCAGGAGGTTACTGAACAGAAAGTAAAATCTTATTTTTCAGGTTGGTCCTGAATAGTAAGTAAAATCCAATTTTTTAGAAGGGTCCTAAACATAAAGTGAAATTCTATTTTTCAGAAAGGTCCTGAACAGAAATTATAATACAATTTTTCAGGAGAGTCCTGAACATAAAGTAAAATCCTATTTTCAGGAGGGTCTTGAACAGAAAGTAAAATCTTATTTTTCAAGAGGGTCCTGAACACATACTGAAATCCCATTTTTCAGGAGGATCCTGTACAGAAAGTAAAATCCAATTTTTTAGGAGGGTCCTGAAAATGATGTGAAATTCCATTTTTCAAGAAGGTAATGAACAGAAAGTAAAATCCCATTTTTTGTGAGGGTCCTGAACAGAAAGAAAAATCCCATTTTTTAAGAGGGTCCTAAACAGAAAGTAAAATCTCATTTTTTAGGATAGTCCTGAACATAAAGTGAAATCTTATTTTTCAGGGGGGTCCTGAACATATAGTGAAACCCCATTTTTCAGGAGGGTTCTGAACAGAAATAAAAATCCCATTTTTTAAGAGGGTTCTAAACAGAAAGTAAAATCTCATTTTTTAGGATAGTCCTGAACATAAAGTGAAATCTCATTTTTCAGGGGGGTCCCGAACATAAAGTGAAACCCCATTTTTCAGGAGGGTCCTGAAGAGAAAGTAAAATTCTATCTTTTAGGAGGGTCCTGAACATAAAGTTAAATCACATTTTTCAGGAGGGTCCTAAAAATAAAGTAAAATCCTATTTTTCAAGAGGGTCCTGAACATATAGTGAAATCCCATTTTTCAGGAAGATCCTGTACAGAAAGTAAAATATAATTTTTTAGGAGGGTCCTGAAAATGATGTGAAATTCCATTTTTCTAGAGGGTTCTGAACAGAGAGTAAAATCCTATTTTTCAAGAGGGTAATGAACAGAAAGTAAAATCCCATTTTTCATGAGGGTCTTGAACATAAAGTAAAATCCCATTCTTCAGAAGAGTCCTAAACATTGGGTAAAATCCCATTTTCAGGAGGGTCCTGAACAGAAATTAAAATCCCATTTTTCAGTAGGGTCCTGAAAATAAAGTAACATCCCATTTTTCTGGAGGGTCCTGAACATAAAGTAAAAACCCATTTTTTAGGAGGTTCCCGAACGTAAACTAAAATACCATTGTTCAAGAGAGTCCTGAACAAAAAGTAATATCCTATTTTTCTGGAGAGTCTTGAACAAAAAGTTAAATCCCATTTTTAAGGAGCGTTGTGAACAAAAGTTAAAATCTCATTTTTCAGTAGGGTCCTGATCATAAAGTAAAATTTAAATTTTCAGGAGGGTCATGAACAGAAAGTAAAATTCCATTTTTAAGAGGGTCCTAAACAGAAAGTAAAACCTCATTTTTTTAGAATAATTCTGAACATAAAGTGAAATCCCATTTTTCAGGAGGGTCATGAACATAAAATGAAATCCAATATTTCAAGAAGGTCCTGGACAGAAAGTAAAATCCTATTTTTCAGGAGAATCATGAAAAGAAAGTAAAATCCCATTTTTCAGGACGGTCCTGAACAGAAAATAAAATCCCATTTTTCAGGAGTGTACTGAACATAAAGTAAATTTCCTTTTTTCAGGAGGGTCCTGAAGAGAAAGTAAAATCCCATTTTTCAGGAGGGTCCGGAACATAGAGTGAAATCCCATTTTTCAGGTGGGTCCTGAACATAAAGTGAAATCCCATTTTTAGGAGGGTCATGAACATAAATTGAAATCTCATTTTTCAAGAGGGTCCAGAATAGAAAGTAAATTCCCATTTTTCAGGAGGGTCCTGAACATAAAGTTAGATCCCATTTTTAAGGAGGGTTATGAACAGAAGGTAAGATCTCATTTTTCAGTAGGGTCCTGAACAGAAAGTAAAATCCCATTTTTTAAGAGAGTCCAAATCAGAAAGTAAAATCACATTTTTAGGATGGTCCTGAATATAAAGTGAAGTCCCATTTTTCAGGAGTCCTGAACATAAAGTGGAATCTCATTTTTCAGGATGGTCCTAAATAGAAAGTAAACTCCCATTTTTTAGAAGGGTCCTGAACAGAAAGAAAAATCCAAATTTTTAAGAGGGTCCTAAACAGAAAGTAAAATCTCATTTTTTAGGATGGTCCTGAACATAAAGTGAAATCTCATTTTTCAGGGGGGTCCTGGACATAAAGTGAAATCCCATTTTTCAGGAGGGTCCTTAACAGAAAGTAAAATTCCATTTTTTAGGAAGGTCTTGAACATAAAGTGAAATCACATTTTTCAGGAGGGTCCTGAACATAAAGTGAAATACTATTTTCCAGAAGGGTCCTGAATAAAAGTTAAAATCCTATTTTTCAGGAGGGTCTTGAAAATAAAGTAAACTCTTATTTTTCAGGAGGGTCCTGAACATAAAGTAAAATCGCATTTTTCAAGAGGGCCCCGAACAAAAAGTGAAATCCCATTTTTCAGAAAGGTCCTGAACAAAAGTTAAAATCCCATTTTCAGGAGGGTTCTGAACAGATAGTGAAATTCTATTTTTCAGGAGGGTACTGAAAAAAAGTAAAATCTTTTTCAGGAGGGTTCTGAACAGAAATTAAAATTCCATTTTTCAGGAGGTTTCTGAACATAAAGTAAAATCTCATTTTTCAAGAGGATCCTAAACAGAAAATAAAATCTCATTTTTTAGAAGGTTCCTAAATAGAAAGTAAAATCCCATTTTTCAGGAGGGTCTTGACATAAAGTGCAATTCTATTTTTCATGAGGGTCCTGAACATAAAGTGAAATCCCATTTTTTAGGAGAGTCCTGAACAGAAAGTAAAATCCCATTTTTCTAGAGGGTCCTGAACATAAAGTAAAAACTCAATTTTCAGAAGGATACTGAACAGAAAGTAAAATTCTATTTTTCAGAAGGGTCCAGAACATAAAGTGAAATCTGATTTTTCAGGAGGGTCATGAACAGAAAGTAAAATTCCATTTTTTAGGAGGGTCCTGATCATGAAGTAAAATTCTATTTTTAAGGAGAGTTGATAACGCTCAATCTACAGCTCTCGTTTGAGTGTAAAGCGGTCGATAGCAAATATAGAACCCAACCTGGGTTGGGTATCGATCCCACAGAGAATAGCTTGGTCAACAAGTAAGTGAAATTATTAGACTTTTGATGCAAGTCTCGTAAGAATGGGGGGATTGTAATAAGTAACCAAAGTAATGAAATAAAAGCTGAAAAATAGCAAAGTAAAAGAGAAAGATTGTCACGTTGGTTGTAAACAATGAGAATTGAAGCGTTGGGGTTATGTCCACCTTCAGAAGTATACGTCTCTATTGGCTATGAGTGTGTAGAGTCTTGACATGCAATTGCTTATAGAGAATTGTAGTCGATGGTAAATCCAAGCGTCTCTCGACCTAAACAAGGACTATTTCACTTTAACTCTCTCGAGCTTAAAGCGTGACTAACGGTACGAATTCTCCAAGAAGTTAGTCCAGGTACGGCACTAGCTTTTTAATAGGAAAGGGTGTCCTACTACCTTGACATTATCTCTTTTCCAGACAAATAACCTTTCTCTCGAACAAGTTAAATGTTAGACTGGCGTTGGTCTATGCGTCTTCTTTTCTAGACAAATAACCTTTCTCTCGAACAGGTTAGATGTCAGAATGGCGTGTTCTTGTGTTTGAACCGCAAAGAATGATTTAGGATGAAGAGAATAATGATATAAGCAATATACGTGTCTTGAACTCACAAGCTCATAGCAATAGATAGTAACTCATTCGGCTTCCATAACCCCAACTAAGAGGTTTAGTTACCCATGAATGCGAAGGATATCACGTTTTGCATGGTGGATGGCGTGAATAGTAGGTGTTTGGCGTGTGGTTTTGGTGATTCCGTAGCAAGTAACGATTCTCTTGTTGTGGAATTTAAGAATAGAAGAATAGATTAGAAGTGTTTGTAGTGGAAGATGAGAGGGATGGAAGAAAATTAAGTGAAGAATGTATTGAATGCGGAATGTCTTAAAATCTCTAGCATGATAGAGTATTTATAATACTCCTATCCTACTCCTACTAAGCTAATGAAATAAATAACCAAATCCTAATATACTAATGAAATCCTTGACCCAAATGTACTAGGGTAAGGTTACAAAATTATAATCCAAATAGAATAATGAAACACATAACCTAATTGCACTAGGTTAATGTATTATGGCAAAAATCCAGCTTTGTGTCTGTAAGTCCCAAAGTCTTCAGAAATGCTGTTTTAGCCCGGGACAGATTTTCCATGCAGCAGATTTAGTCCTTTATGCGTCCAGCTCCTTTCCATCTCGTTTGTGAGCTTTCTTTTGCGTCAAGTAAGCCATAAATTGCTGTATTTTGCATCATTTATACCTGAAACTTTCCTAATCACATTTGTTAGCTCATTTACAGGAAAAAGGACTAAAAGTGTATGAAATAGATAATTAGTTCTCAAAACTAGGCTAAAATATGGGCAAAATATATTGATATAGGCGCGTAAATTCGCCTATCATCAACACCCCACACTTAGAGCTTTGTTCGTCCTCGAACAACATATCATGTCCTTCTAACATCAACTTAGGGTTTTTACAGCCACAACACAAAACATTCTTCAAGACAAGCACAACAACTATCAACAAAGAGTAGCTTTCCAATTATAAGTAGAAACAATTTAACCTCAAGAATAGACTCGTGATGGTGATCAACTCGCATGCAAACGTTAAGGCACATAGAATCATATACAACTATCCAAAACTCATCAACCATGTGTGTCTCACAATATAGTACCCATAATCACTCACAAATATAGCATATTTTTCAAACATGGGTATCAAAGTGTCCTTGCTCTCGCTCTCACAAAAAATTCATATGTAGCAACTAATGACCATAGGCTTGCCCTTAATGTAGTACTCCACTAAATGTCGAAATGTTAAGATTAGGATCAAGTAGGTCTTTTGATGGTTGTAATGTAGGCTAAGGGACGGGTAGGATCAGCTATTTTGGCCAGAAATAGTGTCTAAGTTCCTAAGCACTTTAATACATCACATTGTATCATTGACACTTTTTTCTTTCAACCTTTCTTTATTTTATTCTTCCACCCTTGTTCTTATCTTTTGTTTTCCAATTTTAAGCACAACTCACTTTTCAGCTTTCTTTTCCTTTTTCTTTTCACAACGTACCTCCTATGATAGCATTTTTTTTTTCTTTTTCATAACACCTTCAAGAACCTTTACAATTTAAAGCATCATACTCACCCAATTTCCTCTTATGTTGTCACATGACTTTTTCACTTTAAAGCACTTAGGAATTTGGATCAAATTACGGTCTTGAAAAAAATGGATTAGGCTTACATACAAGGTTGTCAAAGAAATAGGCTAAAGGCTCAAAAGGGTTTAACTAGGATAATGTACATGGGTAGGAAAACTGAAGGTAAACATGTATAGGTTGCCAAAGAAATGCCTAAATCATCTCCTAAACTTACATTCCTTATTTTCGCTTTGCATACATACCAGGCAAGTTCTAGCATCAGCCACAAACATAGAATATACTATTATCTCACACACACAAGGCACATGGTCGACTTGATTGGAAGTAATATAGACTCTCGACCCAACAAGTGAAGGAATTGAATCACACAATAGCACATAATGAGTCACAACTAGAGCCTAAATGTCTCAATATTCACAATTGTAGCACATACTCTTGTTCTAATCTCATGCTGCCTATCCAAATAATTTCATGCGTAGCTAGAAAATTTTTACTCCTAAAAAAATAAAAAAAACGTCACACGAAAAAAAATCACACAAAAAATAAAAATTTGGACTCAAAACAAAATAAACAAGAGCAAACATACAAACATAGCATGCAGATTCTGCCGACACCCCACACTTAGACTAGACACTGCCCTCAGTGGAAAATAAAGTCGAAGAACCTGATTAGTCGGACTCTTCCTCAATGTCGGGGGTCATACCCCCTTCGTCCGAGTCATCGTAAGAGTCATCGTCAGAGTTCTCCTCAGCATCAGAATCAGGCAGGCGTCTATCATCATCAGTTGGCACGTCATCATCAAGAGGTTCCTCGAAATAGACTCCTACTCCACACATCTCCCGGGCATGTCTGTTCATTGGGTAGTCGTGGTCCAGCTGTTGGAGCTCTTCAGCAGTTGGAATACGTCCACCACTCATCATAGTGAATCGTGTCATGCCATAGAGATGACGGAAGAAACTCTCATCACGAGCGTGTCTCTCCGCAGTGGTAAGGTTGACTCCATGCGTTGTTTCAGCATCTTTGACCTTTGTGAGGTCAACCTTCTTTGGGGTATGTGGGAGTTTGTGGTCAGCTGGTTCCTCTTCTATATCCTCCTTCCGCAACATTGCTGTCAACAAATTGCCGAATGTGAAATGGGACCTGCTGTGGAGTCTGGCTTTCCTCATGGTGGATCGAATGATTGCCCCAAAGTTGATAGGGACATTTGTCATCAATGCATAAACCAGACACACTCTATCTCTCGATATCTTTGTGTATTGCGTCCCAGGAATGAGGCATGAGTTGACAATGCGCATCCAGATTTTTGCTTCCCTATTTAGTGGAGCATAGGGGAACGTGTTGTGACGGCCTGTTTCCTTATGTCTGCCCCATCTCGCCATCGATCTGCTTCCACAAAGCGTGTGTCTTATAGCTCTGTAAGGAGGCCTGCTGTACAGCTCTTTGTATGGTGCAGTGTCGACCGAAGGTAGGCCTAGAAACGAGTTGATCCAATCCGCTGTAAGCTGTAACACTTGGCCCCGAATTTTGACTTCGTTGCCTGTTGTGTTTGGCGACCAGTTGGCATAAAACTCTCTTGTTAAGTCAAGATTGCACTCTCCCATGTCACGGAAGATGAAATCCAGTTTCAAAGCCATAATCTTAGCCAACAGTTGCGGCTCCTTCTTTGCTAAGGTCTCCTTGTTGATTAAATCGACGTGCACATATTTCTTTTCTTTGTTGCTGCTGTACCATGCCTTGGCTTCTTCCTCAAGAACCCATTTAATTCCGAACATTCTGCGTGGTAGGTGTGCGGAAGATGATTCGCCTTGGTCTTTTCGGCTTCTCTTTTTGTCATTGCGGGTCGTGGTAGCCTTCTCCTTGCCTTGCCTTGCTTTCGGTGCCATTGGACCTGAGACTAGAAATAATGTTAGATGCAGCACAATTGCACTTTAAACAATCTATATGCAAGCATTAGGGGTACCACCCCACACTTAATCGTGTTGGCATAAATCGGTGAAGTGAACGTGGTCGAGTACTCAGACTTCGTCGACATACGTCCTCGGATTGTATTCCGACAAGAAAATCAGCATTACATCACTTATGAGCATCCATTTGGACGACTTGCATGGTGTATATAGCAACGTTACAACATAGGGGTTACCACATGGAATTGCTATTCAAACAACAAACACTACCTCCTACGTCGATAGTCACTATAACCTTATCCCGATGGCCGGGATGGTGAATCATGCAAGCATCCAAACAACACTTTCAAGCAATATTCATAGCCATATATGTTCAGCAAGTATCATAACAATGCCATTGAAACAAAATTCAAGTCGGAAACAAGTCAAGAATTGCATTCGTATTCATTTAATCACACGATTTTTGGCAACAATTATCCAATCACATGAACATCACCACTAATCTCACATGATTTAGCATTTAATAATAAGCATAGTAAAGTAGTACTTACGATAAATAGATGAAGAATAAGAGAGCACTTACTTGCTTGAAGATTGTGGAGAAGTTGTTGTTGATTGGAAGTACAAAGGAAGAAAAATTTGAGAGGATTTGGGATGATATGCGGCGCCTTTAGGGTTGATTCTAATGTGTTTGTGAAATAAAAACAAGTCCCCTTTATATAGGAGGAGTATGGGTCGGGTTATGACCCATTTACAATCGGATTTGGGGACAAAATCACCCTATATGCGGCGCATATCCCTCGGCATATCACATGTATATGCGGCGCATTGTCCATGGCATAATGGGACATATGCGCCGCACATAGTATGGCATATCTAGGCATATGCGGCGCATATGGTATGGCATTTGGTCTCAGTATCTCAAATGCCATAGCATAGGCGGCGCATAGTCAAAAGCACACCTAGGAATAGGCGGCGCATAGTGTATTGCACACTAGATTCCGAGTCCTTAGGCGATAGAATAGGTTGTGCATCGTTCGTGGCCTATTTTTACCTAGGCCTAGCCTTTCTCGAAGCCTATTATGACGTGAGAAAGGCTCAATCCATAGCCTTATGCATCACCATTCCTAACTTACCGACTTTACCATACAATGCGACCAAATCGTCAATTGAAATCAATCTCCTCGTTGCATACTTCTTACACCTATATTTGCTCAAACAAATGAAAACGATTAGTACGATGGGTTGCCTCCCACCAAGCGCCTTAGTTTTGGTCGTGGCACGACTCTTATTTTTGGATTTTCATTTATCAAAAAGAAAAAATACTAAAACGATAAAACGATAAAACAATAAAACGAAGGGTTGCCTCCCATCTAGCGCCTTATTTATTGTCGTGGCTCGACGTAGTACTCTCGAGTACTTAGACTTCGTCGAGATAAGTGATGGCCATGTCATTCATCGAGTCAAGAGGACCGATATATGGCTTAACACGTTGGCCATTCACCTTGAAGATAACACCCTCATTATTTTCCAATTCGACTACTCCAGACGAGTAGACGTGGGTGACTTTAAATGGACCAGACCACTTGGATTTTAACTTACCTGGGAAGAGCTTGAATCTGGAGTTAAAGAGTAGTACCATGTCACCTTTTTGGAAGTGTCGTCGAACAATCCGCTGATCGTGATACTTCTTCATCCGCTCCTTGTATAAATCTGATCTTTCGTATGCATGGAGACGGAATTCATCTAGCTCGTTCAGCTGCTCCAACCTCAGGTTCTTCACATCATCCCAATTCAGATTCAAGTGCTTCAATGCCCATAATGCCTTGTATTCAAGCTCGATGGGTAGATGACAAGCCTTCCCATAAACTAGCTGATAAGGTGACATGCCAATGGGTGTCTTGAATGCAGTCCTATACGCCCATAGTGCATCATCTAGCTTCCGAGACCAATCCTTCCGATTCGCATTGACTGTCTTGGCAAGGATTTGCTTGATCTCACGATTGGAAACCTCTACTTGTCCACTAGTTTGGGGATGATAAGGCGTAGCTACCTTGTGTTGCTTGACTCCATACTTGGCCAATACAGATTTGAATAGCTTGTTGCAGAAGTGAGATCCTCCATCACTTATGATAGTACGAGGTACCCCAAAGCGAGAGAAGATATTCTTCTTTAAAAACGCTACAACACGCTTTCCTTCGTTATCGGCCAATGCTACAGCTTCAACCCATTTCGACACATAATCCACAGCAACCAAGATGTACTTCATTCCAAACGAATTCACGAATGGTCCCATGAAATCAATACCCCATACATCAAAGAGTTCTACCTCCAGAATTTTGGACATGGGCATTTCATGGTGTTTTGAAATAGCACCTTGACGTTGGCATTGGTCACACCTTCTCACATAGTCGTGTGCATCTCTGAATATTGTAGGCCAATAATAACCACTTTGCAAGACTTTTCTTGTTGTTCGATTCCCTGCATGATGGCCTCCAACTTGCGAAGTGTGGCATGCTTCTAATATAGTGGGCACTTCTTCATGGGATATACATCGTCGAATGATACCATCCGCGCATCTTCGAAACAAATAAGGCTCATCCCAATAATAGTGCTGAACGTCATGCATAAACTTCCTCCTCTGGTGGTAAGATAAATTGGAAGGTAACACATTACTCACCACGAAATTTGCAAAGTCGGCATACCATGGTAAGTCTTCCATTGTTGTCGCTAATATCTCCTCGTCAGGGAATGCATCGTTGATCTGATTTTCTGGTTGCGCCACATACTCATTCTCAAGTCTAGATAGGTGATCAGCCACTTGGTTCTCGCAACCTCTTCTATCTTTGACTTCGAAATCAAACTCTTGCAGCAGCAATACCCATCTAATCAGCCTTGGTTTTGCATCCTTCTTTGTCATTAGATATCTAAGAGCTGCATGGTCTGTATGAACGATCACTTTAGTACCCAATAGATAGGCACGGAACTTCTCAAACGCATACACAACCGCTAAGAGCTCTTGTTCAGTGACAGTGTAGTTCTTTTGGGCTTCATTGAGGACCTTACTCGCATAGTAGATAGGATGAAATAATTTCTCCTTTCTTTGTCCAAGAACAGCGCCAACGGCTACACCACTAGCATCACACATGATTTCAAACGGGAGCGTCCAATCTGGTGCTACCATGATAGGGGCTTCAATGAGTTTTTCTTTAAGGCATTCGAATGCCTTCAAGCAATCATTATTAAAGTCAAACTTCGCATCTTTCTCCAATAGCTTGCACAATGGACTTGAAATTTTGGAGAAGTCTTTGATGAATCTACGATAAAACCCAGCATGGCCAAGAAAACTACGAACTCCTTTCACCGAAATTGGAGGTGGTAGCTTCTCAATTACCTCTATTTTGGCGCGATCAACCTCTATTCCTCTTTCGGAGATCTTGTGCCCAAGAACAATTCCTTCTTTTACCATGAAGTGGCACTTCTCCCAATTCAGCACAAGGTTGAACTCTACACATCTTTGTAATGCCATGCTTAAATTCACCAAACATGCTTCGAAAGACTCACCAACAACTGAAAAGTCGTCCATAAATACCTCCAAAGTGTCTTCTACCATATCAGAGAAAATAGACATCATACAACGTTGAAAGGTGGCTGGTGCGTTACATAACCCGAATGGCATACGTTTGAAGGCAAACGTACCATATGGGCATGTAAACGTTGTCTTCTCTTGGTCTTCTGGTGCAATAAAAATCTGATTATAACCTGAATACCCATCAAGAAAGCAAAACCATCCTTTTCCCGCTAATCGATCTAGCATTTGGTCCATAAATGGCATGGGGAAGTGATCCTTGAGAGTCCAAGAATTCAGCTTGCGGTAGTCCATGCATACTCTCCATCCAGTGACGGGCCTGAGTGGAATAAGCTCATTCTTTGCATTCGCAACCACCGTCATACCTCCTTTCTTGGGAACACATTGTACTGGGCTTACCCATGTACTATCAGAAATAGGGTACACAACTCCTGCGTCTAGCCACTTGATAATCTCCTTCTTCACCACCTCTTGCATTGGTGGGTTTAGACGTCTTTGGTGTTCGATGGTGGGTGTGCACTTTTCTTGGAGCTGAATTTTATGAGTGCAAATCCCAGGTGGAATACCAAGGATATCCGCAATGGTCCATCCAATAGCTCTAATATACTTGCGTAAAATTGCAATAAGAGCTGCAACTTGTTGCTCACCTAAATCGGCTGCCACTATGACTGGAAGAGTGTTTCCGCTTCCTAAGAATGCATACTTCAAATGGCTTGGCAGCTCCTTTAATTCTAATGTGGGTGGTTCTTCAATAGATGGCTTAGCTGGTGGTGTGGGTCGATTCTTGAGATCAAGATCCAGCTTCTTAGGAGGATAGCGATATGCTCCTAATCCCGATAGAGCACAAATATCATCTTCAGAAATTTCAGCATCATCATCATCTTCTTCCATGAGCAAAACCTCCAAAGGATCATCAAGAATTTGCTCTTCAGCAAGTAACTCATCCTCGTCATCAACGACAACATCAGCCACAGAAAATACACTTAGATCTTTGGGTTGCTTCATTGATTTGCAAACATCAAAGCGCACCACTTCATCATTTATTCGGAATGAAAGCTCATTAGCTCTCAAATCTATGAGCACACTTCCCGTAGCAAGGAAAGGGCGTCCCAAGATTATGGGAACCTCTGAATCTGCTTCGCAATCCAAGATGACAAAGTCTGCTGGAAATATGAATGAAGATACCTTCACCAAGACATCGCATAGAATACCAACCGGTCGTTTTACCGACCTATCCGCCATAACAAGCTTCATATTAGTTGGTGTAGGATCTCCTAACCCCAACTTCTTGTAGATTGATAATGGCATCAAGTTGATGCTGGCTCCTAAGTCACATAATGCTTTAGCAAAGTCCAAAGATCCGACGGTGCAAGGAATAGTGAAAGCTCCGGGGTCGGCCTTCTTCTGAACTATGGATCGGGTAGCTATTGCACTACAATGATGCACATCTTCTTTCAGCTCATAGCTTGCTGCCCTCTTCTTAGTCAAAAGATCTTTCATAAACTTCGCATACCCAGGCATTTGTTCAAGTGCCTCTACCAATGGGACATTAATAGTTAGCTGCTTCAACATGGTCATAAATTTGCTAAACTTAGTGTCATCGGCCGCCTTCTTCAATCTTTGTGGAAAAGGTGGTGGTGGGTATGGAAGTGTTCTCTCCATGGCTTTCTTCTCCTCTTACTTCCGTTTATTATTTTTTTCAGGCTGTACGTCACTAGGCAACACGTCCTTGACGTTGGAAGTGGATATTGCGGCGTCTTCCCTAGTGGCGTCACTAGATGTGGCGTCCTTGTCTGCTGTTCCGTCAACTACTTGCTTGCCTTCTGCTGAAGTTTCCAGCACCTTACCACTCCTCGTAGTGATGGCCATGCATGACCCATCAGTCCTTGGATTTTGCACCGTATCGCTAGGCAAGGTGCCGGCTTTTCTTTGGTTGAGTGTTGCTGAAAGTTGACTGAATTGCTGCTCTAGTTGCTTGATAGAAGTGGAATGAGAATCAACTAATTGCTTCATGGAGGCCAAATCGTCAATCACCTCCTTAACTCCCGCGCTCGTCGCTTCCACTCCTTTCAATAACTTAGCCATCATGTCTTCCATAGAATTAGATGTGGTGGTATCACGTCTACCAGGGGGAACGTACAAACCACTATTTTCATTATTTTTCTTCCAACTACCTTGGTCTTTACCTCCAGATTTATCATAATAGTTCCGACCTTGGTTTCCTTGGGCATTCCCACGGAAACCCCCCTGATTGTTCAAGTAGTTGGCCTCCTCTTCTGAATCAGATTCGTCTCTTCCTTTTGACGCAATAGATTTCACTTTTTCAGTCTTCCCTAATAGATGCTTTGTAAGAAGATCCATTTGGGTTTTCATGTGCGCCATATCTTGATCACGTTCTTCTTCTCTCCTTCTTTGATCTGCAGACATGCCAATAGATAAAGTGGGGCTTGCTACCTCAGAATCCCTGGTATGCCAAGCTCTACTTTGTTTCGTCATACGATCTAGCATGTTGCTTGCTTGACCAAAGGTGAGGTCCATAAAAGAACCTCCAGCTGCGTTGTCCACCACTGGTTTAGTTACTGAATTCAAGGCTCTATATAAGATCTCCATGAGGTGAACATTAGTCATGTGATGGTTTGGGCATCTCGCTAGCTTTGTCTTGAACCTCTCCCATGTTTCGTGAAGAGCTTCAGAGGGAAGCTGACGAAAGTTGCTGATTTCATCTCTCAATTGAGCCCTCTTGGATGGCGGAAAGAATCTTTCTAGGAAAGCGTCTCTCAATTGCCTCCAATTTGTAATAGAATCAGGAGTCAGCCCATTCAACCATAATGTTGCCTCCCCAGACAGAGACAATGGAAATAGACGTAATCGAATAGCATTCTGACCAACTCCAGGATTGTCAAAAGACTTGCATGTAGAAATAAAGTTGATGAGATGCATGTTCGGATCATCGTCTGCTAGTCCACCAAATAATCCCTTGAGTTGCAATAACTGGATCATGGTGCTAGTGATGTTGAACTTGGCTCCGGGCGCTAATGGTGGTGGAATTATAGCTCCAGTGGCTCCGGCACCATCAAGATCATCATCATCATCATCGAAAGCTGGTTGCAAAGGTTGGCGATCATATCTGTACCGAGCTTGTCGACCTCGTCTGTTGGCAGGTGTTGCCATTTCAGCGCCATGCCTTGGGTTGATCAACTCGTCATCTCCTAAATCTTCATCGTCAGGATTTGTTGCTCGTCCAGGATTATCAATGTTTTGTTGTTGGACTTGAGCAGCGGCAAGAGCAGCTAATCTTGCTTGATCGTGTTGAACAGCCATCCTGTCGATTTCCGCTTGTGCTTCCATTCTTCTAATTCGTTGCGGTTCCGGATTGATTGGTAATAACGGTTGACCAGAACTTCTAGTATGGGGCATGCACTAAAAAGAAAAACCTGCAATAAACAAAAACAAAAACTAAACGTAAAAGTACGAGAATCTTTGACCAAAGGGTCTAGTAATTTTCACGAACTTGATTGACACTCGTATTCCCCGGCAACGGCGCCAATTTTTGATAACGCTCAATCTACAGCTCTCGTTTGAGTGTAAAGCGGTCGATAGCAAATATAGAACCCAACCTGGGTTGGGTATCGATCCCACAGAGAATAGCTTGGTCAACAAGTAAGTGAAATTATTAGACTTTTGATGCAAGTCTCGTAAGAATGGGGGGATTGTAATAAGTAACCAAAGTAATGAAATAAAAGCTGAAAAATAGCAAAGTAAAAGAGAAAGATTGTCACGTTGGTTGTAAACAATGAGAATTGAAGCGTTGGGGTTATGTCCACCTTCAGAAGTATACGTCTCTATTGGCTATGAGTGTGTAGAGTCTTGACATGCAATTGCTTATAGAGAATTGTAGTCGATGGTAAATCCAAGCGTCTCTCGACCTAAACAAGGACTATTTCACTTTAACTCTCTCGAGCTTAAAGCGTGACTAACGGTACGAATTCTCCAAGAAGTTAGTCCAGGTACGGCACTAGCTTTTTAATAGGAAAGGGTGTCCTACTACCTTGACATTATCTCTTTTCCAGACAAATAACCTTTCTCTCGAACAAGTTAAATGTTAGACTGGCGTTGGTCTATGCGTCTTCTTTTCTAGACAAATAACCTTTCTCTCGAACAGGTTAGATGTCAGAATGGCGTGTTCTTGTGTTTGAACCGCAAAGAATGATTTAGGATGAAGAGAATAATGATATAAGCAATATACGTGTCTTGAACTCACAAGCTCATAGCAATAGATAGTAACTCATTCGGCTTCCATAACCCCAACTAAGAGGTTTAGTTACCCATGAATGCGAAGGATATCACGTTTTGCATGGTGGATGGCGTGAATAGTAGGTGTTTGGCGTGTGGTTTTGGTGATTCCGTAGCAAGTAACGATTCTCTTGTTGTGGAATTTAAGAATAGAAGAATAGATTAGAAGTGTTTGTAGTGGAAGATGAGAGGGATGGAAGAAAATTAAGTGAAGAATGTATTGAATGCGGAATGTCTTAAAATCTCTAGCATGATAGAGTATTTATAATACTCCTATCCTACTCCTACTAAGCTAATGAAATAAATAACCAAATCCTAATATACTAATGAAATCCTTGACCCAAATGTACTAGGGTAAGGTTACAAAATTATAATCCAAATAGAATAATGAAACACATAACCTAATTGCACTAGGTTAATGTATTATGGCAAAAATCCAGCTTTGTGTCTGTAAGTCCCAAAGTCTTCAGAAATGCTGTTTTAGCCCGGGACAGATTTTCCATGCAGCAGATTTAGTCCTTTATGCGTCCAGCTCCTTTCCATCTCGTTTGTGAGCTTTCTTTTGCGTCAAGTAAGCCATAAATTGCTGTATTTTGCATCATTTATACCTGAAACTTTCCTAATCACATTTGTTAGCTCATTTACAGGAAAAAGGACTAAAAGTGTATGAAATAGATAATTAGTTCTCAAAACTAGGCTAAAATATGGGCAAAATATATTGATATAGGCGCGTAAATTCGCCTATCATCAAGAGTCCTTAAGAGAAAGTAAAATCCCATTTTTAAGGAGGGTCCTGAACATAAAGTGTAATCTCATTTTTCAGGAGGTCCTGAAGATAAAGTAGAATCTCATTTTTCAGGAGGGTCCTGAACATAAACAAAAATCTCATTTTTCAGGAGGGTCCTGAACATAAACTGAAATCTCATTTTTCAGGAGAGTATAGAACGTAAAGTAAAATCTCATTTTTCAAGAGGGTCCTGAACATAAAGTAAAATTTCATTCTTCAGGAAGATCTAGAACATAAATTAAAATTCCATTTGTCAGGAGGGTCCACAGCATAAAATGAAATCCCATTTTTCAGGAGGGTCCTGAACTGAAAGTAAAATCCCATTTTTTAGGAGGGTCATGAACAGAAAGTAAAATTCCATTTTTTAGGAAGGTCCTGAACAGAAAGTGAAATCCCATTTTTCAGGAGGATTCTGAACCTAAACTAAATTTTGCTTTTTCAAGAAGGTCCTGAAAATAAAGTAAAAATCCAATTTTTCAGAAGGGTCATGAACATAAAGTGAAATCCAATATTTCAGGAAGGTCCTGGACAGAAAGTAAAATCCTATTTTTCAGGAGAATTCTGATAAGAAAGTAAAATCTCATTTTTCATGACGGTCCTGAACAGAAAATAAAATTCTATTTTTTAGGAGAGTACTGAACATAAAGTAAATTTCCATTTTTCAGGAGGGTCCTGAAGTGAAAGTAAAATCCCATTTTTCAGGAGGGTCCTGAATATAAAGTGATATCCCATTTTTCAGGGAGGTCCTGAACATAAAGTGAAATCCTATTTTTTAGGAGGGCCCTGAACATAAATTGAAATCCCATTTTTCAAGAGGGTTCTGAACATAAAGTAAATTCCCATTTTTCAGTAGGGTACTGAAAATAAAATAAATTCCCATTTTTCAGGAGGATCTTGAACATAAAGAGAAATTCTATTTTTCATGAGGGTCCTAAACATAAAGTGAAATCCCATTTTTCAGGAGGGACCTAAAAAAAAGTTAAAATCCTATTTTTCAGGGGGGACTTGAACATAAAGTGAAATCCCATTTTTTAGAAGGGTCCTGAACATTAAGTAAGATCCCATTTTTCAGGAGGGCCTGAACAAAAAGTAAAATCCCATTTTTTACGAGGATCCTGAACAAAAAGTAAAATCTCATTTTTTTGGTGGATCTTGAACATAAAGTGAAATCCCATTTTTCAGAGGGTCCTGAACAGAAACTAAAATCCATTTTTTCAGGAGGGTCCTGAACATAAAGTGACATCCCATTTTTAGGAAGGTCCTGAACAAAAGATAAAATCCCATTTTCAGGAGGTTACTGAACAGAAAGTAAAATCTTATTTTTCAGGTTGGTCTTGAATAGTAAGTAAAATCCAATTTTTTAGAAGGGTCCTAAACATAAAGTGAAATTCTATTTTTCAGAAAGGTCCTGAACAGAAATTATAATACAATTTTTCAGGAGAGTCCTGAACATAAAGTAAAATCCTATTTTCAGGAGGGTCTTGAACAGAAAGTAAAATCTTATTTTTCAAGAGGGTCCTGAACACATACTGAAATTCCATTTTTCAGGAGGATCCTGTACAGAAAGTAAAATCCAATTTTTTAGGAGGGTCCTGAAAATGATGTGAAATTTTATTTTTCAAGAAGGTAATGAACAGAAAGTAAAATCCCATTTTTTGTGAGGGTCCTGAACAGAAAGAAAAATCTCATTTTTTAAGAGGGTCCTAAACAGAAAGTAAAATCTCATTTTTTAGGATAGTCCTGAACATAAAGTGAAATCTCATTTTTCAGGGGGGTCCTGAACATATAGTGAAACCCCATTTTTCAGGAGGGTCCTGAACAGAAATAAAAATCCCATTTTTTAAGAGGGTCCTAAACAGAAAGTAAAATCTCATTTTATAGGATAGTCCTGAACATAAAGTGAAATCTCATTTTTCAGGGGGGTCCCGAACATAAAGTGAAACCCCATTTTTCAGGAGGGTCCTGAAGAGAAAGTAAAATTCTATCTTTTAGGAGGGTCCTGAACATAAAGTTAAATCACATTGTTCAGGAGGGTCCTAAACATAAAGTAAAATCCTATTTTTCAAGAGGGTCCTGAACATATAGTGAAATCCCATTTTTCAGGAAGATCCTGTACAGAAAGTAAAATCTATTTTTTTAGGAGGGTCCAGAAAATGATGTGAAATTCCATTTTTCTAGAGGGTTCTGAACAGAGAGTAAAATCCTATTTTTCAAGAGGGTAATGAACAGAAAGTAAAATCCCATTTTTCATGAGGGTCCTGAACATAAAGTAAAATCCCATTCTTCAGAAGAGTCCTAAACATTGGGTAAAATCCCATTTTCAGGAGGGTCCTGAACAGAAATTAAAATCCCATTTTTTTAGTAAGGTTCTGAAAATAAAGTAACATCCCATTTTTCTGGAGGGTCCTGAACATAAAGTAAAAACCCATTTTTTAGGAGGTTCCTGAACGTAAACTGAAATACCATTGTTCAAGAGAGTCCTGAACAAAAAGTAATATCCTATTTTTCTGGAGAGTCCTGAACAAAAAGTTAAATCCCATTTTTAAGGAGCGTTGTGAACAAAAGTTAAAATCTCATTTTTCAGTAGGGTCCTGATCATAAAGTAAAATTTAAATTTTCAGGAGGGTCATGAACAGAAAGTAAAATTCCATTTTTAAGAGGGTCCTAAACAGAAAGTAAAATCTCATTTTTTTAGAATAATTCTGAACATAAAGTGAAATCCCATTTTTCAGGAGGGTCATGAACATAAAATGAAATCCAATATTTCAGGAAGGTCCTGGACAGAAAGTAAAATCCTATTTTTCAGGAGAATCATGAAAAGAAAGTAAAATCCCATTTTTCAGGACGGTCCTGAACAAAAAATAAAATCCCATTTTTCAGGAGTGTACTGAACATAAAGTAAATTTCCTTTTTTCAGGAGGGTCCTGAAGAGAAAGTAAAATCCCATTTTTCAGGAGGGTCCGGAACATAAAGTGAAATCCCATTTTTCAGGTGGGTCCTGAACATAAAGTGAAATCCCATTTTTAGGAGGGTCATGAACATAAATTGAAATCTCATTTTTCAAGAGGGTCCAGAATAGAAAGTAAATTCCCATTTTTCAGGAGGGTCCTGAACATAAAGTTAGATCCCATTTTTAAGGAGGGTTATAAACAGAAGGTAAGATCTCATTTTTCAGTAGAGTCCTGAACAGAAAGTAAAATCCCATTTTTTAAGAGAGTCCAAAACAGAAAGTAAAATCACATTTTTAGGATGGTCCTGAATATAAAGTGAAGTCCCATTTTTCAGGAGTCCTGAACATAAAGTGGAATCTCATTTTTCAGGATGGTCCTAAATAGAAAGTAAACTCCCATTTTTTAGAAGGGTCCTGAACAGAAAGAAAAATCCAAATTTTTAAGAGGGTCCTAAACAGAAAGTAAAATCTCATTTTTTAGGATGGTCCTGAACATAAAGTGAAATCTCATTTTTCAGGGGGGTCCTGGACATAAAGTGAAATCCCATTTTTCAGGAGGGTCCTTAACAGAAAGTAAAATTCCATTTTTTAGGAAGGTCTTGAACATAAAGTGAAATCACATTTTTCAGGAGGGTCCTGAACATAAAGTGAAAGACTATTTTCCAGAAGGGTCCTGAATAATAGTTAAAATCCTATTTTTCAGGAGGGTCTTGAAAATAAAGTAAAATCTTATTTTTCAGGAGGGTCCTGAACATAAAGTAAAATCCCATTTTTCAAGAGGGCCCCGAACAAAAAGTGAAATCCCATTTTTCAGAAAGGTCCTGAACAAAAGTTAAAATCCCATTTTCAGGAGTGTTCTGAACAGATAGTGAAATTTTATTTTTCAGGAGGGTACTGAAAATAAAGTAAAATCTTTTTCAGGAGGGTTCTGAACAGAAATTAAAATTCCATTTTTCAGAAGGTTTCTGAACATAAAGTAAAATCTCATTTTTCAAGAGGATCCTAAACAGAAAATAAAATCTCATTTTTCAAGAGGATCCTAAACAGAAAATAAAATCCCATTTTTCAGGAGGGTCTTGACATAAAGTGCAATTCTATTTTTCATGAGGGCCCTGAACATAAAGTGAAATCCCATTTTTTAGGAGAGTCCTGAACAGAAAGTAAAATTGAATTTTTAAGGAGGGTCCTGAACAGAAAGTAAAATCCTATTTTACAGGAGGGTCCTGAACATAAAGTGAAATCCCATTTTTCAGGACGATCCTGAACAAAAAGTAAAATCTCATTTTTCAAGAGGATCTTGAAGATAAATTAAAATCCCATTTTTCAGGAGGGTCCTGAACAAAAAGTAAAATTTTACTTTTCTGGAGGGTTCTGAACATAAAGTGACATCCCATTTTTCAGGAGGGTCCTGAACATAAATTAATATCACATTTTTCTAGAGGGTCCAGAGTAGAAAGTAAAATCCTATTATTCAGGAGGGCCCAGAACATAAAGTAAAATCTCATTTTTCAGGAGGATCCTGGGAATAAAGTGTAATTCCATTTTTCTGGAGGGTCCAAAACATAAAGTGAAATCTCATTAATCATGAGGGGCCGGACAGAAAGTAAAATCTCATTTTTCTAGAAAGACCTGAACATAAAGTAAAATCCCATTTTTCAGGAGGATACTAAACAGAAAGTAAAATTTTATTTTTCAGAAGAGTCCTGAACATTAAGTGAAATTCCATTTTTAAGGAGGGTTCTTAACAGATAGTAAATCCCATTTTGCAGGAGCGTCATGAATTAAAATCCCATTTTTCAGGAGGGTCCTGAACATAAAGTGAAATCTTATTTTTCAGGAGGTCCTGAAGAGAAGGGTCCTGAACATAAACAGTAATCTCATTTTTCAGGAGGGTCCAGAACGTAAAGTAAAATCTCATTTTTCATGATAGTTTGGAACATAAAGTAAAATTCGATTTTTCAGGAGGGTCCAGAACGTAAAGTAAAATTCCATATTTCAAGCGGGTCCTGAACATAAACTTTACATAAAGTAAAATTTCATTTTTTAGGAGGGTCCTGAACATAAAGTAAAATCTATTTTTTAGGAGGGTTCTGAACAGAAAGTAAAATCTCATTTTTCAGGAGGGTCTTGAACATAAAGTAAAATTTCATTTTTCAGGAGGGTCTTGAACATAAAGTGAAATCCCATTTTTCAGGAGGGTGATATCCCATTTTTCAGGAGGGTCCTTAATATAAAGTAAAATCCCATTTTTAAGGAAAGTCCTGAACAGAAAGTAAAATTTCATTTTTCTGGAGGGTCTTGATCATAAATTAAATTTCATTTTCTAGGAGGGTCCTGAACAGAAAGAAAAATCCCATTTTTTAAGAGGGTCCTAAACAGAAAGTAAAATCTTATTTTTTAGGATGGTCCTGAACATAAAGTGAAATCTCATTTTTTAGGGGAGTCCTGAACATAAAGTGAAATCCCATTTTTCTAGAGGGTCCTGAACAGAAAGTAAAATTCTATTTTTTAGGTGGGTCCTGAACATAAAGTGAAATCACATTTTTCAGGAGGGTGCTTAACATAAAGTGAAATCCTATTTTTCAGGAGGGTCCTGAATAAAAGTTAAAATCCCATTTTTCAGGAGGGTGTTGAAAATAAAGTAAAATCCTATTTTTCAGGAGGGTCCTGAACATAAAGTAAAATCCCATTTTTTAAGAGGGCCCCAAACAGAAAGTGAAATCCCATTTTTCAGAAAGGTCTTGAACAAAAGTTAAAATCCCATTTTCAGGAGGATCCTGAACAGATAGTAAAATTCTATTTTTCAGGAGGGTACTGAAAATAAAGTAAAATCTTTTTCAGGAGGGTTCTGAACAGAAATTAAAATTCCATTTTTCAGAAGGTTTCTGAACATAAAGTAAAATCTCATTTTTCAAGAGTGTCCTAAACAGAAAATAAAATCTCATTTTTCAGAAGGGTCCTAAATAGAAAGTAAAATCCCATTTTTCAGGAGGGTCTTGACATAAAGTGCAATTCTATTTTTCATGAGGGTCCTGAACATAAAGTGAAATCCCATTTTTCAGAATGGTCCTAAACAAAAGTTAAAATCCTATTTTTTCGGAGGAACTTGAACATAAAGTGAAATCCCATATTTAGGAAGGTCCTGAACATAAAGTAAAATCCTATTTTTCAGGAGGGTCCTGAATAGAAAGTAAAATCGTATTTTTAAGGAGGGTCCTGAATAGAAAGTAAAATCCCATTTTACAAGAGGGTCCTGAACATAAACAAAAATCTCATTTTTCAGGAGGGTCCAGAACAAAAAGTAAAATCCCATTTTTCAAAAGGATCTTGAACATAAATTGAAATCCCATTTTTCAGGAGGGTCCTGAACAAAAAGTAAAATTCCATTTTTCTGGAGGGTTCTGAACATAAAGTGACATCCTATTTTTCAGGAGGGTCCTGAACATAAATTAAAATCACATTTTTCTAGAGGGTCCAAAGCAGAAAGTAAAATTCTATTTTTCAGGATGGCCCAGAACATAAAGTTAAATCTCATTTTTCAGGAGGATCCTGGGAATAAAGTGCAATTCCATTTTTCTAGAGGGTCCTAAACATAAAGTGAAAACTCATTATTCAGGAGGGGCACGAACAGAAAGTAAAATTTCATTTTTCTAGAAGGTCCTGAACATAAAGTAAAATCTCATTTTTCAGCAGGATCCTATACAGAAAGTAAAATTTTATTTTTCAGAAGGGTCCTGAACATAAAGTGAAATCCCATTTTTAAGGAGGGTTCTTAACAAATAGTAAAATCCCATTTTGCAGGAGGGTCCTGAAAATAAAGTGAAATCTCATTTTTCAGGAGGTCCTGAAGAGAAAGTAAAATCTCATTTTTCAGAAGGGTCCTGAACATAAAGTAAAATCCAATTTTTCAGGAGGGTCCTGAACATAAACAAAAATCTCATTTTTCAGGAGGGTCCAGAACGTAAAGTAAAATCTCATTTTTCAAGAAGGTCCTAAACATAAAGTAAAATTCCATTTTTCAGGAAGGTCCAGAACGTAAAGTAAAATTTCATATTTCAAGAGGGTCCTGAACATAAAGTTTACATAAAGTAAAATTCCATTTTTTAGGAGGGTCCTGATGATAAAGTAAAATCCCATTTTTTAGGAGGGTCCTGAACATAAAGAAAAATCCCATTTTTCAGGAGTGTCCTGAACAGAAAGTAAAATCTCATTTTTCTGGAGGGTCTTGAACATAAAGTAAATTTCCATTTTTCAGGAGGGTCTTGAACATAATGTGAAATCCCATTTTTCAGGAAGGTGACGTCCTATTTTTCAGGAGAGTCCTTAACATAAAGTAAAATCCCATTTTTAAGGAGGGTCCTGAAAAGAAAGTAAAATCCCATTTTTCAGGAGGGTCCTGAACATAAAATGAAATCCCATTTTTTAGGAGGGTCCTGAACAGAAGGTAAAATACCATTTTTCAGGAGGATCCAGAACTGAAAGTAAAATCTCATTTTTCAGGAAGGTCCTGAACATAAAGTAAAATCCCATTTTTAGGAGGGTCCTGAACAGAAAGTAAAATCTCATTTTTCAGGAGGATCATGAACATAAAGTGAAATCCCATTTTTCAGGAGGGTCCTGAATAGAAGTTAATATTCTATTTTTCAGGAGTATCCGAAACATAAAGTGAAATCTCATTTTTCAGGAGGGTCCAGAACAAAAGGTAAAATCAAATTTTTCATGAGGGTCCTAAACATAAATTAAAATCACATTTTTTTGGAGGGTCCTGAGTAGAAAATAAAATCCTATTTTTCAAGAGGGCCCAGAACATAAAGTAAGATCTCATTTTTCAGGAGGATCTTCGGAATAAAGTGCAATTTCATTTTTCTAGAGGGTCCTAAACATAAAGTGAAATCTCATTATTCAGAAGGGGCCGGAACAGAAAGTAAAATCTCATTTTTCTAGAGGGTCCTGAACATAAAGTAAAATCCAATTTTTCAGGAGGATCCTAAACAGAAAGTAAAATTTTATTTTTCAGAAGGGTCCTGAACATAAAGTGAAATTCCATTTTTAAGGAGGGTTCTTAACAGATAGTAAAATCCCATTTTGCAGGAGGGTCCTGAACATAAAGTGAAATCTCATTTTTGAGGAGGTCCTGAAGAGAAAGTAAAATTCCATTTTTTAGGAGGGTCCTGATGATAAAGTAAAATCCCATTTTTTAGGAGGGTCCTGAACATAAAGAAAAATCCCATTTTTCAGGAGTGTCCTGAATAGAAAGTAAAATCTCATTTTTCTGGAGGGTTTTGAACATAAAGTAAATTTCCATTTTTCAGGAGGGTCTTGAACATAATGTGAAATCCCATTATTCAGGAAGGTGACATCCCATTTTTCAGGAGGGTCCTTAACATAAAGTAAAATCCCATTTTTAAGGAGGGTCCTGAACATAAAATGAAATCCCATTTTTCAGGAGGGTCCTGAACAGAAGGTAAAATACCATTTTTCAGGAGGATCCTGAACTGAAAGTAAAATCCCATTTTTCAGGAAGGTCCTGAACATAAAGTAAAATTCCATTTTTAGGAGGGTCCTGAAGATAAAGAAAAATTCTATTTTTTAGGAGTGTCCTGAACAGAAAGTAAAATCTCATTTTTCAGGAGGGTCATGAACATAAAGTGAAATCCCATTTTTCAGGAGGGTCCTGAATAGAAGGTAATATTCCATTTTTCAGGAGTATCCGGAACATAAAGTGAAATCTCATTTTTCAGGAGGGTCCAGAACAAAATGTAAAATCAAATTTTTCATGAGGGTCCTAAACATAAATTAAAATCACATTTTTTTGGAGGGTCCTGAGTAGAAAGTAAAATCCTATTTTTCAAGAGGGCCCAGAACATAAAGTAAGATCTCATTTTTCAGGAGGATCTTGGGAATAAAGTGCAATTACATTTTTCTTGAGGGTCCTAACCATAAAGTGAAATCTCATTATTCAGGAGGGGCCAGAACAGAAAGTAAAATCTCATTTTTCTAGAGGGTCCTGAACATAAAGTAAAATCTCATTTTTCAGGAGGATCCTAAACAGAAAGTAAAATTTTATTTTTCAGAAGGATCTGAACATAAAGTGAAATTCCATTTTTAAGGAGGGTTCTTAACAGATAGTAAAATCCCATTTTGCAGGAGGGTCCTAAACATAAAGTGAAATCTCATTTTTGAGGAGGTCCTGAAGAGAAAGTAAAATTCCATTTTTCAGAAGGGTCCTGAACATAAAGTAAAATCCAATTTTTTAGGAGGGTCCTGAACATAAACAGAAATCTCATTTTTCAGGAGGGTCTAGAACGTAAAGTAAAATCTCATTTTTCAAGAGGGTCCTGAACATAAAGTTGAATTCCATTTTTCAGGAGGGTCGAGAACGTAAAGTAAAATTCCATATTTCAAGCGGGTCCTGAACATAAACCTTACATAAAGTAAAATTCCATTTTTTAGGAGGGTCCTGAACATAAAGTAAAATCTATTTTTTAGGAGGGTCGTGAACAGAAAGTAAAATCTCATTTTTCAGGAGGGTCTTGAACATAAAGTAAAATTTCATTTTTCAGGAGGGTCTTGAACATAAAGTGAAATCCCATTTTTCAGGAGGGTGATATCCCATTTTTTAGGAGGGTCCTTAACATAAAGTAAAATCCCATTTTTAAGGAAAGTCCTGAACAGAAAGTAAAATCTCATTTTTCTTGAGGGTCCTGATCATAAAGTAAAATTTCATTTTTCAGGAGGGTCCTGAACTGAAAGAAAAATCCCATTTTTTAAGAGGGTCCTAAACAGAAAGTAAAATCTCATTTTTTAGGATGGTCCTGAACATAAAGTGAAATCTCATTTTTTAGGGGGGTCCTAAACATAAAGTGAAATCCCATTTTTCAGGATGGTCCTGAACAGAAAGTAAAATTTCATTGTTTAGGAGGGTCCTGAACATAAAGAGAAATCACATTTTTCAGGAGGGTCCTGAACATAAAGTGAAATCCTATTTTTCAGGAGGGTCCTGAATAAAAGTTAAAATCCCATTTTTCAGGAGGGTCTTGAAAATAAAGTAAAATCCTATTTTTAAGGAGGGTCCTGAACATAAAGTAAAATCCCATTTTTTAAGAGGGCCCCGAACAGAAAGTGAAATCCCATTTTTCAGAAAGGTCTTGAACAAAAGTTAAAATCCCATTTTTAGAAGGGTCCTGAACAGATAGTAAAATTCTATTTTTCAGGAGGGTTCTGAAAATAAAGTAAAATCTTTTTCAGGAGGGTTCTGAACAGAAATTAAAATTCTAATTTTCAGAAGGTTTGTGAACATAAACTAAAATCTCATTTTTCAACAGGGTCCTAAAAAGAAAATAAAATCTCATTTTTCAGAAGGGTCCTAAATTGAAAGTAAAATCCCATTTTTCAGGAGGGTGTTGACATAAAGTGCAATTCTATTTTTCATGAGGGTCCTGAACATAAAGTGAAATCCCATTTTTCAGAATGGTCCTAAACAAAAGTTAAAATCCTATTTTTTCGGAGGAACTTGAACATAAAGTGAAATCCCATATTTAGGAAGGTCCTGAACATAAAGTAAAATCCTATTTTTCAGGAGGGTCCTGATTAGAAAGTAAAATCATATTTTTAAGGAGGGTCCTGAACAGAAAGTAAAATCCCATTTTACAGGAGGGTCCAGAACATAAAGTGAAATCCCATTTTTCAGGAGGGTCCTGAACAAAAAGAAAAATCCCATTTTTCAAAAGAATCTTGAATATAAATTGAAATCCCAATTTGCAGTAGGGTCCTGAACAAAAAGTAAAATTCCATTTTTCTGGAAGGTTCTGAACATAAAGTGACATCCCATTTTTCAGGAGGGTCCTGAACATAAATTAAAATCAAATTTTTCTAGAGGTTCCAAAGCAGAAAGTAAAATCCTATTTTTCAGGATGGCCCAGAACATAAAGTAAAATCTCATTTTTCAGGAGGATCCTGGGAATAAAGTGCAATTCCATTTTTCTGGAGGGTCCTAAACATAAAGTGAAATCTCATTATTCAGGAGGGGCCGGAACAGAAAGTAAAATCTCATTTTTCTAGAAGGTCCTGAACATAAAGTAAAATCTCATTTTTTTGGAGAATCCTAAACAGAAAGTAAAATTTTATTTTTCAGAAGGGTCCTGAACATAAAGTGAAATCCCATTTTTAAGAAGGGTTCTTAACAGATAGTAAAATCCCATTTTGCAGGAGGGTCCTGAACATAAAGTGAAATCTCATTTTTCAGGAGGTCCTGAAGAGAAAGTAAAATGCCATTTTTCGGAAGGGTCCAGAACATAAAGTAAAATCCAATTTTTCCGGAGGGTCCTGAACATAAACAAAAATCTCATTTTTCAGGAGGGTCCAGAACGTAAAGTAAAATCTCATTTTTCAAGAAGGTCCTGAACATAAAGTAAAATTCCATTTTTCAGGAAGGTCCAGAACGTAAAGTAAAATTTCATATTTCAAGAGGGTCCTGAACATAAAGTTTACATAAAGTAAAATTCCATTTTTTAGGAGGGTCCTGATGATAAAGTAAAATCCCATTTTTTAGGAGGATCCTGAACATAAAGAAAAATCTCATTTTTCAGGAGTGTCCTGAACAGAAAGTAAAATCTCATTTTTCTGGAGGGTCTTGAACATAAAGTAAATTTCCATTTTTCAGGAGGGTCTTGAACATAATGTGAAATCCCATTTTTCAGGAAGGTGACATCCCATTTTTCAGGAGGGTCCTTAACATAAAGTTAAATCCCATTTTTAAGGAGGGTCCTGAACAGAAAGTAGAATCCCATTTTTCAGGAGGGTCCTGAACATAAAATGAAATCCCATTTTTCAGGAGGGTCCTGAACAGAAGGTAAAATACCATTTTTCAGGAGGATCCAGAACTGAAAGTAAAATTCCATTTTTCAGGAAGGTCCTGAACATAAAGTAAAATCCCATTTTTCAAAAGGATCTTGAACATAAATTGAAATCCCATTTTTCAGGAGGGTCCTGAACAAAAAGTAAAATTCCATTTTTCTGGAGGGTTCTGAACATAAAGTGACATCCCATTTTTCAGGAGGGTCCTGAACATAAATTAAAATCACATTTTTCTAGAGGGTCCAAAGCAGAAAGTAAAATCCTATTTTTCAGGAGGGCCCAGAACATAAAGTAAAATCTCATTTTTCAGGAGGATCCTGGGAATAAAGTGCAATTCCATTTTTCTGGAGGGTCCTAAACATAAAGTGAAATCTCATTATTCAGGAGGGGCCCGAACAGAAAGTAAAATCTCATTTTTCTAGAAGGTCCTGAACATAAAGTAAAATCTCATTTTTCAGGAAGATCCTAAATAGAAAGTAAAATTTTATTTTTCAGAAGGGTCCTGAACATAAAGTGAAATCCCATTTTTTCGGAGGGTCCTAAACAGAAGGTAAAATCCCATTTTTCAGGAGGGTCCTGAACATAAAGTAAAATCCCATTTTTCAGGAGGGTCCTGAACAGAAAGTAAAATCTCATTTTTCAAGAGGGTCCTGAACGTAAAGTAAAATCCTATTTTTCCGGAGGGTCCTAAACATAAAGTGAAATCCCATTTTTCAGGAGGGTCCTGAACAGAAGGTAAAATGATCACAGATGTGCATTTCCAATGGTAGCTAAATTAAGTGAAGCGAATTTGCCCCTATTTCAACAAAAAATTTGTCAGTTAAAAACTTAGTAGTGGCTTGCAGCACTTGGCTTTCCAGGCATTTGCTCCAGTGTTCATTCCCTTCATTTTGTTTCAGAGTTTTGGCATTTTCTCCTGCTTTGTCATGTCATTGACCCAAACTAAGATTATTAAGGGTGACTCCGAAATAAACACAGTATCTCTACTTTGTCATGCTTCTGAGATAAACCCTTTAAACTTTTGTATTTTCATGAGTTCCCCAGCTTGTTTGTTGACAAAACTTTCTTCATGCCCTATTCAGCTCATAATCATGTCTCTTTCATATGCTGACTTTATCTTGCTTTATGCAATTAAAGAAACTGGTAGCCAATTTTGAAATCTTTTCTCACTTGTTTTGATATGGACTTGACTCAAAGACAAGAGAAAAATGACAATGACTTTTATTTGGACCACTGACTCGAGAAAACAAAATAAAAATAAAGAGAAAAAAGAAAAGACAATGAATGTCCCCATTTGAAACAAAGAAATGAAAAATTTATCTAGAAATGACAGTCAACTTTAATGATTATGCAATGCATTCGGATTAAACTTCCTAATCTTTCCATCCAAAACCTTCTACCAATTGTCGTTGACTTAATGACCTTGAAATTGAGTTGCTTCCTTAGGTCAAGTGCATTTAAAACCTCATTCGGCTAGTGGGCCTTGAAATGTTTTTGCCAACAAGCCTCTCTCATTTTCTTTTTCCTAGCTCACCATTACCCTATGGTGTCTGTGAGGGTTTTTCACCAATAATACACTCTTATTTTTATTTGTCTCAACTCACCGTTGTCTTACAGTACCCGTGAGGGTTTTCACTAATAAGAATCTCTCATTGTTATCTCTCTCAGCTTACCATCATCTTACGAAGCCCGTGAGGGTTTTTATCGATAAGACTCTCTCATTTTTATTTCTCTTCTGATTCCTAATGCCCAAAATACATCATCACATCCATTGCATGCTTAGTCTTAACATTCTCAAAGATTGATCTGAAGGTTTTTCTTTGGTTGTAACTTGGCTTTTGGATAGGGTTAGAAAGAAAGGATGACATGGGGCCCAAATGACACTTGAAGTGGATGACTCTAAATTGTTTATTGGGTGGGACTTACAACTTTTGGAATCGACTCAAACAATGAGAATTACCTCATGCCCCAGTTTCTTTTGACTGGGTGACTCTAAATTGTTTATTGGGTGAGACTTACAACTTTTGGAATCGACTCAAACAATGAGGATTACCTCATGCCCCAGTTTCTTTTGACTGGGTGACTCTAAATTGTTTATTTGGTTGGACCGAGCCCCGAGTAGGGCAGCCTATGTATCTCCACCCCGAGAGAGAAGAATCAGGTCGCACGTAGTTTCGGCATCTTATTTTGCATGATTTAAACTTTTGATTCTTTTTCCTTTTATTGATACTATTTTCTCTTCGGATTTTTCTGACTCTATTTTCCTTGACACTTTTCTTTTCTCTTTTCTTTTTGGACATTTTTTTTCTTTTCTTTTTCTTTTTTTTTGAAACTTTTCTGACACTATTTTTTTTGTTCGACACTTCCTTTTTGAGCTTTGTTGACTCTATCTTGATTCCAAAAGAGAGATATGAAAGAAATAAAACTAAAGCTCAAATGGGGTAAACAAATGATGACACAATATTTGGATAGAAAAATGAAATGCCTTCGTCGAATCAATCCTTGAAGATGCTAGTACATAGCATACAATGTGAAAGTGAAAGATAAAGATCATTTGTGACACTTTAACAACACAAACTTTAACTGAGCATGTGTGTCACTTCTTCCACATTTGTCAAACATACAACTCCACCTTTGTTGTACATCCCTCACATTGAATGACTTATTCTTTCGTGGAGTTGATTTTTGTTCTGATCCTCGGGAGCACACATCCGCTATTTGACCTAATTGAGCTATATTTTTCAATTGATGACCAAGTTATTCTTGTGATTCTCAAAATAATTGACTTAATTTTCAAAGAAGGCTTGAACTTGTCACCAAATGTCTCAGCACTCTACCTATTTTCTCAGATGCTCTCTTTTCCTAACTTTAACTCTCTGATTCAATGCTTCATGATTAAGTTGGATTTCAAGATCTGACTGAAAATTCCGCAGGCATGTCATAACACTAGAATCAACATAAGATGCATTGTGTAAAGCAGACAAACAAATAACTTAAGATAAAACAAAACAAACAAGGGACACCACATTTCATTAAAAGGAAAGACCGAAGGGTTTAAACAAAGACGACAGAAAAACAAAACAAGATAGATCCCAAACTACAACCCTGAATAATTCAAAAAATAGAAAAGAAAAGCAAACAAACTACCAGACCTCTTCCTAGTAGGGAGAAGGGTGACTTCTCAATCACTCAGCCTGATATCTTAGCCACTGGTTTGCATATAATCGTGACTAGAGCTTTCCTTACTGTCAATGTTCTGCACCATAACTGCTCCATCTTAAATCATCTTTTCAATTTCTCTTTTCAAATGTCGATAATCTTCAATACTATGACCCTGAGCATTGTAATGATATGCACATCATACATTAGGATCAAGACTACTTTAATGCGGGTCAAGAGTATATCTGAGGGGAGGAGTGATAATGCCCCTCTGTCTCAATCTCTGGAACAAACTGGCATAGAATTCCCCAATAGGAGTGAAGTTATCCTTTTCTTTCCTCCTCTTTGTGAAATCTGGCCTCGAGTGAAACTTGGATTTAGAGGTTCCTTGGTAAATTTATGGGGTTTGAGGACGATGTTGAGGGATAGGTGCATGACATTGGATAAGAAGACGGATGAGCATACATCTTTGCATTGTTCAAAGGATATTGAGGAAGTGGAATGGGATTTCTTAGATTTTGGAGAAAGGAACCTTGTTGCAAGTGGTTATGTGGATCTAACTTGTAAGCTCGGGATTGAGGCTAACGGTATTGGTGGGTTCAGCCTTTCAAACTCTACTTTGGCCCTAGCATGACAATAAGTGCGTTTTTCATTCTTTTTTCCCTTAGTTTTCCTTGATTGATGGCAATGTCGTCCCAAATATTTCACAGAATCCTTTTGTCCATCAGGCTCCCCAAATTTTGATGTCTCAAAGCTTGGAGGAAGGTTACCACCTAAAATATATTCATATCCCATAAGCCTCGGGGAACTTTTCATATCATTTTCTACACTCTTCACTTTCCCAACCATTTTCTCTGGCATGCTTGGCTTCTTAGTAAGAAATTTTTACGGTCCACTTAACTTAATTGTCAGCTCAATAGTATAGTAATAATCATCAACAGTATTGAACGTGAATTCAGTAATGGACTGGGAAAGCACAATCGTTGGATTTATAGTCAAAGTGGAAGCCTTAGTAGAAGAGTGAGTAATAAAAGCACCAACAGTATGTGGTGCTGTGAATGTGGTAGGTTTATACTGATGAGTTAAATAAAGAGTGGTGAAAGTATTGAGGTGTATTTGATGTGGAATGGATTCTAAGGCATCTGTGGTGCATAAACAACAGTAGAAAACTGACTTTGCAATTTTGGTGGAAGACTCAAGGTATTTGTAGGGTCAAAAGTGGAGAACGGAGATGGAGGCAACCCACTGGCTCAAACTCGATACATTTTCATCATTTGTTGTCTTAGTATCAAATTCTCTTCCTTTAAACTCTTAATTTCCTGACTCTTTGTTTGATCCATGAGGTCACTCTTTATATCCTTGTTGGACATAATTAACCCTTCATTAGATTTGGCGGATAAGGATGACTAGCCAAGAGGCCACAAACCAACCACCTTAAACTAACTGAACAAGAGATAACAAATGTATTAGAGTTCAACACTTTTTCAAAACCTTTTTTTTTCTTTTTTTTTTTCAAAAGATGACCGAACCCAAAAAGGGCGCCTACGTATCTCACTCCTGAGAGAGAAGAATCAGGTGTGCGTAGTTTGTGAAGTCTTGCCAGAATGGCCAATTAAACACTTTTTCTTTTTCTTGAAACTTTAAAAAGAAAAGAAGATAACAATTTGTCAAAAGAATTGGCGAAAATCTTTTTGTATTTTTCAGGTTTAGACACCCCTATACAAAGTGAAATCTATGATTACCAAGGAAAATCTTTTTGGGGTTTTCAGTTTTGAATTTCATGCAAAAATAAAACTCGAACCTATTAAAGAAAAATATTTTTTGGTGTGATTTTCTTTTAAGATGTATATGAAACCTACTCTAAATGAAGAGTGAATAAAATCTTTTAAAAATTTTCAAATTCTTATACAAAATGAAACCTATGATTACCGAAGAAAAATCTTTTTAGGTTTTTGATTTGAAATTTATATGAAAATGAAACTTGAAACTATTAAAGGAAAATCTTTTTTGTAGTTTCATTTAAAGATGTACATGGAACGCCTACTCTAAATGAAGAGTGGAGAAAATCTTTTTGGATTTTGAAATAAGATCAACCAAAAATGAAACCTACGACTATTGAGGAATTGTTTTTTGTATTTTCTTTTCAAGACATGTATGAAACACCTACTCTAAATGAAGAGTGAAGAAAATCTTTTTGAATTTTTTTTAAATAAGATCCCCGAACCCACAATAGGTTGCCTACGTATCTCACTCCCGAGAGAGGAGAATCAGGGGTGCGTAGTTCGTCCAGATTGGACCATTAACGATTAACTGACAGACTACCCTACCTTAAAAGACACAAACAAAGACCGGTGAATAAAATCTTTCTGGGTTTTTAATTAGACACTTCAAATAAAACTAACACCAATAGCTACGAAGGAATTATTTTTTTTTTGGTATTTTCATTATATAGAATGTATAAAACAAAAGACCTTTTTTGAAATTTTCAAATTATGCATGCTTTCTAAAGAAACAAAGAAAATTATTTTTTCTCTTTTTTTTTCTTCGACATATGAGTGCAAAAGGTAAAAAAATCTTTTTGAATTTTGAAAAACAAAAGCCATAAAGAACTCTAAAAACTACGACACTCTCTTTTTCTTTTTCCTATCTTTTTCTTTTTTCTCTTTTTTCAAATGTTTTGTCTACACACCTTACTTCTAACACATGCTTTCCCAAAATTAGTCCGTCGAATGACTATATTACCCTCAAAGATGCAACATTTAGCACGTAGAGATGCTTTAGAGGTGAGTCTCCTACAAAGGGCTATGCGGGTCCCGCTAGGTCTCGATATGATGCAAATAAAAATAACCTAAAGGCTGACCTACGTTGGGGTTCACTAACAAGGTTGTTCAGGGGAGCGTATGGTCGACAGTGGCTACTACAAATTTCCACCCACTCCATACGCCCGGCAGCTCCCCCTCCTAAAATAAAGGTGACTCAACTAGAGTGTGTGTACACGACGTGCACTCCGAGACTTGTTGCAGAAAGATTTGACTCCGGTGATGCAAATGATACCTGATATAAAGCGGTAACACATAAAGAAAAACTGTAAACAAAGAGAACGTAAATGCACAACATTAATAACAATGACATAAACCAAACACGAACAATGTTTATACACCTGTAATGCCAAACAAGCTGATACGACTCCAAAAATAAGCCCGAATTCAAAAAAAAAGTCCCCAGAAGAGTCACAGAGCTGTCACACCCTTTTTTTAACTCTCAAAAGATTTATTTTACGGTTTAAAAGGGTTTTTATTATTAAAGTGACAAAAGATTAAAAATTTGATTCGAAAAAGGACTATTTACATTTTTGTTCAGAGTCGCCACTTGACATAATCCGGTGTGTCAAGTCACCTTTGAAAGATCCTTTTCAAAATGATTTGACTCTTTAAACTGGTTTGCAAACAGAGATTTTGGCTAAGGAATTCTGTTGACTGAGGGTAAGGTGTTAGGCACCCCTCGATCCCATGGTTTGACCACGGTCGCTTGGTGGAGTGCATCGGCTAATTTTGACATTACAAATGTGTAAACCACACCAAAACACATAAAAAAGCATCTAAACACATGAAACAAAATAAATTCAAAGTATAGTGTTCAGTTAAATTATACAATCCAAATTAAATAAGAAATGCGAAAATAAATCCTATCTAACCTACTCTAATCCTGTCAACACTCTTGTCCTTTACCCGATGCCTCGGGCTTTTATCATGAATGTCTTCTGCCTACATAGTATGTCGGGGCATTTCCCAGTGAATAAATACAATATGTATTGAGGCATTCTCCGGCTAAATGAATACATTTGACTTAAATACGATAAACTAGAAAGAAACATTCACACGAACATTCCAACATTCAACAAAACACACAAGTTCTAAATTTGCTTACCCAACCTACGTTTGCCTATCCATTGTCGGCCTAAACATTATGCTATCGGATTTATAACTTAATATTTATTCCAAATAAAACATAACAACAATAAAATCAAAGGCAATCCAAATTCATCTTATCAACCTTGCAATTCCCATCCCCAATTTCATACTCAATCACAAGATTAACACATGCTTCGACTATCAATGCACAATAATATTTCAGCAATCCACAATCAATAATATTCGACATTCATCATTCACCTCATGCATAAGATAAAGAGAAAGTCGTGACGATAATAATCAACCACTCACCATAATAAAAATGAACTAAAGACAAGAATAAGATGAGGAGATAACCTTAAATTAGGGCTTTTATTCGACCAACTTGAACTGACAGAAGACCTGGGACCAATGAACCACGACGGACAGACCTCGAACTCAAACTCTCGAAGTGAATAAAACCAGTTTGAACCACAATGACCCCAAAACCTGACTCGAAAAGAAGTCTAAAAATGTGTGTGAATACCCGAGCCCAAAAATGTGAGAAAACCTAAAAAAATCTAGTTGCCAAAACTCCGTGAACGCAGATAACAGCCCGAATAGTCGGAAAAGGATTGGATTTCCGACAAATTTTAATGTTTTCTAAATGGAATCTCCTGAAAATGATCAGAAACAGTCAGCTCCGGCGAAGAATCACCTGCAAACTCAAACCCACCGGATTTCTATTGATTTTCGTTCATCTTTACTGATTTGACCCTTTTTCGTCTCTCTCCCGATATCTTCTGTCTCTCACTATTTAGAACTCTCTCCCAGTCACTATGTCTCTATCACTCGCCCTTCACTGTGTGTGGTGTTTGTGATCCGCGTGTTAATCGTGTGCGGAGAAGAAACTGTGTTGTGTGAGTATTCAGTGAAGTGTGGGTATGTTTGCTGGTTCTTGCGTGCGTTTCTGGAAGAACCACAGAATTGGAAGAAGACGTATATGTGTCTATAGGTAAATCTGTATGCCTATAATGGTGTTGAAGTTGTTATGGGTGAGACAAAGGAGAAAGAAATATGGAATCCCTCTGTTTTTGCTCCCTTCTCTGTATATTCTCTATGTATGTGTTTTGTGCTCTCCAGGAGAAGAAAAAAACATGAGCTCCCCCTTTTTGTTTGTACTCTATGTATATCTATATAGTAAAATGAAAACAACCTAAAACTGAAAATGGTCCCCCCTTACCCTTTTCCTAGAAGGTTTCTTTTCTCAATTCAAGAATGGAAAATCCTTACTCATCACGTGGGCTCCCCTCTTTTTTGTTCTTGGAATTTAATGTGTATATTGTATTCAAAAAGAAAAAATGGAAAAAAATTCCTCTATTAGTGTCGTGCATATGGTTAAAAAGGAATAAAAATGTGAAGGGGGGGCTGCCTAGGGATAGGGTAGGTGGGGTAGGTTGTTAGATGAGGTGTAAAGTTGGTTAGGATAGGGTCTTATTTTTTTTTGTAGGGTATAATCACGTTGGTGAGGGTACGTGGTAAGGTAAGCTAAAAATTTAAAAATGCTTTCGAGGAGGAATAAAATTACGTGTCTACAATGACCATGGACACTTTTTGAGCATTTTTTAAGACCACCTAAAGAGTGCACAAGCCCAAGTGTGAAGGAGGCCCAAAACCGATTTTGAAGTGCACTCCATGGGGCGATTTTGGGGCCTTTTAATGGAAGGGCTCTTTTGTCTTTTGTGCACTACTTGTATTGTAATATAAATATAACATTGTAGGATTTTATGTCTTTAGTTTATGCTTGATATTGTAAGAACACTCCTCTTAGAGACAGAGACTCCAACTGAAACTAGGGCCTAATACAAAGGTAGAATCGTTTGTGTGTGGTGCATTGCTTGATACGTTGGTGTTTAAGAGGTGGACACTCCTCTTGTGTCATTGTAAGATTTAAGTGCATGTTGTGTGCGGTGTTAAGGGTCCAAGAGTGGAATAGGCTCTTGGGTTTCTAAGATTACAACTTCATTGTGTCTAACTATCTATCCTTGTTTCTTGCTTTTAGTTTCAGTTTTTCCATATTTTGTTGTTGAACCTATAGGTTCTTGTTGGTGTAACCTTGTTGTTCTTCATTATATTGTGTTAATATAGTTTGTTGGTTGGCTGGCTTCGTATGTAAAACATTTGTTATTCTCCCTATTCTTGTAATAAGTAGCGAATCCGAGAGTGGTCACCTAGATAGTCCACGATTTCTTTTCTTGTGGACTGTTTTTGGTGTTTATTTTGTTATGTTATTGGTCATCCTTGTATCAGGATTTAAAATAAAAAATCATCAAATATATAGAGTAATGGGGGAACACAGTTGCAGTAGTATTATTTTCTTTCAAAACCCTCGGCTGCAAAGTAAGCATTGCTCGTAAGGTTAGTTATGATTTTCTATCAAATTGCTCTTATCGTTTTCATGTCTTTGTGGGTATAAAAAGTAAGTTAATTGGTGGGTATGTGGAGTCAAAAGAATTGGACAATCATTGAATAATGATTGCAGGTGGAAGTTAAGGAGAAAGTTGTTTTTGGAGAGAATTTAATAGTTAAGTACTATATAGGAATAATATGAAGTATTAATTGCCAATAGAATTGGCAAATTGGTGGTAATATTCTGAAAAAAGGGATAAAATAAGGTTTGAATTCATAAATAATAGCTATTAGAAGGGTAATCATGGTAGTATTGAAATATTGGCAAATTGGTGCTAATATTTTGACAAGCCATTACTGTCAATGGTATGAAAATATAGGTCAACGCCAATGTTTGTGGATGGCGTTCGCACAACTAAGTATGTTTTTATTTTAATTTTCCTTTTTTTTTCCGTAATTTGCCTTATATTTTGGGATTAAAGAAATTGAGGTTTAGATCCAGAGTTCTTAGAGTAAGAATTTATTAATTTGGAAATCGAATGATGACTCATTTTAGTTAGAATTTGATGCAGTAATTCAGACTTTTATGGAAATTATATATTTGGATAGATTGTAGCCATTTGGAAGCTTTATGGAAAGGGAAGACTCTTGCAAATTAGCTTGCATTCGATTTCTTCGGTTGAGGAAGGTTACAGTTTAATTGGAGTTTAGACTTGATTTAATTGTGTGTATGCTCCTAAACTGGATACTTGATGATTGGTATTCGGACGTTCTTGAAATTGATGTTGTTTGGATTGTTGAGGCGTGTATAAATGGTTATTGAAAATTTACTTGCGTGTATAAATGGTTATTGAAAATTTACTTGATGGAATTGTCTTATGACTTTAAGTGTACTTGTAAACTTGGTACATTATATTGTATGTTGTGAGATAGTGTAAATTTAATATTGATATTACTTGTTTATGTTGGATTGGGTACCACGCCGGTACAGATATGTTTATGATGGATCGGGTACCACGCTGGTACAGATATGTTTATGTTGGATTGGGTACCACATCGGTACGGATATGTATATGTTTGATCGGATACCATGCCGGTACGAATATGTATATGGTGGATCGGATACCATGTCGGTATGGATATGTATATGTCAGATCAGGTATCACGCCGGTACAGATATGTATATGGTGGATCGAGTACCACGCCGGTACGAATATATATATGTTGGATTGGGTACCACGCCGGTACGAATATGTATATGGTGGATCAGGTACAAAGATGGTAAGATACATGGACATAGATTATTCCCTGCAGATCATGACTATTTAGGCAGAAATAAGTCTCACAGCATGTGTGTACATATTAGTGTTGATTCTGTGGATGTTTACAGTGTGGTTGATAATCTTGATGCTTATGTAGCTTTTTTGTGAGTACTGTTTGGCATGTTGTTGCTGCATTATTGATTCATTAAATATTTGTTATGTGACGATGCCTATCTACTTTTTATTTGATTTATGTTGTGTACATGTTATTAAATTGAGTTGTCCTATGATACCTACTAGTACATAATGGTTTGTACTGATACTACCCTGTACTCTTCTTTTATTAAGTGCAGAAAGTTTTCTAGAGGCTCAAACATGACCTCACCTCTAGAGTTTGATAGCAGATCTTGATCCAAGGGTGAGTACTCCATCTCCAAGCTGCCATGGATCATCCTGTTTGTTTTGGTCCATCTTTCGGACATTGAAACATTATCTATTTACTTTGTTGTTGGATATCTCTTTTCGATATCATCATTATTTAGAAGTTCTTGTACGATGACTTTCGGGTTTTGGAGATTTTGGTAAGTAGTTTGTTTGACTTCCGTATTACTAATGATTAGCTCTGAGTTATTATTCTAAGGTGGTCTTATGATGATATCGTTTTAATATTGACCAAGTGATTGGGTAATGGTTGGGTTTAGATGGTTCTCCCACAGAAAGATTACTTTGGGTGCCACTCATCGCCATTTGGATCATGACAAAATTGGTATCAGAGCCCTAGGTTCGTCGATCTCATCATACAAGAATATGTCTAGTAGAGTCTAGCGGAACGGTACAGAGACGTCTGTACTTTTCATCATTAGATTTCACCTTGTTCCTATCAAAGACCAAACCAAGATTAATCGTACCTTTCAAGTATCGAAAAATCCACTTCACCACATCCCAATGATACTTTCTAGGATTGTGCATATACCGACTTACCATACTCACCGCTTATGCAAGATCTGGTCTAGTGCAGACTATGGCATACATAAGACTGCCAACTACACTGGAGATGGGAATATTGAACATTATTTCAATCTCTTCCTCTGTTTTAGGACAAAATTCAGAAGATATCTTGAAGTGAGCTGCTAGAGGAGTCGAGACAGACTTGCCCTTACTAATATTGAACTTGTCAAGGATTTTCTAAACGTATTTTGTTTGAGACAAGTATAGCTTTCCAGCTTGTCGTTCTCTATAAATCTATATTCCTAGAATCTTCTTTGTTGCGCCAAGGTACTTCATTTCAAACTTATTACTTAGTTGAGACTTAAGCTTGTTGATCAAAGACATGTCTTTTGAAGCAATCAACATGATATCCACATATAATAATAAGTAAATAAAGGAACTATTTGAAGACTTTTGAAAATACACACAATTATCATATTGACTTCGTGTGTATCCCTGACTAACCATAAAAGCATCAAATCGTTTGTACCACTGCCTAGGTGCTTGTTTAAGTCCATACAAGGACCTTTTCAAACAGCAAACACATGGTTCATTGCCAGGAACAACAAAGCCCTGAGGTTGCTTCATATAAATTTCTTCCTCCAATTCTCCGTGTAGAAAGGCCGTTTTAACATCTAATTGCTCCAATTCCAAGTCAAATAGTACAACAAAGGCAAGAAGCACTCTAATAGAAGAATGACGAACAACGGGAGAGAAAATTTCATTAAAATCCATGCCTTTATTTTGATCAAAGCCTCGAACAACTAAACGAGCTTTCCATCTTGCATCTTCAACCCCAGGAATTCATTTTTCCATTTGTAGATTCCTTTGCATCTTAATGCACGACGACCAAATCCCATGTCCCATTCTTATGCAAACTTTGAATTTTTTCTTACATTGCTATCATCCAATGGGATGAATTAGAACTGGTGATTTCCTCTGAATATGAAGTAGGTTCAACTTCTTCAGAAATCTCTTGTGCAACTGTAAGTGCATAGGCAAATCAAGCCATCATTATCACTGTATATGTTGGGTTTTCTAATAACTCTCCTTGGTGTATTATAAGCAATATAAGAATCATCCATCGATTGTGGCTTAAAGGGACGTGTGGTACTAGAATCTTGTTCACCAACATGAACATCACCGCTATATTATGGATCTGTAGAAGAGATAAGGTCAACCTTCTGAGATATAGTTATCACTTCTAACTCCACCTTCTCAATGGTATCTTGTTGATCACCTATACCAGGAGATAATGCAGAAGATTCCTTTCTAGATCACAGTAGTGCATTTTCATTAAAAGTAATGTCCCTACTCAAAATGATTTTTCTCAAATCAGGACACCATAAACAATACCCTTTTGATTCTGAAGCATAGCCAAGAAATAAGCATTTTACAGCCCTAGGAACTAACTTTCCATCATTAACATGGGCAAAATTAGGGTATCCAAATACTTTTAAATTAAAGAAATCCATCGGATTACCTGACCAAACTTCTTCTAGAATTTTGAAGTTAATGGATGAGTGAGGAGATCGGTTGACAAGATAACAAGCTGTAGAAATTGCCTCAGCCCAAAAATCACGACAATGCCACAGTCCCTCATTAGAGAGCATACAACGAGATCTCTCAAGAAGAGTTCTATTAATACATTTCGAAACTTTATTTTGTTAGGGCTTCCCAACAAGAGTCTTGTGTCAAGCAATGCCATGACTCGTACAGAACTCATTGAAATCTGACTTAAAAAACTCTAAACCATTATTAGTCTGGATTTTTTTAATTTTCCTTCCATTTTGATACTCAACAAGAGACTTAATGTTATTGAACTTAAGAAAATCTTCATTTTTATGTCTCAAGAAATAAACCAAGACTCTGCGAGAGAAATCATCTATAAGGGTCATCATGTAGTGTTTTCCTCCGAGAGATGTAACCTTTGAAGGCCAACATAAATCAGAATGAATATAATCAAGAAGAGTCTCTTTATATACCAAAAGCCTTGCCAATAAGCTCTGTCTTAAAGAGCGTTTATACACGCTTTGTATGTCTGAATATTCTTCCATTCAATCTCATCTTGATGCATACAATTCAATTATAATAGATTTGGAAAATTTAGAAGTTAAAATTAAGGATGAAGACAAGGATGTCTTGTTAATTGTCTCTCTGCCATCTACCTATAAACACTTCAAGGAGATTATGTTATACGAAAATAATGAAACTTTATCTTATGAAGATGTTAAATCAAATTTTTTCTCCAAAGAAAAATTTAATCTTGAAGTTCTTTCAGAAGATAAAACAGAGGGCTTGTTTGTTAGAGGTAGATCAAAAGACAAAGGGAGTACAACTAAAAAGAAGTTCAGATCTAAATCCAAAGAGCGTCATTCCAGCAAGACATGTCGTTATTGCAAAAAATCGGGGCATGTTATTTTTGAATGCGAAAAGTTGAAGAATAAAAAGGAGAGAGAAGAAAATAACAAAATGTTTTAGTAAACTACCGAAGCGGAAGTTGCTGAATATGATTATGAAGGTGATGTTTTGTTAGCTATCACTGATGATAAGAAGAACTCTTCCGAATGGGTTTTTGATACTGGATGTACGTATCATATATGTCCTCGTAAGGACTGGTTTTCAACATATGAAAAAGCTGAATTAGGTGTTGTCCTAATGGGGAATGATGCCCAATGCAAAGTGTTGGGATTGGTACTGTACAAATAAGGACCCGTAATGGCGTTATCAGAACCTTGACCAACGTTCGTGATATTCCTAACTTGAAATACAACCTTATTTCTTTGGGTACTCTTGAATCTCTTTGGATGTAAATATTTAACAGAAGGTGGAATTCTGAAGGTTTCAAAAGGTCCTCTCATCTTGATGAAAGGAATAAGATGTGGGACTCTCTGTTACTTGCAAGGTTCAATTGTGACAATATCTACAGCAGTTTTGACATTATTATCTAATGATGATCTCACTCATTTATGGCATATGCTCCTGAGTCATATGAGTGAGAAAGGTATGCCTCTTCTTAGCAAAAGAGGTCTTCTCAATAATCAAGTTACTAGAAAATTGGTTTTCTGTGAACATTGCATATTTGGAAAACAAAAGAGAGTGATTTTTTCAGCAACTATACATCGCACGCAACAGTTTGGAGGCTAAGTTGAATTGTAGAAAGTGTCTTTTCATCCAACTCCTCCCATTGTTCGTCATTCATAGAATCAGGCTTCAAAATCCTTCTTCAAACTGTTGTGTGATAGAACAACCTTCATCTGGATCTTCCAGATACTAAAGCTAATTTTTCCATCAAATTTCTTGATATCAAACTTGGTTACAGTAGACATCCTTGAAACTTGCTTTGACACCACTTGTTAGAAAATAACATACATCAAGGAACAAGACACATATAAAATCAAGAAAGAAATCCAAAAATAAAATAGATGACACACAAATTTAACGTGGAAACCCAAGTCGAGAAAAAAACATAGGAAACGACAAGTTATTCACTATGTAGAAGGTAGAGTACAATCAAATCCTCAAGAATTCAAATATAAAGGAATGAGGATAAAGAAGATTTTAATCTTCAGTACAAGAAAGACACTTCCTCAAGAAGTTACAAAGAAAACTGTATATATCACCAAAAATACAAAAAATGCCCCTAAGAAATAGGCTGCACTTCTAGAAAAAAATTAGTGACCAGTAACTGCATAGTAGGCACATGATCTGCTCAACTTTCCTAAAATTGGGCAAGTTCCGAGAACCAAACTGGAACATGGAGGCATGTTGAGTCATAATCAGTAGATAGACAAATAATTTGAGGAAACTCTAACAATAATTTTGGATCCAAGCTTATGGTTGTGCACATTCTTGAGGCAACATAACACACTTCCTGATATGTCCAAAAGAGTCTACACTTTGGCTCTTACCTATATATAACCATATGGTTTCTTCACCTATATTCAAACCACAAAAAACATATATTCTTCATATAATATCAAAGTGATACATACAAGTTACCACATACAATATCATATATATTTCAAGAATATATATACATACAATGTCAGGCATTTTTAAGATCATTGAATCCCAAAAGAGAAGGTTGTGTTCAGATGGAGACGACGATGATGGAGACTATGATTATGCTCGTGCTGCATGAATTAATTAGAGATTTTTCCAATTAATGATGTACTTATAGTAGATGCAATGTGTTTGATCGAAGTCACTACGTTTTAATTCAGATAAATAAAGAAGGACAAGGAGGGGAAGGAGCCTTTTTCTCAATTAGTTCTAGTCTTTTTATTTCTTATATAATTAATAGGAATATATGTAGGTTTATATATGTTAAGGAAACTCGTCTATGGAAGAAATTAGATGAATGAAGAAGAAGAAGAACTAAATATGAATGTATACTTGTATTAAGCTTCAATGGAACAGAGAAGTGAGAGAATTGAAAAATTGTACAAGTTCTCTAGCCTACTCATACATATATACAATTGTATCTAGGTAAGATATTATTCTCTATCATAAACTCCACTAGAATTAGTTACGACTACCTCTAACTAACTAGTACAGTTGGCATCAGTTGTAGCTTCTTATTCCTTCTTTTAGCTTCTATCATCAACACTCCCCCTCAAGCTAAGGGCTGAAAACATATTTTTCATCCCTAGCTTGCTTACTAAGTACTCATGTTGAGGTTTACACAAGCTCTTATTAAGTAGATCAGCTAATTGATCTTTAGTACCAACATGTTGAGTTTGTATTTGTCCTACTTGAATTTTTTCCCTCACAAAATGACAATCAATGTCAAAGTGTTTAGTCCTTTCATAGAATATGGGGTGTGTTGCAATTTGAATAACTGTTTTACTATCACAAAAAAGTTGGATAGGTAAATATACTTCAGTTCCCAGCTTCTTAAACAGACCTATCAACTAAGTAATCTCAGCAACAGTTCCAACCATACTTCTGAATTCAGACTCTGTTGAACGTCTAGAAATAGTTTCCTATTTTTTGGATTTTCAGGATATCAACGCACCTTCAAACTTCACAATAAAGCCAGTAACAGACTTTTTGGTCTCAACACAAGCCCATCAATCAGAATTTTCATGTCCTACTGGAATAAATAGTCCAAGTCCAGCAGTACCTTTGATATATTTCACCACTTTTACAGCTGCATCCAAGTGAGATTGTCTTAGTGCATGCATGTTTTGACTTAGATTTTGTACCACATAAGCAATATCTGGCTAGGTCATGGTTAGATATAGAAATCTACCAATAGTTCTCTAATAGTGTCCTTTGTCTACAAGTAATAGATCAGTAATGGCTTCATCACCTTTTATAAACTGATCATACTGTAGTGAGGTTAGCTTCTGATTAAACTCTAATGGTGTGGAAACTGGTTTACTTCCATTTAGTTCCATTTCAGACACCAGTTCTGGTGCATATTTCCTCTGGTTCATCACAATACCTTTCTTGGACCTAGAAAACTCAATGCCTAGGAAATATTTTAATCCTCCTAGGTCTTTCATTTTGAACTTTTTCTAAAGATTGTTTCTTACTTCTTGTATATGAATAATACTAGTGCTAGTAATAAGTAGATCATTCACATATACTAGAACAACTACCAACCCTTGAGCAACCTTGAGAGTGAATAAGAAGTAATAATCTTAGGCTGCATAAAGCGTATGTTAACTTCAAATTCCATTGTCTTGGAACCTGTTTAAGTACATACAAAGACTTATGAAGCCTACAAAACTTTTCTTTCTCCCCCTCCCTTGCAAAGCCATCTAGAATAGCCATGTAAACCTATTTTGAAAGATAACCTTGTAAGAAGGCATTATGAGCATCCATTTGAAAGATAAACCATCCATATGTTGCAGTAAGAGCAACAACAAACCAGACTATGACCATCTTGGCAACAGGGGAAAAAGTTTCCTTGTAATCCAAGCCTTCAAGCTGGCTGTAACCTTTGGCAACCAACCTTGCCTTGTATCTTTCTACAACCCCTAAGGAAGTGTATTTTACCTTATACACCCACTTACAACTAATTGGAACTTTATCAGTGGGAATATCAACAATATATACCATTATCTTCAAGAGCTGAAATTTTAGCTTTCATAGCATTGATCCACTCAGGATTCTTACAGGGTTTAGCAAATGAATTAGGCTCAGAAACAGCTGAGTATGCAGCCAAAGAGGTTCTATAAGTGGAGGATAAAGAGTCTTAGTCACATAGTCTCCCACAAAATACAAGCAGTTAGACTTCTTGATATGTGGAGTAATGTATGTGTCCATCTAAATAGGAGGTTTGGATATTCTAGATTAGATCTAGAGGATGGTGGTGGTCCAGTATGAGGATGAGGAGAAACAACTTCTGTAGGTAAAGAGGAAGTACTGGGAACTTCTCTAGGAACAGACAAAGTAGAAGAAGATGACGTAGATATGAGATAGTCTTGAGAAGCAAGATCTAACACAGGAAATAAGGAAGAGAAATCAGATGTGTAACACTTAAAAGGAAAGATATCCTCATTAAAAATAGTGTCTCTACTAAGAAAGAGTGTTTTAGATGAGAAAGAATACAAGAGATACCCTTTTTGAATTAAAGAATATCCTAGATTAGCTGTAGGCACAACTCTAGGACCAAACTTATCATCTTTTCCAACTTGAGTAGTATAACATAGACAACCAAATACTCTAAACTGGTTGAGTGAAGGAGCTTTCTTAAACAGTTTCTCAAATGATGACTTACTATGAAGAAGAATAGTAGGAATTCTATTTGAAGTATAGACTATTGCACCAACACATTATCCCCAAAACTTGAGGGGTATAGATACCTGAAACCTTACTGCCCTGGCCATATCTAGAATATATCTATGTCTCCTTTCCACAACCCCATTCTGCTGGGGTGTATAAACATAAGAAATCTGATGAATAACACCTGAATTAGTCAATGGTTTACTGACTTTCGCATTAAAAAATTCAGTGCCATTATCTGACCTAAGAACCTTGAGGCTACACTAAAACTGATTCTTAATGAGTTGAAACAAATCTCTAAGAACAACTACTGAATCAGCCTTAGTAGTTAACATAAAGATCCATGTATATCTGAAGTAATCTTCTACCAGAGTCAGAAAATACCTTTTCCCATCATGAGTTGGAACCTTGTAGGGTCCCCAAATATTAGCATGTACAATATCAAATACAGCAGTAGAAGAGAAAGAGCTTAATCGAAAAGCAAGCCTAGGTTTCTTAGCAACAGGATAAACTGAACAATGATGTTCATGCAACTTCATATTGTTTAGCACATCAATTCTTTTCAAGGTTCTTAAAGGAGCATGACCTAACCTTATATGCCACAAGATAGGCATATTAGTAGTAGATGCATTACAACAAGAGTCAGAAATAACTCCATAGCTATCAGCATTATTAAAATCATAGCTAGTAGCTTCTATATGATTTTGAGAGTTATTTGTATTCTTCCAACAGCCTTCAACTTTTAATGTGTAGAGACCATGTTTCTCTTTACCAATCCCCATTACCTTCCCACTTGAGAGATCCTAAAATAGACAAAAATCAGGATAGAAAGCCACTAGACAATGCAGCTCTTTTGTGATCTTGGATACTGAGAGCAAATTGTATTTGAAATCTGGAATATTAAGTACATGTTGGATGTTTTTGTATCTAAAAAGAGAAGAACTACCAACATGATTGATAGATACGTGTTCTCCAGTGGGTAGATTCACCTGGTTCTGACCTAAACTAGTAGCTATAGGAGTGTGCAAGAGATTTATGTCATGAACCATGTGATTTGTAGATCCTAAATCTACAATCCAGTTAGATTTAACTAGATGAGATAAGAGAGAAAATACAGTACCTATTGTACTCGTATTTGTTGTACTAGTTGTACTGTCAACTTGAGATCCTGAAGCACTTCTACTTAACATCTGTAAGATCTGATTGTATTGTTCTTGTGTAAAAATAGGAGTGTGATAAGTACTAGCAATAGTGTTACTATAGTTAGGAAATTGACCAAGTGTCATGTTGCTGGATGATGGAACATTGTTTACATAGTTGATTGAAAGATTCTTCTTCCTGGACTTGACATCAGAAGGATATCCATGGATCTTATAACAATTGTCTCTGGTATATCCTCTGAAGTGACAGTAATTACAATGCAAATTACCTTTATCAAGGTTGTTTTTGGACCTGATATGACCATTGTTATTGCTAACACCATGACCACTAGAATTTCCAGTATTACCACTGTAACTACCACTACTATGATGATAGTGTGAAGGGCTGTTGTTGTTTCCATGATTATAACCACTTCTGATCTGACCATTTCCATAGCCTTTACTCATTAAGGCAGTTGGTTCACTTAAAGAAGTAACAATAGAAGAACTAAGAGAATTCAGCCTTTGACTTTCAACATTCAAAATAATAGCATAAGAATAATTTACGCTAGGTAAGGTACTTATCATCAACACCTAATTCTTAGTGTGATCATATGATTCATTTAGTCCCATCAAAAACTGCCAAAGTTATTGCTGTTGAAAATGCTCAGTGTACTTCTGTGACGCAGGACATGAACAATTAGGATGTGGTGCTAATGACTCATACTCATCCCAAAGTTCTTTCAATTTTGAAGAATACATCGATATAGAAGAAATACTTTAGCTAACCTAGCAATTTCTTTATACAGATAGAAGGATTTAGAAACATTAATTTTATCAAATCTCCCCCTCAAATCTTCCCAGATTTCATGAGCACTGAATGCATGAATTACACTGTTAATCAGTTTCTTCGACACAGTGTTCATGATCCAGGCTAAGACAATTGAATTACACCTTTCCCAAAGTTCATGTAAGGTCGAATCATACATCTCATTTCTACATGTTCCAAGCACAAATCCCAGTTTATTTTTTCCACTCAAAATAATACGCATAGATTTACTCCAAAGTGAATAGTATTCAAAGCCTTGAAGCTGAACTGAAATGAGTACTGAACCCTGAGTATTTGAAGAGTGAATATAGATAGGATGATTGTTATGTACCTCATATTCCTATGCAACTGTATTTGTATCACGAGTATTTGATGTTGATGATGGAACTCCATGCCCCAATCCTTCTGAGTTATCACTGATCGCCATTGATTTCCTAAACAATTACCCGTTCAATTTCACACAAAAAAAGAACAATCTGAACACAAATCAAAGCAGGAAATAAACACCTTTAACAAAGTCTCTAAGATCTAGGTATGATCTTTTCTGAAAGGCTTTTGAGTTCTGCTGATTTACAACCGTACTTGCTATTAATCCTTTCTCCGTGAGCTTCAACAAACAGCCGAGAAAGATCTCAACCTGGCCTTGATACCATATTAAGGAAGCTTGCCTATGGAGGAAATTAGTTGAATGAAGAAGAAGAAGAAGAACTAAATATAAATGTATACTTTTATTAAGCTTCAATGGAACAGATAAGTGAGAGAATTAAAAAACCTGTACAAGTTCTCTAACCTACTCATATATAATTACAATTGTATCTAGCTAAGATATTATTCTCTATCAAACACTCCACTAGAATTAGTTACAACTCTCTCTAACTAGTACAACTAGCAGCAGTTGTAGCTTCTTATTCCTTCTTTTAGCTTCTATCATCAACAATATATCAAGTGGATTTTTTGGTGTAGCTGAGGTCTACATCAAGGTTATAGGGTTTTTGATATCACTAGTTAGCTTATTATAAGTTTTAGATGAATCTTTTTGAACAATATTATGTTTGAGTAGCCTATATATCTAGTGAGCAAACTATAAAAATAGTTTTCTCTATATTCCACATATATATAATTTATCTCTCAACTAGTCTTGTTAATTGTGGACGCTTGATTATAAAAAGTGTGCATCTGGATTTTTTGAAAGAAATTTTAATCACAAGTAATTAAGTACTTACGACAATCTTATGGTGGCCAGTAAAAATATTTAGTGGCGACCATAATATGACATTTGTAGACATAAAAAGGTCAACACTGCTAAAAAATAATCACTATTTTTCCATTGAAGTTTAATTTACTGTTGAAAAATATTCAGTGACTATTTTCTATGTATTTTGATCGAATCAGTGAGAAGAAAAACTAGCATGGTTTTTTAATGGAAAGATTAGGAAGATTGTCATTATTTCAGTGAGAACTTGTTTTCTACTATATGTTTTCCCAGTCATAAGCTAATTAGGTAGGAAGGAGGTGGGCAAAAAAGTAATACTGTAATGCCCCGAAATCTGGTTCCCAGGATACCACACGGTGCTCCGAACTACAAGTAGTCCTGAGCTAACGCTGGCTGCCTTTTCTAGATCTGAATCTCAAAATAGGGAAAGATAGATGATCGTAATATATGCGGAAAACTTTCTTAATCTTCTAAGTATATCTGAATCATACTAAATCTCAAAAGTCTAACAAAACAAATGCTGAAAATCTGAATACTAACTCAAAGGTCTAAATCTGAATCTAATAGTCCGATAAACCTCTACTATATTAATTTAGAGAGTTACTAGGATAGGCCCCAGCTGACTCAACTGTCTGAAATGAGTAAAGACACATCTACTAGTAACTTGGAATCTGAATAACTAAGTCGTCGAACTATGAGGACTCACCAATTGCAGGGATGTAGATAAGATGATCGAAGATCAATCACACAGCAGAGACTGAGCACCTGAACCCACATTATGAGATAATGTAGCACATAGACATAAATGTGGATCAGTACTTTGAGGATGTACTGAGTATATGGGGGTGTATGCAATAAGTAAACAATATCATCACAGTTTATAAAATCATGCATGCTAAATATAAATGACTTACATAAGCTCGAGTAATCTGAAACCTGAGAGTAAAATCATGAATAACAAAGTATGTAATCTAAGTCTCGTAAGTCATCACACTTAGTCTAAAATTTGTATTTCTATTCTATTTCTCAAATCGCATAGGCTAAGTGAAGTCTGAAAACTTATTCTGTATATATTAAGGCTTCAAATCAATAAACTATTTAATATTAGGGGACATCTTTTGGGAGGTTCTTCTAACTGACATTACACCGTGTAAGCATCTATGGAGTCCCATGACTAGCCCCCATTAGGTGGGGTTGTTCTACCCTTTCCATCAGAATAGAACATTCTAATCTGTGTGATCACAATCTGAGTCATCCACGTAAAAGTGAAAATAAATCTAAATCTGTACCTATGGTGGCACGTAGTTCTGGGGTATGAAACCATAGAAACCTACCCAACTTGGTGCAAAATACTACTACTAATCTTATGCTCAAAATCTTAAGAAATCCACTTTAAAAGCAATCTAATGGTTTATAATAAAACCAGCTGTAAATTTGTAAAGCCAAATCTATAAGTCTAAATCTGAAATGAGGATTTCATATCTATTCTGAGAAAAAAAGGTCAAATCTTCATCTAAAATTTGAAAATAATCTAGTCTTGGGGTGCTTATAGCACAAACAGTCTTGAAACAACAATCTTTATTTGGGGTCTAATGACCCAAGCATTAAAATCATGTTAAAACATCTAAAAATTCATACTTGGAAATGTAAATATTCATAAATCATCTTAAAATCTAAAAATTTCAGCAATATGCATGGAAACATAAACATAATCATGTATTTCAACTTCTAAATCATGGAAAACCACATAATCTTGCAAAGAATGATAATGGGTATAAACCCTAACTTGAAATTCATGAAAAATCATATATAATTCAGAAAGTTTGTAATTAAAATAAAGTTTTGGGTACAAGGATGAAAGAATTATCCTTGTTCAAACCCCACATACCTTAATTGATGATCTAGTTGTTAATACTTGAATCTTGGATATCTATTGATGCTTTGGAGATGAATTCTTAGAGTTCTTGACTTGGGGATTCCAAATCTTGAGTTTCCTTGAAAGATTAATGGAGGAATTTGAGTTTATTGGGGAGAAATCTTGATGATATAGGGTTTTACTTTGACGAGAAAGATGAATAGGGCATAAAGTGCTTTGATATTTGATTAATCTTATGTTTTTGGATGGATTAGGGGTTGGAAGAATGACCAAAATGCCCTCTTTAAACTCCCAAACGAAATTGAAAAATGCAATATTTTGCAAACCGGGTAGCCACCGCAATGCGCCACTATCATGGTGGCTCACTGGAAAATGACAAATAGGAACTGGGCAGATTCCGCGACGCGGAGCCATCACAGTGCCCCTTTGGAATGTCATTTTAGCACATGGCGCGATGCGCCATTATCGCGCTGGGCCTCTAAAAATTGACAATTGGAAAATTGGTCCTCCCCGTGACGTGCCAATATCACGGAGTGCCACTGGAAATTGACAATCATTATTTAAATCTTCTCCGTGAAGCGCTAGTGACCGAAATGATGGTGTTTTACAACTTGAACTTAAAATAGCCATAACTTCTTACCCGGTTATCGGATTTAGGCGAATCTTATATCACTGGAAAGCTAATTCAATTTCCTACATCATGGAACCTCCAAATCTAAAAAATTTCACATGAAATAAACATCACTCATTCTAGAAGCTACTCCTTGTCATTTTTGGGACAAGTTTAAGCTAGGAAAAATCGCGGGGTATACAATATCTCCCCCTTGCGAACATTCATCCTTGGATGTGGATTGTTAAGCTGAAATTTTTTAGGAATCTTAGAATATAAGATAGCATGCACAACTGAAGTGAACTGAGCAACTGAATCTAAATAATTCTAAGCTTTTGAGTAATTTTGTGAGTACATAAACTTACATGAGGACAACTATATAGATGAATGTATAATTAGAAAGAACTGGATTAAGGAAGAGTAGTACCTTCGGCTAGATCTACTTTGCGAAGAAGAGGTGAGGGTACTTAGCTCACATGTCTGCTTCTGTTTCTCAAGTAGCGCCCTCAACTGACTAATTCCGCCAAAGAACTTTGACCAAGGAAACTTCTTTGTTCCTTAGTCTACGGATCTGATGATCTATAATCTCAACTAGAATCTCTTCGTATGAAAGGTTGTTCTGAATATCTGAGCTTTCTATAGTAACTACAATGGTGGAGTCACCGATACTTTTCTTAAGCATAGAGACGTGGAACACAGGATGAACGGCTGATAAGTCTGCGGGTAACTCAATCACATAAGCTACTTTCCCAACACGACTCGGAATTCTATAAAGGCCAACATACCGGGGACTAAGATTTTCCTTCTTGCCAAATCTCTTCACCCTTTTCATGGGTGAAATCTTCAAATACACAAAATCACCAACTTCAAATTTAAGGTCCCTTCTTCTCACATCTGCATAGGATTTCTGACGACTCTGGGTTGTTTTCAAAATTTCTCTAATCAACTTAACTTTCTCCATGGCCTCAAACACTGCATCAGGCCCAAGCAAAGCGGCCTCACCCACTTCAAACCAACCTATGGGTGATCTACATCTCCTTCCATAAAGAGCCTCAAACGGAGCCATTCGAATGCTAGCATAATAATTATTATTATAAGCGAACTCAATCAATGGCAAATGCTCATCCCAACTACCCTTGAAATCAAGAGCACATGCCCTCAACATATCTTCTAGAGTTTGAATGGTCCTCTATGCCTAACCATTTGTCTGAGGGTGAAAAGCTGAACTAAGATGGACTTGGGTACCAAGACCTTTCTAAAAAGCTCTCCAAAACTAGAAAGTGAACTGAGTACCCTTATCTGAGATGATAGACAATAGAACTCCATTCAATCTAACTAACTGTCGGATATACAACTTAGCATAATCCTCAGTTGTATATGACGTGTGAACTGGCAAGAAATACGCTGACTTAGTCAATTTGTCTACGATAACCCAAATCGAATCATGATGACGACGCGAATGGGGTAAACCAGTCACAAAATCCATATTCACCTCTTCCCACTTCCAAGTAGGAATACTAAACTCTTGCAATGTACCACAAGGTCTTTGGTAGAAAACTCTTGCAATGTACCACCAGGTCTTTGGTGTTCTACCTTAACCTGTTGACAAGTTGCACACTTGGCTACAAACTCTGCTATATCTTTTTTCATACCACTCCACCAAAAGATTTTCCGCAAGTCGCAGTACATCTTGGTAGCACCTGGATGAATAAAATACCGCGCACCATGCGCTTCTGCCATAATACACTACCTCAAATTGTCAACACATGGCACACAAAATCTACTTTGGTGCCTCAACACACCATCTCCCCCTTGAGATAAAACCTCTACCTTTTGGTCTTTAACTGACTCTTTCAGTTTGACCAAACTAGAATCCATATCTTGCTTCTCCTTCACTTCCGAAACCAGGGAAGATTCGGAAATACTCTGAACCCAAATATTACCTTCAGCTGAATCAACCAACCTAACACCTAATCTAGATAAACGATGAACTTCTCGAGCTAACTCTTTCTTATCATTCTCAAAATGAGCAACACTGCCCATAGACAACCTATTAAGGGTGTCTACCACTACATTGGCCTTTCCCGAATGATACAACACACTCATGTCGTAGTCCTTCAACAACTCTAACCACCTTCTCTAATGGAGATTCAACTCCCTTGGGTAAACACATACTGCAAGATTTTATGGTTTGTGAACATATCAACATGCACACCATACAGATAATGCCTCCATATTATCAAAGCAAACACCACAGCAGCTAATTCGAGATCATGGGCTGGGTAATTCTATTCATGAGGCTTCAACTATCTAGAGGCATAGGCTATGACCTTGCCTTTCTGCATCAAAACACAACCCAAACCAACTCTAGAGGCATCATAATAAACAACAAAGCCGTCTGTACCATCAGGTAATAGTAGAACTGGGGATAAAGTGAGTCAAGTCTTTAACTCCTGAAAACTCTTCTCGCAGGAATCTGACCATGATCAAACTGCCCTGTTCTAGCCCTCTTATTTACTCTCTCTCTCTCTCCTTTATTTTTTCTACCTCAATCTGCTGAGCATGCATCATCAATCTAGAAAGGTCCATGTATTTGTTGAGCATAGCAGTCCTACATTCCTTATCTACCATCCCAGACACACTAATCACAAACTTACTCATGCTTGAACTTAAGGCAATACTCTTTCACTGTAATAGAGCCCTACCTCAAGTTCATGAACTCTTGTATCTTAGCTTCCCTTATCTCAAAAGGGAAAAACTTGTCTAAGAATGCATCTTGAAACATCTGCTAAGTCATGGGAGCTACATTCTCCTCTCTACTCTTCTTCCACATCACTTACCAATCATAAGCAATATTTTTCAGCCTATAAGATGCCAATTCTACACTCTCTTCCTCAGAAACATGCATAATTCAGGTGATCTTCTTCACCTCATCAAGATAAAGCTATGAGTCCTCACCTGCCTTTGACCCAAAGAATTCTGGCGGGTTCATTCTCATGAAATCTCAAATTTTAGCTTAGGCTAAATCCCCATCCTGCTGAGGTGGGACTGCATCCTGACGGTTGCCCTGAATATTAGTTGTCACAGCTTGGGCTAGGGCCTGAAAGGCAGCTCGAAACTCTGCATGCAGTATATACTCATTCAAAGGATCTGCGGGATGAGGTGGTTGGTTAGCATTTCTGCGAGCATTAGCTCAATGAGGAGGCATATTCTGTCATAAAAAAGTACGAGTTAATAGCAGATAGAGACAGCTATAAGCACGATGGATTATGAAAGAAGAGATGGTTTTCTAAAATGCTTCATAGCCTCTTGCTCGTAGATGTGGCGCTCTCCACACCGATGATCAAGACTTTATGTAATGCGGCTTGTCTGAATCCCTAGGACTCTCTAAACCTGGCTCTGATACCAAATTTGTAACGCCTCAAAATTTGGTTCTCGGGACTGTCACACCCCTTTTTCAACCAAAAAAGATATTCATTTAAATCCGGGAAGGGTTTTTATTATTAGATGATAAAAGGTGAAAAATTGTTTCGAAAAGGACTTTTTATATTCAAAACTCGAAGTCACCACTTGGCATAAATTGGGTATGTCAAGTCACCCTTGGATATCATTTTTCAAAATGATTTTGACTCTTTAAAATTGATACGCGAACAGAGATTCCGGCTAAGGAATTTTGTTGACCGAGGGGAAGGTGTTAGGCACCCCTCGATCCCGTGGTTCAACCACGGTTGCTTGATGGAGCGTATTAGCTAATTTGACATTATGAATATATAAACCATACAGAACACATAAAACAACCAATCAAACACACGAAACAAAAAAACAATTCAAAATCTAGTGTCCAGTCCAAATATACAGTCCCAAAATAGGAAAATTTAAAAATATAAATCATATTCTAAACTAATCCTAGACTAAGCTCCAATGCTTTACCCGATGCCTCGGGCCTTTATCACGAACCTTATTTGTGTACATGATACATTGGGACATTCCTCAGTAAATAAGTACAAAAAATCTCGAGGCATTCCCCGACAAAATAAATACATCTTTTAAATGTGAGAAAACCGAACCATTCAACAAAATTTCAAACATTCAACAAAACCAACAAATTCTAAACTTTGCCTACCCGAGCCTAAACTTTAGCCTATCCAATTAGTGATCTAAAATAGTGATACTATCGATTTCACAAACATGATATTTATTTCGAATTAAACAAAACAACAATAAACCAGAATCAATCTATATTCACCCTTTTTTATCAATTTTTCAATTTCGCCCCAAATTCAACAATTTTAATTCTCAAGAAGGATTCACTTCATCACACAACCCAGAATCAATCCATAATCAAGAAAATCAAACACCAAATTGCAACAAATAATAAATCACACTATCCCATATCAACTAACACACCGAATTCAATTCAAAGCATCAAACATGACAAACAACGAAATAAAGAAGAGAAGGAATAGAATTTGACCTCAATTCGAATTTGAAGATTCCAAAATTTAGTATTAACTGGTGAGGAGACGAAACCCACGATCGGACCTCGAACAACAAACCTTGACACGAACCAAATCCATCTTATCATCTTCTAATAGTCGTAGCATTACATTGAGAGTCCTTGTTGATGTTGACTGGCCTTCTATTGATGGTCCGTCGATGAACTCAACTTTTTTCACCCAATAAATTTCTACCACCAGATTGGATCCAAATTTTTCTCCAACCTCTATAAGACTGCTTAGTTGATCTTGGATGTTCCGTGCTTGAGTGGAGACTTCCGAGCGAATACTGCATTTTGGACAACATTTATAAGAAGGCATCTAAGCTGCTGTAATGCTTTCTTGCATAGACTCCCATTCATTCTTCAGCTCGTGAACATCTTCGATCCACTCGATAACATCCCATTTTGGCTTATAGCCTTCTCCCTCTGCTCCTTCCAATTTCTCTTTGATCTCATCTCTAAACTTTACTAGCTTCTCCATTTCCTCCCTTAGATTTTCAATTTTTGTTGAGAAATAGACGATGTTTTCAATCTTAGGATAGATGCATCTACACATAAACCTCCTCACCTCAACAATAATGCCACCTCAATTCAAATTTGAAGATTCTAAAATTTAGTATTAATCGGTGAAGTGACGAAACCCGCGACCGGACCTTGAATAATGAACCTCAACACAAACCAAATTCAACTTGATATAACGAAATAATAATCGGAATCAACCCAAATCTCTCCGAATTACCATTGAATCTACTGGTTCTAGTGTTTTCAGGCTAAGACATCTAGAAATTAAGAGAAAATAAAGGAATATCAACGATTTTGAGACGAATTCAATCGAACTAACGACGGAATCTGATTCCGGCACTGATGTCACCGGAAACAGCTCGAAAAGAGGCTGGTTTTCTTGTTGTTTTCCTATTCTTTTGCTGAATCTCCGTCGAACACCCTTTATTCCCTCATTTTCTCCTTTAATCCCACCATTTTTCTTACTCTACCCTTGTGCACATCATTTTTCCAGTGAAGACGACTCCAGTGAGACGTCAACTCCGATGGCTATGCCATTCATGTCGCGACCTCACCTATTCTCTCTCCTCTCTAGCTGGTTTGCCCCGATCTACTCTCTCCATTCTCTGATCTCTATCTTCGTTTCTCTCTATATTACTCTCTCTCTGTTTTTACCCCTCTCGATCTCTCCATCAATCGATGGTGTGGTTGTGTGATTTGTGTATGGATATGGCGTCTGTGTATATGGTTACTGTGGGGTTAAGTGTTTTTATTTTGGAAATAGAAAAGTGATACTGTGTATATGTATGTTATCTGTGAAGAAGATGATTGTATATATGGCAATCTCTAAAAAAAATCTCTAATTGGAAATTGTGTGCAATTATGTATATATTCCTCCTTTTTCAATTCTGTTTGTCTATATGGTGTGGGGTCCATGGTGTGAATTTGTATCCTTGTGTTTATTCTGTTAGTTAGTGGTGAGGAAAAGAAAATGTGTTAAGGTAGGGTGGGGTCACGTGGGTATGGTAGGGGTAAGTTGTTAGGATGATTAAAATAAGATAAAATTTGTTAGGAATTTTGTTAAGGGTTGTTATTTTTATATTTTTGTGGAGGGGTAATTATACGATTGAGGGTAAATAGTAGAATAAAGTAAATAGGCAAAAAATAATCTTTCGGAGGGACAAAATTACGTGTCTACAGAGACACCACACGGTGATTTGAACTACAAGTAGTCCTGAGCTAACCCTGGCTGTCTTTTCTAGATCTGAATCTCAAAATAGGGAAATATAGATTAAAAAATCTTAATATATGCGGAAAACTATCTAAATCTTCTAAGTATATCTGAATCATACTAAATCTCAAAAGTCTAACAAAACAAATGCTGAAAATCTGAATACTAACTCACAGGTCTAAATTTGAATCTAATAGTCTGACAAGTCTCTACTATCTGAATCTAGAGAGTCACTGGGACAGGCCCCAGCTGACTCAACTGTCTGAAATGAGTAAAGACACATCTACTAGTAACTTGGAAATCTGAATAACTAAGCCCTCGAACTATGAGGACTCACCAACTGCAGGAATGTAGATAAGATGCTCGAAGATCAATCACACTGCTGAGACTGAGCACCTGAACCTACATTATGAGACAATGTAGCACATAGACATATATGTGGATTAGTACTTTGAGGATGTACTGAGTATATAAAGGTGTATGCAATAAGTAAACAATATCATCACAATTTATAAAATCATGCATGCTAAATGTAAATGACTCACGTAAGCTTGAGTAATCTGAAATCTGAGAGTAAAATCATGAATAACAAATCATGTAACCTAAGTCTCGTGAGTCATCACACTTAGTCTGAAATCTGTATTTATGTTCTATTTCTCAAATCGCATAGGCTAAGTGAAGTCTGAAAACTTATTCTATATATCTTAAGGCTTCAAATCAATAAACTGTTTAAGAGTAGGGGACATCTTTTGGGAGGTTCTTCTAACCAACAATACACCATGTAAGCATTCATGGAGTCCCACGACTGGCCCTCGTTAGGTAGGGTTGTTCTACCCTTGCCATCGGAATAGAACATTCTAATCTGTGTGATCACAATCTGAGTCATCCACGTAAAAGTGAAAATAAATCTGAATCTGTACCTACGGTGGCACGTAGTTCTGGGGTACGAAATCGTAGTAACCTACCCAACTCGGTGCTAAATACTATTCCCAATCTTATGCTCAAAATCTTAAGAAATCCACTTTAAAAGCAATCTAATGGTTTATAATAAAACCAGCTATAAATCTGTAAAGCCAAATCTCTAAGTCCTGAATCTACAATGTGGATTTCATATCTATTCTGAGACAAAAAGGTCAAATCTTCATATAAAATCTGAAAATAATCTAGTCATGGGGTGCTTATAGCACAAACAATCTTGAAACAACAATCTTTAATTGGGGTCTAATGACCCAAACATTAAACTTATGTTAAAACATCCACTACAAAAAAGAGGTCAAATTACGGGGGTTAATTTTACAGTTTGCGGAGGGTTAAAACCCCCGCAAAATATAATTGTCGGGGTTTCCAAAACCCCTAGAATACGAACCGTCACAAACGAGTTACGGCCATTTTTTCCGACCCCCATAATTAATTTGCAGGAGTTATTTTGCGGCAGTTACGACCCCCGTAATTAATTTGCTACGGTTATTGACCCCATTATTCTAAATTTAATTCTTTTTATAATAATTTTTTATTTAAAACTTGTGGTGTTTAAACCTCCACAATTGTTTTATTTTTTTTTTTAAATTAGTAGGACCCATCAATTTTCAATAACTAATTATAAATTCTAATTTTAGCACAAATTTAATTGTTCCTTTAGGCATAACCTACAATTCAATATTTGTTCAATTCATATATCATTAACACAACCTAACTAATTATACATTATAATTGACAAACATATCAAAAACACATTGAACATTAAACTTCAAAATTTAATTCTCAACATTGCCATCTTCAAACTCCAAATTTTCAATATTAACTAGTATCTTCAAACTTCAAAATCAAATCTAAACACAAAAGCTTCAATATTCTAAGATTCACTCCAACCACACAATTACATCATCATAATTGAATATCCAAGACAATTTACAACGAAATCAACGACTGTCAGTAGGATCACTATCATCACGTGATCTCCTTGCATCCATGGACAAACGGACCCACTAGTTGCATCACTTGACTACATAAAAATGCAAAGTATAAAAATCAATCAGATAAACTTTTCATCCTTATTATAAACATCATCTGCATTATCAATGATAAAAAACAAAGATAAAAAGAACACATTATAGTAGTACAAAATTTAGAACTGAATTTGTAACATTACAACAGTAGTTAGAGTTGAACATAACTAAAAGGCCCTGTACTTGAAATCTACAACCAAATACATTTGGCTGATAACGAATACACCCAAGAGGCATATAAATCAAAGTACACAAACTGATATTGCTAACACTGTGCAACTCAAAGTACCTTAAAAGGCAGAGAAGAATAACTGATAAATATAGGTAAATGCTTAATCCCATATATAAGGATCACATCATTTCTTATAAGCAACAGAGAAGGAATTTGTAATCAGGACAATGTCATACATGATCAAAAAGTATGGAAACTTCTTATAATCCTATACAGAGAAGAATATATGGGAAATGTGGAAGAACAGATGCAGAATTACATGCATATGAGAGCAAGAAGAGGTTACCTTAAGAAGTTCCGAGGGGCGGAAGCCACTATTCCATATAAAACACCGCTCGGCAGGGGTTTTCCACATCCCTGACAAGACATGGAAATGTCCACCTTGGCTGCATTTCCTTTCACCTTAAAGACCTTATCGAAATATGCAGTGACATTATTCACAATACTTCGCAGTTCAGGGTCACTTGCATGAGAATTGACAGCATTCCTCAATTCATTGATGTGCTTGTTCTGTTCTTCTAACCATCGACTATATTCTGCATCAAATGCTAAGGTCCCTCCAAAACGATAGAATCTGAAAGGTTATCTTAGCACGAGGAAACAACTTTTTGAGTGCAATCAGAAACTAGATAAGTGGTTGAACATTATCTTATTAAAATAAGCCAGCCTAATACAAAAAGGTGCTATATTAAACTGAATGCATAAAGCAGCAACTGACTCATTCATTATATTTATCATAACAACCATCACAAGTGTGAGAATCTATGTTGCTCGAACTCTTCAAAAATGTCAATGGGTGCGTGTCGGATTCTCGAAAAATAATGTACTTTTGAAGGATCCGACACGGGTGTGCCAACCTTTTTGGAGAGTCGGAGCAACTTAGGTGAGAATTATGAACATCGACCAAGTCCATGCACCTTGAGGACCTACTGGAAGCTGCAGTTAACTTTGTTCCTCAATTTCAAACATAATGCCATTCACAGCATATGGAATGCACATGGATTTCCCAAGTTATCTCATTCACTGGGCTCAGTTAATGAGGTAAAATCAAGAAAACTGAAGCTCTACTATCCTCTTCAAGTAGGACAAACACATTATTTCAGTCGTACTTGCTTCCTAATCACAGACCGCGTAACACAAACAACATATGAGAGACGAACTGTTCCAAGAAAAGCTGAAAAGTGCATACTGGATTACTTTAAGATAGAGAGAGCCATCATGTATGAGTATCTGTTTGACAGCAATATGGTGGACACTTTTCTTTCTAGTGAAACCAACTATTCTAACTCCATCCAAGTTTCCTAGAGGTTAGAACTACCCAAATCCTGTCACTGTCACCTACAAGAAGCACATCTAGATGATCTTAATGATATTATATACAATAAAGAGTATTGGCAACCTTTAGCTGTTACACTAACATGAAATAATAACCCAATCCTAGCTCAATTTAGTGTCAAGATGTGATACTTCCTCAACAGATCTAGAAGAAGCCCAGAAAGTTTCTTATTTGTTGAAATGAAAAAGAAAGTTAGGCACACAAGTTTAATGAGTAGAAAAGGGCATACCCACTGGCGTCCACTCTGTTTGATTGATCTCCCATGTTTGAAATGTACTTTCCCTTCAGTTGGACAAGAACCCAAAATAAGACAAGATTGTGGAACCTCCTCAGGTGGTCATCTCGAAAGAACGTGAAAGAAAGAAGCCAATACTTGTTGACGTGCTCGCTGAAGGTCCTGTTCCAACTATGATAAATTCATCCAGCTATTCTCCAGCTGTTGAACATATGCCTGCAGTATAGGAAAGTACTAAATTATTCATTTAAAGACAAATGAATTAGGTTCGGATATCCATTATGCCTTTTAGATATTTTCTAATCGGTCATACTCTCCTAAGAGACTCCAAGTAGTTAATGTATAGATTGCTACACAGAGATCCCAAAAGCAGGTTAGAATCCCGCGAAGGAGCAAATAAGATCAAACAACATCTATTCTTCCAGGGTGTGAATTGGGCATTCTTCCCTTCTATTAGTTTTTGAACTTATCAAACATTGATGTATAAATAAGATGAAAAATTGCCATTAAACTCAGGAGAATGAAAAGCATAATATACTCAGTACATTTCATATTATTAAATTTGACTACTACTAAAGTAGTTAGTGATAAAACTCTATTGATGTGTGAAAATGGACAAATAAATTGAAACAACTACTATTAGTATTGGGTCAAGTAAAATGAAACTTGAGGGAGTACATGATAGTTTCTAGACCGCCGCTTTAAACAACAAGAATAACTACACCTTCGTTCTGAACAAATTGGGATCTACTATGTAAATACTTACTACTATTAGTATAGGGCCATATAAAATGAAATGAGGGAGTAAATAATAGCTGCTAGACAGCTACTTTAAACAACACGAATAATTATGCCTCCTTTCTGAACAAGATGACAGAAACTTTCCCACACCATATAACATGCTGTGACACTCACTTAAGAACAGAGATCCATATTAAGGGAATAGGCCAAAACAGAAAAGAAAAAGACGGCTCAATTTGGTATTAGATAGAGAAGTGTTTTAAAATTCGGACGGCAAAGAAGCAAGAGCAAGAAAAATGTGTCTATAGCTCAAAAAAATTGAAAAAGGAAGAAAGCCATAAACGAAATAATAATTGGCACCAAAATTTTCCATTAGCGAGTATCCGAGAAGTAAATTACATTTTCATGTTCAAGCTGTAAAAGAGAATCAGGAGTGGAAGAAACTCTTGCTCAGCTCTCAGCTCCAGTGGCTCAGGGGCTTTTGGTTTTTGACTTTTACCACCAGTGCCGCTTTCCCGGCCTTGCCCGCGTCAACTAGACAATGACAAAATCGCAAAGAACATGACCAAAATCGTAAAGAACACCATAATTCATACTTCATATGGAACATGTGAAAGTTCTAACCTTTAAAAGATGGTATATCAGCTTTTACGTTCAATTTTGTAGAATTAGTATCAAGCGATCCTAATCAAGGGTAGATATCGAGCAGCGTCAATACCATTTAAGGAGAAGATTTCATAAGAATGATTGAATAACACATTAAAAACAAAAGTTTTCTTTTCCTCATTCTTTGTTTAAAACTGTGAAGCGAAATCCATAAGATACCAGTAAACAACCTAACCTTCAGTGAGCTATCATCCTTCCCTTTGGATGCTACAGAAAAGAAGTCAAGATATCTATGCTTCAAGACCAAAGAGATCAAAGATACATTGAGAGATTCAAAAATGCAAGAATTTTCCGAGTCAATGTACGAAATTAACTATAAGCAAAAGACAGATCTTTCAACTGCACTTTGACATTTCAAAAAGGAATTACGAAAAAAGAGTTCATGAATCATAACTGTTAAAACAATGGACATTCACAACACAACTATCATACATGAAAAAAGAACCAGGAATATACTAATGTTCTTGATCCATATACTCAAGTCTTATATCATCTTGTTACCCGAATTAATTATAATAATAATAATGATGGGAGGAAAAAGAAAAACTAGAAATGGATGACCAGGGAATTGATGTTCTGCTAGAAACTAGAAACAAATCACAAAGTTTTCCTTCTATAACAGTTTTAGCACACAGCTGCTAAGGAATTCACTTAGTAGATTCAGTCAAAATAAAATTAGAACACATCTATAAAATAGGTAGATTTTTTACCTGAGATAGGCAGATTACACTTGACATGATGAAAAATAGTCCTTGTTTCTGCAATTCACACCAAAATTAGTCAAAAATTAAGCTCAAGATCCACACGCAAGATAAAATAATCAAAATTAGAGTTCACTTACAAGATAAAATCAGTAGAAATTTCAAATAAGAAATCAAAATCAGTAGAAATTTGGGGAAATCAAAATTAGAGTTCACAGAAATTTGGGAAAATCAGCAGAAATTTGGTTTTGAGTAGAAATCAATAGAAATTTAGGCTTCCGTAATCTCGATAAGCTAAGAATTCGAGCAATCTCGACAAGGTCTGAAGAACATGGATTGCGCAATTCGAGCAATCTTGTTAAACCATTGTAGGGTTTTTGGGAAAAACTGAGAGAAACGGATTTTACTTTTTTTTGGGGGGATGGGGGAGGAGGGCGGATGAGGAAAAAAATATTTGTCCAATTAAAAGAAAGGAGGGAATATGAAATTGGATCGCGGTATATTTTTAAATGGATAGGGGGTTAAAACCCCCCGTAAATTTAAAACATTTAGTGGCAGTTTATTACATCTCCGCATTTAATATATTTTGTAGAGGTAAAATAACTCCATAAATAAACTTCCGCAATTAAATTTATTTTTTGTAGTAATGATGGCTCACTGAAAATTGACAAATGAGAACTGGACAGACTCCCCACCATGGAGCCATCGCGGTGCTCCTTTGGAATGCCATTTTGGCACATGGCGCAACGCGCCATTATCGCGCTGGGCGTCTGGAAATTGACAAATGAGAAATTGACCCTCCCTGTGACGCGTCAATACCACGGAGGGCCACTGAAAATTGACAATCATCATTTAAATCTTCTTCGCGATGTGCTAGTGACTGAAATGACGGTGTTTTACGACTGAAACTTAAAATAGCCATAATTTTTACCCGGTTATCAGATTTAGGCGAATCTTATATCGTTGGAAAGCTAATTCAATTTCCAACGTCATGGACAATCCAAATCTAAAGAATTTCATACGAAATAAACATCACTCATTCTAGAAGCTACTCCTTGTCATTTTCGGGACTAGTTTAAGCTAGGAAAAATCGCGGGGTATTACACATACTCTCCTGTCTCATATTACTTGACATGTTTGTCTTTTGTACAACTCTTAAGAAGAAATTAATAAGAGATGCAAATTTACTAATATGACCCTATCCACATTAAATATTGTCATTTCTTATTTGAGTTAATTACTATTTCATTAAATTATTAAGGGTTAAATTGAAAAAAAATGTCAAATTATCTCTTGATTCTTTTAACATATCAACTATTTTGATACAAATATTTTTAACAAATATGTCAAGCAATATGAGACGAAATATATTAGTTATAACATAAACTTCTTATTAATTCACGGTGAAAAAAACTTATATTTCTTGTAGCTAGTGTGTCAAGAATGTGCAGACTCAACCAACATCATAAGATGCTTACCGTAACATAACTAGTTTGCTTTTCCTATTTTTCCAAAAGTTGTATGCATCTTGCAAAATATTCTGAATATCCTGCTTTAGATCCAACTCCAAATGAATGTGAGGAGGTAAATGTGATTATGCATGAAAGTATAATCAACAATGTCGACATTTTTTAATGCATTTGTTGTAGAACGATAAACATCAATAAAGAAGAACATTTCTAAATCACTTTGTGTCGACGGCCGAGGTCTTCAAGCATCAAATGACATATTGACATCACAACATAGTTGTCAACAATCAACATTTATTTTTTTTTCCTCAACTGTATATAACATTGCCTATGTGGCATGCCAACTAAGCACCCATGTAGATAAAACACACTTCCACATGCAATGCAGACGTCTTCACCAGCTAAATTTTGTTTTGGCTTGTTCAATACACTCCAAAAAGTTAGAGAGAGATATAAATTGGAATTAGAGTGATTCTATTAATTACTCCACAATGATAGAGAATATGTAACCTTTTAGCACTCATGGCATACAAATTAGGGGTGTCAAACGGGCCGGGCTGGGCCGGGCCGGCCCGACTAGCTAAACCGGCCCGGTAAGCCCTAGGGCTTTAGGGTTCCGGGTTTCAGGCCGGTTTTTTTTAAAATGAGTCCGGTTAACCCGGCCCGGCCAAAAAAAAAAAAGAAATTTTTATTTTTTGGGCCAAACTAGCCGTTGGGCCAATGGCTATATTACCGTTTTTGGGTCCAAACGGCTAGTTTGGGCCCATTTAATTAAAAAAAAAAAAACTTTAAAAAATATTTTTTAATCCCCAAAATAAATCTATAAATACCCTACAACTTCAAATCATTTTTCACACAATTTTTCACTCTCTCAAATCTCATTCTCTCTCAAATCTCAATTCTCAATTCTCAAATATTCAATATATTTAATTTCTGAAAGTGTTCACTTTAATTTTTTAATTTTTCGTTTACAAAGTACGAGCGAAAGTTTCTAAAGTCGCAATCTTCGGATACTTCCAAAATTTGGTATTGTCGTTCCATCTCTTACGTTTAATTTTTATTTATTGTATTAATTGTTTAATATTTAATTTTATTATATTTGTGTATTTTGAATATTTTTAGTTTAATTTAATTTATATTATGGATAAATTAAAAAACCTCGCTGCTAAAGGTGTTAAAATTTTTTGTCCCGGAAGCGGTAGTGGTAGTAAAAACCGAATTACTAGCGGTAGAGGTAGTTCAAGTAATAGATATACCCGTGTGACTTCGCCTCCGGTACCGCTTGGTACACCTTTTGAGGAAGAAATAGGTGTAGGTGCTCACGATATGGATTATGTAGAAGCTCAGGAAAATTACGGTATAGAAGAAGAAAATGAAGTAGATGCAGTTAATTTAGACGAAGATGATGAAAATATTGCTGAAACACCCGCAGTAGGAGATGCTAACGTTAGATCTGAATCAGTTAATCTCCCTTCCCGTCCTCCCAGTGCCCCAAAACCTCGTAAAAGAAGTAGTATTGCATGGCAATTTTTTGAACGTATATCAGATATTGAGGTGCAGTGCAATATTTGTCAACAAATATATAAGCATAGAAGTGGAGGTAAGCAAGGGGGTACGGGTACGTTAATGAGACATATAGCTGAAGATCACAAAAGAGAGTTAAATATTGCAAAAGGTGGTGGGGATGTTGGTGGGTCAATGCAAACTAGAATGGACCCAACAACCGGTCAAGTAGCGAAAAAGTATAATAAATTGAGGGACAGGGAAGAAATAGCTAAAATGGTAGCTGTGGGTTGTTTGCCTTTTAGTTTTCCTTCTTCTGATGCTTTTATTCGTTATATACAAGTAATTTATAATCCTATGTTTAATGGTATTCCTAGAACTACTTGTCGGTCTGATATTTTTAGACTCCATTCACAATATTGTTTTTATTTATCAACATTCTTAAAAAATATTCAATGTAGATTGTCCCTAACTTCTGATCTTGGCCGTGCTGTAAATAAAAATGATTATTTAACCGTTACTTGTCATTGGATGGATAGTAATTTCGTGATGCAAAAACGTATTCTTGCTTTTTTATATGATGAAGATCGTAAACATACTGGACAATTTATTGCTGATTCTATTGTTAAAATTGCCGGATATTATGGTATAGAAAATAAAATTTTATGTATTGCTTTTGATAATGCTTCTAACAACAAGACTGCTATAACAAAAATAAAATCTACGCTATCTCCGCCCTTCCCTGAAATTTTTCATATTAAGTGTGCATGTCATATATATAATTTAATTGTAAAAGATGGTCTTGACTTTTTTGAGCTTTATATTGAAAAACTTCGTCTTGCCGTTGGTTTTATTCAAGGAAATAATCGTAGATCGAGAATTAAAGAATTTAAAGTTAAATGTCAAGAAAATGGACTTACACCGATTTTGATGCCTGAGGAAGTTGATACTAGATGGAATTCTACGTATGAATTTTTAAAAACTTGTTATAAATATAGAATTCCTATTACACTAGCTTTTAACCAATATTGTGGTTCATTTGTTGATTCTGCTGATTGCATGCTACATAATTCTGATTGGGTTGTAATTAGTGATCTTGTTAAGTTTTTAGAAAAATTTTATGTAGCTACGATTGAATTTTCCGGTGCTTACTATCCTACTGTTTGTAATATTTTGGCATATATAGCCGATATTTCTGGTTTGCTCCAACAATATAAAAATAAAGAAGGTTATAAAGAAGCTGTTGGCGCTATGTTTACGAAATTTAAAAAATATTTTTTTTCGATTCCCCCTATTTACTTGGTTGGTGCTATGCTAAATCCGTGCATGAAATATAATCATATGTGTCACTTTAGTACTCTTATTTATGCTAACTTAGAAATAAATACTAACCATGATTCTGAACAAGTACAGCCTGATTTGTGGACGGCTACGGCTGATGCAAAGGATTATATAGAAAAATTATATAATCACTATGCTGATTTATTTGATTCAGCCGTACCTACAAATATCAGTCCAACTGTCGCTCCTCATCCTCCCGAGGAGCCATCATCTTCTAAAAGGCCGGCACATAGTGGTTTTCCTGATTCGTTTTATGATTTAACTTGTTGGAATAGTGTGGATGAGAGAGCTTACACATCAATTTATCGGGAAGAGCTGAAATATTATCTGCGGACGGCACCAGAGGATCGCAGACGATGGATCAACACGCTGGATTAGTGGAGGAATAATGAATCACAATATCCTGTACTTTCAAGATTAGCCAGAGATATCTTGAATGTTCCAATGTCAACCGTTGCATCAGAGAGCGCCTTCAGTCAGGGACGACAGCAGCTTGAAGACAATCGACACTCATTGGGAAGCAACACAATGAATGTTTTAGTTTGCCTCAGAGATTGGATTAGAGCAGAAAGAAGAAACCAAGGAATGGAACCGGAGCCGAGCGACGACCTCAAACTTGAAGAAATTATGACTTCACGGGAGAACTCAGCAGAATCAAGTCCAATGCATGGTTTTGCCCCCCGTTGACTTCGACTATCCTATGCAAGTTCCCATTAATATTAACATGAATGAGTTGGAAAAAATGATGCATAATTTATAGATTTTTCATTCATGTAAATTATAAATTTTGGATCATTTTGCAATCAATAAAATTCCACAAATTCATTCACTCCTTAGTCGTTGTTTTTTATTTATTTTTATTTAACGATTTAAAATTTTAAATTGAATTTCTACTTTTATACTTTAAATTAAAAACTTACTTCTAATATATTATTAATTTACTACCAAATATTATTAATTTATTATATTAAGTAGCATATGTTTTGTACATTTGTGCATATATATCTTCTATAGAAGTGTATATTTAACGTATACATGTGTATATGTTTTATAAATTAGTATATAAGTATATCTATACATATTGTAATGTATATATAATGTAGTATATTTTATAAGTAGTAGTATATATACATTGAATGGTGCGTATACACGTGTATATATCTTCTATAGAAGTGTATATTTAATGTATACATGTGTATATGTTTTATAAATTAGTATATAAGTATATCTATACATATTGTAATGTATATATAATGTATTATATTTTATAAGTAGTAGTATATATACATTGAATGGTGCGTATACACGTGTATATATCTTCTATAGAAGTGTATATTTAATGTATACATGTGTATATGTTTTATAAATTAGTATATAAGTATACAAATATATATTGTAATGTATATACATTATAGTATATTGCATTTAAAGTATTACATATACATAGAATAGAGTGTATATATGTGAATGGATCTTCTATAGACGTGTATGTTTAACGTATACATGTATATATATTTTATTTAAAGTAGTACATATATATTGAATGGTGCATATATATGTGTATATATCTTCTAAAGTAGTATATATTTAACGTATACATGTGTATATGCTTTATAAATTAGTGTATATATATATTGTAGTGTATATATATATATTATACTATTATAGCATATGTTTTATTTAAAGTAGTACGTATAGTCATATATAATTATATATTGAATGGTACGTATATATGTGTAATTGTTTATACTTTATATATTTTTTTAAAAATATATATTGTATATTGGAGTGTATATAGTGTATATTGGATTATTTATTTATTTTTTAAACGGGTTTGACCGGTTTTTAACCGGGTTTTGGTGGGTTTGACCGGATTGGGTTAAGTGGGCCGGTTTCGGGTGGGTTTTAATTTTTTTACTGTTCGATCCGGCCCGGCCCGGACCGGTTAACGCCAAACCCGGCCTGGAACCGGCCCGGAACCCGGGTAGAATGGGAGGGCCGGTTCCGGGTTGACCCGGCCCGGCCCGTTAGACACCTTTAATACAAATAAAATGAAATGTGAAAAGCCAATTTTGGAGTCAAGCTTATCGTTGTGCACATTCTTGAGGTAACATAACACACTTTCTAACGTGTCCAAATGAGTTTAATAGTTGGCTCTTACCTGTATATAAGCATGTGGTTTTAACCTATCATACATACAACAAAACCTATAAATCTTCACCATCTTATCAAAAGAGGTACAAGTACATATATAAAATATCTAGCTCATATTTCAAGATTACATAAAGAAAGTAATAGAATGTCTAGAATTTTCAAAATTATTGGGTTTGAGAAGGGAAGGTTGTGTTCAAATGGAGATGATGATGATGGAGATTATGATTATGCTCTTGCTGCATGAATTTATCGAACGTTCTTGCCAATTTAATGATGGATTTAAAGTAGATGCAATGTGTTTGATCGAACTCACAACGTTTAATTCAGATAAATGAAGAAGGAGGAGGAGGAGGAACCTTTGTTTTAATTAATCCTAGTTTTTTATTTCTAAAAATAATTAATAGGAATATATAGGTTTAGATACAATATTTGGATCTTTTAGTGTAGTTGAGGTGAAGATGTTAGGGTTTCTGATATCAGTAGCTTACTGTAATGTTTAGATGAATTTTTTTGACAATGTTTGAATAGCCTATAATTAATCAGCAAAATATAAAAATAGCTTTCTCTATATTCCACATATTATTTCGCTCTCAATTAGTCTATTGTTAATTGTTGGGGCTTGTTTGGTCAAATATTGAAATTGAACCACACAAATTTAACTGTATCGTTTTAAAGGTAAACAAGTATTTCTATACTTCTAGTTCTTGTGGTGAGCTTAGTTGCCACAAATTTGTATATTTAATGGTCATTAATTCTAGGAACATCCACAAATAACATTGAGTATAAGTACTTGCATCAATCTTTATGGTCTCCAGTAAAAATATTTATTGGCGACCTTCGTATGACGTTTGTAGGCATAAAAAAATCGATACTACTAAAGAATCACTATTTTCTCTTTGAAATTTTCAGCTGAAAAATATTCGATGGCTATTTCTATCAATATTTTGACTGAATCAACGAGGAAAGAAAAAGTAACAGTGTTTTCATTCGAATAAATTAGGAAGCTTGCTGATAATTCTTTTCGCACCATGCGTACGGCTTTCCAGTGAGCTGATTAATTTGGTGAGAATGGGTGAAAAATAATGTTAAGTTTTTATACAGATTTTTCATTGATTGACAATATGAAAAACCTATATTTCTTAGTGTGATTTCCTGTAGCTAGCTAGTGACTGTTGTGTGTCAAGCATGTGCAGACTCAATCAACATCATAAGATGCTTGTTGTAAGAACAAATAGTTTTACTTTTTCTATTTTCCTAAAAGTTAGTGCATCTTGCAAAATATTATGAATATCTTGTTTTAGATCCAATCCCAAATGAATTTGAAGAAGTAAATACATGTTATTATGCGTGAAAAATTAGTCAACAATATCTACATTTTTTAATTTCACTTGTCACGGACCAATTACTATGGAAAAAGAAAAATCTTTCTAAATTACTTTGTGTTAGCGGAGCCTTCAACCACATCAAAATGAATGACCATGCAGGTCATTTTCCATATTCCCGCTTATTTTCACCATTAGAGCTTTTCTATAGCTGCTCAAAGTCATTTATGACTTATTGGAACTGATAGTTCGGGGGTTTTCAGAACCAATTTCCCATTTAGAAGTCTTCGTCGATTCCAAATGGTCGTTGAACGAAAACTTCAGTAAAATAATTTCGAATGCAAATTTTGACTGCGCCAGCAGCTATGTAATATCGATTTTAGGATAGGTAGACTCTTGGTTCGGATCCCACAGCACCCGAGCTCATTTCGACCCATTAGTCGAAAAGTCAAAAATCGAAATATATGGGTGTGGGACCCACAAGTGACCTAAATGACCTTGGATGGAAAATCCGACTTCACCAATGCGTTTGAAATATAAAATTTAATAGGGTTACATAGTTCGTTTGCGACAAATGGAGTCTGAATGAGTTCGGGAGGTCAAAAGCAAGTTTTGACCTTACGGACCCATCTAAACTCGTATAACAGGGCGGCCTTTTTGGCCGATTTTTGAGACATTTTTCAGCATTTTGAAAAGCCTAGCAGCCATAAATATTGTTGACAAAAAATGAGTCTTGTGGGTTGATTAGAAGCTTAGCAACTTGTGTAATTCAATTTTTTCTATAAATCTAAGGTACGAATTCCTTTAATTTGATATTGATTTCATGGTTTCTTGACTCAAAACTCCTAAATCATTGTGGATTAATTGTAGCCCCAAAATTGAGTGATTTACTCAAATTACTTAAGAGCTTTAACTCCCTAAAGATAATTAGGCTATGGGTTGGTCTTGGAAACTCCTTTCCAAGGGTGAAACCCAATTAGGGTTTTGGAGTCTATTTGAAACCCATGGCACAATGGTGTTATAATGGGTATTGTCATTCTTATTAGAATGCTTAGATTGTATTGTTGATATCATTGCTTGTGGAAGAGGAAGCCTCTTGGAAATGAAAGGAAAAACTCGTTGGTTTGTGAGTTGCTTGGATTCAAGGTAGGTTAGGCTTACCCGTAGTCTAGATTGAGCTTGTTTGTAATGTAATTATTGATATCTTGCGAGATTGGGCAGGAAATATAGACGATAGTCAATTAAATGATGAACTTGGAATTTATTAATTGTTATAGATCATGGATTTGTAAGGTATGATATTTGACCCTTAGTCTAGGACCTTAGTTAGCTTAATTGTGGTCTCATGACTAGTGTGAGAACACTATAGTTGTTCTAAGTAGACATGAATGGTATACGTTTCTATCCTTAGGAGTGTATTGACCTATATAATGCCTAGATAGGAGATGACCTTGGTATTGGGTTGACTTAGGAAGGATTCTTGAAGAGACTTTACCTATGGACTAAGAAAGAGTTGGTAAGCCATTATGGTGAGGTATGGATAACCTAGCTTAATTCCGGATAGAAGCTAGACTTGTGTTACTAAGATTGACATTCTCAAGATTTATAAGTAGGACTTGACCCATCTTAAGCTTGGACTAAGTAAATGCTTAGCGACCTAGATACGTGGTGATTGTCTAAACTATTTGTACATAGGTGTTGTGATGGTTGAACTCGATTATCGGATTATCTTATGATCATGACTTGAATAACCTTGTTAAGTGACTATTAAGCATGCCTTGTAAATACTCATGCTCTTGTTGATACTCATATTACGTGTGGAGCTTATTAGTAAGGTAAAATGGCAAGTGTTATCCGACATCCCTACTTTATGTATTGTGAGCTTTTGTGTATGCTTATTGGTTTGGTTGTGCATTTAGATGTATGTTGTGTATCTAGAGAAATATGTAATATTATGATGATGCCCGATTTGAGTCCGAAGGAATATGTGATATTATGATGATGCCCGGTTCTAGTCCGAGGGAATATGTGATATTATGATGATGCCCGATTCGAGTCCGGAGGAATATGTGATATTATGATGATTCCCGATGAATCTGGAGGAATATGTGATATTATGATGATGTTTGGTTCGAGTCCATAGGAATATGTGATATTATGATGATGTCCAGTTTAAGTCCGGAGGAATGTGTGATATTATGATGATGCTCGATGAATCCGAAGGAATACGTGATATTATGAAGATGTCCGGTTCAAGTCAGGAGGAATGTGTGATATTATGATGATGCCCAATGAATTTGGAGGAATATATTGATATTGTGATGATGCCCGGTGGATCCGGAAGAGGTAAGATCATTAAGATGCCGTGTCGGGCAAATTTACTTATATGCATTGATATTTGCAAGGTTCGGCAATGTGGGGACAACTGCCTATGTGCTTGAATTATGAGTTATCTCTTGGTAAATTGTTATTCGTTTCTTGTTCCAAATCATTATATAAGAGGTGTGACCCTTGTTGATGCTAAATTAGCTACTAGACGAAATTTATGCCTAAAATTGAGTTAAGACTTAGCGTTATGTGTAAACTTGCATAAAAATTAGAGGGCTAACCTAATATATACACTTGACTTGAATAAGAGGTTATATTATGAAATCTTTCCTAGTAAGATGGCTTATGTGATAACTAGCTACTTTATAAATATACAATTATTACTTGAAACCTAGAAACCTAGTAAACTAGTTGGTGAACTATACTTGATTAAAATATGAAAACTAGTCCTTATGATGGTAACATGCTTAGTGATGATGGATCTAGTATTGCATGATGGCTAGTTAAATTATCTCCTAACATGTGAAGTTGAGATGGCTTAGTTGATAACTCATGTCATGATGATGCTAGTTAAAGAGTGGCCTTATGATAGTTGAATAACCTATACTATGGGTGGCTTGTAGTTTTTCCCCAACTTGATGACTAGTGATTTTAAGACTTGTAATCTTTTGACTTTTGAAAAAATAAGGTTAATTAGTATGGACTTCGCGGTATTTATCAATGAATTGTAGAATTAATGATTACAAGCCTATGCTATGACAATGTTGCTTTCTTTATGTTGAATTACGATATGGGTATTTGGAAGTGGATTTCAGTAATGAGCCATGGCGGGGTTGTGCTACCCACAGTTTTCGATAAATGATGGAGTAGTTATGCTTTATTGTATTATTGGTTGTATTCTTTGGTGTACTCTCCGGTGGTATGGGACGTCGTGATGTGTTCTTGTTTGATATTCTTTTGTGTACTCTCCGGTAGTATGGGATGCCATGATGAGTTCTTTGTTGTGCTCTCTTTCATGTACTTCCCAGCGATAGGGGACGTCGTGGTAAGTTCTTGTGTTTATGTTCTAAAGATGGTTGAAGATCATTATAGCAAGTAGATGCTTTGCGATTGTGTATATGGCTTTACGTTTTTGAAATGATAGTCAGTTGTTATGGAGATTATGGGGTCTATTAAGATAGTATGTTATGTTATTGCTTTAGTAGTATAGATGTTGTTACAGTGGTATTAAAGCAGATTCAAGTTCGATCCTATCCCTTAACTTTAAGATCATTGTCTTACTTTATTTCGTCTTTACATTATATTTGAGTTCAGTCGGCCGATGATGCCTACTGATTACCCGTGTTTTGGTACTCATACTACACTTTTGTACCTTTTTGGTGCAGACCCAGGTTCTAGTTGCCGTCGTTGAGCTAGTTTGTGCGAGTTGACTATTCGGAGACAGGGTGAGCCCTTGGAGGTCGAGTTTTCCTTGTAGACACCTAATTTTATCCCTCCCCGATATCATTTTTACTCTTTTTTTTACTCTCGTCTTACCGCGTACCCTGCCCCATTTAATTATCCCTCCCACAAAAATACAAAAAAATAATAACAAACTCCCTAACAACTTAACAACCCTATCCTAACTAACTCACCTACCCCACACCCCATACCCCCTCACCCCTACACCCCACGTCACCACCCCCTCACGTTCCTTTGATTTTCTTTGAACCAAATCATAAAAAAAAGAGCAAAATAGGGGGCCCTCATGGGAATTCACTGGGAAAGCAATACATACATAAGAGAATCTTCCAAATTGGGTCAATTCTTCCATTTTTTTCAATAAACAAACAAAAAGGAGTGGGGCCTACAAAATTATTCCAATCACCCTCCATATATACACTATCATATTCACTAGAAAAGGGGATGATCTTCTTCTCCATGTTAGATTTTTTCACAACAGTAAGGGAAACACCCTATACACGCACAAAATAACACACACACGTACCAAAAATTAAGAACAAGTAAGAGAGATTGAGCTGGAGAGAGAGAGGAGAGGTCAAATGAGAGAGAGAATTTGGGAGAAGAAAGACAGCGACGCTGCTGTTAATCTTGCCGGAGCTCCGATGACGCTACCACGTTGACCGGAGAACGCTAGGAAACCACCGACCCAACCCCCCAATGTCATTTCTGACGACCATCCATCGGAAGGTGCCAAAACCCGCTGGTAAGCAATCAAAATCGGCTCAACCAGTCTTGATTCCGGTGAAATCTATCAGAGAATGACCAAAAATAGTAATGGAGCGGGCTGATCAGGTACGGGCTTTCGGACTTTGTAATCTTTTCTTCGAGTTGCGGGTTTGGTTTGACGGGCTTCGATTTCTAATACCGAGTTGGAATTTGATTCATTGTTGACGCTGATTCGGGGTTCTTCGACATGTGGACTCTATCTTCTCGATTGACTGATATTTGGAATAAAATCATCATTGAGGTTCAATTTTATCCTTTCTCCATTTAATTTTTTCATAACCATGGAGGATTTATGTGTTTGGTATGTTTGAATCTTGATTGTGTATTGGTTGATATTGAATTCGAATGTTGAAAACTTGGATTAGTAGTCGAAGAAGTAATTAATTATTTCAAGAATGGTTTCGGGATGGATCGATCTTAATGAAAAAATGAATACAGATTAATTTAGATTTATTGATGTTGGTGTAATTCGATTTAAACATGAATATGGTTGAACCCGACAGTGCCATGTTTTAGGTTGAGAAGGAATAGGCAAGACATAGGTCGGGTAGGCAAATCTATAGATTGTGCATTGATTGAATGTTTGAGATGTGTGTTGAAATGATTTTGTTTTATCGTATTCGACTCAATTGTATTCATTTGGCATGGGAACGCCCCGAGTTATTTGTGTTTATTGGTCAGGGAATGCTCTGAAGTATTTATATCCGGAGGACGTTCGCGACGAAGGCCGGAGGCGTCGGGTTGGAGTTTAGTCTAGCATTAGTATAGAATAGGATTTATATTTTTCAAGATTTTTCTATTTTGGACTGTATAATTGGACTGGACATTATTATTTTGGTTTTGGATTGTTGTTTGATGTTTTTTCATGTGCTTTGTGTGGTTTATACATTCGTGGTGTCTAATTAGCCGATACTCTCCATCAAGCTATCATGGTCAAACCACGGGACCGAGGGGTGCCTAAACCTTCCCTTCGGTCAACAGAATTCCTTAGCTAGAATCTATGTTCGCGGATCAGTGTTACAGAGTCAAAACCATTTTGAAAAGGATATCCACTGGTGACTTGGCACACCCGATTTATGCCAAGTGGCGACTCTGAGTTTTGAATATAAAAAGTCCTTTTCGAAATAAATTTTCATCTTTTTGTCACTTAATAATAAAAACCCTTTCAAACCTTAAACCGTATCTTTTGGGAGTTGAAAAAGGGGGTGTGATAGCTCTGGCAACTCTGGAGAATTTTCAGAATTCGAGCTTATTTTTGGAGTCGAATCGGCTTTGTTCGGCATTATGAGTGTATAAATATTGTTTGTGATTATTGTTTGTGTTATTGTTATCACTGTTGTGTGTTTCTGTGCTCTTTGTTTACAATTTTTCTTTATGTGTTACCGCTTTATATCTGGCATTATTTGCATAACCCGAGTCAATTCTTTCTGTAACAAGTCCCGGAGTGCACGTCGTGCACACAAACTCTAGTTGAGTCACCCCTATTTTAGGGGGGGAGCCGTTGTATGTATGGAGTAGGTGGAAAGCAAAGCAGTCACTATTGACCATACACTCCCCCGAACGGCCTTGTTAGTAAACACCAACGTAGGTCGGCCTTTAGGTCATGCTTATGCGCATCATATTGAAACCTAGTGGGGTCCACTTGGTCCTTTGTAGTAGACTCTCCTCTAAAGCATCCCTACGTGCTAATTATTGCATTTTTTAAGGTAATAGGGTTATTTACGGACTGATTTGGGGAAAACATGTGCTAGAATTAAAAAAAGGTGTGTTAGGCATGAAAAAAAAGGGGAAAAAAGAGAGAAGGTGAATCAAAAAGAGTTTCGTAGTTTTTAGGTTCTTTATGGCTTTTGTTTTCCACAATTCAAAAAAATTTTTTTTAAAAAAAATTACTTTTTGCACTCATTTTTCAAAAAAAAAAAATAAGCATCAAAAAGATTTTCCTTTTGTTTCCTTTAACAAGCATTCACAATTCGAAAACTTCAAAAAGATTTTTTAGGAGCTTTTTATAAAAAAGAAAAATGCAAAAAAAAGGTGGTAGAAGTTTTGTACATTTCATATAACGAAAATACCAAAAAATAAATTCTTTCATAGCTGTTGTGTCATTTTTTATGTGAAGTGTCAAATTAAAAACTCAAAAAAAATAAAGATTTTGTTATGTTGTCCATCGTATGTCTTTGGTCGTGTCTCAAGTCAGGGTGCAATCCGTTATTTAATCATTAATTGTCCAATCTGGACGAACTACGCACCCCTGATTCTCCTCTTTCGGGATGTGAGATACGTAGGCAGTCTATTGTTGGCTCGGGGATATTATTTCAAAAAAAATCCAAAAGATTTTTCTTACTCTTCATTTAGAGTAGGTGTTTCATATACATCTTTAAAAGAAAACAACGAAAAGATTTTTCTTTAATAGGTTTAAATTTCATTTTTGTATGAAACTCAAAATTGAAAACCCAAAAAGATTTTCTTTGGTAATTATAGATTTCATTTTGTATAAGGATTTAAACTTGAAAAATTCAAAAAAAAAAAATTCATCAATTATTTTGACAATTTGTTATTTTCTTTTTCTCTTTGAAGTTTCAAGGAAAAGAATGAAAAAAAAGTTTAATTGGCCATTTTGGCAAGACTTCACGAACTACGCACACCTGATTCTTCTCTCCTGGGGTGAGATACGTAGACGCCCTTCTTGGGTTAAGTGATCTTTTAAAAAAAAAAGAGGTTTTGAAAAATTTTGAACTCTAACATATTTGTTTTCTCTTGTTCAGTTAGTTTAAAGTGGTTGGTTTGTGGCTTTCTGGTTGGTCCTCCATAACACACCAAATCTAAGGAAGGTTTAGTTGTGTCCAACAAGGATATAGAAAGTGGCATCATGGATGAAACAAAGAATCAGGAAATTGAGAGTTTAAAGGAAGAGAATTTGAGACAGAGACAACAAATGATGAAAATGTACCGAGCTTGGGCCAGTGGGTTGCCTCCACCTTCGTTCCCCACTTTTGACCGAGCAAATACCTTGAGTCTTCCACCAAAATTGCAAAGTCAGTTTCCTACTATTGTTGATGCACCACGGCATGCCTCAGAATCCATTCCACGTCAAATGCACCTCAATACATCCACCACTCTTTCTTTAGCTCCCAGTATAAGTCTACCACATTCACAGCACCACATACCGTCTGTGTTTTTGTTGCTCAACCTTCTAATAAGTCTTCTACTTTGGCTACCAATCCAATGATTGTGCTTCCCCAGCCCACTAGTGAATCCACATTCAATACTCTTGATGATCATACTCTTGATCCTACCGTTAAATTAAGTGGACCACCAAAATTTCTTACTAAGAAGCCTAGCATGCTAGAAGAGCTAGAGAAAGTGGTTGGGAAAGTTAAGAGTGTAGAAAATAATATGGAAAATTCCCCTGGACTTATGGGCTATAAAGATGTTTCATATAAAAACTGGGGCATCCCTTCAAGTGTTAACCTTTCTCCCAGCTTTGAGACATCAAAATTTGGGTAGCCTGATGGACAGAAGGATTCTGTGAAACATTTGGGACGACATTGAAATAAACCAAGGGAAATTGAAGGAAATAAGAAGAAAAACGCATCTATTATCATGCCAGAGCCAAAGCAGAGTTTGAGAGGTACAACCCACCAATACAGTCAGCCTCAATCCCGAGCTTACATATTAGATCCACATAACCACTTGCAACAAGGTTTCTTTCCCCAAAATCCAAGAAATCCCATTCCACTTCCTCAATATCCTTTGAATAATGCACAATTGTATGCTCATCCATATTCTTATCCATAATGGCATGAACCTGTCCCTCAACATCGTCCTCGACCCCCCACAAATTTACCAACGAACCTCTAAATCTAAGTTTCATCTGAGGCCAGAGTTCACAAAGAGGAGGAAGGAAAAAGAGAATTTCACTCCTATTAGGGAATCCTATGCCAGTTTATTCCAGGGATTGGTACAGCAGGGCATGATCACTCCTCTCCTTGGGTATACTCCTGACCCACATTCAAAAAGTTTTGATCCTAATATACGATGTGCATATCATTCTAATGTTCAGGGTCACAGTATTGAAGATTGTCGTGCTTTGAAAAAAGAAATTGAAAAGATGATTCAAGATAAATCAATTATGGTGCAGAACATTGATAGTGAGGAAAGCTTTAGTCATGCTGATATGCAAATCAGTGGCTAAGATGTCAGGCTAGGCAATTGAGAAGTCACCCCTCTCCTTACTAGGAAGAGGTCTGGTAGTTTGTTTTGTCTTTTTTTCTGTTTTTTGAATTATTTCAGGGTTGTAGTTCGGGATCTATTTTTTTTATCCCTTTGTCGTTATGTTCAAACCCTTCTATCTTTCATTTTAATTAAATGGAGTGTCCCTTTTTCCTTTGTGTTATAAAAGTGTTGTTTTTTTGTTTTCTTTACATAGTATATTTTATGTTGATTCTAGTGATATGATATGCTAGCGGAATTTTCAGCCAAATTTTAAAATCCAGTTTAAGCATGAGCATGGAATCAGAGGGTTAAAGTTAGAAAAAACATCTGAGAAAATAGGTAGAGTGTTGAAACATTTGGTGACCAAGTTGAAGTCTTCTTTAAAAATTAGGGCAATTATTTTGAGATTACAAGACTAACTTGGTGATCAATTGAAATACATGTATCGATTAGGTCAAATGGTGGCTGCGTGATCCTATATCAAGAGGAACAGAAAGAAAATCAGCTCCACGAAGTCATGAGTCCTTCAGCATGAGGAATGTACAACGAAAATGGAGTTGTATGTTTGACAAGTGTATAAAAAGAAGTGACATACATGCTCAGTTGAAGTTAGCATTGTTAAAGTGCCACAAATGATCTTCATCTTGCATTTTCATATTGCATGATATGTACTTGCTTTATTAAGGATTGATATGACGAAGGCCTTTCATTCTACTATCCAAACATCGTGTCATCCTTTGTTTACCCCATTTGAGCTTTAGTCCTATTTTATTTCATACTCATCTTTTGGAATCATATAGAGTCAACAAAGCTCAAAACAAAAGGTGTCGAGCAAAACAGTAGAGTCAGAAAAGTTTCAAAAAAAAGAAGAGAAAAATGTGTCCAAAAAGAGAAAAAGAAGAGCGTCGAGAAAAATAAAGTCAGAAAAGTCCCAAAGAGAAAAAGAGTCAACAAAAGAAAAAAAAAACTTAGAATCAAGTGAAAAACAAAAGCTTCCAGAACTACGCATGACCTGATTCTCCTCTCTTAGGGGTGAGATACGTAGGTTGCCTTACTCCGGGCTCAGTCCAACCAAATAAACAATTTAGAGTCACCCAGTCAAAAGAAACTGGGGCATGAGTTAATCCTCATTGTTTGATTCGATTCCAAAAGTTGTAAGTCCTACCCCACTTCAAGTGTCGTTTGGGCCCCATGCCATCCTTTCTTTCTAACCTTGTCCAAAAGCCAAGTTACAATCAAAGAAAGACCTTCAGATCAATCTTTGAGGATGTTAAGGCTAAGCATGCAAGGGATATGATGATGCATTTGGGAACTACTTGTCTCCCTCAACATAAGAAATCAAGAGAGAAATAAAAAGGAAAGAGTTTTATTGGTGAAAACCCTCACGGGCACCATAAGGCAATGGTAAGCTGAGATAAATAAAAATAAAAGAAACGAAGATAAGAGAGTCTCATTAGTGGAAAACCCTTACAGACACCATAAGGCAATGGTGAGTTGAGGAAAAGAAAATGAGAGAAGCTTGTTGGCGAAAACCCTTTAAGGCGCCACTAGCCGAATGGGGTCTTAAATTCAATTGACCTAAGAAAGCAACTCAGTTTCAAGGCCATTAACTCAACAATGGGTAGAAAGTTTAGATGAAAAGATCAAGTTGTTTAATCCAAAATGCATGGCATAATTATTAGTGTTGACTGCCATTTTTAGATGAATTTTTTGTTTCTTTGTTTTAAAAGGGGACATTCATTGTCTTTTCTTTCTTCTCTTTATTTTAATTTTATCTTTCTTGAGTCAGTTATCAAAACAAAAATTGTCATTCTTTTTTTTCGTTTCTTGTCTTTGAGTCAAGTCCGTGTCAAAACAAGTGAGAAAAGATTTCAAAACTGGCTACCAGCTTCTTTAATTATACAAAGCAAGACAAAAGCTAGCACATGAAAGAGACATGATTGTGATCCAAAAAGGGCATGCAGAAATTTTTGTCAACAGAGAAGTTGGGGAACTCATGGAAACACCAAGGTTCAAAGGGTTTATTTGAGAAACACGACAAAGCAGAAATACTGTGTTTGTTTCAGAGTCGCTCTTAATATGCTGAGTTTGGGTCAATGATATAGCAAGTCAATGACATATGCTAATGGTTGGAAGCAAAGCTAAATATGACGGGGGCAGGAGCAATTGCCTCAAAAGCTAAAGCCACAAACTAGCCACCATATTTTTAAACTCACAAGTTTTCTTTGTATGTAATAGGAATACATGTTGCATTCAGATCAAGGATTTCAGAGTCTAAACATCAAAGGCCGTAATTTCTCACCTCAACAAATGCAAGAGGCAAGGTTGCTGCACAGGTTTGGTAATCAAAACCATGGTAAAACTCATAATTCAAGATCTCTAGGAGACGCACTTTCTTGTTTTGGTAATTCAAGTAGCATTGGTAAGGAGACGCACTTCATTATTTTGATAATTCAAATAACATTGGTAAAGAAACACATTTCCTTGATTGGGTAATTCGAATTTTGCTTATTAGGTAATGCACTTCCTAACTTAAGTCTTGATTCCTATAAGACGTACCTTTTAGTCGAGTCATTCCCCTTGACTCCTAGAAGACGTACCTTTTAGTCGAGTCATCCCCTTTGATTTCTATAAGACATACCTTTAAGTTGAGTCATCCCCTTTGATTCTTATAAGACGTACCGTTTAGTCGAGTCATCCCCTTTGATTCCTATAAGACGTACCTTTTAGTCGAGTTATTCCTACTGATTCCTATAAGACGTACCTTTTATTCAAGTCATCCCCTTTGATTCCTATAAGACGTACCTTTTAGTCGAGTCATCCCCTTTGATTCCTATAAGATGTACCTTTTAGTCGAGTCATTCCTATTGATTTCTATAAGATGTACCATTTAGTCGAGTCGCTCCTTTAATTTCCTATAAGACGTACCTTTTAGTTGAGTCATTTCCCTTGACCCCTATAAGACGTACCTTTTAGTCGAGTCATTCCCTTTGATTCCTATAAGACGTACTAGTCAAGTCATCTCATTTGATTCCTATAAGATATACCTTTTAGTTGAGTCATCTCCTTTGATTCCTATAAGACGTACCTTTTAGTCGAGTTATTCCCTTTGATTCCTATAAGACGTACTTTTTAGTCGAGTCATTCCAATTAACTCATAGAAAATGCATTTCTTTATTTGGGATAATTTTCTTTTCAGTTTTGATGTGATTTCAGGAGCATGCCCGAAGCACAGGGCGAATAAATGGAAAACCAAGCAACAAGGTGAAGAAATTGAAAGTTAAATAGATTGAAAACTAGCAAGTTAGGAGCCCGCCTGAAGAACATGGTGATAAAATTGAAAGTAAGGAGCCCGCCTGAATAACAGGGTGATGAAATGGTAAGTCAGGAGCCCGCCTAAAGAATAGGGTGATGAAATGAAAAGTCAAGTAACAAGGTTAAGAGATTGAAAGTCAAGCAATAAGGTGAAGAAGTTGAAAGCCAAGAAACAAGGTGAAGAAATTGAAAGTTAACAAATTGAAAAATAGTAAGTCAGGAGCCCACCTGGAGAATAGGGTGAAGAAATTGAAAGGCAAGCGACAAGTTGAACAAATTGCAAGTTAGGAGCCCGCCTGAAGAATAGGGTGATGAAGTAGTGAGTCAAGAGTCCAACAGAAGCTGCATAGATAGTATTTTGTAATTTCATTTATATTTTTAACTTGTAATTTTCATTTTTGATGTAATGACAGAGCCGCGGACAGGAACCTCGATGGAACCTCACTCGACTCTCCAACTCGGTATAGTCCATCTCCTTCCAATCCTTTGAGATACCTGTCACTTCATTTACTCATAATTTGGGTAGGTCGGATGTCCTAAGTCAGGACTCGATTGTCCTTCTTTCTGTTTCTTCCTTTGAATAATGGTCGGGACAAAATTCTATCTTGGTGTCTACTTCTTTGTTTGAAACCACTTCGTATTTACATTCAAAGGGGGCATGATGTAGACACCTAATTTTGTCCCTCCCAGATATCATTTTTACTCAGTTTTTTTTACTCTCGTCTTACCACGTACCCTACCCCATTTAATTATCCCTCCCACAAAAATACAAAAAAAAAATAACAAACTCCCTAAAAACTTAACAACCCTATCCTAACCAACTCACCTACCCCACACCTCATACCCCTACACCCCATGTCACCACCCCCTCACGTTCCTTTGATTTTCTTTGAACCAAATCATAAAAGAAAAAGAAGAAAAATAGGGAGCCCTCATGGGATTTCACTAGGAAAGCAATACATACATAAGAGAATCTTCCAAATTGGGTCCATTCTTCCTATTTTTTCTAAACAAACAAAAAAGAGTGGGGGTCACAAAATTATTCCAATCACCCTTCATATATACACTATCATATTCACTGAAAAAGTGGACGACCTTCTTCTCCACGTTGAATTTTTCCACAACAGTAAGGGTAACACCTTATACACACACAAAATAACACACACGCGTACTAGAAATTAAGAACAAGTAAGAGAGATTGAGCTGGAGAGAGAGAGGAGATGTCAAACAAGAGAGAGAATTTGGGAGGAGGAAAATAGCAACACCGCTGTTAAGCTCGCTGGAGCTCCGCCGATGCTACCACGTTGACCGGAGAACGCTGGGAAACCACAAACCCGACCCCCCAGTGTCATTTCCGGCGACCATCCATCAGAAGATGCCGAAACCCGCTGGCGAGCAATCAAAATTGGCTCAACCAGTCTTGATTCCGGTGAGATCTACCAGAGAACGACCAAAAATAGTAACAGAGTGCGCTGATCAGGTACGGGCTTTTGGACTTTGTAATCTTTGCTTCGAGTTGCGGGTTTGGTTTGATGGGCTTCGATTTCTGATGTCGAGTTAGAATTTGATTCGTTGTTGATGTTGATTCAGGGTTCTTCGACACACGGACTCTGTCTTCTCGATTGACTGATATTTGGAGTAAAATCATTATTGAGGTCCAATTTTATCCTCTCTTCATTTAATTTTTACATAACCGTGGAGGATTTGTGTGTTTGGTATGTTTGAATCTTGATTGTATATTGGTTGATAGTGAATTCGAATGTTGAAAACTTGGATTAGTAGTCGAAGAAGTAATTAATTATTTTGAGAATGGTTTCGGGATGGATCGATCTTAATGAAAAATGAATACAAATTAATTTAAATTTATTGATGTTGGTGTAATTCGATTTAAACATGAATATATTTGAACCCAGCAGTGCCATATTTTAGGTCGAGAAGGAATAGGCAAGACATAGGTCGGGTAGGCAAATCTAGAGATTGTGCATTGATTGAATGTTTGAGATGTGTGTTAAAATGATTTTGTTTTATCGTATTCGATTTAATTATATTCATTTGGCCGGGAAATGCCCCGAGGTATTTGTGTTTATTGGTCGGGGAATGCCCCGAAGTATTTGTACCCAGAGGACGTTCGCGACGAAGGTCGGACGCGTCGGGTTAGAGTTTAGTGTAGCATTAGTATAGAATATGATTTATATTTTTTGAGATTTTTCTATTTTGGACTGTATAATTGGACTAGACATTATTATTTTGGTTTTGGATTGTTGTTTGATGTTTGTTCATGTGCTTTGTGTGGTTTATACATTTGTGGTGTCTAATTAGCCGATACTCTTCATCAAACGACCGTGGTCAAACCACAGGACCGAGGGATGCCTAACACCTTTCCTTCGATCAACAGAATTACTTAGCTGGAATCTTTATTCGTGGATCAGTGTTACAGAATCAAAACCATTTTGAAAAGGATATCCATGGGTGACTTGGCACACCCGATTTATGCCAAGTGGTGACTCTGAGTTTTGAATATAAAAAGTCCTTTTCGAAACAAATTTTCATCTTTTTGTCACTTAATAATAAAAACCCTTTCGAACCTTAAACCATATCTTTTGGGAGTTGAAAAAAGGGTGTGACAACCCTCTTTCCCCTTTATCCTTATTTTTCTTTTTCTTTTGAGACAAATGTAGTTGACTATTTAAGACATTTTAGATTTTGAGATTGTAAATTCCTCTTGTTAAGTTTAGATGCTCTTGTATTAATACTATCAGGTCATGGGATTTGCATTTGACTATCGGTTGTCCTTAGTTGTAAAATATTGTTGTTATATATTATATTCACATATAGGGTCCAAGTTGGACTTTCTTACCAAGGTAACCCATTGCAATAGCTTCGGGTTATGGTATTGGCTTACCTGTCGGTGGGATATGGTAGGTGCCATCATGACTCGGAAATCGGATCGTGATAAATTGGTATCAGAGCCTAGGTTTCACTGATACTATTGATACAAGAGCAAGTGTCTAATAGAGTATTGTGGATCGGAACGTTGACATCTATTTCCTATCTTCGGGTGGCTATGTGACATTTGTAGGATTCCTTCATTTTTTTCATTCATATCGTGTTAAGAGTCTGAGTTGGTTTGTAGTATATTTTCAATAACTCAAAATTGGTCATGGGGGTTGATTGGGAGCTTAATTATCATCTTGTATCGTGATTATCTTCAAGATTAAGGTAAGAATTGCTTGAATTCATTCATGAATTTCTTCGTTTGGACCCAAAATCCCAATTTATCTTAGGGCTTGATTTTAGCCCAAAGTATGTTAGTTTTCACCCATTCTTTGAGGATTATGATTCCTTGTTCACATGTGAATATTGGGTTGGCCTCGGAAACTTATTTTTTGTATATGGGACCCACTTGGGGTTTTGGTGTCGTTTTTAGACCTAGATCACAATAGTAAAATATGGGTATCATTAGACTCGTATTAATGAGTAGATTATGGTTTTGATAGTGTGATGGGATTTTAAGGATTGTAAAGTGAAGATGAACATGTGGTGCATGAAGTGAGGTTTTGCGGTTTGGTCTTGAGGTAGGTTTCTGTCTACTTTTCTTCACAGATGATGTGTGATATACATTGTGTATGAATATGGATGTTAGTATTGACAATGATTAAGATAACTTGACCTTTATTGTTGATGTTTATGGAATAGATGAGGGTTTTAGACCCATAAGATGGCATGTGTATGACCCATTTATATCCTATTACCTTTCCTCTTTAGTTTAGATTAGTTATAGCATAGATATGATATAATAATATGTTTGGAATATGGTTTTAGCATTTGAAGCATGATATGTATATTTAGCCTTATTGGGCTAGTGTGGTAGTCTTGAAATCGTAAGTTGGGTAAAGTTGACTTGAGTGCTCTTGTTTCTAGTCAAGTTGATATCTTAGGCTTGAATATGGCTTACTTGACATCTAGAAGATGAACTAGATACCTTAGCTTAGTTTGGGGTATAGTATGCCTAATTATGGAAATTGTGGATCAGAAGTGGGATCATTTGACCCACTTAGGCCTAAGCTTGTGTTAATTTATGTGGACTTAGTTGTGGATATTAGACACAGATGAGGCTTGCAAACCTTAGAATAAGGTTACTTCATAACTTAGTAACTTCTATTGATGTTCCCAGATTGTGGCTTTTGAGTTATGGTTATGATACTCCTTTTGGAAGTGATATTGGGTATTTAGAGATGATATTCCTTCTAGATACGTTATGTGGCCTATAGAGATGCTATTTCCTCTTAGACTTGATGATTGTCCTATAGAGATGTTATTTCCTCTTAGACTTAATGATTGTCCTATAGAGATGCTATTTCCTCTTAGACTTGATGATTGGCCTATAGAGTTGCTATTTCCTTTAGTCATGATTGTTGGTCCTATAGATACGATGTTCCTCTTGGATATGTAATTTAGCCTAGAGAAGTGGTATTCCTCGTTGTCATGTTGTATGACTATTGATATATGCTATCCTATAGATAATTACATGTCTATCTATATTATTCCTCTTAGATGTGAGATGTATCTTGTATGAGAGATTATGCTATGCTTATCAATATTATGCCTCCTATATGTAAGATGATTAGGGATATGCTACGACTTATAAATATGATTATTGATATGAGTTCTGGATATGTGTATGGGCCTAAGTCCATGATTATGATGTTGTGATTATTTTTGATAAATTAATGGGCCAAAGGTCGTATTATGATATTGATTGAGTAGTCGAGAAGTGTTTATCATTATAAATGATGTAATTACAGTTTATGAATATAAATATGTATATGTTTGTATACTCATCTCTCTGATATGGGATGGAGAAAGATGCGGTATGTTGTTTACGACTTTATTGATTGAATATTAGTGATGACATGCATAGATTTGGTATATTCATGATTATTATAGCGGCAACTTATGTGATTCTAGATGAAATATGATCTTATGATTGTTCTGATTAATTGAGGGCTACGCTATATGGTAGTTAGTTGTCTTTTAGGAGACTATAGCACTTGGTGGTTAGGAATCAAATGTATTAGTTAATGAGTCTTGCTTAGTTGAAATATGGTAGCTATCGATGGTTGATGTGTGATTAATGATGATGTCGGGTTTAGCATAGGTGAAGATTAGTGATATTGATGACTAAGTTTATAATGTCAATTAGTTGTCAAATGAGGGGTTATGTATTAATAAGGCTAGATAATAACTAATGTCGGTAATAAAGAGGTGTTTAGTTAATAACGTAGAATAATTGATGAATGGTTGATTAATGAATAGTTAAACGAGGACTAGTTTGTTAACGATCGTTAGTTAATGAATGATGTCAATTAATAAAAGATGGTTAGGTGATAAGTTGTAATGTGTTGTCTAATAATGATTAACGAATATAGGATGAGTAGTTGATAATAATGAATGGTGGATAAATGGCGATTACGGTCTAGTGATGAACCTTGGTTAGATGTTAGATGTTGTCTATTTAATAAATAATGGTTAGTTGCTATCCCCTGAATAAGGATAATGTTTAGACAAATAACTAGAGGTCACGTGATGATGAGAGAACTAGTGGTTTTAATGCAAATAGCGTTGATTAGCTAATAACGAGTAGCTGGGAAGTAATGTCTAGATAGATACTTTATGGTGATACGATTATGTTCATGATTATATTAGTATATGTTATTCCATAATGGTTATTGTGATTATATTGATATCCAGCAAAGCCGGAGGATACTATTGTGATGATATGATACCCGACAAGGCTGGAGGATACTATTGTGATGATATTGATACCCGGCAAGGTCGGAGGATACTATTGTGATGATATTGATATCCGACAAGGCCAGAGGATACTATTGTGGTGATATTGATACCTGTCAAGGATGAAGAATGCTATTGTGATTATATTGATATCCGGCAGGGCCAGAGGATATTATGACGATACGTTGATACCCGTCAAGGCAGTAGGTTGATTACGATAATAATGATCATGGTGATGACATTTATGATGAGTTATGATATTGATTGTGTACCTTTTATTCATCCCCGCATGTGCATCGCCTATCACCAATATGTACCTATGTCTATCAGCTAGTATGGGATGATTTCATGGATATAGGTGAAGAATATGATTTATATTATTATGTGTCGATTGAACCTTCCGAGTCTGGGGCGGTGAGGGTATGCATAGGCTCGGCTAGGTATTTGGTTTCCCGGAGCAGCCGGTTATTCACGTCGTTATTGATATTGTTGTTATCATTGTTATGATCATTATTATGGCTAGCTTATGACAGATTAGTCATTGATTCGGTATTCGGATTTAAGGTACGTTTTTTGCCTCTCCTATCTTATGATTGCATTATTATGCACGATTATTTCATGTCTAGCCATGTGGATTAAAAGTCCCAAGTATGATAGTATTTAAATCCTGATAAGTGTTATAATGAGGTCTTAAATGAGAATATGATGATATAGGTTATGCTTTGAGATGACCTCATATTTATATGTATAAATATTTATATATATATCTAGCGATATGAAGATATGGTACTACCGTATATCACTTTCTTCGTTGTTCATTTTGTATAGTCGTTACTTTGCCTTGTATATTACTATATATCTTTCTTTCGCTCCTTATTCATATATATACCCGTGATATATGTAAAGCATTGACGAATATTAAATGTAGCTGGAATAAGATAGTTCACCACGATACTTCCTTAGTCTTATTATGTTAGACTCTTAGATATGAATAGGATAGTTTTCCCTTATTATTCTCATTGACTTATTGTATGATTTTGGGACTCTTGGGTGTAGTTTTCATTCTGTTTATATGTTGTGTATATCTGCTTTGGTTCTTTTGAGGTTCTCAGTGGGTGAGGTGTCCTATGAGTTAACTTTACCTCCAGATTTTGAAGTTTTTCATCTAGTTTTTCATGTCTCCATGCGACGGAAGTATATTCCTGAACCGTCTCATGTGCTTAGGTGGGACTCAGTCCAGTTAGATGGGCAGTAGGCCTTTGTAGAGGAGTCTGTGCTTATTTTAGCTAGTGATGTGAGGCGGTTATGTACTAGAGAGATTCCTGTAGTTAAGGTTTAGTGGAGGCACCGCCCAGTGTAGGAGGCCACTTAGGAGTTAGAGAGAGGGATGCGATCCCAGTATCCTCACCTGTTCGAGACTTTAAATATTTACTCATCTTTAACTTTCGGGGACGAAAGTTCCTTAGTAGTGGAGGTTGTAATGACACTGCAAGCCATTTTCCATATTCCCACTTATTTTCACTATTAGAGTTTTTCTATAGCTGCCCAAAAACATTTATGACTTGTTGGAACTGATAGTTTGGTTACCGGGTAGTTCGTTGGTTTTTAGAACCAATTTACCATTTAGAAATCTTCGTCGATTCGAAATGGCCGTTAAGCGAAAACTTCAGTAAAATAATTTTGGATGCAAATTTCGACTGCTCCAGTAGCTATGTAATATAGATTTTAGAATAGGTAGACCTTTGGTTTGGATCCCACAGCATCCGAGCTCATTTCGATCCAATAGTCAAAAAGTCAAAAATCGAACGAATTTAGTGGGGTTACATAGTTCGTTTGTAAAAAACGGAGTCCGAATGAGTCCGGGAGGTCAAAAACAAGTTTTGACCTTGCGAGCCCATCTAAACTCGTATAAAAGGGTCTTTTTGGCCGATTTTTGAGACATTTTTCAGCATTTTGAAAAGCCTAGCATCCATAAATATTTGTTGACAAAAAATGAGTCTTGTGGGTTGATTAGAAGCTTAGCAACTTGTGTAATTCAATTTTTTCTACAAATCTAAGGTACAAATTCCTTTAATTTGATATTGATTTCATGGTTTCTTGACTCAAAACTCCTAAATCATTGTGGATCAATTGTAGCCCCAAAATTGAGTGATTTACTCAAATTACTTAAGAGTTTTAAATCCCTAAAGATAATTAGGCTATGGGTTGGTCTTGGAAACTCCTTTCCAAGGGTGAAACCCAATTAGGGTTTTGGACTCAATTTGAAACCCATGGAACAATGGTGCAATAATGGGTATTGTCATTCTTGTTGTAGTGCTTAGATAGTATTGTTGATAGCATTGCTTGTGGAAGAGGAAGCCTCTCGGAAAGGAAAGGAAAAACTCGGTGGTTCGTGAGTTGCTTGGATTCAAGGTAGGTTAGGCTTACCCGTAGTCTAGATTGAGCTTGTTTATAATACAATTATTGATATCTTGCGAGATTGGGCAGGGAATTTAGACGATAGTCAATTAAATGATGAACTTGGAATTTATTAATTGCTATAGATCATGGATTTGTAAGGTATGATATTTGACCCTTAGTCTAGGACCTTAATTAGCTTAATTGTGGTCTCATGACTAGTGTGAGAACACTATAGCTATTCTTAGTAGACATGAATGGTATACTTCCCTATCCTTAGGAGTGTATTGACCTATATAATGCCTAGATAGGAGTTGACCTAGGTGTTGGGTTAACTTAGGATGGATTCTTCAAGAGACTTACCCTATGGACCTAGAAAGGATTGGTAAGCCCTTATGGTGAGGTATGGATGACCTAGCTTAATTCCGGATAGAAGCTATACTTCTGTTAGTAAGCTTGGCATTCTCGAGATTTAAAAGTGGGACTAAACCCACCTTAAGCTTGGACTAAGTATTAGCGACCTATATACGTGGTGATTGCCTAAACTAGTTGTACATAGGAGTTGTGATAGTTGAACTCGATTATCGGATTATCTTGTGATCATGACTTGAATAAACTTGTTAAGTGACTATTGTACATTTCTTGTAAATACTCATGCTCTTGTTGATGCTCATATTACGTGTGGAGCTTATTAGTAAGGTAAAATGGCAAGTGTTATCCCGCATCCCTACTTCTTTATGTATTGTGAGCTTTCGTGTATGCTTATTAGTTTGGCTATGCATGTAGATGTATGTTGTGTATCCGGAGAAATATGTAATATTATGATGATGCCCGATTCGAGCCTGGAGGAATATGTGATATTATGATGATGCCCGGTGAATCCGGATGAATATGTGATATTATGATGATGCCTGGTTTGAGTCCGAAGAATTATGTGATATTATGATGATGTCTACTGAATTCGGAGGAATATGTGATATTATGATAATGCCCGGTTCGAGTTCGGAGAAATATATGATATTATGATGATGCCCGGTGAATCCGGAGAAATATGTGATATTATGATGATGCCCAGTTCAGGTCCGAAGGAATGTGTGATTTATGATGATGTCCGATGAATCCAAAGGAATATGTGATATTATGATGATGCCCGGTTCAAGTTCGGAGGAATGTGTGATATTATGATGATGCCCAATGAATCCGGAGGAATATGTTGATATTGTGATGATTCCCGGTGAATCCGAAAGAGGTAAGAACATTATGATGCCGTGTGGGGAAAATTTACTTATATGCATTGATATTTGTAAGGTTAGGCCGTGTGGGGCGTACCACCTATGTTCTTGAATTATGAGGTCTCTTTTGGTAAATTGTTATTCGTTTCTTGTTCCAAATCACTATATAAAAGGTGTGACCCTTATTGATGCTGAATTAGCTACTAGAGGAAATTTATGCTTGATATTGAGTTAAGACTTAGCGTTATGTGTAAACTTGCATAAAAATTAGAGGGCTAACCTAATATATATACTTGATTTGAATAAGAGGTTATATTATGACATCTTTCCTAGTAAGATGTCTTATGTGATAACTAGCTACTTTATAAATATATAATTATTATTTGGAACCTAGAAACCTAGTAAACTAGTTGGTGGACTTTACTTGATTAAATATGGAAACTAGTCCTTAAGATGGTGACATGCTTAGTGATGATGGATCTAGTATTGCATGATGGTTAGTTAAATTATCTCCTAATATGTGAAGTTGAGATGACTTAGTTGATAACTCATGTCATGATGATGCTAGTTAAAGAATGGTCTTATGATAGATGAATAACCTATACTATGGGTGGCTTGTATTTTTTCCCCAACTTGATGACTAGTGATTTTAAGACTTGTAATATTTTGACTTTTGAAAAAATAAGATTAATTAGTATGGACTTCGCGGTATTTATCAATGAATTATAGAATTAATGATTACATGCCTATGCTATGACAACGTTGCTTTTTTTATGTTGAATTATGATATGGATATTTGGAAGTGGATTTCGGTAATGAGCCATGGCGGGGCTATGGTACCCGCAGCTTTTTGTAAAGTAATAGAGTAGTTGTGCTTTATTGTATTATTGGTTGTATTCATTGGTGTACTCTCCGGTGGTATGGGATGCCGTGATGAGTTCTTGTTTGATATACTTTTGTGTGCTCTCCGGTGGTATGGGTCACCATGATGAGTTCTTTGTTGTGCTCTCTTTCGTGTACTTTTCGGAGGTAGAGGACGTCGTGGTAAGTTCTTGTGTTTATGTTCTAAAGATGGTTGATGATGATTATGACAAGTAGATGCTTTGTGATTATGTATATGGGTTTACATTTTTGAAATACTCAGTTGTTATGGAGATTATGGGGTATATTAAGATAGTATGCCATGTTATTGCTTTAGTACTATAGATGTTATTACAGTGGTATCAAAGCAAATTCAAGTTCGATCCTATCCCTTGACTTTAAGATCATTGTCTTACTTTATATCGTCTTTACATTATATTTGAGCTCAGTCGGACGATGATGCCTACTGAGTACCAGTGTTTTGGTACTCATACTACACTTCTGTATCTTTTTGGTGCAGACCCAGGTTTTGGTTGCCACCGTTGAGCTAGTTCGTGCGAGTTGACTATTCGGAGACAGGGTGAGCCCTTGGAGATCGAGTTTCCCTCTTTCCCCTCTATCCTTATTTGTCTTTTGCTTTTGAGACAAATGTATGAGATTATTTAAGACATTTTAGATTTCAAGATTGTAAATTCCTCTTGTCAACTTTAGAAGCTCTTGTATTAATACTATCAGGTCGTGGGATTTGTGTCTGAATATCGGCTATCCTTAGTTGTAAAATGTTATTGTTATATATTGTGTTCACCTATAGGGTCCAAGTTGGGCGTTCTTACCAAGGTAACCCATTGCAATAGCTCCGGGTTACGGTATTGGCTTACCTACCAATGGGATGTAGTAGGTGTTGGAACCTTGAAGTTTTGATGAATGACAATATGAATGAAACAAGTTGATATGAGTTAATTCAATGCAACTGGAAACTTTAACTTATTGATCACATGGGAAATAGAATAAGTTGAATTTGATTCAAACACTTGATGATAAGGGAAAGCAAGTTGAGTTGAAAAAAGAGTCCTACGTAAAGAAGGAGTTTCACTTCTGAGTATATCTTAAAGATTCCTATGTGTGGGAGGAGAAAGATTCTGATAAATTAATATGTGCTGATTTAAAGAATTGGAATTTGACTACAACACCAAGGAGACAAGAGTTGGAATTGAAGAAGGAGTCTCACTTGAAGTAAAACTCTATGCAATGAGAGTTTTGATTAGAGGAGGAGTTTGAAATAAAGAATGAATCTTTGGAGAGTTGTGCTTAAATAGAAGATGCAGCAGTCAGAATAAAACACGCACTTAAAAAGCAAAAAATCACAATCGATAGATTGACTTTACGAAGTGTTACTCAATCACTGAAGAAACACGTTGAAGAACCTGGTCCTCAGTACAGAATCCAGCTAAGAGTTTTAGCATTGATTTTTAGAGTTGTTCATTGTGTTTGAACTATTGATGTAATATTAGTTTCAGTGTGTTATAAACTGAACTAGGAGCTAGTCTTCGAGTTGAGAAAACTCAGAGACTTTGGAAACGCATACCTTGGGAGGCGTGTGTATAGTTAGGAATTAGAGTTTATAATTCCTAGTTGTTGAGTTATAGGTATTATAGTTTATAATTCCTATTTGTTGGTTACAAGAGTTTTGTAATCAGTGGTTGTTGAGGCTCAGAGTTATTTACTGAAGTTGGGGTTAAATCCTGTAGAGGTGCAGGTCGTGGTTTTTTACACCTTTTGAGCCAGGTGTTTTCCACGTAAAAATCCATTGTGTTCTTAACTTTCTATTTTATTGCTTCCGCAAAACACGTCAGGCAACCCGTTCCATCAACAGGCAACAGTTAGGTGAAAATAAGATAATCAATAGGGAACGAATTCTTATCAAGTGGTATCAGAGCCAGGTTGTCTTAAAAAGGGCTAGCACCTAAGACAAAGATCAATATGATGAATTTCGCACCACATACTGGTCACAGTGAAGGTCAATACACTATTAGACCTCCACTCTTTGATGGTTCTCACTTCATTTGGTGTAAAGCTAGGATGGAAACATTCATTCAAGGTGAAGACTACGAGTTATGGGATAGGATCACTGATGGTCCTACTATTCCAATGAAGTTAGAAGATGGGAAACAGGTTAAGAAAGTAAGAAGTGAATTCACTCCTGATGACTTATGGGCATTAAAGAAAAATGCTAAGGCCAAAAATATTTTGGTATGTAGATTAGGACCTGCTGAATACAATAGGGTATCAACATGCACCACTGCTAAGTAAATTTGGGATGCTTTAGTAAATGCTCATGAAGGCACATCTCAAGTAAGAAAATTCAGAATTTCTCTTCTCTTCACTGAGTATGAGGCATTTAAGATGAAGGAGAATGAAACCTTATATGAGATGATGGCAAGGCTTACTGCCTTAAAAAATGAGCTGACCTCTTTAGGAAAAGTTATATCTGAAAAAGAACAAGTCGATAAGGTACTGAGGGTATTACCAAAATCAAAGTGGAATGTTAAGGTGACTGCAATCAGAGAATCAAATAAGGATCTTGCAGTCATGGCCCTGGATGAATTAGTGGGGAATTTAAGAACTTATGAAATGGAAATTGATGGAACTGAAATGGTAGCAGCTTGGAGATTTGACTTAAATGATGATGAAGTTGATGATGCAGTACTCATGGCTCTTAGAGATTCAGAGTTGGAGGAAGAAGATGATGTTTCTGAGGTAAGTGTACTTGAACTTAAAGAAAAGTTGCATTTGTTTTCTAAAATAAAATTTATTTCCTTGATGAGTGCACTAATTGATGACTTCCAAGAATCAACTTTTGATAGGGATGAGCTATTCAACAGTCCTGCAAGAATCAAATTTGATTTTATTAATTTAGAAGCTTGCAAGAACACTGTTGAACAGGAAAACTGCTCTCTAAAGAAATAGGTTGAGCAACTTGATTCTTCAAATAATGATCTTAAGTCTGAAGTTCTAAAATTGACACTCTCTAGAAAAAGAAAAAACACCAAGAGTAAAGAACAAGAAAAATTTGAACTTGAATTGGTCAAGTATAAAGAAGAGTGCAATAATGCAACAGAAATGGTGAATAAACTGAGTCAAGAAGTCTCTAAACTAAAACTTGACCTTGAAAGAGCAAACAGGTGGACAAATTCATCAAGAATTGTTCATAAGTTGAGTAAAAGATATCACAGTGAAAAAGCTGGGTTGGATTTTCACACAAGTCTTGATGTTTATCAAGACTTGTGTTATATCTGTGGAAACCTTGGACATCCAACCACTGAATGTCCAGTAGCTGCCAAAAGCAGATCCAGCAGTCTAAATCTGGCAAATAAACTATCTCATACCAAGAAAAGGATAACTAAAACTGGTCAGAGAAATGGGTCACGTAACCTGTTGCCTGCATGGGCTAGAAGAAATTTGATTCATCCATTTACTCATAAGAAATGACTCAATCTTGTCTGGGTGCCTAAAGTTAACCCCTAATTTGTTTTGCAGGTGAGAGTGAAATGAGGCAAGCAAAAATTGTGCATAAATAAAGCTTGATCAAGGTATAAGACTAGAAGAAAATAAAGTATCTTTCACTTACCACATTTAAAGGGGGAATGGATCATTTGAAAGATGGTCAGATTTGTAGTGCTCGTGTAAGGGGGAAGCAAGGGAGATTTTTTAAAAAAAATGAGAAAAGAGGATGACTGTGAGACTGATGAGCATGCACAGGAACATGTTGTACCACCTGGTTCAACTGTTGTACAGACTGAGGGCATATTGACAGGGGAAACAATAAATAAAGAAATGGATGCATCAATAAAATCAACACAAGTTGCTGGTAATTTTGTTAGTAGTTCATAAAAATTGGTGTTGTCAAAAGAATCTTGAGATATCTCATGGGAATCAATGGCTTGAGACTATGATGTCCAAAGGAAAGCAATTTCACTCTTGGGGGCTATAAAAATGTTGACTATGTGGGTTACTTAATTGGCTGGAGAAGCACCAAAGGCACTAAGTAGAGAGCATTTTGAAACGAATAGGTTAGACTTGGGGATGATTAAAATTGCATGAACTCCCCTCAATGATTGATTAGAATAATTATTTTTCTTTTTAATCTTATTAGCTAAAAAGTTATTCTATTCAGTCTTGCAAATTTAGTTGTGTCCCAATTCCAGATTTTTGACTTTTCTAACCTAATTTTGTATTAGATTGTACAGAAAAATAGGTACAAGAAAGCAATTGTGACCACAAAGTTCTTCTTATCAGGTATGTTCTACACTGACATAAGCATAGGTTGTCTAAGTTGAAATAGTTGAGCACACCTGTTCAATTCCACACACTTCATCCTCTCATTGTCTAATAAAGCTAATGAATTATTGATCAAACTTTCTTTGATTCTCTCCAAATGGGTGTGCACAAGTGTGTTAATCCTATACCAGAAATTCTTTCTTCTTTCTCAACTAAAATATCAGTTGTGTACCATGAATTTTCCAAGATTGATCATCAATCACATGCAGCATATGTTTCTGAAGAATGAAAAGGGACATGTTTTCCCTTTTAGTTCCTAATTGGTAATTTTTTGGGGGGCTTCTCAGTTCTAAATCAGGTTTGACTTATAAAAAAATAGATATTCTTGAACAGATGAATCATGTTGCTCTACCTGTTTCAATAAAGAGGGCTAAGACTCATTTGAGAAAAAAATTCTGAACTAAAAGCTGCATAAGACAGTCATGAAATGGAATAAGAGGTCTTTAAGGCTAGGATCATGACTTTGAAGCTTGACCTTGATTGATAGAGGGATGAAAATGTTGAAGTCATTCATCAATTAACACATTTGATATCACCTGTTCTACCTTCCTCATCATCTCCTCACTATTTGTATCCTTAGCCATGTCCCACTTTTATATCGTATTTTTTTAATGCTCAATTATTTTGCTTTGTTCAGTACTAGCTTATGTTTAATGTGGAACATGCTCTGTCAGTTAAATGGAATGGTTATCTTTGCTAAATTGATTCATATTTTTGCTCTCTTTAATACGTTACTAGGTTGGCTAAAGTCTTTGTCTGATTGTTTTGGTGATAGCCCCAGTGACCATGAATAGCATAACAAATCACTTTGGCTAGTATATTGAAATGGGTTTTCGATGATGCCAAAAGGGGAAAGATAAGAGGGTTGTGTAATGCTTATAATCCATTGACTAACTTGTTTCATTCTAGTGTTTTATACTTTAGTGCCTACAGGTGAAGATATTTGAATGCACAAAGACAAGAGGTTTGTCATCATCAAAAAGGGGGAATTTGTTGGAACCTTGAAGTTTTGATGAATGACAATATGAATAAAACAAGTTGATATGAGTTAATTCAATGCAACTGGAAACTTCAACTTACTGATCACATGAGGAATAGAACAAGTTGAATTTGATTCAAACAATTGATGATAAGGGAAAGCAAGTTGAGTTGAAAAAGGAGTCCTACGTAAAGAATGAGATTCACTTCTGAGTATATCTTAAAGATTCCTGTGTATGGGAGGAGAAAGATTCTGATAAATTAATATGTGTTGATTTAAAGAATTAGAATTTGACTACAACACCAAGGAGACAAGAGTTGGAATTGAAGAAGGAGTCTCACTTGAAGTAAAACTCTATGCAATGAGAGTTTTGATTAGAGGAGGAGTTTGAAATAAAGAATGAATCTTTGGAGAGTTGTGCTTAAATAGAAGATGCAGCAGTCAGAATAAAACACGCACTTAAAAAGCAAAAAAGCACAATCGATAGATTGACTTTACGAAGTGTTACTCAATCACTGAAGAAACACGTTGAAGAACCTGGTCCTCAGTATAGAATCCAGCTAAGAGTTTTAGCATTGATTTTTAGAGTTGTTCATTGTGTTTGAACTATTGATGTAATATTAGTTTCAGTGTGTTATAAACTGAACTAGGAGCTAGTCTTCGAGTTGAGAAAACTCAGAGACTTTGGAAAGACATACCTTGGGAGGTGTGTGTAGTTAGGAATTAGAGTTTATAATTCCTAGTTGTTGAGTTATAGGGATTAGAGTTAATAATTACTATTTGTTGGTTACAAAAGTTTTGTAATCCGTGGTTGTTGAGTCTCAGAGTTATTTACTGAAGTTGGGGTTAAATCCTGTAGAGGTACAGGTCGTGGTTTTTTATACCTTTTGAGCCGGGTGTTTTCCACGTAAAAATCCACTGTGTTTTTAACTTTTTGTTTTACTGCTTCCGTGGAACACGTCAAGCAACCCGTTCCATCAATAGGCAACAGTTAGGCGAAAGTAAGATAATCAGTAGGGCACGAATTCTTAACAGTAGGTGCCATCATGACTCGAAAATCGGGTCATGATATCAAAAGAACATATCGTCATTACAACATAGTTGTCAACAATCTAACATATTTTGTTCTTCAAGTGTAACTTTGTCTATGTGGCATGCCAACTCAGCTTCCACGTAGGTAAAACACACTACCACATGCCATGCACATATCTCCACTAGCTAAATTTTGCTTTGGCTCGTTCAATTTACCTTGATAAAGTTGGGGACATTCTATTATTCCACCAAGATAGAAAATATGTAACCTTTTAACACTCATGACAAACAAATAAAATGATGTGTAAAGTGAATTTTGAAGCCAAGCTTATGGTTGTGCACATTCTTGAGCTAACATAACACACTTCCTAAGGTGTCTAAACAAGTCCACACTTGGCTCTTACCTATATATAAACCATATGGTTTCTTCACCTATCATACTCACCACAAAAACCATATATCTTCACATCTTATTAGAAGAGGCACAAGTACACATCCAATATCTTGCTAGCTCATATTTCAAGCTTTCTCTAAGGTATAAAATGTCTAGAATTTTCAACATTATTAGGTTCGAGAAGAGAAGGTTGTGTGCAGATGGAGATGACGATGGTGATTATGATTATGCTCCTGCTATATCCTTAAAAAGAGATGATGATGACGATGATGATTATGATTATGCTCCTGCAGCTTGAATAAATTCATTGAAGGTTTTTGGTAAAGACAAATTTAGAATAGACACTGTTTTTGTTCAAACTCACTGTTGTCTAAATAAGTAGGAATATCAAATATGTAGAGGTTTATTTATGTAGTAACTTAATTGTAACCTTTTTGTAGCTGAGGTATCTGTTGTTACTTGTTAGGGACTCTGATCAAGATCATTAGCTTATTATACGTATTTTCAAATACAATATCTTATTAACTTATGAAAAACAGTGACATGGATTGTAGTCAAACATACTCTCACTAGAATATAGATGATACGATTGTACTCCTGTAGTTTTTGTTTGTTTTAATCTAAGCTTCTTACTTTAAATAAATAAAAAGTTTAACAAAATAAAAATATTTTTTAACTTAAAAATGTGTATAATAATTCAAAATGCTCTTTGAATCTTAAGTCTTAAACATATCATATAGGATGTTTGAATTAAAAAGTTATTAAATACTGAAAGTGACATTTATTTAAAAATAATAATAATACACTTAAATTAGAAATAAAATGAATATTTACATATACGTGATTACTGTAACCAGACAAAAATAGCTCTCTCTTATTCCATATCCATCGCTCAATTATTTGGTGGTGATGGTATACATGGTGAAGGTTAGTGATTCTGGATGGTGGTCCAAGTGGAAGGTTGGTTTATCGAGTTGACATGTCATTTGGGTTAAAATAGATGAAAGACAAATTTGAATAACTTTAAAGGCGGCATATATGGTCGATACTATAACATTAAGGACATATAAAGACCGATCAAATGAGTAAAAATAATAATGCACTAATCACTAACCTGTCCAAAGATCACTTTGCTTGATTTGGATTGGAACGAAACGGCTAACCAAAAGGTTACCGTTCAACCCGTTCAAATCTCTTATCAAATTTTATTTTTTTTCAATTTATTTTTCATAATTTATAATTTAATAATCTAATTAAATAATTACTTCAGTAAAGGAGATTGCAGGTCTGCTGAACATTAATGGAGGCTATAAATCACTTCAATAGTGTTACTGGACTGACAGCAAATGTAGACAAATCAAATATTTTTTTTGGCAGGCAGGATGGAGCACACTAAAGCAGAAATATTGAAAAAAAAAAAAACAAGTTTCTCTTTTGGGACACTGCTCATAAGATATCTGGGATTGTCTTTTGACTTTCGAGAAATGAAGTAAAATGGAATGTCATCAACTTGTGAAGAAAATTAATCAAAAAAACAACAACTGCTTATTCTAAGTGCCTTTCATAGAGCATTTTGAAAGCAGTAGACAAAAAATGTATAGACTATCATTTGGAAATTAGAGTTTGGTTTATTTTTTCACCTCTTGAGAATTAGTCTTGGCTATCCCACTAGTTCAATTATAAATATCAACTTCTTCACATCTTCATCCGATGTGATACAAAGATATTAGTGAAATCCACGAAATTCTCTCCTTGCTAATTTAAACAATGTTCTACTCTCTCCTTTTCTTTCTAATTGTCATTTTTATTAACAATAAATATTGCATAATTTTTATCATTTTAGAAAATCAAGATATTATTAGCTGTTTATTTCCACTTTTAACTCTTAGTCATAACAATGGAGATATATAAATATGAATCAAAAGAGAGAAATATTAAATAGAGATGAATATTAAATAAGGGTAATTTAGTCAAATTGCCCTCTGAATTATGTCTTTCTTAAAGGACATACAAATTAAAAAATGTGACAAATATTTAGTAACAGAGGGATTAATATTCATATATTTCCAACTTTATTTAAGATTAAAGAAAATAAATATCTTTATAATATACTTTATGTATTTTAAATTAAATCACCTACACCTTACGTATTATAAAAATTCTATGTTATACACTTCCTATAAGATAATATCGATAAATAAGTATATTTTATTTAGACAAAATTAAAATTGTAAATAATTTTTTTTGTTTATTTCTTATGAATTTTAAAAGAAAGACAAATATTTTAGATGAAATTTATCCATGTTGTTTGTCAAAAAAGAGTCTTTTCTTTTTTAGAATATTTTATCGTTCAAAACTCTCAATTATAAATGCACACAAATTACTTATAAGATGACTAGAATTTTATGTATTTGAGAAAATATTTTTATTTTTCAACACTCCAAATATCATGTTATTATTCCTATATTCTAAAAGTATTTAAACCTCAAAAACGATAGAAATCCTATATATATAAATAAAACATTATCTTGCTAAGAAAAATGGAAGATATAACTTTGAAACGAGAAAATATAAACCAACTAAAATTAAAATAAGAAAATTTTATATAAACTTTTTATAAATAATTGAAAATACAAATAATTTATAAGTTCAAAGTGCAACAAAGTTATTACCTATTAGATTAAGTTTTATTTATGGTCAATGTAATTTTTTTTATATCATTAGACTATATTTACCTATTATAACAGGTAATTTATCTTATTTTTAAGATGAGGACTTTTAAAATTTTACTTAAATTCAACTCATGATCTCCCACCGATAAAGCTAGAAAGAAAGAGAGAGAGATATTCTATCTCCACCACAAGGATGGAGAATAAGCTTTATTACACTCATGATATATATATATTGACATGTAAAGTGAATTCTGGATGTGGCAACACAAAAAGTTAGTAAAATTCAGCCAAGCTTATGGCTTTGCACATTCCTCATGTAACATTACACACTTTTTAACGTGTCAAAATGAATCCACACTTGCCTCTTTCCTTTATATAAGCATATAGTTTCCTCACCAATTCAAACCACAAAAAAAACATATTTTATTTTCTATATCAAAGAGATCATACAACATCCAATATCATCTCATATTTCAATATTTCTATTTTCTAAGTAGAGATATATAGAATGTCTACCATTTTCAAGATTATTGGGTACGAGAAGAGAGAGTCTTGTTTAGATGGAGATGATGATGGAGACTATGACTATTGTCCTGCAGCATCCTTGGAAGGAGATGACGATGATCGAGACTATGATTATGCTCCTGCAGCATCCTTGGAAGGAGATGGTGATGATGGAGACTATGATTATGCTCCAGCTGCATGAATTAATATTCATTGGATGCTCGTTGCAATTAATTTAGATTAGATGCCATGTTGATTGTAGCTTGAAATTAGAATGTTAATTTCTTGACTCTGATTATTATATTGTGGGAGAAAACATAATGAAGACCCCCTAAATTAGTTAGACACTTAAAATTTGCGGGGGTCTAGTACTCCTAAACAACTTCTAAGTGGTGTGAAACAATATAATATACCACTAAAGGATGTGGTGCAACGAATAAGATTGCTTATTTCTTAATGAGAGGTCTCTGTTTCGAGTTCTGTGGATGAAAAAAATCTTTTGGTAAGGAGCGGTTTCTACAAATGAGTCATACGTGGTGCGAATCTTGACTAGTCGGGCTCTAATGAGGGCACTAGATGCCGAAGGGAAACCAATAAAAGGAACAATATAAAATGGCAAAGCTATTCATCTGATTCCTAAACATTAAACTAGACATTGTACATGTATTACACAAAGCAGACATCTATTACAAAATTTCTTATTGAAATTTGTTCCCTACTAGTTACAATATCAACATAGCATTTCATAATTAGAACCCTATCCTAATTTTCATACATGTACTGACTACTACTACTACTATGTGACATTCAACATTCAACCTTCTAGCAATAGAACATCACATTCTTAACCTTCTCTTTCAATGCTGGTAGTGGCCGGACATTGACAGAACCATTCGTTGCACGCGTGCTACGCATTGAACCATTTCCATGTGAGTCAGGTTCCACGTAGAAACGCGCTCTATAGGCCGCCAAATGTGCATAATATGCAGGAGGAACTGCATCCACAACAAAAAATGATTGCTAGAATGTTTAGAGAACGATATGTTTACTATCTGCTTCAGCACTAGTATCCAAATACGTAATTTGTATTGCTTATAGAATGAGTTCCAGCACTAGAAGTGGTTCAGACACTTATGTTTATCAACTAACTCAAGCGAGCTCATAATGTCGCGACAAAGTAAGTTGATGGCTAGCATAAAAAAAGTCTAATGCAGTCTACTCAAATGATCTAAACAAAGCAAAGTGGATGAAGAGGATTTATATAGCAGACCCTAAATAATTTGAAGTAAACGCGTATGTTGAATGACTGAGATAGACGAAGAATGAATGCAAGCACATCTAAAACAAGCTTTGTAATTGTCTTAGGAGAGAGTATTAGAAATTTTACCTACTGAAACAGATCGAGTGCATCGAGCATATCTGCAATTTATCCAACAGTCACTAAGGTTGAATTTTCCGAAAAACAGAAATAGAAAGCAACATTTGGAATCAAGATTGCTTACGTGTAACAAAGGTTGTTTGTCAAAGACTGCATTTCATCCGCGGAAAAATTATTTTCATCCCAGAGAACATGATAGTGTGCAGGACGACTAGTTCCCTGCAAATCCAAAATAAAGACTCGTATTTATAATGTGATATCTTATATTCGACTTGATAAGACATACAAACACATCAAATGCTTAGTACTTCACCTGAATTCCAGCATGACTGCATAAGTAAAAATCAAATTCAGTTGGATGACAAATTTTTGTATCCACCACGGTACCTGCATTTGGAGATTTTAAGTCGAAAAACAAGAGAAAATAACAAATAACGAAGTTAAAATGAAACATTTGCCAGTCTATTAACTAACAATTAGGTTGTAGCTCCGTCTGTTTCATTTTATGTGGCATGCTCTTATAAACAAAAGAAAATGGTGTGGCATGTTTAACGCCATAAGTTCTAAAAGTCGATCTTTCTTTCTTAAACTTCGTGTCCTATCAAACACCGTCATAACGGCGGAGTAATATATTATATTATATCAAGTCTCTCATATTTCTTGATGTAAGATGTTTCAATAAGTGTAAGCACAACACTCAAATGTAAGAAGAGCAAAAGTGTTACCAGGTAATATGTTTCCACTCCTGTCAGTATGATTTCTGTCATTGTGGTTATTTGGCAAAAGTCGTGTGTGGTGACGTTTTTGAACGACTATGAAGGTTACTGGAGGTTGGTAACCTGGTTCAAGAGATGCACAAGCCTGTGTACCGCGCAGAGTGAGTGAACTAGACGAGCACAAAACTAAAAATAGTATACGAATGGCTCCAACATTTGCATATATACCTTACGAATTGCATCAAGTTCATAAAGTAGGACCTGATAAAACTGCCCATCACTTACACCATCCCTGCATAAAATTAAGAACAAAGACAACTAAGCAGGGGCTGTTCAATAGTGGTCTAAAGCCAAATTTCAATGAGAGGTCTTAATTACATTGACGATTAATTCAGCATCTGTTTTCATCAAGAAACTTATCACGTGATATAGTTAGTACCTGTAGAATATTATTCTCAGTGGCCTCTGTCCTGTGGCTTTCTTGAATGCCAATAGAAGTTCTCTGAAAAAGGGAGTATAACAAATATGTCAGTGCATATTTGTTAAAAATAAAATTTTAACAGTAACGAGAATTAAGTGGCGATAAATATGAACCTAATCATCCCTCCAGACATTGTTCCTCGTTGAGGATCTTGCCATGTCCGGTAAAGATCCTGAATGAGTTCTTGTCTATGAGGCTGAGCACACACTAAACCGGCATATTTAGTAACTTCTGGCCAATCTTGTGAAGCAACAACCTGAATCAGGAATATAGTATATCCAACTTTAAACACTTTGAAAAAGGTTCTAACGTTTACATATGATAAACAAATATTTGAGTTGATTCTCATATGGTCACTCGACTAATAGTTATTATCTCAGAACGTCACTATTCTTCTTGATTTCAACTTTTTTCAACAAAGAAAGCGACTTTCTAAGATAATAACTATTAGTTGAGTTATCGAAATCAACTCACAAATTATTGATGCTTACAGCAGCAATCGATGGGCTACAGTCCTCTCCTGATTCCGGATGAGTCACATCAGCACCAAATATAATCGTTGGGATATCACTAACGAGAGGGATTTTCCATCTCAAAGCATCTAAAAGTACCGTGTTTCTTCCTCCCATCTATCAGACAAGGATTAAACTTAAAGAAAAAATCCATCTAACACATACTTTGAAAGTTAAACATGGAAAATAATCATCTCAGCGCGTCGAATTGCTACATACCTTTACATTTATTTTCAGTGATACATTTGACAGATATTGCTTGCTAATTTTTAATACATGCTTTGTTAGGCAACACTGAGAAATCAACCCCAAATCTGTCTCACATATTTTCTTCAGAGTACCTAAAGATTTAGTAATGATCAATGTGTCACTCAACAACATTCATTCATATATAAACAATTCATATTCCTGACGTATCAAACATAATTCATATTTACATCATCACGTCATCTTTATCTATTGTAGCAGGTAACGTATCTTAGTTTCAAGATTTCAAATCTCACATACCTATATACAGCATTTGGATGATTTTTACTCTAACGGCATACAAACTTAAACTCAGAAGAAAAAGGGACTTAGGACTAATTTCTTTCAGGATCAAAAGCCTTTTAGAGTGAAAACTACAACGAACTAGATATTATGTTAACGAGTGTAATAAATTTATAGAAGACTCAACGGAGCTTGGCACATACCATACAAAGATCCATTGTTATCAGGAAGAATGGCAATTAGTAGCTCCAATTCTTTTCCTCCAAGTTTACTAGCAGCAGCATTGTATACATAATTTAGTGCCTTCTTTGCCTGATCTGGTCTTGCATAATAAATCGGTATCACTGGCTCACTATTGAATTCCTGAGATGAAGTGCCGATAATAAGACTATTTAGACAGCATGATTAGGCTATGTTGCTAGGATTGTCCAAAAACGTTGGTGGATCCTCCAAAAATCCACGACTTTTCAAGGATTTGACGGGCGACCAGAGGCATTTTTGAAGAATCCAAACATCATAGGCTAAAACATATTGAAATGGGGAACATTTACCATCCCGGAGACTTGGCACATTTGGGAAAGCTGTTGACAAAAGCCACGGGCTGCGTTTTCTTGGACGTTACATGAGAAGTTGATACAAGCCCAGTGGTTTACAGTACTTCCATTAATTACTTTCTATATGATGAAGGCAAACAATGTTCGATTAAAATCATCTTCAAATCTAAATTTAAAACCAAAGGATCTTGTGTACCTTATTTATCATGTTCCATTGGCCTAGCTGTGGATGACATTCCTTTTCTTTCCCTGCATCATGGTACTTTAACTAACAAAAACAAGAAAAACAAATGAGTAAATAAATCTGTTAGTGGTTTTGAAAACGAGTAATATAAGTACACCTATATCAGTCATTACCCACGGTGATGGGAGGACTCGAGCCTCCACTGATGCAAGCTTATCGTCAATAGTGATGCCAAACTCTTTTGCAATAGGATCTTGCTTGTATCCATTCTGGTGAATGGTCTGTACATAGACGCCACTTAGTTCATTAACAGAAAAAACCTCTCCGTCTTTGTTACTAGAAAGCAATTGCATTTCAAAACTTGGCTTAAATGTGTGTGTGTGCGTATGCTTATTACTCTCAGTTTCAATTATTGACTGGTTTTGACTAAATACGGAGTTTAAGAAAGTAAAGAGGACATTTGAATCTTGTGATCTTAGAGTAAAGATATGTGGAATGTACGAAAATGCCTTGTGGTCGTTAGCATGCCATGTGGAAAGTTAGAGTCAAAGAGTTGTCAAAAAAGGAAAGAGGCATTCTTTTCGGAGATGTTTACATGAAAATGGATCAACAAACCTGCAAAACGTCCATTTCTTGTTCCCGTGGTCTTTGGCACGACGATTTTAACAATGAAGTTATCTGCTTCTCATCCAACCTTTTGGTGTATCTCTGTCCCTCGAGTATCTTACAAGCCTATTACAACAATCATTATTTTGGAAAAACTTTTCACTTGAGATAAAAGATAATTGAATCTTGAAGTAGCTTTGCGTATTTACCTCCATCGGCAAGTAATTTACTTTCTTTTGGCTTCCAACAAGGAGACAAGGTAGATGAGGATACTGAATGGTAAATCCATACACCTCTTGAAAATACTCGATGACTGATTTCATGTTCTTTTCCTCATCGACAGGAAAACTGTATCGAGAGTAAGAAAGTAAAGCATTAAGAACCGCGGAAATGCAAAAAAACTAGAACTCAAGATATGGGAAACTAGAAGTACATTAGCTCCCTTGTAGGCTGTGATGTCAAACCAGAAATTCGGTATTTCCTTCTAATATTTCCCCTGTGTGTAACTTCAACTTTAACACCTCTGAGAGCCTTCTTAACCTGAATAAGGCACAAATTATCGATCAGCTTTTATCTAAAGCAATAAATGTTGACATTAAGGGTATCAATGTCTCGAGTCCAAGTGTAAAAGTTTGGACACAACTTATTTTGTAGTGCTTTAAGAGAGAATTGAGAATGAACATCTGCGATGATATGAGACAAAACGCTTTTCTAGACACTGAACGTATGCTGTCTTATGGTTAATGTTTTTGAGAAAGTTAAAGGATCAATTCATTGGATTCATTTTTATAATCTGTACCTTTACTCGATCTGCATCGGACAGTGGCCTTGAACTAACATCTTTTCCCAAAACTTGAGCAACAAATTCAACAACCGGGAGAGGTTCAATGAAGGCTGTTGTTGACATATCTATTTGATAGATACAAGATAGTAAATTGTAATGAGACATCCATACCATCAAACCAAGTTGAATAAATTCAACGTCCAAGGAATTTGCGATTTCCCTACCAATATTGAGTGACAATCCCATCTGAGTAGGTTTTATGCTCTGATAGAATCCCCGCCAAGACTGTAAACCATTACCTAGTGTTTGTGGTTTTTTGATATTCGGAGAATAGAAAAATCTCCCAACCGATATGTACCTAAAAGAACACGAGAACAACAAAATAATGAGTTGATAACTTTGGTTTAGTTGTGCAATGATATACCATCGCAATCAGAGCGCAAAAACTGAAATGCACCTTTGAGAAGCAAGTTCCCTTAGCACAATATCAATGATTTTAAGTGCTTGTGGAGGATTTTCCACCTGCTTCCCTGAAAGAAGTTCGCGTAACTGATGCAAGTTTGCCTGTGAGATGAACTTGATCGTGACAGTAAATTTACGCTCCCTGGAACAATTATCAAGAATATCAATTCCCATTCGAATAATTAAATAACAAGTACTCCTATTAACTATATCGCTCAGACTCTTTAAAAATGTCGCCAGGTGCACGTCCATCTGACATGAGTGTGGAGGCATCGGAGAGTTTGAGCAACATAGCGGCTATAATTCAACCATAAGGTGAACGAAAGGAAAAACTAGACAAATAGGTACTTTGTGATTCCGATCCATTCATCATCATCGCCAAGAGTTATTGTGAACTCTTTCGAGTTAAAAGGGAGCAATCCTGCTGTATAAATTGTTCTTCTTCCATCAAAAACCGGAATTCTTTTACCCAAGTCGACATCTTTATGAAGTTTTACCAACTCCGCGATTATAGCCTTGTTCAATATTGTACACTTAACTTCCGGAGTAATTTTTACCTGCATTCAAATTTCAAAATCATTAAAAGGAGCTAAATTCATTCCGAAAACATTACCAACAGAAACTTTAAGCATCAAGAAGTAATTAACAACGCCTTACGCTATATTGGCTTAAGTTCCTTTCTGATAACTCAGCAATGAAATGGTTAGCTTTAACCAAACACTTTGTACCCAACTGGCCATACCCCGGCCTACGTGGGAACACGATACTTCTTTCAGATGATGATGAAGCAGAACAAGCAGAAGAAACCTCAGAATTATTACTCATATCCTTCATTTTTTCGACTAATATCCCTTTCCCTTTCCTCCTAGCTCTTCTCTTCCCCGCATTATTATTTCTCTTGACAGCTTCTTCCATTCTACTATGCTCTTCACTAATCTGACATTGCGCGTTCTGATTCATCGACTCTTGCAACGGAGTTCTTGAAACCATATGCCTTTCCTGAGGCTCTAGTTTCATTTGCCACTGATGCATTCTTGTGACCTTCACATGACACACGAAACGAAAACATCATGAGCTGGTTTTATAAAGCGTTACGCATAATAATAACAATTCAGAAATTGAAAGCTAAAAGAATCGAAAAAACGAGATAAGGGTGAATGAAAAAACTGCATAATAAGACAATGAAAAAATAGTAACTGATGAAAGTTAACTTTGTCATGACATTTTTCACGTGTAGATCCAAGAAAGATGCAAAAGGAATAGTAGTAAAGAATCAAATCTTCACAGTATTTTGTCTTCAATAGAGGTTCTTTAGCTGAAAAGGTTTACAAAGCCAAAAAGAAACAGAAGCCATGCAACCATGCATATACCAATGGGCAATGTAAAAACAACTAAAATAGTCACCCCACAAGAAAGCAAAACACCTATATGAAGCCTATTTGAATTCACCAATAAAGATAATATATAGTACTCACTCAACTTTTAAATCTTCTGGTCTTAAACTAAAGATATTTAGAATGTACCAAAACGAGCGTTTATTCTTATGGTATTAAACATATCATGTGAAAAGTTATAACTAAGGAATTGTCAGAAGAAGAAAAATGAACTTATAAAAAGGATAGTAAGATAAACAAATTGAAACGTAGGACGGAGGGGGTAATGGTATTACTAAAAGTGTAACTGATACATGTAGACACCAAAAAGAAGATGAATACGCACAGGTATTTGATACTTACCACTCAGCTTACAGAAGCGGATCCAAAATATGAACTTGATAGTTCTAGCTACGCGTTTGGAAGAATAAGTAGCTTTGGCCAAAACATTGTATTTATATTAATAAATCCATTGAATATATATAATAAGTTTTATTCAGCTAGCGTTGGGTCATAGATTTGTGAGTAAATTTTAGAAATTTATCTTCAAATATCTGTTTGACCATAAGTTTTGGTAATTTATTTTTAAATATCTATTTGATCATGAAATTTAATCAGATTTTCAAATTTCAACTTCGAAATAGCTATAGCCAAACGGCAGCTCAGAATCAAGTAATTGCCTTTTCCAGAATCCAGAACTTATAAATTCAAGATTCTTGATCAGCCTCAACTTTGATGCCACTGAGCCCATTGACCATTTGAGCTACTAGATTCAAATTTATTATTTGTACGCAGTTAGTATATTTTTTCACACATATACAGCATCTGAATCAAAATTATTGAATTCAGTTGAACTCATATCTTATTTTGTATATATTGTATATATATACATGGATGAGGTGGAGCTAGGTGCATATAAGGGGTTCAATTAAATCTCTTACAAAAATTTATACTGTATAAATAAGATAAAAATATTATCTTTTGACATAAATAAATATTTAGTCTGGTGACAATGCGACACAAAAATTTCTTTAGGCCATGCTTTGCACTTTCGTTTGATTTTTAGTAGGTTCTTGTTCCTTTGATTTCTATTACTATACCATATTGTTTGTAATTCATGAATTATCATACTTTCTCCATTTTATTTTATGTGTTACCATTAGATTGGACACGGAGTTTAATAATTAAGTGATGACTTTGTAAAATTTATAAAATCTTCTTTTTTAAAGTTATTTTAATGTTTATCTTTTAGTTATCTTTTCTTAATAAGTGAGACTCATTTAGAATAAAATGGGAATGATGTCATTAAATAATTACCAAACAAGTAAAGGTGATATTCTTTTTTAGACGAACCAAAAAAAATGATGACACATAAAATAAAATGGAGGGAGTATTATTTTGTTGTAGTTACTTTCTTTTTTCGTAATGTTTTGTCATGCCTTGTTGTAGTTTTGTCTCATTTTCTTCACTCATGTTATTTTCTCGAATCGATAGTCTAACAGAAAAAGTCTTTCTACTTCCTAGGTAGAGTCTACATTTGTGTACATATTATCCTCTCCAACGCCACGTGTGGAGTACATAGGGTATATGTTTATTGTTATTGTTGTTACTATCACATCACATAAGAAATTTCATTCTAGGAAGAGACAGAATTGATGGACTGTCCAACTTAATGCTAACAAACTTCTTCAATGAAGTGTCTTAATCAATGTGACAGAAAATATATACATACATACATATACATTATTTACAGGATCCCCTGTACATTGAACATTGAGGTCCGTGACCATTTTTTTTAAAAAGACTGCTGGATTTTCCCCTACTAATTTTCTGCCTGTTACCTTTGCAAAAAGCAGAAAGAATATAAACCCAAATTTTGAAACTAACCAAAATTTGTACCACAAGCTTTTGAACCTTGTTTGATTATTTTTGCTTCAGCATGGTTCCAAATATGGGGTCGGGGTCTTTCGGAAATAGCCTATTTATCGGCAGTGACAGAGCTAGAATATTCACTAAGGGGATTCATAAGTGAACATACGAACTAATCGAAGAGAGTTCAACATCTAATATATATACATAAAAAATAATTTTAATCATGTATATATAGCATAATTTTTAGCCGAAGGATTTGGATGAACCTCGGCAAAGGGTAGATCCGGCCCTGTATATTGGTGGGACTATACTTAGTATGTTGTTGTCATGGTTGCAAAAATATGCCCCCAAAACCCTAATTCTTGGCACTTTTTTTTTTTAAGTAGAAATAGTGTCCACGATCCACTTTTCGGTCATATTTTACAAAAACTAGTCACTATCATAAAGTTTCAAATAGAGATATATGAATGACTTATAAATTAGATGAACTAAAATGGTTATTTGTGAAACTTTTCCCTTTATTTATGTGGCCATGCAGGGGTGGAGCTAGAATATCATATTAAGATGAATTCTTTTAGACGAAAAAAATCAAAATTATTTTGTCTTATATATTGTAAATGTTGAATCTCCGTGACTTCTATTTCTTTATATTTTAAATTTCTTTAATAAAAGTTCCAACTCTGCAGTTTGACCATGCCACTAGTAACACTAGATAAAAGAATAATATTCAAGTGGGAAAAAATAGAAGAACGAACTATTCATTGAATTTATTTCGGATCGTGATCCTCTAGAATTTCTCAATTATTAAAACTAAGGGAAAAGACTACTTAACAAATGAGAGCTATAAATGGTGATTTTGTTACATCCTACATATCATTAGTTTAAGATTACAAGATTCAAAATTCTTCTCAATTTTCTTGAACTCTGTATTATGTCAAAACTAACCAAATAAATTGAAACGAAAAATAATACACAATTCAATACTATTCTTATACACACTAGGAAGCCGGTCGTAATTTAGAGTTTTAGGTATTATTCTCTCCGTTCATCTTTACTTGTCCACTTTTCTATTATAAGATGTCCAATAGTACTTGTCTAATTATAAAATCATCAGATAGTTGACCTATTACTATCCAATTTATCCATAGCATTAAATGTGATTTATTATCTAATATATTTTTTAAAACATACAGGTGGTGCGTAAGAGGGATAGTTTCAAGTGTCTCGGGTCCATGATTCAGGGGAACGGTGAGATTGACGAGGATGTCTTACACCGTATTGGGACGGGATGGATGAAGTGGAAACTCGCATCGGGGGTGTTGTGTGACAAGAAGGTGCCGCCCAAGCTTAAAGGCAAATTCTACAGGGTAGCAATCCGACCGGTCATGTTGTATGGAGCGGAGTGTTGACCAGTCAAGAACTCCCACATTCAAAAAATGAAGGTGGCGAAAATGCGGATGTTGCGTTGGATGTGTGGGCTAATTAGGGAAGTGAGTGACTTCGGTGGAGGACAAGATACGGAAAGTCCGACTAAGATGGTTCGGACACGTGATGAGGAGGGACACGGATGCTTTGATTCGTAGATGTGAGAGACTAGCTTTGGATGATTTTAGGCGGGATAAAGGTAGGCCGAAGAAGTACTGGAAAGAGGTGATTAGGCGGGACATGAAGCAGTTATAACTTACCGAGGACATGACACTAGATAGGAAGATCTAAAGGACGCGAATTAGGATAGAAGGCTAGTGTCAATTTGGATCACTAGTGTAGGGTATTACTTGGTGGGTGTATTATTCTTGCTCTATTACGATTTCATTTACTTTTCTTTGGTTACTATTACTTGTGGATGTCGTATTTATGTTATGTCATCTTGTTCCATGTTTTATTATGGATTTGACTATTATTCCTTGTCTTGAGCCGGGGGTCTATCGGAAACATGCTTTCTACTCCTTCGGAGGTAGTGGTATGGACTGCATACATCTTACCCTCCCCAGATCCATTATGTGAGAATACACTGAATTTTTTGTTGTTGTTATTATTGTATTTTTTAAAATATTAAATTTATTATATTTAAAATATAATATGATAAAATTACTCCTATTATTTATTATTTTTAAATTTTTATATAAATAAAAAAATGAACAAATAAAAATAATGAGCAGGATTATATATTTGAGTTGACTATAGTAGCTCAAACAATCAAGAATCAAAATGAATCACTAGTGTGTCATAATTTTGGTCTATAAAATTTAATTAATTTATAGGATGCACCCCAAAAGGCTAGAGCTAAGATAATAGTACAACAAAGTATTTAATAGTAAATGCTGCAAATAAGAAAAGAAGTTCTCAGGATCCAAAGGATTTTCAACATTTAATGCTAAATGCTGCTGATAAGAGTTATCAGAGATTTTCTAACAGTTTTTCAGAAATAATACTGCTACTGCCAGCAGAGGCCAATCTACAATATGTAGACTATAATTCACATAAATTCAATAATTTTTATTAAAAATTAAGTTAGAATTTAAAATTTACGAGTTTAAAATTATAATCTTTTAAAGTTATTGATGTTACATGAAAAATTTATATGTATTCAACGAATTCTTTAGTACTTATTAATACAAAGGTTGAACCAAAGCTAATGAATCCAACCGTAACTAATTTTTGTTTCGACTTTATATTGTGACGAAATTAGAAATTTTGTTTTTAAGGATATTCAACGTTCAATATATGTTGAAAAGTAACATGGATTGTGATGGATAGTTGGGATCATTTCGCCTTTAAACAGAGGTATGGGTTCAAGTCAATTAAAATGGAAAAGAGTAACAACATCAATTGAAAAAATATTTTTTTGATAAAAAAAAATACTTATAATTTTTTTATGAAGGATATTCGACTGACGAAACAAGACATGAGAACACTAGAAATGTGTACTTTTAACCATTTAATAATAATATACCCAATATATTCTCATAAAGTAGATTTCTGAAGAATAAAGCGTATGCAGTCATATCACTACCTCAGATGAAGTAGGGGTGTTTCCGATCCATTTAACCTTTTGAGTTAATTAAATTTAAAATTTAGATCCAAAGGAAGATAGAGATGGATCAATAGATTGTTGGCAGAATGGTTTCACCATAAACGGTCCAAGTGGTTGGTCCAAGGCCCAATGACTGACTAAGTGATTTATTCCCAATGTGTTGTACTGATAAAAAGGACAGCAGCAGCTTGGTATGCTCCTTTATTTCTTTTTACATTATTTTACATTCGGATTCGGTGTTTGGTGTTCGGTGTCTATATTAGAATCCTTATTAATTTGAATTATGTATTGTGGGCCTATTATGAAGGTTGTGCTTCCAATAGAATTTTTTCTATATCCAAAACGCGAATCTGAGACCTCTAATTAAAGATGGAGCAAATCCATTACTACACCACAACGCATGATTTATTTACTATCTACTTATCTGTTTCTCATAAAAGTTCCTTCTTAATTTCGTTTTAATTTATTTATCTTGATTTAATTCTCTGTAAAGTTTAAGAAAATACAAAAAATATTTATATTTTATGGCCTAAAACTAAAAATGTGCGTTATACAATGTAAGATATTTTTATTATATACTAAATGCAAAGAGTTACTAAGCAAATATCATTCTTTTTTAAAAGACTAAAATTAAAACTAAGATAAATACATTAAAATGAAGGGAGGAATAATTCGTTCAACTTTTGTCAATTGAGCAACTCCACCTCCCCAATCACCCCCCCCCCCCCCCCCCCAAAAAAAAAAAAAAAAAACTTCCCTCTATATAAATTAATGGGACTAAATCTTACCTTATAAATTCTAATGATGTAATTATTTATTTTTAGAGTTTAAGTTCTGTGCTCTGTCAGTACACAAAAAATTCTATACTATCCGTTAATTTAATCTGCTATTGTAAGTTATCCAATTATTTACATAAAAATTTAAAAAAAGAAAAAACTAGGTAACCTGCAATAGCAAGTCAAGTTTACCTGACAGTATAGAATATTTTCTACATTAACGATGCATAAAACTTAAATTCTTATTTTTATTAGTTTTAGGAGTTTTCTTCTATTTTTCTGTTCTACTTTAATTCGTTACACACCTGAGCTTAAAAAAATTTCAACTTCTTTATCTTTTTAAAATAGAAACAAAAATTATGTACACTCTATCTTCTTTAAACCTCACTAATAAGATTTCAGAGCCCTATATTATTATAGTTGTTTCCATTTTCCTGTTTGGAGATTGATGACAATTCATTATATTTTTCCTTAAACCTCACTAATAAGATTTCAGAGCCCTATATTATTATAGTTGTTTCCATTTTCCTGTTTGGAGATTGATGACAATTCATTATTTTTTTCCTAATTACATGATCTTCCCCCAACCAAAAAATAATTTAAGAGTTAGGGAGGGGGTATTTAGTGTCCCAAGCAAGTAGTCCAAATTGTCTGCATAAGTGAGGACAACATTGTGTTGTGGAGTGTGGGCAGCACTTGAAACAATGAATATATATCTCATTGACCCATAAACACTTCTTTTTGAAAATGACTATGCACTGCAAAACCCAAAGTTTTATTCTTTTATTCCCTTTTCCATACTTTTAAATCACTATATACTCTTGCCAACAACCACATTCGGATGGAATCAGAAATTTCACGAAGAATGTGAATTTTTTTTTTATTTCTTAGTTGTATCAAGTGTGATACAATTAAATGTATACTTACAAAATTTAATATTTAATCTTTATATATCATATAATTTTTCTATAAGAATGTGTACTCAATCACCATTCGGTCTTCATCTAAGCTGGCTCCACCCATGCTCCACCAGAAAGAACCAAAGAAAAAAAAAAGAAAAAATAAACTCGCTAAATCATGTTACATTAATAATTAAAAAATACTTTCTCCATTCGCTTTTACTTGACATATTTTAATTTGATTATTAAAAAAATAATTAATAGCAAAGTTATTTTACTATAGTATCTTTGTTAAATGATGCTTACTTTGAAATTAATTTGAAGAAAAAATAATTAATGCTAAGAAAAAATAAAAAAGAAATTATCTTTTCTTGATATATCAAAATGACAAGTAAAAGTAAAAATCCATTTAGAAAATTAGTGACAAGTAAAAACAAACGCAGAAAATATATATCTACCAAATTAAAGAAGAAAGATTTTGAAAATTATAATCTAAAACAAGTAATATAGGAGCTGATATATCTTTGAACTAAGCGATCGATATATCAGAAATGATAATTAAAAGTAGAATTTTAATTAAGAAATTAGTAACAAGTAAAAGCGAATGAAAAAAGTATATATCTACCAAGTTAAAGAAGAAAGATTTTAAAAATTATAACTTAAAACAAATTATATAGGGGCTGATAGATCTTTGAACCAAGCTATATCACAAAGATATGGCTTCTTCGAATTCTTTTACTATATATATATATATATATATATATATATATATATATATATATATATATATATATATATATATATATATATATATATATATGGATATTATATAGCGATTGATTAATTTGTTCATGTTAAAAATATAATTAAATAATAAAAATATGCTCTCTCCAGCAACTTAAGCTTTTAGATGAGATGGTCACACACTTCAACATGGTATCAGAGCAGGCAGAGGTCTCCTTAAACTTTTAAATGCGATGATCATACACTTCAACCGTTGTTCACTTCTTCGAATATTGATATCGTCTATTAAGAAAGAATACATTGTATATATATAGATATTTATTTGGGGTAGAAGGTGTGTAAAGATAGACTCAAACTAAAATTATGGTCGTGAGCGTAATAATACACACGTCTAATTGTGAGATCAATTGGTCGAACATGGATGAAAATCGACCATATATAAAATGTTTAAATTCATATTAAATTTCCTACATATTTCAGTCTTAAATATGTCGTTCATATTTTATTTTTTATTTTTTATTTTTTTCGCACTGTGAGAGTAACTATTTAATTTTTATATGATACATGGCAACAGTATATGTGAAGGGGTTGTTGTGAATACATTATATTCACAACTTGGAAATTAAAATAGGGAAAGGTACTATAGGTCAATTTCAATCTTTAGTACTACTAGAGTTGACATTACATTATTGACATTCATTTCCATCCAATAATTAAAAAATTCGAGTCATGTAAAAGTAATAAGTGAACCACTAATAACCTAGAGGCTAGAATGTGAACATTTAGATGAAAGTCATTCTGAAAGTTGAATTTGATATAATTGGATGTAATTATATGTAGTTTGACATGTTTGGTTAGCAAGATAAATTATATGGTCAGCAGATGGTTAAACGGTAATTGGACAAAAATAATTACTCTTCAATTAACAGTGAGAGCTGTGAATTGATGGTAATTACATACTTTTTAATTTCCTTTTTTCCTTTTTATGTTTTTCATTTTAATTTTTTATTTCACTTTTATGTATATAAAATGATGAACCTATATCGTATATGTCCAATATTAATTAGTGTATTTTCTAAAGGTCCAATATTAAAGTTCCTTGCAATCCAATCAATTAGAGTATTAAGTCTAATATAGAATAACACGTCATGCAAAGTATCTTCAATCCTTATTAACAATAGAAAGACAAATATTTTGAGAAGTAAATTGTAAAGTAAACCCAGTTTGATCATGAAAATCAAAAAAAATTTAGTTGAAATTGTTTTTGAACTTTTATGAAAGAAGTGGAGTGAACACTTATTTTCATTTTTTTCAAATACAACACCAAATTGTACATTTAAAATCCGTATGATCAAACATTATTTTTGAAATAAAAAAAATCAAAAAAAAATTATTATGGTCAAATGGGAGCCTGAGATTGTTAATTGTCATGACCTACCTTAAAGGCTCAAAAATAAAAAATACGAATTAAAATTTTCATATTCAATTCGAACAACTCGCACGCCCCATTAGTTTCTTCTTCAATTATTTATGAAGCTTTGTGACTTTGGACCATTGGGCTATAACCCAAAAATGCACGTTTAATAGACTTGGTCACCACCATAAAATCAACACTCATTTAATTTTTTATTCTATTTTGTAAGGGACCATATATAAAATGAAGATTCATACGCAAAGGTCACATTTATTATTTTTCTTTTAATACTCATCACCTTTGATGGATAAGATAGTACTTCATTCTCTTAACGTATCCGTCGTATTTCTCTTTTATATGTCATACAAAAAAATATTAATTAAATTTTTTTTAACTATTTTATTTTTCAAGATAAAGTTTCTCTTCATTGAATATTTACAAAATATATGTAGATTTTAAAAAAAATTACTGCTAAATATAAATGAAAAAATTATAATTATATTTATCTTAAAATTTTAAAAGAATAAATAATTTAAATTACTTTTAGAAATCAAAATATATATTCTGAGATGGGGGAGTAGTTGTGCCTGCAATTTTATGAATGTGGGTATCACCAATAGGTCTGTGAGATGGATAAAATTTATCTACTTTGATCAAAAGATTTAAATTTGAGTTTTGAAAATGAATAATCTTTTTCAATCGAGCAGTTTTTTTAAATACATTTTACTTTATACTGATCTAAATTAATCAAATTAATCGTAACAAACTTGACAAAGCTCGAGAAAAGGTCAAAGAAAAAATTATTCTTCTGACATTGACATTATTATTGAGATGGAAGTTATGAGTAATTTTTATAAGGAGTGATTTCTTTTTAAATAAGCCTACACAATACATATTTAAATTAATCAAATCAAATAACTAGACGAAAAAAATTACGTGTGAGGTTGTATATGTGAACCAACATCTAATAAAGTAAAATAGGCACCAAAAAAGAGCAATAAATCAAACCAACCTATTTATTAATATATATTTAAGTTAATCGAATCAAATAATTAGACGATAAAAATTACGTGTGAGGTTGTATATGTGAACCAACATCTAATAAAGCAAAATAGGCACCAACAAAGAGCAATAAATCAAACCAACCTGTTTATTAAAACTAAAAAGTCAATTCATAATCATAATCATAATCAGTCATTCATAAAATTAAATTAAATAAATTATTTTCGTCCATCTCTAGATTATAGTCATAGTCTATGTTGCTTGAACTCTTAAAAATTGTCATTAGATGCGTATCGAATCCTTCAAACTAATACAATTTTAAAGAATTTGATATGAATACAACAACAATATTTTTGATAAAAAGTCAATTCATAACCAGTCATTCATAAAATCAAATAAATTATTTCGTCCATCTCTAAACTATAGTCATAGTTTATATTGCTTGGACTCTTCAAAAATATCATCAACTATGTGTCGAATCTTTCAAAACTACTGCAATCTTAAAGGATCCGATACGGATGCAACAACTTTTTTTTAAATACCACTAGACTGAGCGTTTAACGATCTTTTATTAATAATAAAATCTTCAATATGAATAAGTAGAAGCATTGAGAGTTAGGTTGAGCAGTAACATATTTGGTAAAAAGTCAATTCATTGACCAGTCATTCATAAAATCAAATAAATTATTTTCGTCCATCTCTAAACTATATTTATAGTCTATGTTGCTCGAACTCTTCAAAAATATCATCGAGCGTGTACCGAATTCGTTAAAACTAATGCAATTTTAAAGAATACGATACGAATACAATATTATATTTTTAAATATTCCGAACAACTTAGATAATAATATCCTATGTGGAATAGTAATTTGCTGGGTTGGGTTGGGGGGGTTTCGACTTTCGAGGGTGTGTGTGTGTTTAAAGAATATACTGTAAATTCTGTAGCACTATTCATTTCCAAGAATTGGAGAAGATATGGTTGAGAATTAAAGGCCAAAAGACAATAGTAAAAAGGAAAGAGCAATGATGAGAATGTACACAGAGAAGACACACTACTCTATTTTTCATTCATTTACCCCTTTCACAAAAGTTTATTGCCTCAACTATGCAGCAAAATAAGTGCACGTACTCACCCTAAAATAAAATATGAAAAATTTATCTATATCTCATGCGAGTTAAGAGCAAAATTTATGTATATTCTAAAATTTATAAATGTTATTTATGAAATTACATCAAATATATTAAGATAAAAAAAGAGTTATTAAAGCTCTTGCTATATGCAGAATACAAGAAATAACTAGATTATGAGAGTTTATTTTACGCAGTCCTATCTTACCTTTCAGCAAGAGGTTGTTTTTACGATTGAAATTCGTGATTTAATTATACGACAATAACTTTACTAGCTATTCTTAGACTATGTTCACTGAATACATTGTTGTTATTATTAGTATTATTGTATTTCTGTTGGTCAAAATATTTAAATAATTTATTCAGAATCACGAATTTAAAATTTTGAAATTGAATTTCTATAATTTTAAAAAGTATCACATTAATTAGGAACGAAAAAGGATAAAATATGAGGGAAAGAGAAAGAACAAGAAAGAAAACCTTGTGATTTACGTTATCTTTAAATCTCTAGCTCTGCTTGTTGAATTTTTGTCCTTTACCCTTCTTAGCGTCTGAAAAAAAAAAAAAGACCAACATTATTTTATTGTAGGTACAAAGTACTGCAATAATCAGTGAGAGTACAAAGCCCGTAGTAGATTTTGAGGTTGAAATTAAAAATTAAAATTTTGAGTTTTTGAAGTTATATTACATGCATTTTATTTGAAAAAATTTGAAATTTTGTTAGTAGAAGTGTAAAAAACTGGCTCATGGGAACTTGAGAATATTTAAAGGTAAGATTTTCAAAACCTCTGATCAAATTTTATAACAAAACGGAATCTAAAGATAATTTTTAAAATCTGATTTAAAATTTATAATCAAACACTAGCAATAGCGAATGCAGTTTTGGGAGTATCAAATCACGTAACTGATAATTACATATAATCGTCATAATAAATTAGATTGATAATCAAAAACTAAATTAAAACAAAGTAAAATATACAATATGTTGAAATATGTAAATGTGTACGAGTTAAAACTACTACTGCAGTGTAAGTTTAAGTTCTGTACATAGATATGTTTACATAATCATATTTATTAAAAGGTAATTATTAGTCAATCTATGATAAACATTAAGTAATTATCTGGTAATTAAAGAGAGTCGGTACTCAGCACTCCAAGAAATATGATCATCACATGTTAAACTATACTACCACTATCAATGCTGTGTGCATGTAACTTAAACTTACAAACTATTCACATTTTGATGTACATAATGTAAATTCAAAAAATAAAATGATGTCATGTACTCACTGATAAAACATTAATTATTAGAAAAAAATCTAAGAAATTTATGAGGGGAAATTTTTGGCGTGAATTGGATATACATATAAAGTTGGATTGGTTTTGACTTTGAAGCAAAAAGGAGCAGTTGGGGCAGTAAAATCAAAACGGAAGAAGTAGAAAAGACAGGTAATAACAAACCACAATATATTTAGTGTAATTCTAATTTTATTAGGTTGGTTTGAAAAAAAAGTAGGATGTATACAAACTTTATTCTTATATTATAGAGATAGAAAGCTTGATTTTAAAGATATCGATTTGGCTCAAGTAAATCACAACAAAATAATATTAAATAAAAATAAAACACAAACGACAACATATTCCGTATACTTTTACTACGTGAATCAAGAGAATGTTAAATGTACGTAAACTTTATTCCTATCCTATAAAGGTCAAGAAATCATTTTCAAAAATATCATGGCTGAAGTAACCCAAAACAAAGCAAATGACTTTAAGATTTACCATCAAAATAATGCGAAAACTGAAGCAAAGAACCACGTATATTAACAAAAATTGAAGGACAATAATTTTTTATGTTTGAATAATTGAGAAAAAGTTTACCCCAAAGTGCTTCAAGATTTGAGTTCCATAGCAACAAACATAAGCAAATGGCTTGTAAAAGTAGTAGAGTTTGAAGAAATCCAAAGATTTGTAAGAGCAAAAACCAAGAAAAAGTGAAGTGAAAGAAGTTCAAAAATGTTCTTTTTTATGAAGAGGAAGAGCAAAACTAAACCTTTTTAACAACACTTTGCAGGAAAAATAAGTCTGAAGTGTGTTTAGTTGATGGGGTAAAGCAAAAAGAATGAAGGAAAAGAGAGGAGAGTTGTAGAAACCAAGCATTAAAAAACATCTCAAAGGTAATAAATAGTCTTTAGGAAGTTCTCCTCCCGGCAGCGGAGTCAAAATTTTCACTAGGAGAATTCAAAATCGAAAGAAATAAGCATACAAATTAACTGAAGCGGGTTCAACATCCATTATATATACATATACAAAAAAATAATTTTAGTCATATATAAATAATATAATTTTCCGTCGAAGAAATTTGAGTGAATCTCCTAAGCATAAGGTGGCTTTGCCCTTTCTTCCTCAGTTTCATATTAATTGTGTATCTTATTTTTTTTGTTTTACTTTATTTGACTTGTTTAATTTATGAAATCAAAGTGTTCTTTTGTAAAAAAATTTTCTTTTTATCCTTAGTATTAAATAACTATATAATAAAATATTAATAATAGTCAAATTTAAAATTTCAAGACATTATTAATAATATTAATTTAATAAAATACACCCCTAATTAAAAATTTCTTAAGAAATGTGTTAGGTTAATCAAGAACAAGTAAAATAAAACTGAGGGAGTATTATAAATAGTGTCCAAATTACTTCCTCCATTTTATTTTGTACATCTTAGCTTACTACAAATAATTATTTTAATTTACTTGTCCAATTTATAGAATCAATAAAATTTATTATTTTTTCTCAATGCCACCCCTGTACTAGTATTTAAAATAATAAGTCAAATTTAAAATAATTAAGAAAAGTGGCAAGTTATATGAGCCAAGTAAAATTAAACAGAGGAAGAACTTGTCTATTTATTTCAATTTATCAAATAAAGAGAAAATTAAAATATATTTTTTTTCACTATGTTCCTGCAATTAATATTTTTTGAAGTTTAAACAAGTTTATAAGTTTTAAAAAATTTAAGGTGTATGTGGATAATTAATATGAAATGAAAGAAGATAATAAAATAATATTTCTTTTCTCTCAAATTTTTTATCATGTTTCTTTTTCTACATGTCCTTTTGAAAATATTATTAAAAAGAATTTTGATTATTTTATCTTTATTTGTTCCCTTCGTTTCAGATTTGTTGTCCATTTTACTATAAATAGTTGTCCTAAATATACTTGCCCATTAACAAAACCAAGATAGACTTAGAACTAATTATTTATACAACAACAACAATAAATTCAGTTTATTTTCACATAGTGAGGTCTGGGAAGGGTAAGATGTACGCAGTTCATACCACTACCTCCGGAGATTAGAACTAATTATTTATAATTTTTTAAAAGGCGTATAAAAGAGAAAGTGAACAATTAATATGAAATGAAGGAAATATGTCCTAAGATATAATCTCTTTATGTGTCTATCACTTCATAATTGAATTATTTTTAATCTTCAAAATAATTACTATCCACGATAAAATAAGAAATATAGTTAAACTTAAAATTTTAAAATAATAAATAACTTGAGATAACTATTTTTAAAAATTACGATATTTAATTTGTTATCAAAAAATTACTGCTCACTTCCTTTTATTGAATCTTGCATAAATTAACTCGAACATCAACATTATATATATAAAAAAACTACCAAAGGTACTAATATTTTCACATCGAAAATATCTCATAGTTATAGTCTCCTATGCAGCATGTCTCAAAATTTAAACAATGTCTAATAATTTTGAGTTTAACTAACAAGTCTGTCAAATTAGGATCATCTTTCAGCATGTTGAGCTTGTATTAATTTTCTTTTGCTATAAATGTATTACTTCACACATACATTTAATAACAATCATATGTGATTTTAAAATGCTTTTACTAATTGATATTACATACACGTGTGACGTACAAAATATACTTTTGGCACACAAAATGTATGTATAAGTAGGAGATGAACGTGTGACACACCCGGGAGTTAGTTTTATTGAATATGCTTGAAATTTCTTATTATAATTTGACTTTAGGGCTTTAATTATTTCACTGAGCCGTTCCTAAAAAGTACTCCATTCATTTCATATTAATTGATCATCTTATTAAAAATGCATGTTTCAAATTATTTATTCACTTACTAAATAAAGATAAAATTAATTAAAAAAATTTAAAAAGTTTAAAAACAAGTGTAAAGTTTTAAGAAAGTATCTAAAGAGGTAAATTAGTAAAATTAATTTTTTTCTTTATGATTTTTGTAAAAGTGTATGAAAAATAAAAGTGATCAATTAATATAGAATGGATAGAGTACTAGTTGGAGTTCTTGGGCATTGGGAATATATAAGATATGTGATTAAGAATTTTTTAAAATGGAAATGAACTCTTAAAATAGTTGCACTCATCCACTACCTTTTAAGGAAAAAGAGAACTTTTAATTACTACTATTATTTAACAGAAAGAGAAGCTAAAGACTAAAAAAGAGCTTTAAGCATGCAGTGGAAAAAATATTTTTTTTTCTTCATCAGCAGGCTTTTGTTATTTAAAAAAAATACAAAAAACAAAAACAATGTGGATAAAAAATTTGTTAGTAAAAGAATTGAATAAATAAATGACAAAAGATGAGTAAAGATTCCAAACAATTAGTTTATTTAATATTTTCTGCAAAAGGGTGTTTTTGCTTTTTTCCTCTCTTTACTTTGTTGTTGTTGCAGATCTGTGAGGACACAAATATAGAGATGTAGAAGAGTAATTAAATAATGAGAAAAATAGACAAAGAGTATGTTTTTTATTAAAAAAAAAAGAGAGAGAGACCATCAAAGTGTATGGCACAATTAATGAACGTTGTTTGTTTCTTAATTAGAGGTTTTAATTTTGAGATTTGTGAATAATTTTTTTTATAGGAAGTATTTTCATTGAATCGACCCTACACGATGCAAATTTGAATGGTGATGGTGTTATGAACCAGCCTCGGTCCAATGCTGATATCTACGCGTATGTCAAACAACTAATTATTGGATCGAGAAGAAGCAATAGAACTGAAAGTCCTTCATAAAGGTTTGTTTAGGACCCAGGTTCAATTACCAACTAGCTAAAAGGACAATAGATGAGAAAGAAGGATTTATGCGGAGAAAAATATCTAGGTCACTCATCTCCTTTCTCCAAGTCTAAGCTTCTCATAAAGCTTCTCGTTATCTTCTTCAATTGTTCTTAATAGTTGACAATTCAAGATGTTCATAAATATCACAATTCAAATCTGTAAGAATTCATAATTATTGACACCTGAATCTAAATCACCCAAGTGAACCGAGACTTCCACTAAAAATAGAAAAAAAAAGTTAGAAATGAAATTACCCCACACATCATGGGACTCCGTTCTCACCCTCCACCACAATTTACATTCACTAACTTTCCCCTTTTTTAGAAAAAGAAAAATATATATTTTGGATTCATATCATATGATGTTTTTAGCTTTAAAATTTAGTTTATAATAAATATTTTTTATATGATAAAAAGTATCAATTTGTAAATTTAAATAATTATACTTTTACATAATTAACTTTTAAATTATGTTAAATAAATTAATTAAGGATATAATACTAAGGAGAGTTTTGTAGAAACACTCTTATTCTTGCATTGAATGAATTTTTTAAAGAGTATATCCAAATCTGAAACATAGTGCAATATGGACAAAAATGGAATAGCATTTTATCTTTTTATGATGTTATTGCATATAAGTGCTAGTGTGCTACACCAAGGAAAGGGATGTGTGGTTTTGTTTTCTCAATATATTTCCTTGAATTTTAGTGGTTCAGAGAGCAAACAAATTATAAAAATAAACTTAACTACTTAATGACTCTTAACTAAGAAAAGAAGGTAGCAATTGCGTCTTACTCCTACTTGAGAAAAGAGTGCGATCGAAAGATAGCGAAGCAATCACGTTTTACTCCCTCTTGATATAATTACTCACCCAATGTATCAATGGGGTAGAGTGGCTATTAACGAGGAAAAGTGAGCATTCGAAGAATGGCAGAGCAATCACTTCTTACTCTTTTTTAACACAATTACTCACCCAATATGTCAATGGAGTTGAGTACACGAGAAAAAGAGGGTGATCGAGAGATACAGAGCAATCACGTCTTATTCACACTTGACACAATTACTCACCCAAGGTATCAATGCACTGGAGTGACTATTAACGAGGAAAAGAGGGCGATCGAAAGATGACAGAGCAATCACTCTTGCTCTCACTTGACGCAATTACTCACCCAATGTATTAATGTGTTGGAGTGATAATTAACGAGGAAAAGAGGGCGATCGAAAGATGGCAGAGAAAGCACGTCTTACTCTCTCTTGACACAATTACTCACCCAATATATCAATGGAGTGGAGTGACTATTAAAGATAAAAAGAGGTTGATCGAAATATGACATAGCAATCACGTCTTATTTTCACTTGACATAATTACTCACCCAATGTATCAATGGACTGGAGTGACTATTAACGAGGAAAAGAAGGTTATCGAAAGATGACATAGCAATCACGTCTTACTCCCTTTTGACATAATTACTCACCCAATGTATCAATGAAGTGAATCGACTATTAACGAGGAAAGGGGGCATCGAAACTTGATAGAGCAATCACGTTTTACTCCCACTTGACACAATTACTCACCTAATGTATAAATGGTGTGCTGCGGTGACTATTAATGAGGAAAAAAAGGTGTGTTCAAAAGATGGCAGGTCAATCACATCTTACTCCCTTTTGACAAAATTACTCACCCAATGTATCAATGGGGTTGAGTGATTATTAATGATGAAAAAGGGACGATCGAATGATGACAGGGCAATCATGTCTTGATCTTACTTGACACAATTACTCACCCAATGTATTAATGGGGTAGAATGACTATTAACGAGGAAAAGAGGATGATCGAAGATGGAAGAGCAATCACGTTAAATTCTCACTTGACATAATTACTCACTCAATGTATCAATGGAGTGGAGTGACTATTAACGAGGAAAAAAAGACGATCAAAAGATGACAGGGCAATCACGTCTTATTTTCACTGGACAAAATTACCCACCCAATGTATCAATGGGGTGGAGTGACTATTAACAAGGAAAAGAGGGCGATCGAAAAATGACAGAGCAATTACGTTTTATTCCCGCTTGACATAATTACTCACCCAATGTATCAATGAGGTGGAGTGATTATTAATGAGGAAACGAGGGCGATCGAAAGATGACAGAGCAATCACATCTTATTTCAACTTGACACAATTACTCAGCCAATGTATCAAAGGAGTGGAGTGACTATTAATGAGAAAAAGAGGGCGATCGAAAGGTGACAGAGCAATCACGTCTTGCTCTACTTGACACAATTACTCACCCAATGTATTAATGGGGTGGAGTGACTATTAATGAGGAAAAAGATTGATTGAAAGATGATAGAGCAATCACGTCTTGCTCTCACTTGACACAATTAATCACCTAATGTATCAATGGGGGTGGGGGTGGGGGTGGGGGTGACTATTAACTAGGAAAAGAGGGCGATCGAAAGATGACGTAGCAATCACGTCTTATTCCTACTTGACACAATTACTCACCTAATGTATCAATGGGGTGGAGTGACTATTAACGAGGAAAAGAGAGTGATCCAAAGATGACAGAGCAATCACGTCTTGTTCTTACGTGACACAATTACTCACTCAATGTATTAATGGGGGGAGTGACTATTAACGAGGAAAAGAGGATGATCGAAGATGGCAGAGCAATCACTTCTTATTCCCACTTGATAGAATTACTCACCCAATGTATGAGTGGAGTGACTATTATCGAGAAAAAGAGGGCGATCGAAAGATGACAGCGCCATCACGTTTTATTCCCACTTGACAATTACTCATCCAATGTATCAATGGGGTGGAGTGACTATTAACAAGGAAAAAATGGTGATCGAAAGATGACAGTGCAATCATATTTTTTCCCACTTGACATAATTACTCACCCAATGTATTAATGAGGTGGAGTGACTATTAGTGAGGAAAAGAAGGTGATCGAAAGATGACAGAGAAATCACATCTTATTCCCACTTGACATAATTACTCACCCAATGTATCAATGGGGTGGAGTAACTATTAACGAGGAAAAGTGGGCGATCAAAAGATGACAAATCAGTCACGTCTTATTCCTACTTGACATAATTATTCACCCAATGAGTCAATAGGGTAAAGTAACTATTAACGAGGAAAAGAGGGCGATCGAAAGATGACAGAGCAATCACGTCTTACTCCGTCTTGATACAATTACTCACCCAATATATCAATGGAGTGGAGCGACTATTAACGAGGAAAAGAGTGTGATCGAAAAATGACAATGCAATCACGTCTTATTCTCACTTGACACAATTACTCACCCAATGTATTAATGGGGTGGAGTGACTATTAACTAGGAAAAGATAATGATCGGAAGATGGCTGAGCAATCATGTTTTACTAGTTACTCTCTCTTGACACCTATTAGGAGATTAGATACAATCTTAACAAATCAATTTGTTTCTTTGATTAAATTATTGATATTTAAAATTTTATAATCGATTAATTTATATCCGTTTTTGCATTATTTATATCAGTGATTTTATTTTTAATATTTGAATTCAAATTTTTTAGATGCAAAGCAGAATATTTATTGCCTTATCACAACCTTTTATAGTCTTTCTTTAATCATTTTATTGAATGGGGCAAAAAAAATTAGGTGGCAAGCATTTTATCCAACAGGAGTCAGGATGGGATGATATATTTACACTAACAAGCTGTTAAAATCAAACATTGATTACCTTAAAAGATGCATATCTTTGTTCTTTCCCTTTTTTTAAAATTTTATAATAATGGTTTTAAAAGATGTGAAGGTTAAAACTTTCAATTCCTCAATGATATCAAAATCTTTTGAAAGTTATTGAATCATAATTTCCCCTAGTGAGTTATTGGGAAAAATTAATCTGTTATCCCTAAATAACTTTTATTCATTGAGTGGCTTTTTCGGTTTATATCGTCGTATAACTAAGGTCAACTTTCATTTCGACTCGACAGATACTAATTTTTGTAGTTAAACTACCTTCTACCTTTACACTCGAGAGCCAATCTCATGAGAATGAAGTGATAGGTGGAGAACTTTGACAACGATTCATCCGAACTCAATATTTTCTGGATAAAATTTATAAAATGAAATTTGTGGAAACATCAAAATCTTTAATCAAATAAAACAAGTTAGCTTGAAAGAGTAATTAAAACTACTAATTAATCGTGTAAGTGTGTACCTTAAATATAAATGATGTCAAGTTTATGAAGTTATTAGGTATATAATTATTGCCTTAATCATAATTTTAAAGATATAATTAATCTAGTGCTAAAAACTCTAAAAACAAACTTATTTAATTTAGATTCTAAATCTGCCTCCGTTTTTTCATATATATTTTTTATTTTTTTTGAAAAGAAGACAAAAATTGATTTGCTGTAATTGATCCCACCACACTTACTGGAAAGAAATTAAAGCTGTAAGATGTGTGCATATATATACAAACTTTATAAGAGCATTATAGTGATTGGACCTAAGTGCTTGAAAACTATTTTGTCACAATTTGCCGAAGGGGAAAAAAAAGGGCTACTCATTGCAATTGTAAAAGTGTAAAGCACAACATATATATAAAGGCAATGCATTTTATGACTTTTAATCTAATCAAACAATCTTGTAATAAAATCTTGACATTCTTTTTGCCTCTCCTTGAGGTATATATCATTAGAATTTGCATGTTGTGATTAGTATAGATATTAGTAATGATTACCCTTTTGACATTAGTTCTTAATCATAGTAGTAATTGATGGTGAAAGGACATGAGTTCCCATGATGAAAAATGATTTTTCCCCCTTTCAATGAGTTGGATCTCATGACATGTAGAGTTACTAATGTATTATTTTGAACCTAAAAAGTACAACAAAACGAATAGATGTGTTGGAATAAATAAAATCCCATTATTCTTAGTTAAAAGTATTGAGTTTGAGTTTCAAAAATAAAGAATTTCTGGACATGAAACATTATATCTAACTTAGTCGATGTACTAACCGTGAAATTTCAACTAGTCGAGTCAACGAATTTGTGATATTGAATAAAACCTTAACGTATATGTAACATTACCCTTTTTGACAAGGGAAAAAGCTCAAATACGACACTGAACTATCAGAAATGACTCATTTATATCATCCGTTAAAAGTTGGGCTCATTCATGTCATCGCCGTTATAAAACTGGTTCATCCATGCCATTACTTTTTAACGGTGGTTTTCTAAAAAACTGCTTTACCACGTGGCCTCTTATTAGAGGTCCACGTCATTTTTGTATTTTTTTTTAGTTTTGATCCATTAAGAAGAATTCACCCACACCTAACCTATCACCTTAACCCACTTTAATATTACTCTTAATTTTGACCCTTGATTTAAACATATATATAATCATTTAGTCTTCGAACATAAAATTTACACACTTGAATACTACGTTTAAAATAATATAGGTTAGAATAATTAATAATTTAAAATGGAAAATGAATAAATTGTGATTAAAAATTAATTTGTTTTGACTCTCGAAATCCGAACATCATCACATAATTTAGGACGAACAGAATACCACATAAATGAAGGACCACAAATTTTAATTAGGAAAAATACCTAAAAATCCCTTCTAAATTTGAATTATAAGTTTTATAATTGAGTTATTAGTAATCTTAATTATTTCGTGAATTTGGCTATTTGATAGCTTTTATACTCTTTAATATGGACGAGACGTAGAACATAACTTTTTTCTGCGCGGGTGGATTCTTTAATATATACACACATTAAAGATCCATTAATATACACATAAATAGTGTCTGCGTGAGTAGGTACCAAACAACACTAAAAAATATGTGAACTGAAAACACCCTACGTACCTGGATGGTGGTCTTTTATTTATTTTATATTTTATTAAACTATAACACGCCTAAAAATAAATTATGCTCTACGTCTCGTCCACGTTAAAGAGTATAAAGGCTACCAAATAGCCAAGTCCACGAAATAATTAAGACTACCAATAATTCAATTATACAACTTATAATCCAAATTTAGAAGAAATTTTTAGGTATTCTTCCTAATTAAAAGTTGTGGTCCTTCATGTATGTGGTATTCTCTTCGTCCTAAATTATGTGATGATGTTCGGATTTCGAGAGTCAAAATAAATAATTTTTTAATCACAATTTATTCATTTGCCATTTTAAATTATTAATTAATCTAACCTATATTATTTTAAACGTAGTATTCAAATGTGTAAATTTCATGTTCGAAGACTAAATGATTATATATATGTTTAAATCTAGGGTCAAAATTAAGAGTAATATTAAAGTGGGTTAAGGTATAGGTTGGATGTGGGTGAATTTTTCTTAATGAATCAAAACTTAAAAAAAAAAAAATTTAAAATGACATGAATCTCTAGTAAGAGGTCACTTGGCAAAGCAGTTTTTTTTTTAAAACCATCGTTAAAAGGTAATGGCATGGATGGACCGGTTTTATAACGGTGATGGCATGAATGAACCCAACTTTTAACGAATGACATAAATGAGCTATTTCTGATAGTTCAATGACATATTTGAGTCTTTTCTCTTTTGACAATAATTAGTTCTTAATCATAGTAGTAATTGATGGTGAAAGGACATGAGTTCCCATGATGAAAAGTGATTTTGTTTTCCCCTTTCAATGAGTTGGATCTCATGATATGTAGTTACTAATGTATTATTTTGAAATTTGAACCTAAAAAGTACAACAAAACGAATAAATGTGTTGGAATGAATAGAATTCCAAATCTTTAATTAAAAAGTATCGAGTTTGAGTTTCAAGAATAGAGAATTTCTTGATATGAAGCATTACATCTATCTTAATAGATGTGCTTGTCGTGAAATTTCAACTAGTCGAGTCAACGAATTTTTGATATCGAATATAATATTACCCTCTTTTACAATAATTAGTTCTTAATCATAGTAGTAATTGATGGTGAAAGGACATGAGCTCCCATGATGAAAAATGATTTTTTTTTACCCTTTCAATGAGTTGGATCTCATGATATGTAGTCATTAATGCATTATTTTGAACCTAAAATAACAACGAAACAGATGTGTTGGAATGAATAGAATCTCATTATCTCTAATTAAAAGTGTTGAGTTTGAGTTTCAAGAATTGAGAATTTCTTGACATGAAGCATTATATCTATCTTAATAGATGTACTTGGCTTGAAATTTCAACTAGTCGAGTCAACAGATTCTGATCTCGAATAGAACCTTAACGTATTATATGTAACATTACACTTTTTGACATTAGTTAGTTCTTAATCATAGTAGTAATTGATAGAGAAAGGACAGTTTCCATGATGAAAAAGGATTTGTTTTTTTCCTCCTTTTTATCTTGTTTAATGAGTTGGATCTCATGTATAGTCACTAATGTATTATTTTTAAATCTTAAAAGTACCACTAAAACGGATGTGATGGAATGAGTGAAATTCCGTGATCCTTGATTAAAAGAATCGAATTTGAATTTCGAAAATAAACTTCTTGATTTGAAGCATTATATCTATTTTAATAGACCAACTTGACGTGAATTTTAATTAGTCAAGTCAACAGATTTCTAATATCGAATAGAACCTTAAAGTACATGTAAGATTACCCTTTTGACATTAGTTCTTAATCATTGTAGTAATTGATAGAGAAAGGACAGTTTACATGATGATGATCCTCTTTCCTCCTTTTTAAAATCTTGTTCAATGAGTTGGATATCTCATGAATAGTAACTAATAATGCATTATTTTGAAACTTAAGTACAACAAAAAGAAATTGATGAGAAGAAATGAGTGAAATGTCGTTATCCTTAATTAAGGATTGGCTTTGGGTTTCAAGAATGGAGAATTTTTTTATAGAGTACGCCCATACTTTAGTTCTTTGTTAGGAGCCTACAGGGAAGTTTCATTCGCGACAGTTCAATTAGCTCAGGTTATTGAGGGAGGTGGTAAGTAACGAATCCTTGTTATTTTCAATTGCCTTAAGAGAAATAATGTAATAAAATATCGCCTCCTCCGCACTTCTTATTCTTTTTTCTATTTTTTATTTTAGAATAGAGAAAGAATAGAAACTAGGAGTACACTCCCTAGAAGATTTGCACGGGACTCGCCAACTATCTTGAAACTTCATCGTTTGCGGGGGCGGGAGTTGGAAAGAGCACTTCACAAAAGAATCGTAGGACGTGGTGAAAGGTTTGCCATTGGATTTTCCGATCCTTCAGGTCTTCACCTACTTGTGGGACGGGGGTTTCTTGATATTAAGGTATCAAGCTGGTCGAAGAAGGCCACAAGTGAAAGTAACTGATGCTTTGATCATTAAATTGATTCTTTGTTGTCAGTCTATGCTTGTTGCCATGCTGGCAAAATAAGAGTTTCGATTGATTTTACCTACTATTGGATTTGAACTAATGACTCTCGCCGCTGAGTCAAGTAGGTCAAGTTGAATCAAGTCACCTTATAAGAGAAAATCGTGTAACTAAAGTAGCCCTTACTATAAAAGGGGACAGAGCAGTAAAAAGAGAAAGCATTATCACTATATGAAATGAAGCAGCGGCTTGTATGCTAAGTTAAGATCAATCAATGTTCGAATGCAAAGTCTTTCTTTCTCGATCGTCTGTCTTAATAAGTGTATTCCGTTTCATGCAGTCCTTCTTTGTTGCATTTCTTTTCACTCCCCACTCTCAATCATAAAAAAATCTCAGGAGTAGTAAAAGGAAGTACGACGAGTCCAAGTAAAAATAAATTGACTGAGAGATAAGGTATACAATAAAGGATCAATTTATTTAACAAGATTTTTTTGGATCAGACCAGGATGATAAATGAGATTGTTTTGACCTCTCGCTTGGATGTAAGACTTCCACTGCTAACAAGTGTCCCATGCCACCTTTCGTGAACAACTATGTCTGAAAATGAATTTTGATGTAGCACCGAATAAGCCACAACTCTATTCGTGACTCTAAGTCCATAAAAAACTTTAAAGGAGATAGAATAGGGGCCCTATTAGAGCACTGAAAAAGCTAAAAGCCTATTGTCTGTTTGTGATACAAACCTCAATACTACATAACTGAAAAGATTATTCCAGAAAAAATGGACAAAAGTTAGGAGAGGTGCTTCAGTGATGCATCGACATGACTCAAGAAAATAATCTTCTACGACCACTTACAAAATCTGAATAGAAAAAAATGATCTTTTTCAATTCTCTTGTATGTTATTTTCAGAGCAATTATATATAAAAATGATATCAAATTTAAAACAAATTTTTAAAGAATAAAGAGTCAACCAACTAATCGAGCTAACTATGTACAGATTTTTAAAAGTTCAATTACAGGTTGGCTTGGTCATTTTGATTTAGTTTGGCACTTCCTAAACATTTTTTTAAGAGAAATTGGTTGATTTTTCCAAGTCTAGTTTCTTGGGAAAAAAGTATTCATTGTGAGTATTGATTGGGCCTCCATAATTTGTTTGTTGGAAAAAATACATGGCATATATTAAATTATAAAAAATAACTACACTTTTATCAAATTACATTTTGTAGCATATGTATTTATTTGTATGCATTTGTATTTTTATAGCAACAGTCTGCAAAAATACAAAATACATATCGATCATAAGGGTAGTAAAAATCATATGTATTTATATTTTTATAGCAACAGTTTGCAAAAATACAAAATACATTTACTATATTATGTAATTATGAAACTCATAATTAATGGGATAAGTATGTTATTTCTGAATTTTACCCTGTTTATTTGAGATGCATGCAAGGACAATTTCTTTACAGACCAATTTTAGCATTATCCCAATCCAAATAATTATGGGCTTAAAGCATAGGTGGATCCTCAACCTCCCCGAATTCAATGACCCATTAACAACATCGTCGAGTGAGTCACATATTGCACATTTACCGTTTTCTAATTTTGGAAATTAGATTTAGAAGAAGAAGAAGAAGAAAGGAGCAATTAATATAATGAAAAAATTAAGTGGAGTAAAAAATATCAAATTAATTATCATTCACAATTAAGGTTTAAATTAAATAGTTAAAGTTACATTTCTTTTGCATTTGTATATTTGTATGTTTGTATGTTTCAGGGGTCAAATCTCTAAAGATTTGTATTTGTATACAAGAAAATTTCGAGACACATTTACAAATCTCTAAAGTAAATTTGTATTTGTATATACAATCTTTAATTTGTATATTTAACTACTAAACTCTAGTTGCGTTCTGTAATTAGACGAACTTTATTTATTCATTTACCACCTTAATTTTAAAACAGTTGATCCTTATTGACTTGAAACTCCCTTTAAGAAAATATTTATGAGGGGTTTGTTTTACCAAATTAGTCTTATTAATTATGTTTTGATAATATAAATTTGAGTATATATATTTTGTATAGTCATTTAATAATACTAGTTTTTGCTTGTTAATCACACACTTGTTCGTATTTTTTTTTTATAAAATAGTTATTCCTCATTCATGTGGGGAATTGTTGGGGTTTTAAGAGATGTGAATGAATAATGAATAAGTGTTTTTTTCGAAAAGACACCAAGAGAAAGGATGTAATTTGAATAGACACATTTTCAGTTTGGATGGTTATGACCTTTCCAATGGGTTGCGACTTTTTTGAAGAGTTGCACCTTTATGAAGGGGGTACCTTTATGAACCGTGCACCTTTATGAACTATCGTTTTTCTTCGTGAAGCAACACCTTGATGGCTATAAATACCTGAAATTTTCCTCAAGTATAGACATGAAATTTTGAAGGCAAAAAAATACTCCTCTTTCTTGAAAAAACTCTAGTGTGATTTGCTATCGTTGAGTGCGTTCGTAATTCGACAGAATTAGATTAGGTACTGTTATTTTATCGAAGTGATTCATTTTATCCTGGGAGGATATATTCCGCAGGTACTTAAAGGGAATAATTTCCTTAAGGACACACCGTGAATTTGAATCTTTCTGTTTCATCTCTTTTTCTTAAAGTTGGTTTTACTATTTTTTCATAAAATAGTTTGAATTTCAGAATGATAGTTCTTCAACTGTTTGAACTTCTGTTTGAAGTTCTTGAAACTTCATTTTGATAGTTCATAAGTTGGTTGAACTTGTGTTGAAGTTCCTAACATTTGATTTTTCTATTTTCAAGAAAATAGCTTGAACTTCATTTTTGGTTGTTCATAAGTTGGGTTAAACTTATTATTAAAAGTTTAAAGTTTTAAATATAGAATTTAAATTTCATTTGATTGTTCATTTGTTAATTTGAACATGTGTTTAAAGTTATTATTGAAAATAAATAAATTTTATCAAATCCGAAAAAAAAACAAAGTATTAATTCGAAACATAATTTAGATGCATTATCAACATCTAGTCCTCATTTTACCCTGTCAAAGAAAGATTTTCTTGCTGCATTGAAGTCTGGAAATGAATCAACCAACAATCCACCAATTAGGAAGACAACTTTATATTCACCAATTAAGAAATCAACTTTATCTTTTCCTCAGGTCGACCAAATTTGCAAGGTATGTCTGGCTAAATTTTGGACTTTTATTTAAAACCGTTATTATTTAAATTGAGAAGTGTTAAAGTTTATAAAATACTCCTTTTCCTATTTTTTCAATTGATGAGATTATCATTAAACTTACGACATAGCGCCTTCATCTTTCAGGCTAGAGAGTTTGAGAGAATAAGATCAATGATTCCAAGTAAATTTTTATCACTAGTTTGAGAAATAAGATTATTCTTTATTGATGAACATTTTTCTTTATAATGAATTTATATTTGGTAGTATCGTAGGACGTGTTGTAGGATTTGCACATCTGATATTGTTGTGTTACTTATGATTGTGCATTAATTTTTGCTTTATTTGTAAAGATGTTTTGATAAAATTAGTGGTCTAAAGTCAAATTTAATCAGAGGCCTTAAAAATATACATAAACATAATAAATAAAAAATTAATATTATTTTTTTATTTATTCATAATTGGTGTTTTTAGTGTAGTTATTATATTCACATAGTAATACTATTATTATTTATAATAGTAAGGATTGATTCAAGTTAATAATACGCTAGCCATGAATTTTCAATATATTACCTTGGATGTTATCGTAAACATATTATTTATTACTATAAAGATTTGAGTACTTAATTCAAAATTTTGAAACATTTCTACTGAATGATGAAAGATTTTTTTACTATATTCAATATGGTAAAAAAGAAAATAAAATTATAAAATTAACAATTAAAATTTTTTGAGACCTTAAAATTTTGAGGGTCTAAAACAAAGATTTTACTAGTCTCACCCTTGACCCATTCCTGTTCATTTGTAGATTGATCACGAGTTATTTCTTTATAATTCTAGAACTATGATGAAATCTGAGTAGCCAGGGCAAAAAATGAAGTTATATACTTATAGTTAGCCTTGTATTAAGAGTTTCCTGGCAATATCCTGATCTTATTTGTATTAACCTTTAGTAATTTCAAATGGTGTATTTAATTGTGTTGGTAGCATTGTGATTAAGTATATCAAGTTTGTATTTTGTTTATTCCATTTAACCAGAATGTTGATTATAGTCTCTGCTAGTGATGTATGGTTTTCAGTTTGAATTTTTCTTACTCCAACCAGTTTAGACTAGCATTAGTAAGTAAACTAATATAACCGCACGTCACTCGCAAGTATAATGTTTAATTATTTAAAATTAAATAATTTTGTTTGTTGTGAAAATTTTTAATGAAGTGTAAAAAGTTCATTTTTGCATTTGTCATGCAGTTACTCTTTCTCGAGAGACACATCAATTTGAACCACATTTGTTGTACAATTATTTTTTTTTTCTGTATTCGAAATCTTTTCTTGTATTTAAAGTCAAATCTTTACAATATCATTGATTACATTTTTATTCATACTTAAACTTTTAAAAATTTGGTACTTCTTAAGTTTTTCTTATTCTAATACTTCTATATTTATTTTTAGATTTGTCAAATCTTCTTAAACTCAAATTTAGTTGATTTAAAATTATTAAACTAATGGAAAAAGTATTAGTTGTCATTCATTTTGATGACTTCGAATAACAAAATATTTTACCATAAATATATTGTATTAATTTTTAACTTTTAAATATTAGAAAAAGATAGTGTAAAGATGATTTTGTCTAAAACAAAAACTTTTAATAAAGGATAAAAAGTTCAAACAAGATTTTTAATGACCTTTACACTTTTAATATTAGATATAGATAAAGATAGATTACAGATTATAGATTATAGGAGAAAATGATCAAAAGCCCCCCAAACATTTACCCCAAATCTCAACTACACACTTATACTTTGCGGGGGCTCCTATATCCCCCTGAACTATTTTAAAGTGAAATTATTACCCCCAAAACCTGACAACTAGTCATTTTGGATAAGGTGTGATGTACACGCCAACAGTATTTTGACACGTATTTTTTTTGTTTAAAATTAATTTTTATTTACTTTCTTTTCCATTTTTATCACTTTTTATCATTTTTCATCATTTTTTCATCATTACTTTTCATCTTTTTTCTTTTTCAAACTTTATTATTCCTACTTCTATGCAAAAAAAATTTCGACGACCTTGAAGTGGAAAATAATGAACAATATCGAATTTAAAATTTTCAACGATCTTGAAGTTGAAAATAATAAACAACATCAAATTTGAAAATTTTCGACAACCTTGAAGTGAGAAACAATGATCATATCAATTATTAAATTTTCGACGGTCTTAAATCCGGAAACAACAAACAATACCAATTTCAAAATTTTCAACGACCTTGAAGCCCAAAACAATGAACAATACGGAATTTAAAATTTTTGATGACCTTAAAGTTGGAAACAATAGAGAATTTTAAAATTTTCGATGACCTTGAAGTCGAAAATAATGGACAATACTTATTTTAAATTTTACGACAATCTTGAAGTCGAAAATAATGGACAATATCGATTTTGAAATTTTCGATGATCTTGAAGTCGGAAATAATAAACAACGTCGAATTTAAAATTTTCGACAACCTTGAAGTGGAAAACAATGAACAATATCAATTTTAAAATTTTCGACGATGTTAAATTCGAAAACAACGAAGAATGTCAATTTTAAAATTTTCGACGACCTTGAAGCCGGAAACAATGAACAATATCGAATTTAAAATTTTCAATAACCTTAAAGTCGGAAACAATAGAGAATTTTGAAATTTTCAATGACCTTCAAGTCGGAAATAATGGACAATACCCATTTTAAAATTTACGACGACTTTGAAGTCATAAATAATGGACAATATCAATTTTAAAATTTCTGACAATCTTGAAGTTGAAAACAATGAACAATACCCATTTTGAAATTTTCGACGAATTTGAAGTCGAAACTAATCGATTTTGTGCTTGGAGATAAGAAAAACGATAGTAAATTAATTTTGGATGTCATTGATGAGTTCTTGGGTGTCATTGTTTGTAAGAAAGAAGAAGAAGAAGAAGAAGAAGAAGAAGAAGAAGAAGAAGAAGAAGAAGAAGAAGAAGAAGAAGAAGAAGAAAGATAATGAATAAAGAAAAAGAATAATTAAAAATGAAAAAAAAAATGAATAAAGAAAAAGAATAATTAAAAATGAAAATAAATAAATAAAGAAAATAAAGAAATATTAAAAATATATATTTTTTTTAAAAAAACCGTTCTCACTCTCTTGTCATGTCAGTATTCAGGGATAATAATTCCACTTTAAAATAGTTCAGGGGGGTTATAGGACCCCCACAAAGTATAAATGTGTAGTTGAGATTTCGACTAAAGATTGAGGGTAATAAACCATTTTCTCTAGATTATAGATATAGATATAGGGATGATATTGAAAGAACATAATAAAATTCTCTTGATTTCATAAATGGAACAACTAAATTAAAACAAATATTTTCAGAAGAGTACCAACTATTTTGAAAAGGAGGAAATATCAACTAAACGTTAGCTATTTCTCAAATTTTATCTAGTTTAATTGTTCAACAACCGAAAGATCAAAAGTGCAATTGCTCCTTTTGAAAAAAAAATAAGAAAAAGAAAAAAAGTATCTTCCAAAAAAAAATTAATTGAAAGTAAAACTTAAAGTTAGTACAAAATAAATTACTAATCTAAATTTTACATGAAAAAGAGAAGAAACCTAAAAGGATATTGTTGCCCTTAATGAAACAAGTACTTGTACTAGTTCAAATATTATTTACAGGAAAAAGATACCACATGGTTATTTTTAAATTAAATAGCTAAAGTTTGATATTTTGTCAAAAGTAGTCCGTCGATTATTTTATTTTTATATTATAGTCATTTTTAATTTGGATCATTTTATCCCATGTAGTTCATGTACAGTTTATATATTATATTGATACAGTTCATATACAATGCTGATACAATTTTCAACTTGGGTCATTCGGATCTTTTCTAAAAATATTTAAGTTTTTTTTTGCTACAAATTTTTTAACTGAAAATTATTCTGCTTTCTTTTTTATTGTTTAAAAATAATAATTGAATATAATTGTAATAAAAACGATATAATTGTTATATAGAATATGTATCTATATAAGATATATGTATAGAAATTTTATAATTCTATCAAATATGTATTTGTATAAAATATATATAAAAATATATATAGAAAGTGTATTAAAAATTATATATTTGTTGTATAAATTGTGTAAAAAAAAAATTATACAATTAATGTATAGATTGTGTATCGAAACTATATAATTTCCATATACAATATTTATATGTATAAGATATGTATAGAAACTGTATAGAATATGCATAGAACAAACCAACAAATTAAAATAGCTAAAAAATAAAATTTAAATTTTATGGCCATTTCTTTGAATTAATTTCGGCCGAGTGGCCATTTGTGTCCTTTTCCCTAGTAACAACTATGCCAATTTTCAGACGCCTCTACCTAAACGTGAACGTTGAAGAACATGAAGAGATCTTAATTTTTGCATATAGCAACTATGGCCAAATAAGCATGGGCAAATCTTGGTGCAAATATTTAGTGTTTTGACAATCATTAAATTTTACGTAAATTAGATATAATTAAATAAGATATGCTTAAAAGTTGGTACATGACAGATAAAAGCACCTTGAATCCAAGAAGAAAGTTAGGTACTTTGATTTCCAAGCGGAATCGTAAAGCTTTAGATGTCAATATGTGTATTCGAACCTCCCCAAATATTCACGACCCTTAAATTCTGATTTCGTCATTGCAAACAAGTACTATTTCCTCAATCAATGATGAAAAAATTACTGGAGTTTCTTCCATTTAATTATCAATTTAAAAAATTTGATGATGATAACAAAATAGAAGAAAGTTACACTAAAGTACTAAACGTTATGCCACATTATACAATTTGTGATATATCATTATGGAATTGATACTTCTTCGTTGAAAACTTATACTACGTAGCTAAGTATTAACTTTTTTTGTGTGTATATATATTACATATTGGCACTCTTGACTTTTTCGTGAATTTACTTCTTTGTATTTGATACCCCTTAGTAAAAATTTTGACTCCGCCATTTGTATGAGATATTTTGCCAGTTTCAGGATCAGGGTCATTTCTGAAAGTTTGTTGATGCTTCGAATGAGAAACACAGTCAGAGAATTCAGAACGAGTAATCTAATTTAGTATAAGTTTTATTTTTCTTTCATATGTAATACGAAATTCAAGGTATAATTAGAAGCAAATATGAACAGGTATATTTGACACTACTAATCCATATGGCAATTTCTAGATTATAAATTATTATATGGGTCAGTATTTTGTATTAACAAGTCATATTAATATTCCTATGGATTGATACACTTACATATTTGTAGGAAGAATCTTTTTGTATCATCAAGACAAACAATTAATTAAGAAACTATGATATCACATAATTGTTGAATAAGAATAATGTTTCAATCACCTACATTTAATTAGAAAAATAACCTTACCTATAAAACGGAGAATTAACATATTTTTTTTCCGTAGAAAGAAAATCGTGCAAGCTTAGCCAAAATAGATAATATCATGTTAATGTGAGGAGTATTTTTGAGTGGATTTAGTCCAACAATTGATATTAGAAAATTTATTTTTAATCTGTTAATTATTAATAGTATTTCTGACGATGATCTTTGTGATGTAAGGTGAAAATTTTTACCACAAATTTATGGAACTATATTGCACGTTAAGTCTCTTTTTTTTTTTTTTTTGTGGTGGGGGGCGGAACATGTTAAATCATGTAATTATGCATGTTATGTTAAATTTAATTATCCATCAAACTCTTCACATTCAAATGATGTGATATTAGTTCTTTTTCCAATCACTAATTTTGTTTTTCCAATCATCACTAATATATTTCAAAAGTCAAATTAACATCTTAATTAAACTCCAAATTTAAATTAAACATCATTGTCGCATGAAATAGAGAAATAGCAAAGTATCATATTCATATGAGAGACAATGATAGAAGAATTTATTCTTTTATTATAAAGTAAGGTCAATTTCTCAACTGAGCAAAAGGACAATTGTCAAAAATACCTACCAAAAGCCAAGAGAACAAAATAAAATCTGATTTTTCAAACTTTATCAAATTAGGATATTGAAGCATACAACGGAAACTCAAACGAAAAAAAAACGGAAAAGGTTCAAAAATACTCTTGAACTATCTAAAATGGATCAAAAATATTCCTCGTTAGTTTTTTGGTTCAAAAATACCCCTCTGTTAAATATTTGGCTCAAAAATACCCTTCTCTCTAACAGAATTCCACCAAACATGTCACGTAGGCAAAAAAGGCCACGTGGCCATTCCACATCACCATCCACGTGTGCAATTTATTTTTAATTTACACAATATAATTTATTATATGACCCAACCCAATATAAAAAGGGACCCGACCCGAAGTGAAAAAACAAATGATAAAGAATCGGGTCTTTCTCTTTCACTTAATCTTCTCTCTCCTGAAAGAAAAATACTTCTAGGGTTCACTGCTGCTTGCATTCAATCGAAAAAGGAAAGATCCATTGTCTCAATTTTAGGTTCACTACGGCTGGTTATGGTATAAATTGTTTATTGGATTCGAAAATCTTTGGTGGTGACTCGAGCTTCATTTGTGATATTCTAAGGTTTCTCATGGCTTCTTATGGTATAAATTCCCTATACTATTTACTTTACTGATTTGAGATTATATGAGTTTGTTTTATAGTATCTAAATCTGATTACGTATGTCTTGTATCAAGCTATTTGTGTGATCGCAATGTTCCTTTTTCATATTTTATTATTTGTTGCTAGTTGAGAGCTTTCTTTTTCTATATTTTTATTTTAAGGGTAATAAATATGTGGTCCTCTATGTTTTGTTGTTTTTTAAGTTTTGAAGTTCACCAGTAAACGCTTTATTTATGTTTACCAGTAAACAAATTTAAAATTTTACTTTTATGATGTCGCTCTCTAGTATGATTTATGTATTTTTTTTTTAGACAACTAAATATGAAAGATTTGTTTGTTGACTCCTAAATGAAAACTTCAAAGTTATTCATTTTTTTGCTGTTGATGATTTTGAAGTATCTGTTTCTGCTCCAGCTTTAGTCTGCATCCTGAAGAACACATCTTTGAGTGTGAATATGGTACTGATGCTAAATCGAAAACTGATTCTACTAATCATGGTGAGTCAAATTATGAGGAGAATAACTTTGAGGAGTTAGACACCATAAAGATGCAACAGATTAGAAAAGTGAATGACAAACTTGATCATTACAAAGAACTTCATCTTTCAATGACTTTTAAGGATAAGAAAGAGGCTAAAAGAGTTGTGGATCTCTATGCCTTGGCAAATAAGAAACCACTTAGAGTGAAGCAAAGTGACAAAACAAGACTGAGGTATATATGTGAGGATGGTTGCCCATTTGTCATTTTAGTTTCACTAGATGGTAAGGGTCCAGGATTTAAGGTTAAAACGTTAATTGAAAAGCATACTTGTGAGGATGCATTTACAAATCCTAGAGCCACCACATCTTCTTTATCCCAATATTTCAAGGGTAAAGTGCAAAATAATCCTAAGTTCAAAACCAAGGATATGAGACAAGACTTTGATGATCAATTTAATTTGAATGCTAATCCCTCAATATTGAAAAGGGCCAAGAGGATGGTACTTCAAAAAATGGAAGGAAGCTTCTTAGATGAGTACAACAAGTTAGAGACTTACGCAAATGAGATTAGATTGAGTAATCCGGGCAGTGATGTAGTGATTAACTTATCAAAGGATGGATTAGAACAAGGGAAAAGAAAGTTTCTTAGAATGTACATATGCTTCAATGCACTAAAGTTGGAATGGGAAGAAGAATTGAGACCTTTTATTGGACTAGATGGGACCTTTTTGAGAGGCCATTGCAAGGGACAACTACTTGTGGCTATTGGACAAAATTGTGATAACTGCTTCTATCCGTTGGCATGGGCTATAGTTGATAAGGAAACATCAAGGACTTGGACATGGTTTCTACAATTGCTAGAGAAGTCATTGAATCTGAAAAATGGAGAAAGTGTCACTTTCATGTCTGACATGTAGAAGGTAAATTTTAGTTTATAAATTTCAATTTATTTCTATCTTTCCACTTATATTTTTTATGTAACTGAATATTTATTTGTGTTCCATGATCAGGGGCTGGTAGATGCAGTGAAAAATGTCCTTCCTTTAACCCACCACAGGTACTTCAAAAAGCTGTAATATTTTTTCGCTTTGTATTTTTTTTGGTTAAACATTCACTTTTGTGTTTTATAAGTATTGTGTTAGGCATATTGAGGCCAACTGGATGCAGAGGTTTAGGTCAGGAGAGATGAAAAAACTGCTTTGGTGGGCTACTTGGAGTACCTATGAAGAAGATTTCAAGGACCAGTTAAGTGCACTTGGAGCATTATCAGAGGAAGCTGTCAAAGACTTGTTAAAATACAATCCAGTGAGATGGTGCAGGGCATATATGGACACTGTTTGTAAAAATCAAATGGTGGATAATAATTTTACGGAGTTCTTCAACTCTTGGATATTGAAATCAAGGGGAAAGCCAATCTTAAAGATGCTTGAAGAAATAAGAGTCAAGATAATGAATAGATTGAAAGAGAAGGAAATTGAGGTAAGCAAATGGAAGAAAGATTTTAGTCCTAAGTGCATGGAATTGTTCACTGCCAAAAAGAAGATTGCTCAATTTTTTACAGTTAACTTCAATGGTGATACTAGATATGAAGTATCTGAAAGTGAAGATAGGCACATAGTGAACTTGGTGGACAAGAAATGCACTTGTAGGTCTTGGCAACTGACTGGAATTCCATGCCCTCAAGGCTATGGAGTATAACAAAATAAAACCTGATCTTATAAAAAAAGAGATAAGTGCGTGGTATAGTAAGGAAGCTTATTTGAATACATACAAGGTCAAGTTATTGCCTGTAAGAGGTGAAAACTTCTGGAAGATTTTGCCAGAATATGCAATGGATTCACCAGATTTAGTAAAAACTGTTGGGAGACCAAAATTTAAAAGAACAAGAGAAAAAAATGCAGCAATTAAAAGAGCATGAGAATGGGCTCACACAAGAAAGAGAACTAAAATGACTTGTAGTAAGTGTGGTTCAGTAACACATAATGCAAAGACATGCAAGGTATTATCCTTGTGCCTATCTATATAAATGAATAATTTTATGAATATTTACATGAACTAATTTTATGCATTTTAATTTAGTTTGCTAAAGATGAACAAGGGGCAAGATTGAAGAGAAGAAAGGGTAGAATTAAAGAAGAAGAAAAAGTTCAAGATGATGTGTATGACATTAATAGCTCAGCTCCTCAACCAACACAAGAAAGAGAGGACCAACGGTATGAACCATTTGGTCCAGCTAGTGAACTCGAAAATAATCCAGATTTAAGGCCTAAAATTGTTCCTGAAGCTACAAGGTTGGTGGTGAGGCAAACTCTTTTCAGCTACTTCTGATAGCAGATTGATAGGTTTTAGAGGTGATTTTGCTGGAGTAAGTGAGCCAACAGATTTGTCTTATTCACCTTCTAAGCTTACTTGGAAAGGAAAAAAAGTTATCACTAGCAATCACTTGGAAAATACAAGAGAGATGAAGCTGGGAAAGTTGAAGGCTAAAAAGGCTAATGGGAGAATCCAAGTTTAATATGTTCGGACTAGTTCTATGCATTGAATGCATTTATTTTATTTTTGGTTAAAGTTGATGCAAAACATTAAAGTGCATCTGTGTTTATTTTGACTAAATTTGTGTTTATTTTGACTGAATTTGGGTTCAAAACATTAGTGTGCAGCTTTTGTGCTATTTTGGTGACTATTTTTTTATATTTCTTCCAACTGTTTTGGTGGCTGTATTGAATTATTAAATGAGTGCAGAAATTCTGGTTTGACTGTCATTTTTGTTCTGGTGGTTTTTGTTATTCTGGTTGTCGTTGCATCAGCAATATATTTATTTATACTACTTATTTGCAAAGAGTTATGCATCTTGGCTAATGATAGATATGCATTAATGCAGGTATGTTGTGGTTGGTAATGAGCCATTTCTTCCAAACAGATTATATATCACGCAATGCAACGCTATAAAAGTTTAACCAATTAATTCAAGGAAATGAAAATAAGGATAAGAGAAACAACTCTAAATAAATTTTAAAAGGAAATTATTCATTAATCAAACTCACAACATTTTCTTGTTTACAACTGCAAAGACAAGACCCACAACTCAGACAATTACAGACGCATAATTCAGATTACAAAAAAAATAATTGACAAAGGACTTTCAACAAAACAACAGTTGATCTGCATGCCCTTGTTTAACCAAAGATGTTAATCGCCTTCACCTCAGGTTTCTTCTCCTCGTCTTTCGGAACAGTTATAGTGAGCACTCCATTCTTTATAGTTGCCTTAATTTCTCCTGTTTTCGTCTTCTCCAGCAGTCTAAATCTCCTTAAAAATTTTCCACTGCTTCTTTTCATACGGTGCCACTGATCATTCTTCTCCTTTTATTCTGTGCTCCTCTCACCGCTTATCTATAAAATCTTCTTTAATTTCAGCTTTCACTTCATCTTTCTTGAAATAGGGAAGCCTTCAATGGATCAGATAAGTCGAGGAAGAATGGGTCAAAGATGTTGCTCCTACGACCACCGAAGAAGCTTCGAATCAGAGAGAAAATGATAGTAGTGTTTAATTTGCTGATATAAATAAGAGAAAATATAGTGTAATTTATAATTTGTTGGTAAAACTTATTTTCTACTTCCGTATTATATACTACTATTATCAGGTAAAGACCGACCAAAGGCATATGAAATCATTACTGGTTATAAAAAAATTTGGTGTACCGAATTCATATCGTGGTGTTGTTTTTAGTTCCTGCAGAGCAGGAGAAATCTCTTTTAGCAACAGTTCATCAATATTTATCCCAAAAGATAACTTACATTATGGTCACAATAGTGGTATCATCAAAGAAAATACATGAATATATAGTTGTGAATATGCTTAGAGACTAAGAAACAATGGCACACAAAGAATAAATGTTAAAAAATTCATCAAAATCAAATATGAACCCATCATAACAAATTTAAATTGAATGAAGTAAAAGCCGTAGTGAGTAAATAGCACAATATCAAAAGTTTAGACTACAACATTGTGTTCAGTCACCTACTAATAATATATTAATTCGTACTCAAATTTTACTAGCCATGCCAACTTTTTACAAAGAGTTTTCATATATTGTGACTTTTAAGAAAAGACAAGCATTCTCAGAATCTTGAAAGCCTAGACTTCATACAACCCCTAGATGTTCATTTTCTGTCTCACCAGTGAAGATGATTAGAAAGCAGAAGGAAGTTCTATTCACCTACGTGATCTTTCTTGGGATAGTAAATTCTAACCTCCACATATCATGAAAACTATTACACAGGTTCACAACTCGATCAACATCCACGGACATGAATGTCTGAATCTCTCCTTCAGAAAATCTTGTTCTCTCTGCCAAACTAATAAAAAGACAATTGAAAAGAAAAAAGGCATTTTTAGTATCAATATCTTGTAGATATAAAACTTTCACTTAAGAGCTGAAGTTTGACAACTTAGAAGCCCTTTAGGTTTTAAATAGTGGTAGATACATGGACACACCTATACAAGAACAAAAGTCTATATACCACTCTCCCCTATGACCATTATACTTTGGAAAATATAAATGGCAAGGTACTCTCCACCTGAATGCATAGCATTTTACAAATGCGACTTGGCCCTCCTACCAAATTTTTAAGTTTTGAAGAATGGCAGAACAACCTTTACATGAAACAGTAATATCCAATGTATTATGTTTCTCACTAGTCACTCTAGACAACAAAAATTAGTTTAATAACAATACTCAAATCACTGTCAATCATACCCTTCACTAGTCACTCCTAATGTACTTGCTTTAACCAAACACAAAATTGGTGTAAAATTTTCAACCCAAACTTCAAAAAATTATAACCTAATAGCAAAATTTCGAAAGGGGAATGAACTCACAAATGAAGCTCGAGTATCCACCAAAGATTTTCGAATCCAATAAACAATTTATACCATAACCAGCCGTAGTGAACCTAAAATTGAGACAATGGATCTTTTCCCTTTCTATTGAATGCAAGCAGCAGTGAACCCTAGAAGTATTTTTCTTTCAAGAGAGAGAAGATTAAGTGAAAGAGAAAGACCCGATTCTTTATCATTTGTTTTTTCACTTCGGGTCGGGTCCCTTTTTATTTTGGGTTGGGTCATATAAAAAATTAAATTGTGTAAATTAAAAATAAATTGCACACGTGGATGGTGATGTGGTATTTTTCAACCTTTTCCGAAAAAAAAAATACTTTTTTTCATTATTCCCTTTTTACCCTTCCTTTGAGTAGTAGTACTATAAAAAAAGAGAAAATGGTCTGTTACCCCCCAACCTTTAGTCGAAATCCCAACTACACACTCAACTTTTTAATGTGACCTATTACCCCCCTGAACTATTTTGAAGTGAAATTATTATCTCCCTGAACTATTTTAAAGTGGAATTATCAAACCCCAAAAACTGACAACCAGTCATTACAAATATGGTGTGATGCACGCGCCGCCACATCATTTTTTATTTTTTTACTCTAAAAAAATTAATAATTTAACTTTATTATTTCTTTTTTTCTTCCCCATTTTCCATTTTAATTATTATTTTTCTTTCTTCTTCTTCTTCTTCTTCTTCTTCTTCTTCTTCTTCTTCAATGGCATCCAAGAACCTTATCTTTCTTTTTCTTGTCTAATTATATTGGCAATGCTATTTGGAACTAATGATTGGTTGAATGACTGTTGTTCATCAGATCTTAGGTCACTTGATTTCCCTTGCGGCAGCAGTAGAATCCTTTGCCTAAGGGAAGATATATTGCACATGGATGAGCAGCTAGACATTTTAAGCTGGATAAGGTGATTTTTCATGAAGTTCAACAACAATCTAGAAAAAACAATGACTTTTCTCTTCTTTTAAACACGTTTCCACGAGCTGAGGATGATGACTATGTTCCATATTGTGAAATCAATTTTGATTGGGCAGACGACTCAGTTGAACAGACAACTTATGAGGAAACACCCAATGCTTCTGCTCCTGTTGCGTCTGATTTTGACTACTCAATAGAGCCAAAATATAATCTTGAATCCTCAAACACCCAAGTTCTTAAATTTTTTCAAGTTAATTCGGGTTCAATGACATTTCTTCTTCAATAGCATCCAAGAAATAATCAATGAAATTCAAGATTAATTTATCATCTTTCTCATCTCCTCATTCAAGAATTCAAGTTCTTCGTTTTTTTTCAAGTTTTTTGAATCGGAGTTTCCATCTTCCTCATTCAAGAATTTATTAATCGGAGAACTCTTATTGTTTTCTTAGTTCAAGTGTTTCTTGATTTCGGTTTTGTTGCAAAAAGAATTTCTTGGTTTCGGAAAAATCCATTAATGAGGAAGATGAAGAACTCCATTAATGAGTTCTTCAACTTTTGTTTTGGAAAAGAGAAGAAGAACACATGACATGGCAATATTTATTAATAAAAAATAATATTTATTAAAAATAATGATGTGGCAATAAAAAAATAATAATTTTAAAGTGGAAAAAAGTTAACTGACGCACTTATGGGCGCGTGTAGTCACGTCCAGTGACACGTCAGCAATTGGGGGGTAATAAATTTGATAAAAATAAGTTCAGGGAGGTAATAAGTCACATTAAAAGGTTGAGTGTGTAGTTGGAATTTCGACTAAAGGTTGGGGGAGGGGGAGGGGGGGGGGGGGGGTAACAGACCATTTTCTCATAAAAAAAGGAAGCATTTTTTTTCCTTTTTTGTTTTTTTGCCTTGAACAACAATAACCTCCTAATTATTTATCTAAGCTAATCTTAATAAATTAATACTAATTAAACTAAATTAAATCCACATAAAATTGCTAGAATTTGTGTACCACAACCTTCATTTCTCCACCATTTTCACTACTACAACTCTCGGATTTTTCGTCTTCGGTACTCTCCATGATCGATCACCGTGCTGACCGGTCCCTCGGACATTGGATTCAGGTGAGGTCAATTTCTGCAAAAGGAATTTAAGGGAGATATAATAGGGGCCTATTAGAGCAATGAAAAATCTAAAAGCCTATTGTCTGTATTTGTGATGCAAACTTCGACAACGTGACTGCATCGAATAATCTTCTCTGACCACTTCCAACACTGGAATAGAAAAAATCAATCTTTCTCATTTCTCTTTATCTTATTTTCAGAGCATTTATATATATAAATAATATAAAATTAAAGATAAATTTATAAAGAATAAAGAGTCACACAACTAATTGAGCTAATTATCTAAAGATTATTAAACGTTGGCGAAATAGTCTCGTGGATCCTTCTACTTGTTCCGATTTGTAAAGTGGACACTTTTACTTTAGCCCTTTGTCATCTTAACCCCTCAACCCATCAAAATTCAATATTTTAAACCCTTCTTATGCATATGTGGCATTAAAATGTTAAGTTAGCAAAACGCATGTCAGAGTTGGCAAGACGCGTGTTTACATGCATTTTTTAAGCGCGTGGTTTGGTATTTTTAGTTTAAAAATATTTTTAAAAATTTTAAAAATAATAAATTTTAAAAAAAGGTTTTAAATTTCAGCCCACTCCCCCAACCCTCTCCCCTGGTCCAGCATCCCCCACCCCCTCCCCCGTTCCCCTACCTCGTCCAACAACCACCCCCGTCCAGCACCCCACCACCTCGTCCATCATCTCCCCCCCATCCCTCACCCCCGTCCAGCATCTCCCCACACCCCCACCCTCGTCCCGCACCTCCATCTCCCCCCTCCCCCAACTCCCCATCCCTATCCAGCACCCTCCACCCCATCCAATATCTCCTCCCACCCTCGTCCAACACCCCCCACCTTGTCCAACATCTCTCCCCACCCCCATCTAGCACCCCCTACCCTATCCAGCATCTCTCCCCACCCCCGTCCAGCACCCCACTCGTCCAACATCTCTCCCCACCCCCATCCAGCACCCTTCACCCCCCTCCCCCAATATAATATATAAATTTTATAATATTATCAATTTTTGATTTATTATAGAAATTTTATAATATTATAAAAGAGAGATGAATTTTTTAATCAATTTTTTAATATTATAAAATTTATAATCAATTTTATTAATTTATTTTTTTAATAATAAAAATAATAATATTTTAATATTATAAAATTTTCTTCAATATTTTAAATTTAAAATTATTTTTAAAAATTAAAAAAATTATAAATTTTATAACATTATAAAAGAGAGATGAATTTTATTTTAAAAAATAAATTTTAATTTATTATTTTATTTTTTATTTAATATTATTGATTAATAATCCAACAAATTAATTAATAAAGATATTATGACATGTCAATGATGTGGATATGACGTGAGATTTCTGTAAGGAGAGTGAGTCACACACATGGTCAGAAGGGTTCACAATGTTGGATTTTCTTGGATTGAAAGGTTCAGATGATAAAGAGCTAAGTAAAAGTATCCACTTTACAAACGGAAATTAGTATAAGGATTCATCAGACCATTTCGCCGTAAAAGTTCTATTACAGGTTGGCTTGGTCATTTTGATTTTAGTTTGGCACTCCCTAAACATTTAAAAGAGAAAAGCGTTGATTTTTCCAAGTTTAGTTTCTTGGAAAAGACAAATTATTGGGCCTCCATAATTTGTTTGAGATGCATGCAAGGACAATTTCTTTTACAGCCCAATTTTAGCCTATTATCAATCCAAAGAATTATGGGCTTAATGCAAAGGTGGATCCTCGACCTCCCCCATTTCTGTGGCCCATTTTTTCTAAAAAATGAAGAAAGAAGAAGAATTACTTTAATTATTTAATGAAAAAATTACGTGGAGTAGAAAACATCAAATCATAATTATCAGGTGTAACTAATGTTTAAAATAATTATCTGGCGCAACTATGGTTTAGATTAAATAGTTAAATTTACATTTCTTTGTATTTGTATATTTCGGATTCATTACAAATCTCTAAAGATTTGTATTTGTATACAAACAAATTTCTGGGATCATATGCTTAAGTGAAATTGTATTTATATATACAATCTCCAATTTGTATATTTAGCTACTAAACTGTAGTTACATCCTGTAATTAGGTAAACTATGGTACCTCATTTATTGACTAAATGTTAGCGATTTTTGAAATTTTGCCTAGATTAATTGATCAACAACTCAAAGATCAAAAATGCAATTGTCCATTATGAAAAAAAGAGGGGGATAAAAAAGCTTCTTCCAAAAAAAATTTATTGAAAGAAAAACTTAAAATTTGTCCTTGGGCAACAAGTTTCCAAAATATAGTACTAACCCAAATTATATTTTATACAAAATAAAAAGATATATTGTTGCCCTTAATGCAACTAAGTACTTGTATTAGTTCACTTATTATTAACAACTCTGACAATTTTTAGAGACCTCTATTTAAACGTGAAATTAGCTGAAATATTTGGTGTCTTGACACCCGTTAAATTCTATGTAAATTAGGTATAATTATATAAGGAATGTTTAAAAATTAGTATAGGATGGATAAAAGCATCCTTGATTTCCAAGCGGAATCTTAAAATTTTAGGAATCAATATGTGTGTTCGAACCTTCCTGAGTATCTACGATTCCTGAATCCTGAGTCCGCCATCATAAACAAGTATTATTTCCTATATTAATATGATGAAAAAATTACTAAAGTTTCTTCCGGTTAATTCTCAGTTTAAAGAATCTAATGATCATAACAAAATACAAGTAAGTAACACAAAAGTACTTCAAGAATTACTTAACATTATGCCACATTATACAATTAATGATATATTTTTAGGGGATCAGTAGCGGAGCCACATGTAATTGATTGGTGTCGATCAGCACCTCTTCGTTGAAAACTTATAATATGTGGCTAAGTAAAAATATTTTTTTATGTGTATATATTACACGGATCAATATTTTGTATTAACAAGTCATATTAATATTCCCACGGGTTGAATATGCTTTCATATTTGTAGGAATAATATTTTTGTATCATCAAAGACAAACAATTAATTAATTTTAGCCAGGTTATATTGATGTTATAAAGGCTATGTATCTTGGCAATGCCAATTTTTAATTTCTTGAATGAACGAAATTTTGATATCACATAATTGTTAAATAAGAATTATTTTTCAGTTACCTACACTTAATTAGAAAAATAACCTTACTAGATGGAAAATCAACAAATTTTTTGAACCTCAATCCGAGTTTCTTAAGAAGAAAATCGTGCAAGCTTAACTAAAATGAATAATATTATCTCTTGTTAAGAGTAATTTTGAACGATTTTATCCCAACAACTGATATTAAAAAAAATGTTTTTAATCTGTCAATTATTAATAGTATTTCTGACGTTGATCTTTGTGATATAAGGTGTAGATCTTCATCACAAATTTCTGGAACTATTGCATGTTAAATCATTTAATTATGCATTTTATGTTAAATTTATATTAATAGTCCATATTTGAGGCTAATAGTAATTCTAAAAGAGATTTACCAATAACATAAAAAGGGAGCAAAACAATTACTAGTCTAATGGAAAAATTAGGTGGATCAGAAAACATTAAGTTATTTATCAGGCATAATTAATATTTAAGAAAATTATCAGGCCCACTTAATATTTAGATTAAATAGCTAAATGTATATTATTTTTTTTGTATTTGTATATTTGGGGGTTTATATACAAATCTCTAAAGGTTTGTATTTGTATTTTGTATACAAGTGGTGGGGGTTCAGCGGTAAGCTTGCTTACCGTGGTGTGCCAGGATCGGGGGTTCGAAACGCCCCTCCAGCGAAGTTGGGGTGAGGGCGCGTAGGTCAGGCCCGGAGTGGTCCCCCCCTCCCCGACACCTACGGAGTAGGTATGAACCGGGTCGTCCCCTTATACAAGTGAATTTCATGGCTCATATACAAATTTCTAAACCGAAATTCTATTTGTATATACAATCTCTAATTTGTCATATTTAGCTACTAATCCCGTAATCAGGCAAATATTAGCTATGGTGCCTCATCTATTGACTAAATGTTAGCTGTTTTTGAATTAGGCTAAAAAGATTAAAGTGAAAAAGAAAGTGATTGATTCAGCCACATATAACGATTAAATACAAAAATAACTGAACTTTAATTATATGTGTCAAAAATAGAATGACTAATCTTTAAAGTGATTGATTAGGCCACATATAACGGCTAAATACAAAAATAGCTGAACTTTAATCATATGTGCCAAAAGTAGAATGACTAATCTTTAAAGTGATTGATTCAGCCACATATAATGACTAAACGCAAAAATAACTGAACTTTAATCATATGTGCCAAAAGTAATATTTATAATCTTCAATCACATATTTTTTAATTTCAATCCTAAAAGATTTCAAACGTAGCACCTTTAAAGCTATTTTCGAAGTGGATTCATGTATTTGACTGATTCTCAATATGTTTAACTAATTTTTATATTGAGTTGTTGTTTTTGTTGATGTTTACTCTTTCAAGAATTTAAATCTATCAAATTTTTTTCAATCAGTAATTTTATTTTTTTTCAATCCCCTCTAATCTCTAATATACTCTAAAAGTCAAATTAACATCTCATTTAAACTCCAAATTTAAATTAAACATCATTGTCACATAAAATAAAAGAAAGGAAGCTTATCAAAGTATCATATTCATATGAGTGGCAATGATAGAAGAAATTATTCTTTTATTAAAAAGTTATAAGGTCAATTTCTGCAAAAGGACAAAATTGTTAAAAATACCCACAAAACGCCAAGAGAATAAAATAAAATCTGATTTTTCAAAACTGTGTCCAATTAGAATATTGAAGCATACAATGGAATCTCAAACAAAACAAACACTATCTTTTTTCATTATTCCCTTTTTACCCTTCCTTTGGGTAGTTGTACTATAGAAAAAATCAACCTTTCTCATCTTATTTTTAGAGCATTTATATATTAAAATAATATAAAATTAAAGATAAATTTAGAAAGAATAAAGAGTCACACAACTAATCAAGCTAATTATCTAAAGATTATTAAAAGTTGAAAAAATAATCTCGTGGATCCTTGTATTTATTCAAATTTGTAAAGTGAACACTTCTATTTAACCCTTGTCATCTGAACCCATCAACTCATCAAAATCTAACATTTGAACCCTTCTTATGCTTATGTGGCATTAAATTGCTGAATTGACAAAACATGTGTCAGAGTTGGCAAGACTCGTGTTTACACGCGTTTTTTAAGTGAGTGGTTTGATATTTTTAATTTAAAAAATAATAAATTTTTAAAAAAATAAAAAAAGATTTTAAATTTCAGCCCCCTTTCCTCGGTCCAGCATCCCCCACCCCCTTCCCCGTCCCCCCACCACGTCCAGCACCCACCCCTCATCCAGCACCCTTCCCCATCACCTCCTCCCCCCTCCCTGTCCAGCACCCCACCACCCCGTCCAACATCTCCCCCGCTTCCAACCCAGCACCCCCATCTCCTATGCAGCATCTCCCCCTCCCCCAATATAATATATAAATTTTATAATATTATCAATTTTTAATTTATTATATAACTTTTATAATATTATAAAAGAGAGATGAATTTTTTAATCAATTTTTTAATATTATAAAATTTATAATCAATTTTATCAATTTATTTTTTTAATAATAAAAAATAATAATTTTTTTAATATTATAAACTTTTCTTCAATATTTTTAATTTAAAATTATTTTTAAAAATTAAAAATGTATAAATTTTATAACATTATAAAAGAGAGATGTATTTTATTTTTAAAAATAAAATATTAATTTATTATTTAATTTATTATTTAATATTATTAATTAATAATTCAACAAATTAATTAATGAAGATATTATGACATGTCAGTGACGTGGATATAACATCGATATGATGTGGTATTTTTTTTAAGGAGAGTGAGTCACATACATGGTCATAAGGATTCAAAATATTGAATTTTGTTGGATTGAAGGGTTCAGATGACAAAGGGTTAAATAGAAGTATCCACTTTACAAACGAAAATAAGTATAAGGGTCGTGAGATCATTTTACCTTAAAAGTTCTATTGCAGGTTGCCTTGGTATTTTGATTTAGTTTGGCACTCCCTAAACATTTAAAAGAGAAAAGGGTTGATTTTTGTGTAAACAACATAAACCCCTAGACAATAAAAATAATTACACAAAATCCCTTGTTGTTTTCTTTCTCCTTTTTTTTTGCAAACATACTCATACATTCGGTCACATATTATACATTGGTCGAATGTATGATGTAACAACTAATCCTATATTTAAGGTTAGAGAATCTTTAATTATTTTACAGTTTTCTAATTAAAGGCAGTAATTAGCCAATATTAAATCGTTTATTGATAGAACATGTAACTGATATTTGAATTTTAAAATTTTTGTTATACATAATTTTTTTTCCTATGATTCACGATCTGAAAAGTTAAAAAACAACCACTTTCTTCTACACCCGTTCTTCAAAACTACTAAAATCTTCTTCTACATACGATCTTCAATACTAATAAAATCAATATGAATATCCCCGTATTGTTGCAACATTATGAAATTTGGGAGTCAGAAATTAATGATACGTCATACAAAAGTGACGCAATAGTAATTTCGGTAAATGCGGACGAGTCGGTCACAATCGCAGGACTTGCGGTTTCTTTCCAAAGGAGTCATGAAGAAAATAATATGGTTTTCTATGTGCGGATGCTTTGAATGGTTTTGGTTGTATAAACATTTTTTATTAGTTTTTTTTTTTGAATGCTGGAGCAAGTAATATATTTTTTTTTTATTGATTATAGATGTTAATTTCTTTAATCAATGATTTATATTAGTATAAAAATTTTATGCTTTTTCTCTATAGCATAGTTCATAATCATATAACTTGAAGTTAGAACATGATTATAAATGCACATTAACTATGTAACTTACCCTCTATAGGAGTAAGTAATTGTTGAAATGCACAGTGTATTAAAATATTGTACATTAATAGTTAATGTGTAATAAATGTATGATATAACATTATACGTTTCTAACATGTATGAGGTTATTAGAAATACAATAGCAAAATTTAGCTGAATTCATTTTTTTTAAAAAAATTGTATACAGTATCATTTCAGTAAATTTACGAATGTATAATATATTTTTATACAGTCAAATCAATGTATAATAAATGTGTGTCTTTCCAGTAAACGTTTGAATGTATAATAAGTTGTTATACATTTAAAACAATGTATAGTGAAACTGTGTCATTCCAGTAGACTTACGAATGTATAATATTTGATTATACATTCGTATCAATGTATGATATAACATCATATATTATAAATGTGCATGATATTAACAATTTCTGTAATTTTTTTACAAGTAATAAACGTTTTACAACATGTATACTGTTATGTAATACATACGTTTAAAACGTATTTGTCTTTAGTTCAATGTAAGATTCACTTATAAGCAAAGGTACATAACAGGAAATATATTATGTGTTCAAAATAGAATGTCAGATTAATTAGTAATATGTTGTTTTAATCATTAACAAATAAGTGAAAGGAAAAACCCCAATAAATATTTTCTTTGGCTTTGGCCTTTAGTTTCGTCCCCCATAATTGGTCAAAAAGACAACGTAATAAGTACCCACAACGCCTAACACCAACAAGTTCATAATTGACCCAGTCCGTTAAGGGCCGTATGAAATCTGAATACATTTCAAGCCATCACTGTTCAAGATCTATACATAATAAATTCCTTCAATAAAAAATTTAAATTAAAAAAAAAAGAATTACGCAAAATAATAATCAAAGGGGTTTTTGAATTTGATTTTATTTTGTTATTGAGAGTGTTTATTTGATTAATTTGAGTTTATTTTTTTTTGAAAAAAAAATAATTTTGGATTTATGGATTCCGAGTAGAGAAAGTTGAATCCGTGGTTAAGGAGAAGTGAAATGGAGAGGAAGAAGGGAAGGTAAAATTGGAATTACAGCTGCTACACATAATCATAGATGACATACTAAATAAATGGAGAGAAAAGGTAGAAAGATTTTAGAAGAAAAATATGGAGCATAATTTGGAGCAAACTATGACTGTTTGTAATATATAAGAAGGAAGAGAGAGAAAATAAAGAAGGTAGGGATTTAAGTAATTAATTTGGAATTTTTATAATTTCTTTTACAACATGGAATGTAATGTAATAAGGCAAAGTTATCACGTGTATATATGTAATTTTTTTTTCTTGATTGATTTTTCCAAGTCTAGTTTCTTGGAAAAGACAAATTATTCATTGAGTATTTAATGGGCCTCCATAATTTTTTGAGATGTATGCAAGGACAATTTCTTTTACAACCCAATTTTAGCCCATTATATCAATCCAAAGAATTATGGGCTTAAAGCAAAGGTGGATCCTCGACCTCCCCCAATTCAATGGCCCCGTTTTAAAAAAAAAAGAAGAAAGAAGAAGAATTACATTAATTATTTAATGAAAAAACTACGTGGAGTAGAAAACATCAAGTCATAATTATCAGGTGTAACTAATGTTTAAGATAATTATCTGACGCAACTATGATTTAGATTAAATAGTTAAATTTACATTTCTTTGTATTTGTATATTTCGGATTCATATACAAATCTCTAAAGATTTGTATTTTTATACAAGCAAATTTCGGGGCTTATATGCAAATTTCTAAAATGAAATTGTATTTATATATACAATCTCCAATTTTTATATTTAGCTACTAAACTGTAATTGCCCTGTAATTAGGCAAACTTTAGCTATGGTGCCTCATTTATTGACTAAATGTTAGCAATTTCTGAAATTTTGCTTAGATTAATTGATCAACAACTGAAAGATCAAAAGTGCAATTGTCCAATATGGAAAAAATAAGGGAAAAAAAAGCTTTTTCCAAAAAAAATTATTGAAAGAAAAACTTAAAATTAGTCCTTGGGCAACAAGTTTCCAAAATATAGTACTAATCCAAATTTTGCACAAAATAAAAAGATATATTGTTGACTTAATGCAACAAGTAGTTGTATTAGTTTACTTATTATTAACAACTCTGCCAATTTTCAGAGGCCTCTATGTAAACGTGAAACTAGATGAAATATTTGGTGTTCTCGCACCTGTTAAACTGTACGTAAATTCGGTATAATAATATAAGAAATGCTTAAAAATTGGTAAAGAAGGGATAAAAGCACCCTTGATTTTCAAACGGAACCTTAAAATTTTAGATATTAGTATGTGTGTTCGAACCTCCCTGAGTATCCATGATTCCTGTATCCTGAGTCCGCCACCGTAAACAAGTACTATTTCCTCAATCAATATGATGAAAAAATTACTGAAGTTTCTTTTATTTAATTCTCTGTTTAAAGAATCTAATGATCATAACAAAATACAAGAAAGTAGAGAAAATTGAAGGAAAGGTGTCTTTTAAGTCTTGAATGAAGGACTGGTGACATTAACCAACAGATAGGGTCAAACATCATTAGAAAACTTGATTAAGTTAATTGTGGACTTGATTAATATCTTCAAAACATTTTAATCTTTTCAAAAATACAAATCAACCCAACCTACACCCCTCTTCAATTCAAATAACCTCTTTCTCTCTCTTCAGTTTCTCTCAACTCTCTCCCTTCAACCCCCGGCGATAAATAGTCGGGCGAGTTTCTTTTTGACTTTCACCGTCAATCGATGTGAAGACTTCTCCGGCGACAACAACATCGAGTTCTTCGTCGTCCCATTTCTTTTTTCACAGGTAAAAAATTATGAAAAAAAAGAGGAACTTGAGCCAACTACTTTTCTAGTATTGAAATGTGGATTGAATAAAACCCTAATTTCTAGCATTTCTTCTTCTTGTTGTCGTACTGTTGATTCGAATTTATTGGTGATTTTTGGTCACAGTTGATGTTCTTAGTGTGTGTGTGAAGTGTTGATGTTGTTGGGTTAATTTGTTGTTTGTCTTGGTAAAAATGGTATTGCAACAGATAAAACATCTGATGTAACAGATGAAACATCTGATCCAGCAGATGAAAATCTGATGCAACTATGAAAATCTGATACAATAGGTGAACAATCTAACAGATCATTCATCTGTTGCGACAGACGACTCTTCAGTTTGGAAGAAATCTAAACAATATTGATCCAACAGATAACTGATTAGTGATCTATTTTTATTCTTTTCAATTGTTTACTCTTCATTTTGAAACAAATTAATGAATGTTTTTATTCTTTCCAATGGTTTACTCATCCATTGTAACAGATCGGTTATATATTGCAACAGATAACATACCTAGTGTAACAGATTAGTGATCTGTTTTTATTCTTTCTAACAGTTTACTCATCCGTTGCAACAGGTCTGTTATATGTTGCAACAGATAACATACCTGATGCAATAGTTTAGTGATATATTTTTATGGTTTCCAATGAATTACTCATCTACTGCAACTGGTCGGTTATATGTTCCATCAGATAAAATACCAGGTGCAACAGATTAGTGTTGTTTTTGTGGTTCCCACGGATTACTCATTCATTGCAACAGGTCGATTATATGTTGCAACAGATAACATACCTGGTGCAACAGATTAGTTGTCTGTTGGAACTATTATATTACTATTATGCATTAATTAATTATAATCTATGTTATGTTTCTGTTAATTTAAGATAACATCTCTCCCAAAAAGAAAAGAAATCGAATCAAGTCCAAGTAAAGAAACAAGTACAGCAGCTCGGCTACATCTACCACTCTATGAGCTTGCTTTACAAACGTTATCTCAATAAGGAGCAAAAGATAATGAACACGAGGAGGAGGAATCTTTCAAAAGAGATGATCCAAACGCTAATAGCCCTTCCGTCGAAGAGTTGGTCAAAACCTTCAGCATTGATCATTATCCTATGAGAATGCAGTGCGATAGTGCCACAAATTTAATGGGTGATCTCGTGGATAAGTCAGTCATGGAAAAATCTTTCGATGCCCTCAGAAAAATACTTCGAGAACAAAAATTGAATTCTTATTTCAGGGAAAGCTACTTTGGGCAATATCTTGATTTGCCGGAGGACAAAAATGCTCATTTCCAGATGAAAATGGTATGTGATCTTCTCAAACGCAGGTTTATGTATGAAAATAAAGATAAGATGGATGAGGTGTGGATAAATTATTGTGGCATGCCTGTTTATTTTGGTTGGAAGGAGTTTGCCATAGTTACCGGACTAAAATGTTATCCTTCTTCTCCTTATCAAGTTATACCTACTTTGAACCAAAAAAAGTACCCCGCACACCCAAAAAAGAAAAAAGCAAGTCGAGTGATCGTAATGACCTGGTGTCCATTGTTGGTCCAAACTTCGAAAACAAAAATCTGATAGAAGCGTTGAAAGGTAAAAGATTTTCAAAGAAGCACAAACAATCATTGTGCTTGGTTTGGTTTGTACATAATGTTCTTTGGGTGAGAGACAATAACAACAACATAAGCCTTGGTTTTTTAAATCTCTCCGAGGATCTTGAGGCATTTAACAACTATCCTTGGGGTTATGAAAGCTTCAAAATAACTGTCGAATAGTTGTTGACTCCATTAACGCCAAAAACAGTCAACTTATATGGCTTTCCATGGGCCTTCATGGTAAATGTTTCTTTTACCGTGATATGATTCATCATTTTTTTTATTCAATAATGCTTTTGATTTATTGGCGTTATTGTCATACCCCAAATCCCATTGGAGCGGACTGGCACCCGTAGCCGAGGAGGCCCGGGAGAACCCGTTCATAACCTATACTTTCACATTTACATTACTTATGAAAATTAGAAATTTGGGCAGCACTTCGTTGTAAATAGAAGAAAACAGTACCTGTATCAGCCCAGCAAACACGCATAAATATATATATGAACAGTAATTGGCCGTCAGAGCCATCACGTCTATCAACCAAACACTCCTATGGTTGTACAATATGTCTACAAAAGCCTCTACATAGATACACAACTGAGTTGGGGTCGGGACAAACTCCCGCCCACAAAAGACTTTTATACAAATACCAAAAGTACATATAGGGACGACTTGGGATGCCCCGAAACAACTGGAGCTCACCACTAACAACAGAATGTCCTGGCTCTTACTGCGGAGGTGTACGACCTGAAGTACCTGTTCCTGCAGGCATGAATACAGGTCCCCCGTGAGGGACGTCAGTACGGAAATATGTACTGAGTATGTAAGGCAGTGAGTATCAAGATGAGATACAAAAGATCAACAGAACCCAGATACCAGTGAATAAACAGTATGAGTAGACCACACTTAAAAGAACTGATGGGATACCTGCACATTACTTTCATATCATTACTTTCCGTAATCCTTATCAATACATAACATATGTCATACAATGGCCAACTGATCAGTGGTACTAATACAATACATCAGGGACCACCCCTGGAATAGCATATATACATAATCTTTATAATACAATGACCAACTGATCAGTGGTACTAATACAATACATCAGATCATCAATTTAAAATACAGACATTCCATTTCTTAATTCAATTAATTTTTAAGATTGGTTACTTTGTGGTCACACTTTATGGAACTTGAAACCATGATACCTCAATAGGAAAAACATGTAAATAGGTAATCAATATCATGAAAATGAAGTAGAGAATCATGGATACCTCATTAAACCATTCCGGAGTCAACAATAGTATATGGACATTTTTTTTGACTAGCCGGACATCTTAAAAGTGAAAACAAGTTCAATTGGTAGTGTCGAAGATCATATGATGTTATTATGTGTCATGTGTCGTAGGACAATGTTGGAAGCTTACTTGAGAGTGCCATGGGTCATTATTCATGCCAAAGATTAGATAGAGTATGTCTTACATACCTTGATATAACCACTTCAATACAAGTCCAACTTGACTTCCCGTACTCTTCGAACACTTATCTACAATAAGTCATTTGTGGCAAACTAGTATTAGCACCCAAACCTTACCATTTAGGTATTAACTTCACCAAATAATGTCTAGGAAGTAATCCTTTAACTCATCAATAAGAGTGCTACATACATCCTCTTATACTCTTGTTACATTCACGTATCATGCATTTTCATGAAATATCCCTCAACATCACTCTTAGCCTTTATTTCCCTTCTTAGTCACCATCCAATACCAACATGATCACTAGGCATACATAACCACTAATATAATGATATATCACCACAATTCATCCTCCATAATCCAATACAACAACTTCCATAATTTACTACTAACAATGTATACAAAACAATTCATAACTATGTTTCAAGTTATCTTCCAACATCACGACAATACTCATAATCCTTTATCAATACTTATTCATGGATAAGAATCAAGAATAAACAATATTCATACCTTAACAATGAACTCTTGTATTTAGAATCCTCCTTACATAACCATGGGGTGCTTCCCGAAGCTTTCGAGATGGTGAACACAACTACGGAACCAATTCGAATTTTCTACGGTTGAATCACAAAATATTTGAAGTTGAAATTAGGCTAGGGTTTCACCTTCTCTTAATAATTGGATGATATATGATATATATGAGGCTAAGTGTATGTTTATAAACACCAATTTTCGTCCAAGAGGTAATAGAAAATGACCATTTTGCCCTAAAAATTTAAATAAATCCCGAATCTGTCCCCAGTGGACAGTTTTGACAGGCTGAAGTAAATCGATCATAACTCTTTGCTCCGGTATCGTATTTGGGTGAAACCAATTTCATTGGAAAGATAATTCAAAGGGATTTCATTTTCATATAAAGTATACCACCCAGTTCTTCCTGTACAAGGAGTTATGATCGTTTAAAGTTGACCCAAAAATCTGTCCCACAATTCTGTTATTTTTTGATAGGCTGCAGTAAAACGGGTATAGCTCCTTACTTAGACATTGGATTTGGATGAAACCAATTTCATCGGAAATAAGACTCTCGGAGATTTTCGTCGATATATAGCAGCTCACACAGTTCTTTTTGTACAAGTATTTATGATCGTCTAAAGTTGGATTGCCTAGCTGCAGTAATTTTCCTGCAGAATTACTGTTCACAGGCTTCCCGGCCACCGATTTGAAATTTCGAATGTGCTCGCTTATATGAAATACTCCTCTGTTTTGGGCAAACTTTATATCGTTGGAAAGCTTATTCCAATACCTACACATACAACTATTGACGGGATACTTCCGAACACCATACACTTAATTTAACCCATACGCAAGCCTTTAGGACTCCATATAATCGCGATAAGTGTACGAAAAAAATTTATGGGGTGTTACAGTTATGTTATAGGCTTGGGAATTTGAAGCCATTCCTTATTTGAGACAACAAGTGAACTACCAGGAAGAAGTTTCCTATCCAAGAATTCTGAGATGGTTGTCGTCCAAAACTGATAAAAATACAAATTTTCTTAATTTTTTCAATCCCCCCAAGGAAGCAGTAAGTCCAATTCTAATCAAGTTTTTATTTTAATTAATGATTAAATGATTTTATCATCATTCTTAATATATATACTGATTTATTTTAGATTGTCTATCTGTGGCTTGTTCCGACCAACCGAGAGTTGAAGGTGCTATTTTTTCTTAATTTACGGTCTGTGCAAACTTTATTGGACCCTAAGATCGTTGATGGAATAAAAATGGAATTGTTTGGAGCAACAACCATCACAAGAAAAATAATTTTGGAGGGTGGGGCAAATGATGCTCCTCTTACAATTTTTGAAACAACAAGCCATTATGATTATGATCATAATAATTGTACATATTTTTCTCCAGATTTTTCCACATCTAGCAAATGTTCTTATGCAAATTTCAAGACGGCAAGGTGAAAAACAATGGAGTGATTAACGCTATTAATGTACTAACTGCTTCTGTAAATAAAATGACATCTAAGAGGGGTGTTATTCCATCAAAGAGGATTTCATATCCAGACACTCCACTAGAGATCAAGGCGGCTAAGAGGAGAAGGAAAGACACTTCCAAGGCATCATCAATCATCAAAAAAGCAAGATTGCAATACCTCTGTCTTTGTCTTGCACCGATGTTCAGTGTGCAAGGGCCACAAGAAAGCAGTATGAGCTGAAGAAGGTGAATGTACATCATCTGTTCCAAAAAAACAAACAGGCACATATCTGTTTCAACAGATGATACATTTGCTAAAAATTATCAAACAGATATATACATCTATTGCAACTGTTGTCTAACCTGTTGCATCAGATTCGTTATCTGTTTCAATAGATGAGTCTTATGTTGCAATAGATGGGTTATCTGCTCGAAATTATCATACTGCTCTGATTACCTATTTGAATTTGTCTCAACAAATAATCCATCTGATGCAATATAAGACGTATCTGTTGCAATAGATGGACAATCTGTTGTATATCTCTACTTAGCATTGACAATTCTATCTTTCCAGGTGGATGTCATAGTAGAAGCTACTGCCAAAAAACATAATATCACAGTTGATAATCCATCAACTGCTTCCAAAGAAGAAGAAAAAATGGAGCCTGTCAGTTTGAGAGAACGGAAGAATTACCCTTTTGAAGGGTTTAACATCTCACATGAGGCTCCAAAAAAACTAACACAGTTGATCAATAACTATTCAGAATGGATTGTCGATAGGCTGTTAAAGCATCACGCCGGCAGGTACATAAATCAATTTTATAGATATTGGTTTATACAATTCTTGTTGTAAGAACCTGACATTAACACATATAAATCATCATGTAGAAAACAAAATGACGAGTGCTACGAAGTGAACGAATCGAGTCTTGGTTTTGATATGTTCGACTTTGTTGTTGCACATCCTGAAACCAAGAATTGGTTTTATTTGATGTCACAGCCCTAAACTTGCTGGAATGATGACGTTTAAATGCCATACATATTACTATTAATTAATACTTTATTTAATTGCATTTGCATATTGATTTTTTTGTCATGTAATCCTAAATGTTTGATAATATGTGCAGCACATCGATGTCATTTTTACTACCTCCAAAAGAAGGCCAAGTTGCAAACACAAGAACAATACAGATACACAACAGGCAATTATTGGTACAAAGTTTATATCAATAATTTCTACACTATGTATTGTCAACAGCAGCCAAAAGTTTCTCGAAATGCAGAATGCTTAATCAACATCATCAAAGGTTTTAGCATTTTAGCTGACTTACCTTGGCATTTGGTTGATGAAGTGTACATCCCAATCTATTGTGGTGATGAATTCCATTGGGTGTTGGCTGTCGTCGTTCTAAAATAGAGACGCATCTGAGTTTATGACTCGATGTCGTGAAGGAGACGTTTTAGGCCATCGTCTGAGATACAAAAGCTAGCCAAAATATTGCCTACTTATCTTGATATGAGTTGCTTTTGGACCAAAAGGTTCGTACTGATTGGTTGATGATTGAAGATTATCGAGATAAAATGGCTAATCCATTTGATGTACAATATATTGACGGAATTGCTAAACAAACCATTGGTAGCCTATAAGTTTAAGTGTCATGATTTAGTTTCATTTCACAAATTTCACAACACTTGCATGAACTGCAAGATGTGGATTATCTATTTTTTTATAACGCAGGAATTGCGGTCCTTTTGTTGCTGCCTATGCCAAGTATTTGAGTGATGGATTTCAAGTACCAAATGATGGACTTGATGCCGGATTACTCCATAAAAGATATGCTGCTCTTTTATGGAAATGCAGAGAAGCGAAAGCTCAGAAGCCGTACGCAACCGACGTTAAAGATCCACGATGACCAAGGCTGAATTCCGTAGCACCGGATGAAGAACAACTTGTCCATATTGATTAGATATTTATTGCTTGAGTTTGTCAATGTAATAACCTATCTTTCTTGGTTTAACATGTTGATTTATTTATTGAGTAGATTGTTTGTAGCCATAATAATTGTTTTTACATTTCATTTATTTGTTAAGTTATTTCATGTAATTTTCGAAGGCTTCGATTTATTTTATTCTGTCTATGAATATAATTAATCCTTAGTTTTAAATATGTTAATTTAAATGGAGTACTAGATTCAAATATCGCAACAGATAATACATCTGCTGCAACAGACGATATATCATATCAGATAAATTTAGACATATGTTGCAACATGAGATGCAACACGTAGGTCATCTTCTGGAAATTATATAACAGATCTTCCTAATTTTTTGATTTGTTCCAACAGATTATCGATCAGTTACAACAGATAGATTATATGTTGCAACAGATCATATATCTGTTGCGACAGTCAGACTAAGAACATCTGCATAACACAACAGAAGACCAACCTATTCGAACGGATAATCAATCTGTCTCAACAGGTACTATATCTATTACGACAGATATAAAATCTGTTGCATTATAAAAATTCAACTTGGCCAGACATAAAAATTATTGCCACTACATATAAAGTGAATTGGCTTGAAATAATTTTTTTTTATCGTGTTCGTCTCTGTCTTTGTACATGTTCTTTTTTATACACGGACTCCAACCATTTAGTTAGTACCTCATATGCCCAGACCCATTTCATCTTTCCCACAATGGTGTCGCACACACCGGTCATTTGTGTGTTGATCAGCAAATACTCGATGTATGCAAGCAAGTACGGCCCTCACGCTTCACCGGTTGTATTTCTTTGGAACTGGATGTTCTTATTTCGACCTTCAAATTCCCATGATTCCTTCACCAAGACTTCAGCCAGAAAATGATTCATCAGCTTACTCTGCGTTAACAACTTAGGCAACAACTTCAGGAGTGTCTGCATGTGGGTTAAAAATATTTTCTCACTGAAGACAGGTAAGTTGCAGTCATAAACCTTAAGATTTCCCTCGTATAGTAGTATCTCAATAGTGAGAGAATGTGTGACATCCACGTTCATGACTGCAAGGATTCTCTTTGCCTTTGTCCAACTCTTGCCGTGTGGATATGACCTCTTCTCTCTAATATATTTAATCGCTTCTTCATCCCATTGGAACGTAGAAACTAACTGATCAAATCCTGGGCCACTAGAATCAGCTATCTTACAGAGTTTAGTGTACCTATCCTTGAAATTATTATAAAAGTTGAGGTCCATTATCCTATCGGCAGCATTATAAGCATTCGGGTACGCTAATTGCCTGCCCCTCATGAGGTAGAGAATTTCATCAACATACTATGGTATAAGAAGACAATTTTTAAATATGTTAGTAATTGTAAAGAATAAAAATACAGTGGAAAGAATCTGATGTAGAGGGTTCTCTAAATCAGTGCACAGATTACCCAGCCAACGCAACTTATGCAACAGATGTGTATTATATTGCAACAGAATACCAAGTTTTTGCAAAAAGATTACACATCTGCTGTGTAGATTCTTCTTCATGGAGTAGATTGGAAGGCTAGGTTTGGAAAACTAAACTTACCTTGGCCTCGTACCACATGCACATATGTGTCATATTCAAAAAGTCTTTGGCGGCAAATGAATGCACGGTGTATTCTTTTGAACCTTCATCTTGATGAATTCTTCCAGTTTCTTTTTTTTCTCCTTGCCAAGCACCATGAATATGTCTACCTTCTTCGGCGGCCCCTAAACTTCAACAACTATTGGTGCGGGGGGAGTTACAATTTTTGATAATTTCAAAATGGAAAGAATTTGTCTAATTTTTCTTTTTTTCCTCCTAACCTCCACTGTAGGAGTGCATGGCTTCCTCACCTCGTTGGATGGTATGACATCTCTCCTAGATTTTAAATCTTCAGCAGCTTCAGCAATAGCCTCTAGTTTTTTAAGGAGTTTATCCTCTCTGTCCTTGCACACTTTGCATTTACAATGAGAATATGAGGTTGAGGAGAGGTGAGAGGGACAACTGTAAGAGTGGAAGGGACCGATATAGGGGTGAGAGGGTGGACTTGTGTAAGGGGTATTTTCAAACATATTTAGTTTTTGCTGAGCACTAATATGCTTATAATCATGAATGGAAGCAGTAGCAACAGGATGACTGCCACCATCACAAACAACTCCACCAGCAACTCCCCAGAAGAAGCACTCGGATCTGTTGCAGTTTGAGGTTGGTCGTGAAGAGCTTCAACATTAGGATGACCTTGCCTAACTGCTCTTCTTATGGATGTTGCTCCAGCCAATTCCTTCTTTATTAACTCCACCGTTCGGTCTTCTTTTGTATCAACAATACCCAGAGTAAAAAAAAAGTCATCCTTAGCTCATCAATGGTAGACACATTCCAAGGATACACAACCTATAAAAAAAGACAGGAGGAATTTAAATCATATAATAATAATTTATAGTCAGTTGGGTTACATGGGGCTTGGGTTACATGGATGTTAACACAACCAACTTATGCAACAGACGATCTAGCTACCACAACAGTTGATCTGTATGTTGAAACAGATTGATAATATGTTGCATCAGATTACCCATCTGTTGCATAATTTGCAGTAGATGGGTAATCTGTTGAGTAGGGTTCAGAGAACCAGAGTAACAGATAGTTAATCTGTTGTAAAATATGGATCATTTGTCGCAACAAATTACCTATCTGTTGCACCAGTTGCAGTTGATGGGTAATCTATTGCAACAAATGACCCATCTGTCACAACAGATGGAATTTCTTTTTTAATATCTTTCTTTGAGGCAAATTATTTTAGTTGAAAGAAGACGTACTGCATCATCCGAAGGGTTAGAGAGATCAGCCTCGTTAATATTTTTTTTGCTGCTCTCTGCTGCAGCCAACCACCTAAGAATCCTTGGATGAGAAACATTATCCTGGTAATCCTTGAAATACTTTCAGAGGGAAGGAATGACTTCACATGCCTAAGTCTAAAAATTTTAAACAGGAAGCTAGGAAAAAAAGTCATAACTATATTCAATATAAATTAATGAATGAGTAAAAATAGTGATCAATTTTACCATGAGAGCCCAAGAAAATCCGTATAATGTGGTCGTCTTTGGCTTTAGCTTTTTCAGTAAATATTTGACAGTCAAGTAGTAGCTGTCGTATCCCTCGGGATAATCGTTGAATTTTCCAAAATCATCAGCAAGCACCAATAAATCATGTTCTATGACTTTTATGACGTATCTTGCCAATAAAATGGAATGGACAAACCAAACTAAGCACAATTTCTCCCTACAGAGCTTTGGGATGTCTTTATTCTTGAGATCCGCCATAAAATCCTCCACTCTATAGCTAGGTCCAACAATGCCCAACAACCCATATATTTTTACCATGTGTTTGTTGGACCCTTTGTGTGGTATTTTCTTGATGAGAGGTTCTTTTGGACGATTGCATCTCAAGCCCATCACTATGAAAAACTCTTTCAATCCAAAACAAATCGGCATACCACAGTAGTTGATCCAGACTTCATCCATCTTTTTTCTGCACTTATTCGGACCTTCATCATCCCTCGCATACTTTATCCTGCGCTTGAGAAGGCCATATACGATGATCATTGGGAAACGGAGGGGAAGGGCCCCAGACAAATCAAGAAAGTATGCAAAACAACTCTTCCTAAAAAGTCCATCTATGTTTTCCTTCTTCATAATACTCTTAAGTTTGTTAAAAGGTTTTCCCAACTGACATTTAAGTACAACATCATGAAATACTGTGTTAGGGTTACTCATCGGCATCGCAACTCAAAACACGATGATACTAATAGTTTTTACAAAACCATGCTGGGATTTTGGTGTTATGTCACGCTCCTTTGGTGCGAAGGAGTTATCACTTTCCTCAACTTCATTTTGCCCTGGCTGAGTCTGTTCTGGAAGTTTCTTCGAATCTATCTGAAGTTTAGCCTTTTTTGTTGGGTGGTCAGAAGTTGATCCACTTTTAGTTTCTTTTCTTTTGGGAGACATCTTTTAACTACAAGCAATAGAAAAATAAAAAATACATTGCATTTGATGTCTGCATAATTTTTTTTAAAAAGGTGAGACATATTTCAATAAATTATTCTACACCACATAATAAAAAAAAAAAACTCCAAAGGACAACCTATCAGTTGGAACAGATGGAGAACCCGAATTTGTTTGAAGACCTATTTAATATCTCCCAACAGATATTCCACTTGTTACAATAGATGGACACATTTCATTAATTATTCTACGCCATATTACAAAAAATACTGCAATAGAAAACCAACCAACACCATCACTAAAAAACACAAATACCAAAACCACCAACAACAGCCACAACCAACACCACAAACACCATCCAACAATACCACGACAGTCAGCAAAACACTGAGAGAAAAACTAGGGTTTTTCTCAGGTGCTTACTACTTTTTTAGAATCAAAACTCAAAATTATTAACCCATTCTCGAAGATAATACAACTAAAAGTCTTCTTTTTCATCATTAACTAAACAACCCTATTTTTTAAAATAAAAAATAAATGTAGAACTCTTCTCGAACTCTGTTACCTGTGAAGACAGAGAAAATGATGAATACAAATGGGAATGAATTCGGAAAAAACAACTATATGTGGTCGTCAATAGGAAGAAAATTTACCTGTATTGAAGGATTGCACAATATGTTGTGTAGTTGTTGTTTGTATTTTTGAGAGAGAGAGGAGACCCCGAGAGAGAGAGAGAAGAACGAGAACTTTAGATTTGAAATAAAAAGTTTTTCACGCAAATGGATGATTTGTATGGGTTGATTTGTAATTTTGGAAAAGAATGACAAGTTTTGAAATTGCTAATTTGGTTCGAATTGATCTTAATTAATTTTAAAAAATTTAAAAGATATAGTTTTAAAAACATTGAGTTGATGAGAACTCATTTTAACTCAGAGTGATTGATTGACGACTCTGGTCGGGATAAATGCAATACCAATGCCATGCAATTGCAAAGACTTGATTGGATTTGTAGTTAACCCTGTGAGCTCATTCATTCATCCCTAATTCCACTTAAATTAACTTAGGTACTATCACTATCCTAACATTGAGTTGATGAGAACTCATTTCAACTCAGAGTGATCGATTGACAACTTGGGTAGGGATGAACGCAATAACAACGCCATGCAATTACAAAGGCTTGATTGGATTTGTAGTTGACCCTGTGAGCTCATTCATTAATCACTAGTTCTACCTAAATCAACTTAGGTACTATCACTATCCTAACTTTGAGTTGATGAGAACTTATTTCAACTCAGAGTGATCGATCGCTGACTCAGGTTGGGATAAATGCAATACCAACTCTATGCAATTGCAAAGACTCAAATGGATTTGTAGTTGACCTTGTGAGATCATTCATTCTTCCCTAGTTCCGTTTAAATCAACTTAGGTACTATCACTATCCTAAAATTGAGTTGATGAGAACTCATTTCAACTCAGAGTGATCGATCATCGACTCGGGTTGGGATAAACGTAAAACCAATGCCATGCAATTGTAAAGACTCGATTGGATTTGTAGTTGACCCTGTGATCTAATTCATTCATCCCTAGTTCCACCTAAATTAACTTAGGTACTATCACTATCCTAACATTGAGTTGATGAGAACTCATTTCAACTCGGAGTGATCGATCGATGACTTAGGTCGGGATGAACGCAATACCAATACCATGCAATTACAAAGACTCGATTGGATTTGTAGTTGATCCTGTGAGCTCATTCATTCATCCCTAGTTCCTCCTAAATCAATTGCAATAAAATCTATTGTAATAAACGACTGAGCTGTTGAAAATTTTCAAACAGATATTCATATCTCTTGCAACAAATGACATATCTAATTTAATTATTAAAGATACATTTGCATATGTTGTGACAGATGACTGCGCTGTTGGAAATTTTCAAACAGATATTTATATCTGTTGTAACAGATGACATATCTCATTTACTTAATTATCAAATAGACATTTTCATCTGTTGTCACAGATGATTGAGCTGTTGGGTTTTTGAAATAGATATTGATATCTGTTGTAAAAGATGACTAAGTTGTTCAGATTTCTAAACAGATATTTATACATGTTGCAACAAATGCCATATCTGTTTGAAAATCTTTTTTTTTCTTTTAATTTTAAAGCAAGTTTCTGATCTGAGTAGATAATATCAAGTAGTAGTACTTACTACTAAATGTGGTAAAAAATATTTCTTGAATATCTCAAAAGTGAGTTCATTGAGCAGTCTTGTCTTTTCTTTTCAATGTCACTAGTCTTAGTATTACTCGTGCCCCTCAAATTATTAATAAAATTAATGAATATTAATTAATGAATATTGAAAACCCCCACGTCTACGTACACAATACATCTATAGAAATTATCTCATCTCTTCCTTCAACTGCAATTTATTTTATTCAACTCTTATTTTTTTCTTTCTCTCTTCTTTAGGGTCACAACCTTTTTTCTCTCTTTTGTCTTTTCTTCTCACAAATATCCTTTCGGATCTAAACCGATCCATATCTTTCCTCAACTGAAATTGCTATTTTGATCCTCTTTTTGACATGAAGGTATGGTTCATTGTTGCTCTTTCCTTCTCGTCTTCTTCTTTGCAAGTTATTTACATATATTTTTTAATTTAATTAGTATATACCCATATCATATTTATTAATTTTTTTTAAGGAACTTTTAAGTGTTGAATAAACAAATCAAGAATTTTTATTAGAATATGCAAAAAAGTCATTTGTTGGGAGAAGTTTAGAAGCCTTGTTGGCAGTATCATTTTTGTTGTATGTGTTTTATTTTTTTCTTTATTGTTGATGCATTTATTGATGTTGTTGGTGGGTTTGACATTGTTGGAACTTTTGGCGTGGTGTTATTGATGGTTCTAGAACAAAGGATATTGCTTCTTTGTTGTTGATGATGTTGTTGGAACAAATGTTGTTGTTTCTTTATTGTTGATGTTTTTTATTTGCAGTTTATACTGTTGTTGATGTTGCAACAGATGGAGAAACTGTTGGAACAAATCAAACCACCATAAAGGTTGGTTTGATGTATTCCATCAAACTCCACATCTGTTGCAACAGACTCCACAACTGTTGCAACAAACTCCACATCTGATGCAACAGACTCTATATCTATTGCAATAGATGGATAATGTTCTTTCTGTGACATCAATTTTTTTCTCTTCTTTATAGATATAAGGAACTGACAGTTGATCAACTTTTGTCAGACCATCACAAGAGGCTGCAGTAAAGATGGGTTTGGAGAAATAAGTTCCATGCAGATGGAACCACTTCATATGTGGGAGGTATGTATTAGTTATAATGTTATCGTAGAAACACACATAGAGTGCACTGATTTTATAAATGATGTTTTACTGATTAGTCATAGATCATTCAAACAAGATGTCTGTAATTTTACAGTTAAGTTTCGTAGATCCGAACTGATAGGGCTGAGGGACCATGAATATGGTTCTAATACCCTGTTAAGATTTAATATCGGTTGTTGCTCATGTTTATTTGTCAAGCATTGTGAAGGGATCTAGTTTTGGTGTCATTGTAATGAGATTTAATACCGATTGGGCTAACTTTTAGGGTGCATTGGACCCTGAAAGGGCCTTCGAAGATTAGCACTGCATCTAACAAGAATGGAAAACCAATATAGTTATTTGCCTTGCTCAAATTTATATAGTTGGGTTGCTCGCTTGGGGTGATGATTATACGCTAGAAGGTGCGGTAGGAGAATGTCTTCTGAAGAATTACTCCCTGGCAAGCATGTCTGGCGATGGTGTAGACTTTTGCATAACAAATATCTTGTTATTTATATTGGAGTAGAGCGATCAACAGAAAGGCTGACAGATTGAGCTTGTTTGATTTGTGCACTAACTCGGTCATAATCTTTTGATAAGGTAATGAGTTCGGAGTTATGTAACGTTTGATAGGATTGGTAGAGTCGGTTTAGATCACACGCTACGTAACTCCTTGCTTATTAATTTATCAAATTGGTTGAGAAGGATGCATGGAGCAATGCTCGATCAGAGTGTGTTTTTCAGTTGTTTGGACCACATCTTCAATGTGCATCAACACATTTTGACCTAAAACAAACACAGTGACCCTCCATATATCCTTTAAGGCTTCTGAAGAAAGTGTTCTAAAGGGCTTCTAGAATGCCACAACTTTGAAGGTAGTGTTCTTGATCGAGCTCACAAGAGATGATGAACTCCTTACCAACTTTGAAGACGACAACGACGAGCTTGAATACAAAATCAGCAAGCTGGAGGCAAACTTGAAAATTATCGGGATTCACATACTACAGCAAGCATCTGATCTTCTCCAAGGAACGTTGAAAGCATGCCAAGGCAAGAAAACATAATCAATTATAACCATATAGCTAAGGAAGCAATGATACTTTATTTGCCTTTCAATCTTGTTTGTGGTTCTGATCAGGTCAACGACAGTGGAGTTGATTGAAAACACAAACAAGAAGGCATGGGATGAAATTTAAAATTCAGAAATTGCCACCTTCGCTTAGATTCCTTATTTTCACTGCAGTTGCTGTTGCCGTAAGTTTTCTAGACTTGTTGTACATCATTTCAACCCTCGATGCCCGTGAGGCTGCTTTGTTGGGCTTCTCTTATTTTCTATCTAGGTGATAATCCCAACCACGCATTTCCCTAGCAAAGTGTCCATTTGTATTATTTTTTTTTTCAGAGAGACAACAGATGAAATTACATTACCGGATACACTTTCATAGTTGCACTTGATTCAGATTTTGCTTCTTTTAAGATAATTCCATCAGCCAGATTCGTTAGAAGTTAGTTTCTACCCTATGTCTCTTCTTCAATTAGCTCTCAGATGATATAGTCTTCAATCAACCACCCATTTTTCCTCGAAGGCATTCTCCTACCACACCTTCTGGCATATAATCATCACCCCGAGCGAGCAACCCAACCATATAAATTTTGGCTAGGGGAATTTCTATTATTTTTCGTTCTTGTTTGATGCATGTGAGGCTTCGAGGGCCCTCTAATGGTCTAATGCACACTTAAATTTAAGTCCAATTGCTATTGGTTCTCTGCAGTAATGACAAATATTGATCCTTTGTCAAAACTTGACACGCATAAACGCGAGCAACAACCGTCAGTAATTCGTAATAGGGTATCTGCACCATATTTATGAGGTCCTCAACCTTATCAATTTTGAACCCATCAAACTTAACGATACAATACAGGATCTTGTTTGAATGATCAATTCCTAATCGATTAAAAACTGCATTCAGAAAAATATTATACTTTATGTGTGTTACCCCGGTGACCTTATCAGTAATATATACTTAACTCCTACACATTTGATAGTGGATCCATGTGCATGCACCTTACTTTACTGAGCCCATCTATGGCTTAAATTGAATAAACAGATGATTAGCTAGTAGCAACAGATGACACATCTGTTTATAGTATCAAACAATTGGAGACATCTGTTACGACAGATGATCAACCTATTGGAACATATGACGTATCTGTTGGAGAAATCTAACAGATATATACATCTGTTGCAAAAGATTACCAGTATATTGTAAGTTATCTAACAGAAAGAATGTATTTTGCAACAAATTACCCATCTGTTAGATTTATTTTAAAGCAATTTTCTTTTCTTTCCGAGATACAATAATTTATAAGTAGGTCTCTCCTTACAAATATGGATGATCTAGATTCGTACAAGAATATTCATATTGAGTTCTTGCGTGAACTTCAAAGGCAGTTTGATGAACTCCAGAGAGATTTGGCTGACTTCGGAGCAAGGTTGCCGGATGAAAAATGTCCGATTGACAATAATAATAATAGTAGTAGTAATAATTAGGTAATATTTTTTTATTTTAGCGCATGTATTTTCCTCCTCTTGTATATCGGATCTACCCAAGAGATTCAAAAATCTATGAACATTCATTTTATTTTGTTGTCGACTTTGAATTTTTAATTCTTAGTTAGTATTTAATAATCATTCTGTTTATTCCTTATTCTCAATATGTCGACGGTTGGTGGTAGGGATTGAGCAATTTGTGTCAACAGAGGTTAATTTGCTACGACATATCAATCATATGTGGCACCTGGCGGTTATTAATAAAAAGGGTTGTTGTTATTGAGAGGGTGAAAAATACATGACTTTCCGATTATTCAATACGAAAAATGTTTCGTAAATAAATAATAAGGAAATAAATGATAAACACAATTTATACCATAAAAGAACGGTTATTTAATTTTAATAACTGATAGTGACTTTTCACCATTTTTGTTTTTGAATTTATTTTTTAAAATTATTTATTATATAATAAAAAAAGTCACAATATTGGATTAATTAACTTATATGATAATGATGGTTAAGAAAAAGAAAAACAAGGTGATCGGTCGTGACTTTTTATCTAAAACAAAAACACATACATTCATCAGTGTTGATGATGCATCAAATTCCCCATCTGTTGTGACTTATGTATCAGCTGTTAGAAGAAATCAAAAAAGATATTAATATATAATGTCTATTTGTTGCTACAATGGTATATCTATTGCAACTGACGGTTTATCAGATTCAACAGATATACAATCTGTTGCCAAAAAATAAAAATGGTTATTATTATAATATTAAAGAATTTGAAAAGGTATTTTTTATTTATAAAATAAAAAAGTAAGCCAATTTGGATTAATGATATGATGATAGTTTTTTTTTAACAGTAGATTATATGTTGCAACAAATATATTATCTGATGCAATAGGTGCACTATTATTGCAACAGATGATATATCTGTTGTCACAGTTGATTTATCTGATACAATCGATATCAAATCTGTTGTCACAACTCAATAAAAATGGTTCTTTAAAGAAACTAATTAATAATAATAATCTAAAAAGTCATGACTTATCACAATATTTCTTAATTTAATTAAGTCATTACTTTTCATATTAATAAAAAATATAATTAATAATGAAGGTGAACAGTTAGATTATATGTTGCAACAAATAGGTTATCTGATGCAACATATTTTATATTTGTTGCAACAGATGATACATCTGTTGTCACAGATGTGTTATCTGATGCAACAAATATAAATCTTTTTCCATAACTCAATAAAAACGGTTCTTCGAAAGAACTAATTAATAATAATAATCTAAAAAGTCATGACTTATCACAATATTTATTTTCTTAATTTAATCAAAAATGTAATTAATGAATGGAGGTGAATAGTCGCACCTTTTTGCCTCTCATTCAAATTCAATCCTCTATAAATAGGTCTGTCCTTACTCAATCATTCATTCAACTACACTCTATTTATTTATTGCATCTCGTCTTTCGTATTACACTCTAGAAGAATATAGCTGACCCAGTGTGGGACGTTGCTTTTTTGTAAGATGCCGTGAATGAAATTCGTAATCAAGTTCGTGACCTGCAATGGAAACTGGGAGGAGTTAGAGCAAGAATGCTCCGCGAGATACGCAGGCTGAAGAGGACCTTGCTACTTCCAATTGAAGATTGACTGGCTGGCAATGATGATGATGATGATGATGATAATAATAATAATAAGAAGAAGAATAATTAGATTATTATTTTTCTTTTAGTCTATTATATGTATTTTTACTTGTTTTTGTTTAATAAAAAAATTATGTTTGATCTTTGACATTTTAATCCATATTTAATTTTCATTCTGTCTATTATCTTCTCAATAAATATGTCAACGATTCGACGTAAAAAGGAATAATTTAGAATCCAGTAGCAATAACAAGATTTATCTATTGGGTTTTTGGCAGGGGCTGATGTGTTGTTCAAAACAGATTACTCATATTACAACAGATAAGAAGTCTGATGCAACAGATAAATAGTCTGTTTCAACAGATGACTAGTTTGTTGCTTGGCTCTGACATTTTAATTTGTACTCCCCCCGTCTCAAAGTACCCATCCCAAATTGAGATGCCACCTTGATTAAAAAAAATAATTAATAACATATCTAGTTTATCATAACCCACTGATCAGTTGGTGGGATAGTAGACGTATTTGAAATAACCATTGTTTGCTTTTCAATCAAAATTTTGTAAGAGAAGAAAGATTTTAATGTCGGCCGGCTTATAGTCCCCCTATTAAATGATGTTTCCATTTTAATTTGAAGAAAAAATGATTAATGCAAAGGGTAAACATGGATTTTTTTTAATCTTTTCTTGATTAATGAAAAAGAAAAGTAAAATAAGAAATTGAATTAGGAAATTTGGGATGGGTAATTGGACGTAAGGAATAATTTTGAATAGCAATAGCAAGATTTGAAACATATTGGTTATCTGTTGGGTTTGTGGCAGGGGCTGATTTGTGTTGTTCCAAGTAGATTAATCATTTGTTGCAACAGACATCCTGATGCAATAGATAATACATCTGATGCAACAGATAAATCTTCTGATGCAACAGATAAATGGTCTGATGCAATAGATAAATCTTCTGATGCAACAGATTACTCATCTAATGCACCAGATGATTTATCTGTTTAAATTGTGGGCACTTATGCTGGATTTATGATTGGGGTTCTATCCATTGTTGAAAAAATAGAAGTGTACCCAGATGACAAATACGAATAAAAATCATAATTTTACTTACCAAAGTCACTTATGAGTAATGCCAAAGTGGAAAGTGATGTAGTAAACAAAATTTAACCTAAGAAATTGGTCAGATCGCAGCAGTAGCGCAATACCAACAACAACAACAACAATAAATGGTCGACAAGAAGAAGATGGAGATGATAATAAAGTAGAAGATGATGATAATGAAACAGAAGATGATGAATAAAGTAGCACAAATAATGAACAACAAAAATCGCTAAGAGCGAGAAAACAACAATGGATGAGAAGAGAGAGAAAGGTGCCTTTTTTCCCTCCATTTCCCGTTATTTTAGGAAAAAATTGGGATCAAAGTATAAATTTAAAAACTTGTGGGTTATTTTCAAACTTCCCCAACTTTTTTAATCCATAATAAAGTAATATTAATCCGCAATATTTATTTGAGATTAATCTATTTTGAATTTAATATAATCCAAATTTCGTATGGATTTCAATTTAATTAAATTTCGTTGCCCACAAAATGCCCCCTACTTCAAGACTTGTCAAGATATTTAATCTTTTTGAGACTAGACTTGAAGTATGATTTATTTAAACATGTTTTTCTTTTTGAGACTAGACTTGAAGTACGATTTATTTAAACATGCTTTCTTCGTGCTTCAAAGATTTTCATAAAGCTAAACCATGCAATTTATATATTGATACTGCCTCTAAAAAATCTCTTATTTTTTTTCATGAATCTTTAACACGTAAGAACCGTTGGTGAGGTGTGACATCCATTCCAAATAGATTTTGGAATTTTTTTTTACCTTACTTAACCAGGAATAAAACTTTTCCAATTTGAATTCATATTGGAGAAGGAATCAACCCCCAATTTGAATTTGAATTGGAGATGGAAACTCTTCTAATTTGAATTTATATTGGAGAAGAAAACTACCCCCAATTTGAATTTATATGGAAAAAGAAAAATAACCCCCAATTTGAATTTATACTAGAGATGAAAACTCTTCCAATAGGAGAAGGAAACCTCCATCCTACAACTCTATAAAAAGGAGATAGGTTCCCCATTTTTTTAATAACAATTTTGGGGTTTTCAAGCCATGAATGATATCGAGGTAATTTCTCCCCCCTACTTTTCTTTTATTTTGGTCACTTTTTTTCAGCACAACATGTTAGTAGTAGAAAATTCATATCTAATTGTAGGAATATCGAAATCATAAACCGTTTGATATTCCAGAAACTAGACATCAAGATCTACAACATATCCAAAATTCAGAATTAAACATCTTCAATATAATTCTTGATAAGTTTTTGAATTTAGCCCTGAATTTTATCATGCTGAAAATTTCAAATCTGCATGTCTTTACTAAATCTTCCATATCTCGATGTAGGAATGATGAAATCATAAGGCTCTTATTTTTTTGTGAAACTAGACTCAAAGATATATAACATATCCGAAATTCATATTTTAATACTGTAGACACTGAAATTTTGTGGACTCTGCAAAAAGAGATCAATTTTGGTTAGAGTTCTTGGGGCTACCTTACCCTAAATCTAGATTGATGGATACTCTACCTAAACCCTAAATTTAGCTTATTTAAAGGGTAACATATTTCCTGAAATAGGTATCTTGAATATCCCATAAACTGATGGGTATTCGTAAAATGATCGGGATCTCTAATATCCCACAAAATTATGATGGGTATTCGTAAAAAGATCAGGATCTTTAATATCCCACAAAAACATGGGATATTTGATCATCCTATGTTATAGAAATAAGCCACTAATGGACCTCGAATTATGGAGAAAATCGAGAGAAGAATCAAGGGAGAAAAAGATTTGTACCCACAATCGTATATCAATAAAATTGTTGTTACTTCATATTTTTATTTATAGTTAAAGTTTATTTTCCATGAATTAAATTATGTTGAAAACAAATTGGCATGTCCAGTGTAGCCGCAGGATCGTAAAGATGGTGGTACTTCAGGACTCGTCTTTGAGTTTCATCAAGTCTACACTCCGACAAGCCTTGAAGAAAGGGACATTTGTAGACAATTAAATTTTGTGGACTGTGCAAAAAAAGTTCAATTTTGATTAGAGTTCTTGGGGAATACATTACCTTAAATCTAGCTTGATGGCTACTCTACCTAAACCCTAAATTCCGCCTATTTAAAGGGTAATATATTCCCTGAAACAGGCATCTTGAATATTGTCACACCCCTTTTTTAACCAGAAAAAGATTGTAATTTTAAGTTTGAAAAGGGTTTTTATTATCGAAGTGACAAAAGATAATTATTTGTTTCGAAAACGGATTCATTTCAAATGAACTCAAAGTCGCCACTTGGCATAATCCAGCGTGCCTAATCCGGTGTGCCAAGTCACCTTTGAAAAATCCTTTCCAAAATAATTTGAATCTTTTTAAATTGCGAGTAGAGATCCCGACTAAGAAATTCTGATGACCGAGAGGAAGGTGTTAGGCACCCATTGATCTTGTGGTTCGATCACGATCGATTGGTGGAGCATATCGGCTAATTTAATACTACGAATGTATAAACCACATAAACACAAACAAAATGAATCCCAAAAATATAATGCCCAGTCCAATTATACATTCCAAAAATAAAAAATGTGAAATGTAAACCTACACTCACCTACACTAGTCCTAAACTATGCTCCAACGCTTTACCAGATGCCTCGGGCCTTCATCACGAACCTCTTCCGCCAATTTAATACATCGGGGCATTCCCCGGTGAATAAATACAATGTCTCTCGGGGCATTCCCTGGCTAAATGAATACATTTTGCAAATACGATAAACAAGACATTCAACAAATATTTCAAACATTCCAACAATCCACCAATTCTAAATTTGCTTACCCGAGCCAACTATTTGGCTACCCGCTCAATGACATATCACATTCAACATCGACAATGAATCAAAATGCGATAATATTCACTTTTACCAATTTCAATTCGTGCCCCCAACTTTATTTTTATCAATCACACCATCAAAATTACTCAAATTCGCTCCTCATATCACCGAAATCACATCGTCAAGCACATAATCATAACATCAACAAAATCAAGCAATCATAATTACCCAACACATAATCACCAAATCACATAATCAAAATAGAGAGAAGGGATGAAGAATTGGACCTGAAATAGGGGCTTTCAAACTGTGTTACTCAATTAAAGAGACTCTGCATCCGGAAACCTCAAACCGAACCTTAATTCGAACCCAATCCGACCTCAATCTAACCTTTTTTGTTCTGTTTTTGCCAACCTAAATAAAAAAATCATGAAGTAAAGATAAACCCACATTCAATTTCGTACCCCGCTACTGTTTCGTCGAAGAACGGGAACAGGGGGTCAATTTATTTTGCTCTTTCTGATGGATTTTGGGGTTGCCTACTTTGCTTTAACGATGGTGGTCGAAAATGGTTGATTCCAGCGAGAAGTTTTTCGGACAACTCAAGCCAACCGACTAGATCCCTCTGTTCACGGCTTCCAACCCCCTCTCATGTGATTTCTTTCTCTTTCATTGTTTTTCTCTATTTTTCTCCACTTTCTTTCTCACTGTGTGGGGGGGGGGTTGTTTTGTGTAGTATGTGTATGATGTCGTGTGTGTGGAGTCGAGGCTGTAAGAGTGTGTGTCGTGTTTCTGTATGTTGATGGTGAGAGCAATAAAAAAGAAAAGAATAGAGATGTGTATGGTGGTTTTCGTGAGTGGGGTAGGACTTACAACTTTTGAAATCGAATCAAACAATAAGGATTAACTCATACCTCAGTTTTTTTTGGCTGGGTGACTCTAAATTATTTATTTGGTTGGATCGAGCCAGAGTAGGGCAGCCTACGTATCTCAACCCTGAAAGAGGAGAATCAGGTCACACATAGTTCCGGTAGCTTGTTCGTTTACTTGATTCTGATTTCTTTTTTTTTTCTTTTATTGACTCCTTTCTCTTAGTGATTTTTCTGACTCTATTTTTTTGACACTCTTTTTTTTTAGATATATTTCCTTTTTCTTCTTTTTTTGAAATTTTTCTGACTCTATTGTTGTTCGACACTTTTCTTTTGAGTCTTACTGATTGTATCTTGATTCCAAAGGAGGGGTATGAAATAAAAATAGGAATAAAGCTCAAATAAGGTAAACAAAGGATGACACAATGTTTGGATAGCAGAATAAAATGTCTTCATCATATCAATACTTGAAAATGCAAGTACATATCATGCAATATGAAAGTGAAAGATGAAGATCATTTGTGACACTTTTAACAGCACTAACTTTAACTGATATTGTGTGACGCTACTTCTTTAGAAACCTCCATGTTTGTTGTACATTCCTCATATCTAATGACTCATGCTTTCGTGGAGCTGATTTTCTTTCTGTTCCTTTTGATTTAGGGATCACACGTCTACTATTTGACCTAATTGAGCTATAATTTTTAATTTATGACCAAGTTATTCTTGTGATTCTCAAAATAATTGCCTTAATTTCAAAGTAGGCTTCAACTTGTCACCAAATATCACAACACTCTACCTATTTTCTCAAATATTTTCTGACTTTAGCCCTTTGATTTAGTGTGTCATGGTTAAATTGAATTTTAAGATCTGACTGAAAATTCTGCAGGCATGTCATATCACTAGAATCAATATAAAATGAACTTTATAAAGAAAACAAATTAACAAACAATACCTATTTAAAACATATAGGGAAAGGGACACTCCATTTAGTTAAAATGAAAGATAGAAGGGTTTGAACATAATGACAAAGGGATAAAACAAGATAGATCCCAAACTACAACCCTGAAATAATTTAAAGAACAAAAAATAAAACAAAACATACTACCAGACCTCTTCCTAGTAGGGAGAGGGGTGACTTCTCAATTTTTCATCCTGACATCTTAGCCACTGGTTTGCATATCAGCATGACTAGAGCTTTCCCCACTGTCAATGGTCTGCACCATAATTGATTTATATTGAATCATCTTTTCAATTTTTCTTTTTAAAGCATGACAATCTTCAATACTGTGACCCGGAACATCAGAATGATAGGCACATCGTACATAAGAATCAAAGCTTCTTAAATGCGGGTCAGTAGTATACCCAAGGAGAGGAGTGATCATGCCCCATTTTACTAATCTCTGGAATAAACTGGCATATCACTCTCCAATTAGTGTAAAGCTGTCCCTTGACTTCTGCCTCATTTCATTATTTGGCTTGGATCAAAAATCTGGCCTAGAAGGGCTTTGTTATGGTTTTGGAGTTTGAGGATGACTCTGAGCAGTTGGTGCACGACATTGTGGTTAAGAAGGGGATTTAACATATGGTTGTGCATTGTATACTGGATATAGAGGCGGAGAAATAGAGTATAATGGATTTTGGGAGTGATTTTGTGGAGCTTGGGCATAAATTTGGGTTTGAGGGTAATGATGACGCAGTCTTCTTGATCGTGCGTGCTGTCCAACTACAATAGCAGATACATCATCTGTATTCTTTTTTGCCCTGACACTTCCTGAACCCTTTTGAATTGCTGCAGTAGTTGCTTTCAATGTAGGAAAACTCACAATGCGACCGGTTTTAATTCCATCGTCTATCATCTCCCCCATTTTGAGAACCTCAATAAATGGCTTGCCTAATGCAAGTAACAAGTGTTGATAATATGTTTCATCCCGCACTTGAATAAACACCTCCACTATCTTACTTTTTTTCATTGGTGTTTCACCCTAGCAGCTTGTTCACGCCATCTAATCGCATACTCTTTGAAACTTTCAGTACTCTTCTTCTTCTTCTTCTTCTTCATGTTAGTTAGGGATTTCTCATCAGGAATCAACTCCACATTGTATTGGAATTGTTGCACAAATTCATTAGCTAGGTTGTCCCAACTAATCCACTTGTCGATGTCTTGATCAACAAACTATTCCAAAGCTAGGCCTGAAAGACTCTCACCGATATATGCCATGAGTAATTCTTCCTCCCCCTCAGCACCCCTTAGTTGGTTGCAATAATGTCTCAAATGTGCTACAGGATCGCCATGTCCATCCCAATTCTCAAACTTTAGCATTTTAAAACCAAATGGAAGATGAACACCTGAAACATGCACAGATCTTTATATGAGACACTTTTATACCCTCCATGTCCTTGGAGGTCTTTCATAGCCAGTTCTAAAATTCTCAATTTTCTAGTCATTTTTTTTCTTCTATTATAACAGGCTTCTCAGTGTTAAGAGGAAATTCAGGCAGGTGAGTGTAGCCATAAGGATTAGTCGACTTAAATGTGGGATCTATAGCATGATGTTGATCAGTTAAAATATTCAATACAGGCTCTCTCGCAGAGTGGGGAGGGACAACTTGTGGATAAACCTCAAAAGCAGGAGCTTCAGGTGGGGATGGGGGTGCAAACAGGAATAGTGGGTGGAGCTGAGCATATGGTAGCTTTGTGTTGAAGAGTGAGGAAATGAATATTAGAAGTTTTTGGATAGTGTTGCTCTGGAGTAGATCCTGATGCATGTTATAACGTGTCAACAACAATAGAAAACTGTGCATGTGACACTAGAGGCAAGCTAGAAAGATATTCAAGATTATCTGTGGGAAATGGAGAAGGCAACAACCCATTAACCCAAGCTCGATGCATTTTTATCATTTGCTGCTTTAATTTCCAAACCTCTTCATTAGCTTCAAAATTCTCATTCCCCGAACTCCTTATCTGATTAATGACAACAACCTCAACATTCCTGTTGTCCATAACTTTCTCTTCGACTTGGTGCAATATGGAGGACCAGCCAAAATTCCACAAACCAACCACCTTAAACTAACTGGATAAGAGATAGCAAATGCGTTAGAGTTCAACACTTTCTCAAAACCTTTTCCTTTTTCCTTTTTCTTTGAAAAAATCACCGAACCCAAGAAGGGCGCCTACGTATCTCTCTTTTTCTTTTTTTCCTTGAAATTTTAAGAAGAAAAGAAAATAACAAATTGTCAAAAGAATTGACGAAAATCTTTTTGAGTTTTTCATCTTTATCAACCTATACAAAATGAAACCTATGATTACCAAAGTAACTCTTTTTGGGTTTTCAATTTTGAATTTCATATGAAAATGAAACGTGAACCTATTAAAGAAAAACCTTTTTGTAGTTTTCGTTTAAAGATGTATATGAAACACCGACTCTAAATGAAGAGTGAAGAAAATCTTTTATGATTTTTTTTCATATTCATATACAAAATGAAACCTATAATTATCAAAGAAAATCTTTTAGAATTTTCAATTTTGAATTTCAAATGAAAAATGAAAATTTGGACTATTACAGAAAAATCTTTTTTGCAGTTTTCTTTTAAAGAAGTATATGACACCTACTCTAATAAAGAGTGAAGAAAATCTTTTTGAATTTTTCAAATAGGATCCCCGAACCAACAATAGTCTACCTATGTATCTCACTCCCAAGAGAGGAGAATCAGGGATGCGTAGTTCGTCCAGATTGGACAATTAAAGATTAAATAACCAACAGCATCCTGACTTAAGATATATGACCACAAATAGATGAGGAAAATTGTCAATAATTTTTTTGGGGGTTTTCAATTTGACATTTCACATAAATATGACACCAACAACTATGAAAGAGAAAATATTTTTGGTATTTTTGTTATATGAAATATACAAAACTTCTGCCATCTTTTTGAATTTTTCTTTTATAAAAAGCTCCTAAAAATATTTTTTTTAGAATTTTTGAATTGTGAATGCATGCTAAAGGAGATAAAGGGAAAATATTTTTGAGTTTTTTTTTATTTCTCAGGAAATGCGTGAAATTTTTTTTAAAAAAATCTTTTTGAATTTTGGGATTGTGAAAAAAAATAAAAGCCATAAAGAACTCTAAAAAAAAACTACGAAACACATTTTTTTCACTCCTTTTTTCCTCTTTTTTTTTCAATAATTTTTTTCCTAGACACTTTACTTCTAACACATGCTTTTGCCCAAATCAGTCTGTCAAATGACCGCGTTACCCTCAAAGATGCAACATTTAGCACATAGAGATATTTTAGAGGTGAGTCTCCTACAAAGAGGATCAAGTGGGTCCCGCTAGGTCTCAATATGATGTAGATAAGCATGACCTAAAGGCTGACCTATGCTGGGGTTCACTAACAAGGCTATTCGGGGGAGCGTATGGTCGATAGTGACTGCTTTGCTTTCCACCTACTCCATATCAGCTAACGGCTCCCCCTCCTAAAATAAGGGTGACTCAACTATTGGTCGTGTACACAACATGTACTACATAACTTCTTGCAGAAAGAATTGACACGGGTTCTGCACATGATGCCAGATATAAAGCAGTAACACATAAGAGAAAAACTGTAAACAAAGAGCACGTAGGCACTAAAAAACAATAACACAAACAATGTTTATACACCCATAATGTCAAACTAAGCTGATACAACTCCAAAAAATAAGCTCAAATACTGAAAAATCCCCAGCAAAGTCGCCAGAGCTGTCACACCCCTTTTTTAACCTGAAAATATTCAGATTTTAAAGTTTGAAAAGGGTTTTTATTAAAGTGACAAAAAGATGATTATTTGTTTCAAAAAATGATTCATTTCAATTGAACTCAGAGTCGCCATTTGGCATAATTCGGTGTGTCAAGTCACCTTTGAAAAATCCTTTTCAAAATGATTTGACTCTTTTTAAACTGGCTTGCGAGTAGAGATTCTAACTAAGGAATTCTGATGATCGAGGGGAAGGTGTTAGGCACCCCTCGATCCTATGGTTTGACCACGGTCGATTGATAAAGCATATCGGCTAATTTAACACTACGAATGTATAAACCACATAAACACACAATAATTAAACAAAAAAACACAAATAAAATAAATTCCAAAAATATAATGTCCAGTCCAATTATACATTCCAAAAATAAAAAATGTGAAATTTAAACCTACACTAGTCCTAAACTATGCTCCAACGCTTTACCCTATGGCTCGGGCCTTCATCATGAACCTTTTCCGTCAACATAATACATCGGACATTCTCCGGTAAATAAATACAATGTCACACCATCAAAATTACTCAAATTCTCTCCTCATATCACCGAAATCACATCGTCAAGCACATAATCATAACATCAACAAAATCAAGCAATCGTAATTACCCAACACATAATCACCAAATCACGTCATCAAAATAGAGAGAAGAGATAAAGAATTAGACCTGAAATTGGGGCTTTCAAACTGTGTTATTCAATTAAAGAGAGTCCGCGTCCGGAAACCTCAAACCGAACCTTAATTCGAGCCCAATCCGACCTCAATCTAACCCTTTTTGTTATGTTTTTGCCAACCCGAATAAAAAAATCACGAAGTAAAGATAAACCCACATTCAATTTCGTACCCCGCTACTATTTTGTCGAAGAACGGGAATTGGGGGTCAATTTATTTTGCTCTTTCTAATGAATTTTGGGGTTTCCTACTGGTGTTTGACGATGGTGGTCGAAAATGATTGATTCCGGTGAGAAGTTTGCCAAAAATCTCAAGCCATCCGACTAGATCCCTCTGTTCACGGCTTCCAACCCCCTCTCACGTGATTTCTCTCTCTCTCATAGCTTTTCTCTATTTTTCTCTACTTCCTTTCTCACTGTGTTTGTAGGGGTTGTTTGGTATAGTGTGTGTGTGATGTCGTGTATATGGATTCAAGGCTGTAAGAGTGTGTGTCGTGTTTATGTGTGTTGATGGTGAGAACAAGAAAAAAGAAAAGAATAGAGGTGTGTATAGTGGTTTTCGTGAGTGCCCCCCCAACTGATGTGGGTATGTAATGGGTGTATATATTCTGTTGAAAATCGAAAAGGAAAAAGAAGAAAAGGAATCTCCACGTGGGCCCCACCACTTTTTTTTTCTATTTTTTTGTCTATGAATGCCCCAAAACCAAAAATGGAAAATCCTGTGTGTGTATTGATGAGAATTGAGAAAACCCATGGGCCCCACTCTTTTTTCTCAATGGAAATTCTATTGTGAGGTGCATTGCTACCATGTGGTCCCCTCTATGGCATGGTTGTGTGTGTATTTCTGTTGGAAAAATATGGGGTAGGGGGTAGGGGGTAGGGTAGTGAGATGAGTGAGTTGGTTAGGATAGGATTAAAATAAGATAAAATTTGTTAGGAATTTTGTTAAGGGTTGTTATTTTTGTATTTTGGTGTGGTATAATCATATGGGTGGGGCACGTTGTAAAACAAGGGTAAAAATGGTAAAAATACTTTCGGGGAGGGACAAAATTATGTGTCTACAAATATCTCAAAACTGATGGGTATTCGTAAAAAGATCAGCAATATCCCACAAAATCATGGGATATTTATAAAGAGATAATCCTATGTTCGAGAAATACGCCACTAACGACCCTCGAATTATGGAGAAAATCTAGAGAATAATCAAGGGAGAACATATTTTTACTCACAATCATTTATCAATAAAATTATTGTTTTTTATATTTTTATTTATGATTGAAGTTTATTTTCCATTAATTAAATTATGTTGGAAACAAATTGGCACGCCCAGTGGGACCAAATCTGCCCTTCATCTCTTCTCTCATAAATCAAATATGTAAATATGTAACTGTAGGATCGTAAATATGGAAGAGGTATTTCAAGACTCTTCTTTGAGTTTTATCAAGTCTACACTCCGACAAGCCTTGAAGAAGGGGGCATTTGTAGACACTGAAATTTTATGGTCTCTGCAAAAAGAGTTCAATTTTGATTAGAGTTCTTGGGGGCTACTTTACCCAAAATCTAGTTTGTTGGATACTATACATAAACCCTAAATTCCTCCTATTTAAAGGGTAACATATTCCCTGAAACAGGTATTTTGAATATTCCATAAACTGATGGATATTCGTAAAAAGATCGGGATCTCTAACATCCCACAAAATCATGATTGGTATTCATAAAAAGATCAGAATCTCCACTATCACACAAAATCATGGGATATTCGATCATCCTATGTTCGATAAAGACGCCACTAACGGCCCTCAAACTACGGTAAAAATCGTGAGAAGAATTCGAGAGAAGAATAAAGGGAGGAACAGTTTTGTAACCACTTCGTTTATCAATAAAATTGTTGTTTCTTCATATTTTTATTTGTAGTTGAAGTTTATTTTTCATGAATTAAATTATGTTGAAAAAAATACCTTCAACATTATTTTAGACAACATTTTGAAGTTTACTTTAAATTCTGTCATGCTAAAAATTTCAGATCCCGTTTTTACTAAAACTTCCATATCTAAAAGTAGGAGCGATGAAATCATGAATCACTTGATTTTTTTTTTGAAACTAAGCTAAAAAATATATAAAATATCCAAAATTCATGAATTAACACCTTCAAAATTATCCTATATAAATTTTTAAAGTTGCCTCTGGATGATGATACGTTTTCAATTTCAGGTTTGCGTGGTTTCATGAGACATATCATATCAAGGCGTAAGAACGTTGAAATTGTGAGTGTCCTTTTCCATTGGAAAGAGAACTTTAATATTTACAACACTTTTGGTGGGCAATCAAACTCAAGGGTGTAATTTGATCCATTTTTGCCGCTCGAGATACTCTCATATTTAAGTGGGCATTCCTTTTTTTCGCATACTCAAGGGTATGTTGTTGTTGTTTGCCACTCGAGATACTCGCATATTTAGGGGGGCATTCCTTCTTTTCTCTCTCATTCCCCATTTTTTTGTATGTATTTTTTTTATTTTCATAGGGTTAAAGCAAATAAAAATATGCAACCAATGATTGAAGATGGTGTACGTTGGCTTATGGTGCGAGGCTTCGTCACCTCAAGACCCAACTAATTTTGCTTGAATGCGGTGGACGTCATCTTAAGGTGTGCGAGACTTCATCACCTCAAGACTCGACCAATTTTGCTTGAAGATGCAATGGTTTTCTTTAAGTATGAGGCCCTTTCACCGATGCATTTATGCGATGGTCTTCTATAAGTATGGACCCTTTTACTGATGCATTTATACGACAATTTTCTCTAAGTATGGACCCTTTTCAATTGTTAGCTTAAGGTGCAAAGGGACAAATCTTGTCCACTTTAAGGCATGAAAATTTCGATATTCTTTTAAGGGTAAACCTATGAGAGGCCAGCTTATGGTGCAAAGGGACAAATCTTGTCCACCTTAAGGCATGGAAATTTAATATTTTTTAAGGATAAACCCGTGAGAGGCCAACTTAAGGTACAAAGGGACAAATGTTGCCCACTTTAAGTCATAGAAATTTTGATATTTTTAAAGGATAAACCCGTGAGAGGCTAGCTTAAGGTGCAAAGGGACAAATCTTGTCCACCTTAAGGCATGGAAATTTCAATATCCTTTAAGGATAAACTCGTGAGAGGCCAGCTTAAGGTGCAAAGGGACAAATCTTGTCCACTTTAAGGTATGAAAATTTGGATATTCTTTAAGGATAAACTCATGAAAGGTCAGCTTAAGGTGCAAAGGGACAGATCTTGTCCACCTTAAGTCATAAAAATTTCAATATCCTTTAAGGATAAACTCGTTAGAGGCCAGCTTAAGATGCAAAGAGAAATCTTTTCCACCTTAAGGCATGGAAATTTTGATGTCCTTTTAAGGATAAATTTGTTAGAGGCCCGCTCAAGGTGGAAAGGGACAAATCTTGTCCACCTTATGACATGAAAATTTTAAGATCCTTCTAGTTGTAGGCTTGGAGAACTTTGGCATTCCAAATCCCATTGAAGGAACTCTCTTTCTTTTCGATGGATTGTCCCCATTGAGTCACAAATATTTAGAGTAAGTCCATAATTAGAATAGTTTCATACTTGGCGTTCGTATGGCAGATACTGTAGGGACATATTTTTTTTGACACTCATGCAACTGAACACAAAATAAAATTCCAAGCGCGTATGTACCTCAATGAAGAGGATCAAGTCACAACATAGTTCTGGGGCGAGTGTTTTTTTTCGTGTGTCCTAACTTGTGCCTAGGCCTCCTCTTTCGAGGTTTTCAACCTAGCGGACTTTTTTTTTAAGTCATACACAGTTTATACTCTTGGGGGGCAGGAATGGACATACATTTTATACTCGTGCCTTAAGGAGTGTCATCTTTCTTCAAGGATAGTACTTCTTCAAGAACTTGGCATTGATTGGGTTGATTTTCACTCCATCTGCATCAACAAGCTTGTAAGCACCATTTGAATATGCTTCTTATATGGCATATGGTCCATTCTATTTTGGGGTGAATTTCCCCCCAGAATTATGAGAAGTAATTATAGGCCTTCTAATTACGAGGACTTAATCTCCCACTTGGAAGTACCTCAAGCGAACCCTTTTATTGAAAGAACGAGATAGCTGGGCTTGATAACATTCTATATATTTTTGATCTTCCAATCTCATCTCATCAAGAACTTCTAACTCCGCAAAATGCAACTTAGCATTTTCTTTATCGATGAGCCCTTCTTCTTAAAAAAGGTATTTGATGCTCAAGTGTTAGGACTGCTTCAACTCCAAAAGAAAGTGAATATGGGATTACTTGCGTTGGTGTGTGGTAAGTTGTTCTATATACCCATAGAGCTTCTTCCATTCGTTCATGTCAGTCTCATTTAGATTTGAAGATGACTTTCTTTAACAAGTTGCATAGAGTCTTATTGAATGCTTCGGCTAGACCATTGGCGGCAGCATGGTACATAGAAGACTTGCGCTGCTTGAAACCAAAGAGATCACAAATCTTATTCATCAGCTTATTATCAAATGGCTAGCCATTGTCGGTTACTATGTATTGAGAAATTCCAAAGCGGTGGATGATATTCAGTCGGATGAAGTTTGCAACATTTTCTTTCTTTACTTCCTTGATAGCAACAACTTTGGCCCATTTTAAGAAGTAATCTATCTCGTCCAAGATGTACAAATGTCCATCAAAAGATTTTGGTAGTAGACCAACAACATTTATTCCCAAGCATTGAAGGGCCAAGATGCTACAGTTGGGTGTAGTACCTCTGAAGGTTGATGTATGAAATTTGCATGGAATTGGAAAGCTTTGCATATTATAGCATAGTCCAAGCAATCTTTCACCATCGTTGTCCAATAATATCCCATCCTTTTAATGTAAAAATGGAACTTCGGTTCAGACTGATGTGATCCACAAACTCCCGAGTGTGTTTCTTGCAAAGATTGATTGCTTCTTTCTCTCCCAGACACCGTACGATCACTCCTTCAAATGATCTTCTATATAGTGTGTCCTTATAGTAAAGGAAGCGAGGTGCACAATGACGAATGTCAGTCCTTATCATTGGATCCTCTGGAAGTATCCCATAACGTAAGTAATCAATGTTAGGTTGTCGCCAATCTTATTTTGCAGCTTCAGATACAACAATGAGGTATTTAAGTTTATTTTCTTCATCCTTATATGATGGTGGTACTACCCATTCTTAGCGGATAGTAACTTGTGTCTAATTTGGAAGAGTCTGGGTTGAGGTCAAAGCAGCTAGGGCATCAGCTTGCTTGTTTTCTCTCCTTGGCACATGTTGGAGGGTTGCTTCTCCAAGCCACCCCATCAACTTCTGTGCATAATCATAATATAGTCGTAGCTCAGGCTTTCTGACGTCATAGCTAACCGAAAGCTTCTTGATCACCAATTGAGAGTCACCAAATACTTGTAGTTGTAGTTGTTTCATGTCAACTGCCATATCAAGTCCAAGTATTAATGCTTTATATTCTGCAACATTATTAGAGCAATGATTTGTTAGGGTAAATGAGTATGGGATGACCTTTTCATGTGGAGTGATGAACAGCACTCCAGCACCAGCTCCATCTCGATGTGCGACACCATCAAAGTACATCTTCAATGAGGGTATAGCTTCAACAACCATTGCATCTTCATTAGAAAGTTCATCACTCAATTCCCAATTATCAGGTAGCGGGTGGTATTCCAAGAAATTAGCCAATACATGTCCCTTTACAGTCTTTTGAGGAACGTACACAATATCAAACTGTTGAAATTGAAGGTACCATCTTGCAAGTCAGTCACTAAGGACTGGTTTTGATATTACAAACTTGATGGGATTTGCCCTAGACACAAGACGAACAACATAAGCTTGAACAAGAAGTGTTTCATCTTTTGAGTTGAAAAGGCCAATGCCAAACACAACTTTTCTGTTGGAGAATACTTTAGCTCATTCGGCGTTATCATTCTGCTCAGATAGTAAAGAGAGTTTTATTTGCCTTTACTATTTTATTGAGCCAATAGTGCTCCAACTGATCTCTCTTATGCCGCGATGTAGAGTATCAATGGTTTCCTAGGTATGGGTGCCGCAAGAAATGGTGGTTTCATTAAGTATGATTTGATACTTTCAAAGGCATTACTACAAGCTTGGTCCCATTCGAAGGGAGTATTCTTCTTCATAAGACGACTAAATGGTTGACATTTTCCAGCCAGGTTTGAGATGAACCTCCTTAAATATGCTAGCCTTCCTTGAAGTCTTTTTAACTCATGAATATTTCGAGGCTCGGGCATCTTCAAAATTGCATCGACCTTGGCTTGGTCAATTTCAATTCTTCGGTATCACACAATGAAGCCAAGAAACTTTCCAGAAGTAACTCCAAAGGCACACTTCAATGGATTCATCCTAAGTTGATATCTTCAGAGTAACTCAAACACCATTCTTAGGTCTTTTAAGTGGTCGTCTCTCTTTCTTGACTTCACCACTAGATCATCCACATAGTATTCAATATTTTTATGGAGCAGGACATCAAAGATATTCTGCATAGACCTTTTATAAGTGGTGTCAATGTTCTTCAGACCAAAAGGCATTACCTTGTAGCAATAAATACCTTTGGGCGTGCGAATGCAGTGAGTTCTTCATCCTTTGGCGCCATGCAAATTTGATTGTAGCCAGATGAACCATCCATGAAGAACATTGCCTTATAACTAGTGGTGGCATCAATCATCAACTCTAGTATGGGGATTGGAAAGTCATCCTTAGGGTATGCTCTGTTGAGATCTCGAAAGTTGACACAAACTCGAATTTGACCATTCTTCTTCCGTACTGGAACAATACTTGAAATCCACGTGAGATAGTTAACTTTATGAATAAAGCCAGCTTCAATGAGTTTGTTAACTTCATTTTCGATCAATGGAACCAACTCTAGCCTAAAGCGCCTTTGGGCTTTCTTAACAGGACGAGCACCATTCTTGAGCACCAACTGATGGACCACTACTTTCAGATCTAATCCAGGCATTTCCTTATAACTCCAAGCAAATAAATCCATATATTATTTGAGTATATCCATATACACGATTTCTTCCTCCATCTCTAGAAAAGCACTCAGGTAAGTTGGTTTTAGGTCTTCATCAATTCCAAGATTAACTTCTTTCAAGGGATCTATTGTGGCCTTCACTCTTTCTTCAAGTTGAGATGGAGTATCTCCAACATTTTTCTCCTCTCGAGGATCATCGTAGTTGATGGATATATGGTGACACCAAAAAGTATAATCCATCTCTTCATCAACCTTCATTTGAGATGAAGCCTCATTCTTATTTTGGGTCGTAACATGATATGAAGAGCCAACACTTTCTTTATCTTCCTCACGTTCCATGGTATAAACCATAGTATGATCCATTGCTTTTAACACCTTGTTTCATAAAATCACCAGTTCCATCTGCCACCTCATTCTAGAAGTAATCAAACATTAGAAATCCTTCAGGATCTTAGGCAACTAGTGCATTGTCGTACTTTGATGACTTCTCCGACGCTTGTTACTTCCTTCTTATTTAGAGGACCCAACCTCTCGAACACAAAAGTTCTTGTGGTTGATTCTCCAAGTCGATCAAAGATAGAAAGCCTTTTATTGGATGCAGTAGACTCCTCTTCTATAGTGATGCAGTTACTAACTGCCCTTCTTATAGAAATGCAAATTGGAGGTGGCAGTGTGTATCCTAGGCCTTCACGTGCCTGCCTTGTTGTACCTTATGATGAAGGTTTACCCAACTTTGATGGATCATTAGGATTATATCCAACCTTTATAAATAACTTGTATGCATTTGGATCGAAGCCCTCTTTTGTGCGCTTCGTAGAAACTGTCATATCTTGTGGGAAATTTTGAGTCACAAATTCTCCAAGTAGTCTTGAGGATGAATTTATTATGTAAATCCTCCTAACAGGTAAAGTTATCCCCTTTAGTACATTATCTTGGGCATCAGATGGGTGACTTTTCTCTTTCTTTACCTTTGGTACGTATCGAAGAATAGGATCTGCCTTTTTTTTTCGTAGGTGCAACGCTTTCTTTATTCAAAGTGAAGAAGGGATTCTTGGTGACGACTTTTTTGATAGTCACCGCGACCTTTTCCGATGTAAGATCATCACACTTGGTCTTGGTGACATCTTTAACCCTTTTCTCATTCATAACATAATTCTTTAAGTAGAATTTTGCATCGGTAAAGTGTGACTCAGCTTCAGTGAATGGCTTTTCATCGGCATTTATCTTTCTTTCTAATCTTTCTTTGAGGTACTTCAAGATTTGATAGTAAGAGGATGTGATAATTTTGTTCTTGTGTACCCAAGGCCTACTAAGTAATATATTGTATGAAGTTTTTGCATCGATCACATGCATCAATACATTTGATTGAAAATCATCCATACGAATTCCCAACTTGACAAATCCCATGGCCCTCTGTCCCCCTTGGTTGAAGCCTTGGATCATTATACGGATTTTGAACAGTTCGTCGGTAGCGATGCCAATTCTTTCATTATATAAATAGGCAGAATGTTAACTTCGGATCCCTCATCAATCAAGATTCTATTTATCCCTTTTCCTAGCACTTGACCTACAATGTACAAGGGATGATTATGTAAGGCTCCTCTAAGCATAAGATCATCATTTGTAAATGTGATTTTTGTATCACATACATGTGCCTCTTCACCAAGAGTTTCAGCAAGATTTTTGGAAGATGAAGGAACTTCCATGGGTAGATTCTCACCGTTTGCCCTCTCTTTGGCAGTATTAAAACAAGACACTTCAAGGTTGACACAAGTAGTCTTTGCATGAAACCAACTTGGTAAGAATTCCCCTAATGTTACTGGACATTGCATTTTTTGAAGGTGAAGCTCTGTTATGCTCGTCTTTTTTGGAAGTTCAACCAGCTTCTATTTCCTTGGTTTCTTCACCATTCTCTTTCTGGTTGGCTTCTCGGATGACTTTTTTCGCAGACTCATCTTCTTGTGTCTGAGCCTGGTCACCAGAGTCCAACCTTCATCATTGCCTTCATCAACTAAAGACCCATCAGGCTCTAATATCTTCTCATTATGCTCTTCAAAACATATTTAGACTGGGTCAAGTGAGCCAAAAGTGATAGAGATTTGATGAGAACTGGCCGTCTCATCATTGAAGAAAATCATCTTCTCTTTTGCCAGTTGCACGACTTTATCTTTAAAGATAAAGCAATTTTCCAGAGAGTGACTTACGATCCTATGATATTTGCAATAATTAGGGTCATTGGTCCTTCTATCTTTATTGGGACGCTTCATCTCTGGGAGTTCAATGAGCTTATACTCAAGGAGTTCATAAAAAATCTCAGCAACATCAGTATTAAGGAAGGGATATTTGTTAAAGTTTTCTAATTCAAACGTACTCCAGAAGTCTTCTTCACGCTTTGCTTCTTGCTTACCTTTGTGGTGACCTTCACAGGGAGACATATCAACATTCATTGACTCCTTGTTGTCATTTTTGGGGACAACCTTGCCCCATCTTTTGGGTTCCTACTTATCCGTTCCCCTTCGATGGTCATGGATAGACGCTGATCTCTTTCCAGCAAAAGACATGCTCAACTCCATATCTTGAGCACGTGTAGCTATCCCTTCAAAGGATTTAGGCTTAATGCCTTGCAAAGTGTAGAGAAGTTCCCAGTGTATTCCTTGGACGCACATCTCTATTGCAGGAGCTTCGCTGAGCCTATCTTTGCAGTTTAGGCTAGCATTTCTCCATTGATTGATGAAGTCAATGACTGGTTCATCCTTTCTTTGCCGAGTATTTGTGAGCTCTATTATGCTTATTGTACGCCTTGTTCTATAAAAGCGATTTAGGAACTCGTGCTCTAATTGCTCCCAGCTATCGATAGAATTAGGATCAAGGTCTGTATACCAATCAAAGATGTTTCCCTTTAGGGAACAAACAAACTGTTTGACAAGATAGTCACCATAAGTTCCAGCATTGTTACATGCCTCAACAAAGTATGCGACATGCTATTTTGGGTTCCTTTTGCCCTTAAATTGTTGAAATTTGGGGGGTTGATAGCCGGCAGGCATTTTGAGGCTATCTATCCTCGTAGTGTAGGGCTTGGCATACGTAAGGGAAGATTTGATGACAACATCATACTTGTCTTTGAGGGTCCCTTCAATGAATTCCCTCAATTTCCCAATCGGGATCATTCCCTTGGAAGGAACTTGCTCCTCTTTAGTTGGTGGTGTTTGTTTCACAGGATGTTCTGTCTCATGAACCTATGAAGATTTTCCAGGTGCATAGCTAAACTCTCCGTCTATTAGACCGTCCACCCTATCCACTATCTTATCAATTAGAGCCTCTTGATTCTAAACATATTTGTTCAGGCCCTCAATTATCTTTGTTAGATTTGCAAGCTGCCCCTCCATAGATGAGGCATCAGTCACCATCGTTTGCATGATTACTGGAGACATTGGAGAGTAACATGGATTGTCGCATAAGTGTTGACACCCAATTTTGACCCCCTGGTATTACTTTTAGGTTGCTATTTTATGAAAAGTATTTAATTTTAATTATTAATATTTTTACACATTATTCTTACATTAAGTACATACTAACGTATCACACCCATAATTTAAAAAAATGCATAAATTATTTTATTATCTTTTAGTGTCATTTTTTATAATTTTTCAACTCAAATACGACATTTTTTGTAATGTTATTAATATTTATGAAATTATTTTTCACATAATTATGCATACACACATTTTTGCAAATGCATTGTCTAGTGTTGCGTTATTATTATTATTATTATTATTGTTGTTGTTGTTGTTATTTATTATTATTATATATTATCATTATTTTTATATTAAATATTTATTATTATTATTATTATTATTTATTATTTATTATTTCTTATTACTATTGTTTATTATTATTATTATTATTTATTATTATTGTTTAAACAGCTGCCAATTGTGTTTATTTCTCTTCGGTTGTTTAATTAGTAGCCAATTTTACATTCAATTCATGTCAATTTTAGCCACAAATATTTCAATTTTAACCCAAATTGAAATTTCAATTGATTGACCCTAGTTCAATCTCAGTCGTTGATCAAAATTGATCCAACGGCTGAGATGGCTTTAAGCTTTTCCTTTCCTTTTAAAACTTAACTTACCCAAACCTAACCCCTAATTTCCTAAACCTACCAGCCACACCACTCCCCTCTCTCTCTCTCTCTATCTGCTCTCCCTTCTCTCAAAAGCCACAACCACCGCTCCTCGCCGACATACAGCTACCGCCGTCACTCCTCCACCCCTTACTCCTTCCTCCTATCTTTCTTTTATCTCCTCTCTCTCAAAAAATCAACCACTGTTGATGCCGACCAGCGAACAGCGGCGTCACCGGTTTCCCGATCACCGTTCCGGATCAATAGCAACAACAAAAAAACCATTAGCACCGTCAAACATGCGAAATGAGTCACCGTCGTGGTTTCAGTCGCCCAAAACAGCCACACCCGTGCCTCTAATGTTATCAAACCGCCGCCATGCAGCCGGTTCAGCCAACTCCGGCGCGTCACTGCTCTTATCGGCGTCGGACAACAGTCGCCTTCTTTTTCCTCCTCTCCGTACCCCACGCGTCAACAACAATCAAAGGACTAACCGATGCCAAACTCTAAATTTTGGAGGAATGCAGTGAAATAATACAAGTAGTTTTGGATTCGATCCCTCTAACAGTTTGGATTCTCTTTTCTTCTTCTTTAGGTGTTTTGCCTGATTCTAGATGTTAAATTCATGAAACATTATTATTTGTTTTAACATAATTCTTTAAGGTTTCGTGCTTTCCTATATCTTGCAATTAACATATGTGAAAATGCTCAAATACTGCATGTGCTTGATCTTGACCCCAATATGAATTTCAGTATATATGTGCTTGCCTATCATCTGATTGAAAGTTCTTATTGGGTAACAGACTATTATTTTGTGCCTACCAGTCAATTCAAATATTTGATTAGATTGGAATGACTGTCTAATTAAAATATTTAGGGTTGATCCTAATTGATTCGAGTAGCATGATTAAGGGAAAAGAATTTGTTATTTTCTTTGCTTTTATTTGCTTTGATTGAACATTATTCAATGTAATCTATTATTTAAGGGAAACTTCATGGATTGAGCGATTGCTTTGAATATTCTTTTCTCCTTGATTGAATGTTTTATACCGCTAATGATGACGTTCCATTAACAGTTATGGAAGGAAAATTTATCTTTGAGTCCTGACTGAATTTTGCCTAATATCCCATCGACAATTGACACATGTGTTTATGGAAATTTTTAATGACTGATGGTGTCCAACTTTCTTTCCTTTTTCTTTCTTCTGAATGACCTTTTACATGCTCAATTAATTGATTCTTTTAGGGACCATCCTAGTTGATTAAGGAAAGGAAATATTCTTAATTGGTTTAGGGATATTTCCTCCCCCCTTGATTACGTGTTCCCTCACTATATAAATCAACCTTTCTTTTCAATTAACAACATCTCTTCAATTATAGCCACTACTCTCTAAAGCAAATAAAAAGAATTACTAGCTATTTTGATACAAGAGATTGCATATTCTTAAGAGTTCTTTGGTTTTCTTGGAGGCTTACTGGAATTACCGCATATTATTCTTATAAGTACTTGTCATCACTATTCTCATTATTTCTTTTATTGCTGCTCATCAGTAAGTATCTAAAACGATGTAATTTAATTACTTATTTATTCATGGAATGCTTTAACATGTTAAAAAGCATGTTCATAGGGACCCCCTCTTTGTTGAGTTTGTCATGTCATTGTTTGGTCACATTGTGTATAGAATCATGCCATAGTATCTTGGTTATGCCTTTTCCGAGTTGTTGCTCTACAGGCCGGGATTAGTTGAAGAGTCATCGGGACGGTAAACATAATATGTTATTCCTTATAGCTGCTGTTTTTCCTTTCTTATTTTTGTACCATTTGATTTGTAACATTATTGTAAAGACATTATATTGATGTAATAATGATTTTGGGGACTGCTCGGGGGTGGAGAATTACATACTCTATGAATAGTATAGGTAGGCACGACTTACGCTTTATCTTTGTTATGTGCTATGTGAACCACTTAGGCACAAAATCTTAGGATTTACTAACGTCTGGGCACTTAATCTACGGTTCTTGATTGATACACTTAGAATTTTAACTTTAAGGCTTAACTAAAACCAATATACTATTTATTTTTGACATTAAGCGTGTTAATTCATTCTGACATTAAGCATATTAACATACTTCTAGCCTGTTAGCATGATTAATAAATGTTCAACATGTCAACATTAAGTTTAAGCATGTTAACACATTTAGTTTGTTAAGCACTAGATTTAAGCATTTTCCAGCATAAACCAATTAACTTCAGCATGTTAAGATTATGCTTCTGCGTGAATTAATTTCAACATTTCAAAATCACATTTTCGTATAAAACAATTCACATTCAGCATATTTTACAAGTATGTTAGGTAAAGGTTCAATATGGTATAGTAATTTTTAGCAAGTCGGTAAGAATTTTCTGCACATTAGAATTAAGCATTCTTAGCTTGTTAAACATTAAATTTGATCATGTCGTATCTTCTAATATGTCTAACATTTAAATAAGCAAGTCAATGTATTTTTCAACATGTTAATAAATTTTCAACATGTTAAACAGTTTACTTAAGCATTTTAGTATGTTCACATTAAATTTTTACATGTCCTCATGATCTTGGGTGTATTTATATGCCTAAGCACCAAAACTTATCCATGTTTTAGCTAAGTTTAGAGAACAAAATGCCTAGTTTCTTATGTTTTTACTCTACTTCTATGTAATTGAGCTAACCGATGTGATTAACATGATTTCAGGTATTAATGAGGTAGATGAAGACATAATGGGACTATGGAATGCGGATGACATATGACACAAGAAAGAGTAGCAGTCTGGACCAAATGTGGGCCTAGAAACTATGTCCAAGACTAGTTTGTCATTTATAATTAGTTCAGCGACTTAGAAGACAATTATGAGAGAAAAGATTATTAAAAGGACTAATGCTGAATTTTTATTCATTATTGAATTATTCTGTATTAGTTTTTGAAAGGAGAGTGGCGGCTTAGCTTGGAGAGAGAGAGAAAATGTTTCTTCTCTCTTATTTTCACTATTCGCACACCAAGATCGTCTTCTAGTTTTTGGTATAATGAATATTTCTATTGTGATTTCTGTTTTATTCATGAGTAGCTAAGTTTATTAATTAGGGTTATGGAAGCCTTGTAGCATACTATCTATTACTTTGAGTTTTGAATTCATTATGCATTGATTTGTTTACATCATACTCTCTTCGCTTATCTTGAATTCTCATGGTTGCAAACATAGAGGATATGCCTTAAAACGCAACTTGTTCGGAAGAAAGATTGATGTTCGGAAAAGAGAATAGTGACAAGAAAATAGGATTACCAACCCCTATTTCATATCTTAATGTCTTAGCAGGATTAACTACTTGGAGATTTCGTATTAATTTTGGTAAACGCTTTTGATTTGAGAGAACTAAAGTGAATTAGTCCTTGATGGTTGAGAAATACTAGTGTCACACCCCTTTTTCGCTCGAGGCGTCGAGTCGAAGGATTTTTCCAATTAAAGTGATGACTATTGAATAGGGATTAGTTTATTAACATTTTTAGAGTCGCCACTTGAAATTGAGTTATGGTGTTTCAAATCACCTTTTTGAATCCCTAGTCAAAAGAAAATGACTCTTTTTATTTGGTCTGCGAAAACTGAAGACCGGGTAAGGAATTCTGTTGACCGAGGGGAAGGTGTGAGGTACCCCTCGAGTCCCGTGGTTCTAGCACGGTCGCTTTATCAACTTATACTTGATTTAAATTATTTGAATAAATTATGTTAAGGCCTAAATTCACTTATTTTAATTCCTAATATTTATCTATTATCTTATATTAAATAAATCGATGAAAAATTAATTTTAGAAAATATTTATCAAGGTGCATTATTGCATCCTTGAATTTTAAATATCTCAAAAAGATACGTACTCCGCATTCTTAATTGAGACGAATATTTTATACATACCTAAAATTTGCCTAACGTTAAAGACATTGATTTGCTTCTTGTAAATCGAGACAATTTCTTATCCACTTTATGCTTATTTTTTACTCTCCTTTCTTACAACGAGTTTTGGACAAATCTGCAACCCATCTCACTCAAACTCACCTTTACAGTTAAAAAAAATAGGCGATACTTAGTTAGGCCAAATTTCATTGTGAAAATTGAGTAGAATTATATATGTCTTACAAAATTTCAGCCTCAAGACCCCTAAATGTTCAGGGCTATTATATATATATATATATATATATATATATATATATATATATATATATATATATATATATATATATATATTGGTAAAAGCTTAGCCTCATGATCCCTAAAGATTCAGGGCTGTTAAGATTTATATATTTTTATTTATTTTATAAAAACTTAGCCTGATGATCCCTAAAGATTTCGGGCTATTAAAATATATATTTATTTTTATTTTTGTAAAAACTTAACCTCATGATCCCTAGAGATTCAGGGCTATTAAGATATATATAAAAATGGACCAGAGAATTAGAAAAATAATTATGAAAATAATCATATTTTTAAAATATTACCCAATAAATCTATGAATAATTTTTTAAAAGATAGGGTCGTATCCTGGGAAGGACTTCCTACGTATCCTATTAATATGAGAATCAGATCCTCGTAGTTCATAAAGACCGTAAAATTATGTTACTAAAATCTTTCCTTTCTTTTTAAAATAAAATTTTCTCTGAAAAATAATTCACTAAATGTGAGGATAATTTAATCTCTTGAATTTTAAAGTTGCCTAAAGTCGGTCAACAAACAAATAGCCTTTCAAAAAATTGTCAAAGAGCGCGTAGGATGCACATGTTGGTCTTGATAAAGTAGGTCACCTGTCCTAGATAGACCCGACCTCTGTGTCGAGTCCTGCTAAGTCAATGCATATGATGCAAATAAAGCGGCACCTAATAGAGATAACCAGATTCTGAGTTTTCAGTTTTTCTAAGTTTAAGCCTAATAGGGATAGGTGTCTAGAATGGCTTACCCGAGCGGACACTCGAGCGGGGGAGGGACAACTTGGTCAGTAGCAGGGCAACACCGCCTTCGTTGTCGATCCGAACCCCACCTAACATGTGTGACTATATCCTTCACCAGGTGCCTTGACACTCCGGCTATCTCAAAAAGAAGGTGGGATGCATATGCTGCCTTTCCTCTATCCTATTTCAGAGACTCAGAGGGGATACGCGAGAGAAGACAATATATAATACAGTTCAAATAATATCAAAGCAGTAAATAAGCGACAAGTAGCATGTAAGGCCAACAAACACAATATCAATAATAATTAAAGAAAGTATAAGTCAATATAAAAAGCACGGATTCTTGTTATATCCCCAGCAGAGTCGCCAGAGATGTCACACCCCTTTTTCGCTCGAGGCGTCGAGTCGAAGGGTTTTTTCAATTAAAGTGACGGTTATTGAATAGGGATTAGTTTATTAACATTTTTAGAGTCGCCACTTGAAATTGAGTTAAGGTGTTTCAAATCACCTTTTTGAAGCCCTAGTCAAAAGAAAATGACTCTTTTTATTTGGTCTGCGAAAACTGAAGACCGGGTAAGGAATTCTGTTGACCGAGGGGAAGGTGTGAGGCACCCCTCGAGTCCCGTGGTTCTAGCACGGTCGCTTTATCAACTTATACTTGATTTTAATTATTTGAATAAATTATGTCAAGGCCTAAATTCACTTATTTTAATTCCTAATATTTATCTATTATCTTATATTAAATAAATCGATGAAAAAATAATTTTAGAAAATATTTATCAAGGTGCATTATTGAATCCTTGAATTTTAAATATCTCAAAAAGATATGTACTCCGCATTCTTAATTGAGACGAATATTTTATACATACCTAAAATTTGTCTAACATTAAAGACATTGATTTTCTTCTTGTAAATCGAGACAATTTCTTATCCACTTTATGCTTATTTTTTACTCTCCTTTCTTACAACGAGTTTTGGACAAATCCGCAACCCATCTCACTCAAACTCACCTTTACAGTTAAAAAAAAATAGGCGATACTTAGTTAGGCCGAATTTCATTGTGAAAATTGAGTAGAATTATTTATATATATATATATATATATATATATATATATATATATATATATATATATATATATATATATATATATATATATATTAAATAATAATAATAATAATAATTAAAAAAAAACGTCTGAGTGTATTAAGTTAAATATGAAAGAAAAGATGATTATTAAACATAGTTATTATCGTAACTTAATAATCAAAGAACTCTTTTATTTTGATTTTCTTCTTGTAAATCGAGACAATTTCTTATCCACTTTATGCTTATTTTTTACTCTCCTTTCTTACAACGAGTTTTGGACAAATCCGCAACCCATCTCACTCAAACTCACCTTTACAGTTAAAAAAAAATAGGCGATACTTAGTTAGGCCGAATTTCATTGTGAAAATTGAGTAGAATTATTTATTTATTTATATATATATATATATATATATATATATATATATATATATATATATATATATATATATATATATATATATATATATATTAAATAATAATAATAATAATTAAAAAAAAACGTCTGAGTGTATTAAGTTAAATATGAAAGAAAAGATGATTATTAAACATAGTTATTATCGTAACTTAATAATCAAAGAACTCTTTTATTTTATTTTTATAAAAGAAGAATAATAAGTTAATAATATAATAATAACATGATTTCAGTTTTCTGTTTATTAATATAATCCCACAAACCTAACACATTCAAATATTAATACAACATATAAGATAATTATACACATGGACATTCAACACTTGAGCAAAAATAACGTGAATTTCTATATCATTTCTTTCTATTCTTTCTATTTTCCTACCTTTCTAACTTTTTCTTCTTTTTAGTATTATTTTTAGGTTTTACATGCATGCATGCATGAATGAATTGTAAAGAGAAGTTTTATAACTTAACTACACACTAATAGCATATCAACCAAACATACTTCACATTTTTAACATTAATAACTTTAAGATCATCTCATTTAAAGTTTGAAACTAACCTAACTAACATTATTTTAGACCTGCAAATGAATTATAAATGACACATAAAGCACTAACTACATATATAAATGTAATAAATTAAGCATGAATTAACATAAAAAGCCATTGAAATAATTTTATTCAGACTTCGATTTATAACGAAAACTTATAAAAATAATAGTACAGATCTGATAAGAACCTGTGTAATAAATTAAATCAAGTAAAGTAGCAAACGCCGTCATCGAAAACTCAACTCGGAAACCCCAAACTCTTTTGGTGTTGTCTCGTTTTCTGTTTTCTCGAATTGTTTTTTCCTTTGTTGTTTTTCAGTGTTCCTCTTTGCTTCTTGTTCCCAATGTTCTCTCTGTTTGTGTCTCTCAATGTACATAGTTATTTTTTGTTTGATTTTTCAATCTCCTTTTTTTTTTTTCTTTTTTAATTGTCTCCCCCGATTGTGTTATATATATGTAAAGGGTTGGGAAGTTGGAGGGAGTTGAGGACGGTGAGGAAAATGTGGGATTGGATGGGGTAGTTTTTTAGGATAGGATAGAATTTAAAAGAAAAAAAAAAAAATTTCCTTTTTTTTAAAGATAATAATAATAACAAAATGATAATAATAATAATAATAATAATAATAATAATAATAATAATAATAATAATAATAAGAAGAAGAAGAAGAAGAAGAAGAAGAAGAAAATAAATAAATAAAATAATAATAATAATAATAATAGTATAATTAATTAATTTTTATATTTAAGAAAATACAATAAAAGTTTAAAAATAGTAAGAAATAAATATAATTAAGATAGTACTAAAACTACTGACTTATTTTTTTTAATTAAAAATAAATAAATATTTTTTTAAAATTTTTTATATTATTTTTTAAAAAAATAGAATAAAATAAAATAACTCAAAATTAACTTTATCTCCTAACTAAAAATTTATTAAAATAAAATAAAAATTTAAATAATATTAGACCAAATATAAATATTTAATATCAATATATATATATATATATATATATATATATATATTATACTCGGGGAGGGTCAAAATCACGTGTCTACAACTAGGATTATGTTATTAAATACAATACGTTTCTCTATAAGTACGATGCATGTATGAATTCGTAAAGCCCATAGTTAGAAAGTATTGAAAACTACAAGGTGGACATAACCCTAGCTTGCTATTTCTCTGAATTTGAATACTACAACACGTATTTCATCTTGTTAAACTGAAACCATTAATTTGTGAACTGAATCAAATCCCCCCTATTTATTTTACGAAAACGAACGATTAAAAGTCAACTAATCTGCATACAACTTAATTAGCATCATATTCCTTATGGGATTCGACCCCAACCTAGTTGGGTTATATATTTGACAAAGATCGCTTAATCTCTCGTAAGAGAGGTGTAATTTGGACGTATCAAATTTTGGCACCGTATCAAGAGAGGTGTAATTGATTATTCTGTATTATTTTGGATTGGAGAGTGGCGGCTTGGTTGGTTACTTTGCTACTTGTTTTGTAAGAAAATAGTACCTTCTCCTTAGCATTGTTCTGTGATAGGATTAGTTATTTTGTTTATTTTGTTTCTTGTTAGATGTTTATTCTATTTAGTCATAATTAGGTGTTTTTCTCGATGATGGATGGATGATGACCGTCTTAAGAGAAAATTAGTCATTTAATTGCATGTAACTGTTCTTCTGGATCACATGACATTATAACATAAGTATGTGATGGATCATTACGTTTGAAACACCTAGGCTCTAGTTGTGACTCTTGTTGTGATTGTTGGTTTTATTTGAATTCCTGTAATTGTTGGGTCGAGAGTCTATAATGCTCCTAATTGAGTTGACCATGTGCCATGAGTGTGTAAGAATGTTGTATATTCCTTATTGCAACTGATGATAGAACTTGCCTGGTATGTGTGCATAGTGAAATAAAGATTGTGAGTTTAGGAGATGATTTAGGCATTTCTTTGATAGCCATTGTTCATACCTTCTTTTGACCTACCTTTGCACATTATCTTAGCTAGCCTCGTTGAGCCTTTATCTTGTTCTTCTGCTAGCCTCATATGTATCCTATTCCGTTCTTTAATAGACCGTAATTTGATCCAAAGGCTGCTAAGCGCTTTAATGTAAAATCAATTTGAGTTAGGAGTTTGACAATTAGAAGAAAAAGGTAAAATCAATGCTCCAAAGTCTAGTTATTAGCGTGTGAAATTTATTTGTTTGGGAGTAGCGAAAATTGTAAAAAAAAGTTCCAAATTTTAGCCCGGACATGTTACAATGAACCTGTTTTGGCCCTGGTCCTTCTTGGACATTGTACACCTCAACTAAGACAAATCGCTTAAGTTAAGGGTGGCTATTATAGGGGTGCGTAACGTGAAAAGGGTGTAAAAAAGAAAATATATTTGAAAGGGTTGCATACTCCCACCATAGTGTTATTAATTGAGCTTAACGAGTTGGGGTGAAAAGTAAATCTGTGAAGATAGAAGAAGTGGAAGTTGGTTGATAGAGATTGGTCTTAATTGCATAATGTAGTGTATTAAAGTGCTTAGGGAAGATAGTCACTATTTCTGGCCAAAATAGTTCCTACCCATCCTTTAGCCTGCATTACAACCCGTAAAAGACCTATTTGATCCTAATCTTAGCAGTCTGATATTAGTGAAGTATTACACTAAGGGCAAGCATATGGTCATCAATTGTAATTTGAGAATTCTTTTTTAAAGTGAGCGCAACTTGATTCTTGTACCCATTTTGTTAGAAATTGTATGATTGAGAGTGATTATGGGTAACTTTCTTGTTGTGAGGGCACATGGTTGATGAAGGTTGGGTAATTTCTATGATTTCTTTGCTTAAATGGTATGCATGAAATTGCCAACTTAATGAGTCTATTCTTGAGGGTAGGTTGTCTCTAGTAATGATTCCTGAATCTACTTCTTGTTCATAATTGTCATGTGAGCCTATTTGAGTATCTTGTCTTCGTTTGTGGGTGCTAAGGCTTGTGTAGTATGCATAAATGGATATGTTGTTTGAGGACGAACAAAGCTTTAAGTGTGGGGTGGTGATCTTGGGTGTATTTATACGCCTAAGCACCATAACTTATCCATGTTTTAGCTAAGTTTAGAGAACAAAATGCCTAGTTTCTTATGTTTTTACTATACTTCTATGTAATTGGGCTAACCGATGTGATTAGCATGATTTCAGGTGTTAATGAGGTAGATGAAGACATAATGGGACTATGGAATGCGGATGGCATATGATACAAGAGAGTGTAGCAGTCTGGACCAAATGTGGCACCTAGAAACTATGTCCAAGACTAGTTTGTCATTTATAATTAGTTCAGGGACTTAGAAGGCAATTATGAGAGAAAAGATTATTAAAAGGTTTAATGCTGAATTTTTATTCATTATTGAATTATTCTGTATTAGTTTTTGAAAGGAGAGTGGCGGCTTAGCTTGGAGAGAGAGAGAAAATGTTTCTTCTCTCTTATTTTCACTATTCGCACACCAAGATCGTCTTCTAGTTTTTGATATAATGAATATTTCTATTGTGATTTCTGTTTTATTCATGAGTAGCTAAGTTTATTAATTAGGGTTATGGAAGCCTTGTAGCATACTATCTATTACTTTGGGTTTTGAATTCATTATGCATTGATTTGTTTACATCATACTCTCTTCGCTTATCTTGAATTCTCGTGGTTGCAAACATAAAGGATATACCTTAAAACGCAACTTGTTCAAAAGAAAGGTTGATGTTCGAAAAAGAGAATAGTGACAAGAAAATAGGATTACCAACCCCTATTTCATATGTTAATGCCTTAGCAGGATTAACTACTTGAAGATTTCGTATTGTTTTTGGTAAACGCTTTTGATTCGAGAGAACTAAAGTGAATTAGTCCTTGATGGTTGAGAAACACTAGGATTATGTTATTAAATACAATATGTTTCTCTGTAAGCACGATGCATGTATGAATTCGTAAAGCTCATAGTTCGAAAGTATTGAAAACTACAAGGTCGACATAACCCTAACTTGCTATTTCTCTGAATTTGAATACTACTACACGTATTTCATCTTGTTAAACTGAAACCATTAATTTGTGAACTGAATCAAATCCCCCTACTTATTTTACGAAAATGAACAATTAAAAGTCAACTAATCTGCATATAACTTAATTAGCACCATATTCCCTGTGGGATTCGACCCCAACCTAGTTGGGTTATATATTTGACAACGACCGCTTACTCTCTCATAAGAGAGGTGTAATTTGGGCGTATCACCTCACATGTTAGCTCACTCTCCATATTAAAAAAAAAACTAATTTCAGCATAATAAGTCAATTTTCAGCGTGTTAGATTTAATTTCTAGCATATCAGAATAAAATTTCAGCATGATAATATAAATTTCCTGCACTACTTTCAGCATATTAACATAAGGTTCCTGCACATTAGCATATTTTCAGCATGATAGTTAAATTTCTGTATTATTAAAATCGTGTTAGTGCATTTTAGCACATTAATATGAAATTACTGTGCACTAGCACAATTGCCAACATGTTAAAACGTAGGTTTTTGAGCATTTTCAACATGTTAAACACTAGGTGAAGTACATCATTGTGTTCCTTATCAGGTTAATACATTTTTAATATTTTTATTAATTTTTCATATTCTCATTAGTTTATAACACTTGATTCGTGAGCACAGTTCGTTGACATATTTACCACATTTTAGACACCCTTTTTTAACAACTTGACAACACATTGTTACATCCACGAATCACATTTATATTTTGTCACACTAACACTTGTTGAACACTTAGATATCATGCCTATAGGATAACGAACATCAAAATAAATGATTATTTGTCTTTACATGTTTATCAAATTAATCAATTTTTTAATAATCAAGAGACTAACGTGAGACATTACTTGCTACGTGATGTCCAATGTGTTACGCGCTTCGAGTCCTAGGCAACATAACTTTATTTTTGTCTAGACCCCAAAACCAATATAGCAAAGTCCAATGCCTCTTGGACAATAGGAGGGACGATAGGAATTACTAAAGACGCTAGTTTTATCATTGTCTTAGAATGCCTTTAGAGTTAACAACCAGCCTAGGTGGGGTGGAACGGGTAGTCATTCGAAAGTGATGATCTCCAACAGACATTAAAGGTAAGACATATGACTTGTCTAAGAGTTCGGCCAGTGGATCGGATGATGATTAAACAAGTTGGGGTTTTGATCCGAATGAGACCAAAATATTTCTTTGTTTGATTTGACGAATTCTTTTCATTCTTTTATTTACCTTACATGCTTATTTATTTGGGGTAGTTAGTTTGTTACGTAAGCATTCCCCTTTTGTTACAAATTATGTCATTTCTTTCTCCTCGCTTATCTTATTATATGTTTTTATCACTTAGATAATTAACAATTAGAAATAATAAAATAATATATTTTGTTCAGTAATTATTTTATCACTTAGTTATTCATTAAATCAATAATAAAACAAGAGACCTTATTTGATTACATAGAATCCCCGCGTAAAATATGAATTCGATCGGGAACCACCTTTGTGGACCTCGAAAGGTGTCTAACACCTTTCTTTTGAGGTAATTTGAACTCTTATCCAAATTTCTGGTGAACTAAGACAAAACAACAAAATTGGTTCATAGTTAGCCTAGACCGGTGCCCTAACGCACCTTAATTCGTTAGGTGGTGACTCTTCACACTCTTCCTTAAACAATCTCCAAAAAGAGTGGTCACGTCGAATCCCACTTTCCGCGAGGAAAATGGAGTGCGACAATAAGTTGATCTTCGAAGTGCTCAGCTTATGTGGTGTAAGGGGAGAAGACGCATTTGTTGAACGACCATCGCTCTTTGCACCAGAGTATTTGGAACCAGAGTGCTCAAGTAGATCTATAGTCCTCTTAAGCAATTCTGCCACATTGCTTCCTCCTTCTGGAGCACTTGCATTAGACTTCTTTCCTTTTGGGGTTGAAGATTCAAAAATTGAAGTTGGTTCGAACGACACTGGATGTGTTTGTTGTCCTAGCACGCCTGCCTTGCTCTTTGTGACAGCTCCTAAGCTTCCGAAAGTAACACCAAGGATGCTTTCCACTTCAGCAGAGAACTTTGAGTCAGCAGTCTCGGAAGCAGTTGATTGAGAGTTGACCTACTTGGAAGTCATTTCAGTGTTGTTGAACTTTGCAGTTAGAAAAGTTGAGATGAGAGGTAGAGATTGTACCACTGGACGTGCCAGAATTCGTTGGACAATAAAATTCTCCAGGACAAAAATAATAATTGAGACAAGAAAATATTGCAACAATCAATTATTGATTTTAATGTGTGAGTACAATCTCTATGAATCCTTTGATTCACGTTTTCAAATATAAATTCAAGGGTTTTAAGCTTGATCTTGAATTTGAACTTGATTTGAATGATTTGAGGGACTTGATCTTGACTTGTGCTTGAATTCAAGGGCTTTTGAGCTTATTCTTGAATATTGTGGTCTTGATCTTGAATCTTGATGAACTTGATTTGAATGCTTGAGCTTTTTAGAGAAATTGCGGTGTTTGATCCACGAGCTTTCTGTTGCTACTTGTTAGAGTTCTGGGGGTCCTTTTTTGAATTATGAGACCCTTATTTATAGTTGTGGAAAGGGGAAAAGTTATGATGAAGATGGACTTCCTTTGACCAATCAGATTTGAGTGACGTGACGCCTTTTATGGGCCTGCTGCATCGTTTTGACATGTGGCATGATCCTATTGGATCCTTACCTTGACTTGACATGCCACGTCATTTGACACATGACGCTTATTTGGGCCTCTACAATATGACAATATCTTAGGTTTAGTAAAGTGGGTTCATCATTTGTAGCCCAAGTTAATGGACTAGCCCAATAAAGATTGAACTTTATTCAAATCCATACATATTTGGACTTAAATAATTAATTCAATTATATTAATCCGCAATATTTATTTGGGATTAATCTATTTTGAATTTAATATAATCTAAATTTGTACGAATTTCAATTTAATAAAACTTCGTTGCCCACATATATATTATACAGATCAATATATTGTATTAACAAGTCATATTAATATTCCTGTGGGTTGAATATGCTTTCATATGTGTATGAATAATGTTTTTTGTATCATCAAGACAAACAATTAATTAATTTTAGCCAGATTATATTGATGTTATCAAGGATACGTATCTTGGCAATGTCACTTTTTAATTTCTTGAATGAACGAAATTTTGATATCACATAATTGTTAAATAAGAATTATTTTTCAGTTACCTACATTTACTTAGAAAAATTAGATAACCTTAATAATTAGATGGAAAATTAACAATCATTTTTGAACCTCAATCCGAGTTCCCTAAGAAGAAAATCGTGCAAGCTGCTAAAATGAATAATATTATCACGTGTTAAGAGTAATTTTAAACGATTTTAGCCCAACAATTAATATTAGAAAATTTGTTTTCAATCTGCCAATTATTAATAGTATTTCTCATGTTGATCCATGTGATATAAGGTGTAGAGCTTCATCACAAATTTATGAAACTATTGCATGTTAAATCATTTACTTATGCATGTTATGTTAAATTTATATTAGCAGTTCATATTTGAGGCTAATAGTAATTCTAACAGAGAGTTACCAATAACATAAAAAGGGAGTAAAACAATTACTAGTCCAATGGAAAAACTACATGAAGTAGAAAATATTAAGTCATAATTATTAGGTATAATTAATATTTAAAATAATTATCAGGCCTAGCTAATGTTTAGATTAAATACTAATGTATATTATTTCTTTGTATTTGTGTATTTGCATAGTTCGAGGTTTATATAAAAATCCCTAAAAATTTGTATTTGTATACAAATGAATTTCACGGTTCATATATAAATCTCTAAACTGAAATTCAATTTGTATATACAAGCTCTAATTTTTCATATTTAGCTATACTAATCTTATAATTAGACAAACATTAGCTATGGTGTCTCATCTCTTGACTAAATGTTAGCTATTTTTGAACTAGGCTAAAAAGATTAAAGTAAAAAAGAAAGTGATTGATTCAGCTATATATAATGACTTAATGCAAAAATATCTAAACTTTAATCATGTGTGCCAAAAGTAATATGACTCATCTTCAATCACATTTTTGAACTTCAATCATAAAGGATTTCAAACATCGCACCTTTGAAGTTATTTTCGAAGTGGATTAACATATTTGACTAATTTTTCAACATATTTGATTTATATTTATATTGAGGGTGCTATTATTATGTTCACTCTTTTAAGAATTTAAATCCATCAAACTATTCACATTCAAATGATATGATATTTGTTCTTTTTCCAATCACTAGTTTTGTATCACTAATATATTTCAAAGTCAAATTAACATCTTATTTGAACTCCAAATTTAAATTAAACATCATTGTCGCATGAAATAAAAGAGAAAAAGCTTATCAAAGTATCATATATATGAGTGGCAGTGATAGAAAAATTTATTCTTTTATTAAAAAGTAATAAGGTCAATTTCGCAAAAGGACAAAATTGTCAAAAATACCCACAAAACGCCAAGAGAACAAAATAAAATCTGATTTTTCTAAACTTTATCCAATTTAGGATATTGAAGCATACAATGGAATCTCAAACAAAACAAACACTACCTTGTTTTATTATTCCCTTTTTACCCTTCCTTTTAGTAGTAGTGCTATAAAAAAAAGCAATTTTTTTCTTTTTTTCTTTTTTGCCTTGAACAGCAATAACCTCCTAATTATTTATCTAAGCTAATCTTAATAAATTAACACTAATTAAACTAAATTAAATCCACATAAAATTGCTAGAATTTGTGTACCACAACCTTCCTTTCTCCACCATTTTCACTACTACAACTCTCCGATTTTCCGTCTTCGATACTCTCCGATGATCGATCACCGTGTTGACCGGTCCCTCGAGCATCGGATTCGGGTGAGCTATGAGAATGTGATTTTGAAGGTGGCTTGCACATGTGACTACCATGATGGTACATTTGTTGGTGGTGTTGGAGGTGGTGGAGCGATTGTAACGGTTGTGGCGTACTGTAGAACTCTTGTGTGACCGCTTGTGGGGCCGCAATGTAATGTGGTGATGGTGCATGGCTAGTTGAATGTGGTCCATAAAATGTCGCTGCAGGTGGTGCACCATGTGTGGCTGCGGCGGCCGCATACTCTGGTGGGACCCATATGCCACCTAAAACCACTAGGTGTGGTGGTGCTGTTGTTGCTTGTGGACTTGGACTTGGTCTTCGTGTGTGAAGTCTGTACTTCTGTATAATTAAACCAAAATATATTGGCTTAAATATGTCATATTTTTATAATTATAAGAGTAGTATAGCAATAACTAAGTTGCTCGGACTCTTCAAACGTGTTGCTGCACAAGTGTCGGATTCTCCAAAAATACACTATATTTGAAAGATCTGACATGCACCCAATGACAATTTTGAAGAGTCCGATCAATAATCATTAAGTGTAACATAAACAATTAATTTTTTGGAGGGTTAGTTTTCTTGGGAGTTGTTGAGGGTGGGGGGTGGGGGTGGGGTTGCAATTGGTTAACATGTATACCTGCAAATGGCTTTTAACTTCATCATTGGTCAATCCATCAACCTTCATTAATTCTCTAATTTGCTTTGGTGTGGCCACTGAAATAATTACATTTCAAAAGATTTAGATTGCTTGCTTGCTTGCAAAGTAAGAAAAGAAAACCAAATGATGACATTATAATTCTTTTTGACTATCAACAATGAGTTTAAAAGTTTGATAGGCATTGAACTTGTAATACTAGACTATAACAAGTTAAATATCTAAATACTATATAGATTTACCAAAAAGAGAAAGAGTTCTTTTTTTATATATTGATTAAGGTCACTTACAACGTAATTGTAGTAACTTTATATAGTAATAAGTTATGATTTTGAAAATCTAGAATAAATAATACTCACAAGAGTAGATTATAACAAGTTAAATGATACTCTATTCTTTATATTATCCGTATATATAACATATAAAGGACAGTTTGATGCACGATACATGTCAAGTTTACATAGGGTTAGAGAAGGGCCACACCCTCCAATTCGCCCTGGCAAAAGCAGGGTGATTCACGGCTTGAACCGGTGACTTATAGGAAAAGCGAAAACAACTTTGTCATCTCTCCAGAGCTCTTCTTCATACTATGTATAACTTGAATTAAAAAAACAAACGAAAAAAAAAAGAGAATGGTTTAGACAAAAATGTTACCTTGAGAACCACCTAGCATTTGAAGAGCATTAACAAAACGCCTATGCAAATCAGGTGACCAACATCTTCTTGCCTTTCTATGTGGCTGTTGTTGTTGAGTACTTGTACTTGTGCTGTTGGTACCACCTCCAATGCTTTGAGAATCTTGTTGAATATTCACTCCTTCCAAATTCTTGTTATGATCTTCCACTATTGTTGACTCATTTTGTTTGTTAGATGAAGCAAGTGCTAGTGTTGTTGGACTTGGACATGAAGAATTGTTGTCCAAGGCTAATTTTGGGCTAATAGAAAAGCCTATATGATGATCATTTTCTTTGTTAGAAGTATTGTTGGATGTTTGTACTTGCTTTGTTTCTTGATGATCACTTGGTGGACTCCATAATTGAGCAGAAGTCATCCAATTTGCCTTGTTATCAACAATAGTAGATGTGTTATTTGCAACTATTTTTTCTGCTCCTAATTCAACACTTGCATTATTGTTATTCTTAAGTGGAATGAATTCCTCAAGAATTGGTCTGTGTCCAATATGATTATTTTCCCTATGGGATTGAAGTTGTTGCCTTGAAGCATCCATAGCTGTTAATTCCAAAAAAGAAGAAGAAAGGACCAATATCAGACTTGCAACAACAACAACAACAACAACAACAGTTTGGGGAGGATAATATGTACGTAGACCTAGTTCCTACCTTTGTTGGGTAGAGAGAGTGTTTCCGATAAACCCTCTACTCAGAAAAGTCTTATCAGAACAGGTTTGAAAAGGCAATAGGTAGTAATGAATTAAGACTTTGCAACAAGAAACAATAATAAAATTTAACCAATTAATAAGGTTTAAGCTAGCATATGTGCTATTAAACGAAGGACTTAAGTTATATATATCCTAACAATGACTACAAATTCTTACATCTATTAGTGCAGTTTAACATGTAATTAATAGCATGTCACATACCAATTATATTAGGTTATCAATTAAGTACTGTTTATCGTAGAGACTTACCTGTAATCACCTTATAAGTAACTACATCGTATAGTTTTTTTTACACTCTCAAAATGATATAATCAAGCATTAACCCACTAGGTATTTTTGAGTCTTACTATTCTTGATTTGATACATCTCATTCATAAACTTGTGCACAAAGAAAGCCATTTCAACCTTATAATAAGCTAAAAAGAGAAGAGTTTAACTTCTTAGAAGATAACAAGAAGTGAACGTTCATATATAAGAGATAGGGTTGGTTACCAAAAAAGGCTGGTAATTGTTATAATAGGTTGAAAGCGTCAATCATATAAAAATTATTTACACTGTGAGTATATGTACCGAAAGATACGTATATTACTAATTAAAAAGAATGAAGAGATTAATTACGTACCATTGGTTAAAAGTTGCATGCAAAGGGGAAGTTCACGTTTGAAAGCATCAATCTTAACCCTTTCTTCTTCAAGTCTAGCTAAGAATTCTTCAAGATTTTGTGTTTGATCAATTTTTTCCCCAAATGATTTCAAAAGCATAGAGTAGCTTTGATGTGGTTTGCATTCAAGGCTTAGTTCTGAATTTGATGATGCCATATTCATGATTGCCAACAATATTAACAACCAAAATTCAAGATTCAAAAACTTGAAAAACTTGGATAATTCAGAGTCTGGCTTTAAAAATCGGTGCAAGTACAAGTGTCAATTTGCGTATTTCGAGTATATATTTCTCAAATTACAAATGGATTTGAAGAAAGAAAGTTGGTATGTTTGAAGCACAAGTGATGTGGGATATAGAGAGGAAAAAGGGAAGAGTTGTTTGTTTATGAACACAAGGTGGATTGGATTCAAATATTTGTGAAGAGGATGGTGGTCTTTTTAGAGGGTTGAGTTCGAGGGAGAATAAAGTAAGATTCTAGGGAGGGGAAAAAAAGTGTAAAGTAAAAGCAAAGAGAAGGATAAAGAAAATAAAAGAAGGGATGGTAACTTCTTGCAAAGAGTAATTAAAGGCAAAAAAGCTATTTGTTGGTAGTCATGAAAGTGTGAAAGTGTTTATTGTCATGAGGTATCTATGGTTAGGATTTTTCATGAACAAATTTTTATATTATTGGTGTATTTTAATATGTTATAGAAGTTTAGTTATCATTTTTATCATGTTGTCAATATATTCTACTACTCATCACAAAAATTTACCTATAATTGTTTTATATGTAACCTAATTGTATAGATATTTTTTATACCGTTAATGATTATAAAACTTAAACCCAATATCAGGGTCGTTTTTTTGATGGATATAGGCTTTTTGTCAAAAATTATTATGTTCACAATCTTTCATTCATCAAATTACATTCTCTAACCACTCATAGAATTAGTTTCTTGATAAATAAAGTAGTTAACTTATCATAAACTATAAATTTATACAATGTAAGAAATTATTTATATTTGCTTTATAGCTAAATGGTTGAAATGGGAAAGAAGGAATCAATTTAGGGTCATGTGGTTAGAGAAAAGAAAGAGTCTGATTTTGGAACCTTTGGTACTTTAAGACAGTCTTTTATATATGAATTCTAATCACTCAAATAAAAGATTATTCTCTTCTTCTTCTCATGGAGTTTACCTTTTACTTTTAGCTTCTTTTAATCTTTAACCTACATTTTTTCTCTTATCTTTAACTAATAATATGCTACAAAAGATTCATCTAGTAAGTTGTGTTATTCAAGATTCTGATTTTAGTTCTCCTTTTGGGCTTAATGGGTATCTTACAGACAGTATGCCACTAACAAAAACATTTTCAAGAAACAAATTCAACTATAGTAATTAATTTATTTTTCAACGTGTACAGAGTTGATATAGTGGTACTTGGACTTGTACTTTTGGACAAAATTATTCAATGTACCAATTCATTAAATTAATGTGAAACTTGATTCCAATTCTATGGTTGATTTAATTAACTGTAAAGTTTTTCTTCCAAAAGCATATACATGAGAAAATTGCACTTTTAATCCCTTAAATATTGATGGATTTATATTTAGTCCCATGTGATATATATTAGGCTGAGATATTTGGTTTAACTTCTATGAATTTGAGATGTGCACATTTGATCCTTTTCTTGTGGATTTTTACAAATTTACTAGACTATTAACCATTATATCATAATTTTTTTTTTAGGTAACTAACTTATATCATATAATTACTCATCTTTTATGTTAAGGGTGTGTCAATTGCTCTTTTTTTTTAGGTTAAGGGTGCGTTTTGTATGAAGGAAAATATATTTTAATTTTCTCATGCTTTATTGCCTTAAAGTTTAAATGTTTCAAAATAGATTCCCCCCCCCCCCCCCCCCCCCCCAAATTTGGGGAATGTTTCTCTTCATAAAGTAAGGAAAACATTTTTCAATCTCTATTTCAACCTAACTCGCCTCTTGAACCCGACTCCGATCCCGATCCCAAACTCAACTTTCAACCTCAAACCCCAGCCGAGTTTCGACTCATGGCCCTATCCCTATTTCGACTCCGGACATGGGTCAGGTTTGGCCCTAGATCGAAATTGAGACACGAGTCTCATGTCAAGGTCGAGAGTTAGGTCCTAGACTGAGGTCGAATCTTGGGTCTTGAGTCTCAATTAGAGTTAAGATCCAAATCTCGAGCATTATTATCGAGGCAAAGGTCAGGGACAGGGTCAAGAGTTGGGCCCTGGAGTGAGGTCAAATCCTAAGTCTTCGGTTGGGCTGAGAGTTGAGTCTTGCTTAATCAGGTTTAGAGTCAAGAGAGGGGCTCGAGTTGGGAGTCAAATCTCGAGTTAGGATACAGAGTTGGGACCCATTTTTGGTCGGAGTTAGGTTCTCGATTAGGGTTGAGTGTCGGGTTCAAAGGTTGGGGTCAGGTGTTAGAACTTGAGTCAAGGTCGAGACGGGCGTCGAGTCTTTAAGTTTGGATCGAGTCTTGTACTGGGTTCAAGATCCGGGTCTCAAATTGGGGTGGGCTCGAGAGTCAATTCTCGAGCCATGGTCAGGAGCTAATTTTTGAATCGGGATCGGGGTTAATATCGAGTCTCTAGTTAGGGTGGTAATCAAATATCGGGGTTGAATTGAATCTCAAATCAGAGTATAGAGTCACGTTAAGAATTAAGGTCTTGGGTCTGGGTTGGGTAACAGGTTGGGGTTGCGAGTGGGGTTTGGGGTCTGGAGTCAAGATCTGATACGAAGTCGATCGGGAGTAGGGTTCAAGTTGAGGTCGGGTCTTGGGTCTTGAATCTCGATTCAAGGTTGGAGTCAAGAGTCAGCTCTCGTATTGGGGTCGGGAGTTGGGCATTGGGGTCCAGAGTTGAGTCTTTAGTTGGGGTCGGGAATCAGATCTTGGGTTAATGTCGGGTGTCAAATATTAGTTTGAGATACAAAGTAAGGTCCAGTGTCAGATAGGTAGTCAGTATCTAGGGTCGGGGTTAGGTTCGTTGTCAAATTATTTGCCCATATTATACCTAAATGCTCTTGGGATAATATTTTCTTGTTACTGACCAAACACGAGGAAATAAGTAGGAAAATCACTTATTTTTCTAGAAATATCAGAAAATATTTCCTTCGTACCAAACACACCCTAAGTTTGTACTTCTTCTTATTTGGAGGCAAAATAAGGGTGTCAAACAGGCTGGGATGACCCGACCCACTTACAAAAATCAGCCCGGTTTGACTCGGCCCAGTCAGCCTACGAGCTGTAGAGTACCGGGTCCTGGCCCGGTTTAAATTTTTTTTTGGCCCTGTTAACTCGGCCAGGACTAAAACCGGTCCAGGCCCACTGGTTAATCGGCCCGACCCAGCCCTGTTTTCATTTTGTTTTTTTTAGAATTTTGGAGATTGGACCAAACTAGCCGTTGGCCCAACGGCTATATTGTCGTTTTTGGGTCCAAACGGCTAGTTTGACCCTTTAAATTAAAAAAAAAAAAATTTACATTTAAAATTATTTTTTAACCCCCAAAACATTCCTATAAATACCCTACAATTTCAAATCATTTTCCACACAATTTTTCATTCTCTCAAATCTCAATTCTCAATTCTCAAATATTCTATATATTTCCTAAAATGCTCACTTTAATTTTTTAATTTTGTAATTACAAAGTACGAGTGAAAGTTTCTAAAGTCGCAACCTTCGGATACTTCCAAAATTTAGAATTGTTGTTCCATCTCTTACGTTTAATTTTTATTTAGTGTATTAATTGTTGAATATTTAATTTTATTATATTTATTTATTTTGAATTTTTTTAGTTTAATTTATATTATGGATAAATTAAGAAACCTCGCTACTAAAGGTGTTAAAATTTTTGTCCCGGAAGTGGTTGGTAGTGGTAGTAAAAAATGAATTACTAGTGGTAGAGGTAGTTCAATTAGTAGATATTCCCATGTGCCTCCGGAACCGCTTAGTCAACCTTTTGAGGAAGAAGTAGGTGTACCTTTAGGTGTACGTGCCCACGATATGGATTATGTAGAAGCTCAGGAAAATTACGGTATAGAAGAAGAAAATGAAGTAGATGCGGTTAATTTAGATGAAGATGATAAAAATATTGGTGAGACATCCACAGTAGAAAATGCTAACGTTATATTCGAATCGATTACTCTCCCCTTCCACCACCACCCCCTCCATCCTCCCCGTGCCCCAAGAGCTCGTAAACCAACTAGTATTGCATGACAATTTTTTAAACATATATCAAATATTGAGGTGCAATGCAATATTTGTTAATAAATATATAAGCATAAAAGAGAAGGCAAGTAAGGGGGTATAAGTACATTAATGAGACATATAAGTGATAATCACGAAAGAGAGTTAAATATTGCACGAGGTGGTGCGGATGTTGGTGGGCCAACGCAAACTATAATGGACCCAGCAACCGGTCAGGTAATGAAGAAGTATAATAAATTGAGGGACCAGGAAGAAATAGCTAAAATGGTAGCTGTGGGTTGTTTACCTTTTAGTTTTCCTTCTTCTGATGTCTTTATTCATTATATTCAAGCAATTTATAATCCTATGTTTAATGGTATTCCTACAACTACTTGTAGGGCCGATAATTTTAGACTTCATTCACAATATTATTTTTATTTATCAACATTGTTAAAAAAATATTCAATGTAGAATGTCCCAAACTTCTGATCTTGGTTGTGCTGTAAATAAAAATGATTATTTAACCATTACTTGCCACTGGATAGATAATAATTTTGTTATGCAAAAAAGTATTCTTGTTTTTTTATATGATGAAGATCGTAAACATACTGGAGATTTTATTGCTGATTCGGTTGCTAAAGTTGCAAAATTTTACGGTATTGGAAAAAAAATCTTATGTATTATTTTTGATAATTCTTCTAACAACAAGACTGCTATAACAAAGTTAAAATCTAACATATCTCCGCCGTTACCTGAAATTTTTCATGTTAAATGTGCTTCGCATATATATAATTTAATTATAAGAGATGGTCTTGAGTTTTTTGAACTTTATATTGAAAAAATTCAGCTTGTCGTTGGTTTTATTCAAGAAAATAATCGTAGAAGAAGAATTAAAGACTTTAAACTTAAATGTGAACAAAATGGACTTGCACCGATATTGATGCCTGAAGAATGTGATACTAGATGGAATGCTACGTATGATTTTTTAAAAACTTATTATAAATATAGAGTTCCTATTACACTATCTTTTAACCAACATTGTGGTTCGTTTGCTGATTCTGCCCACTACATGGCGCATGCTATATGATTTTGACTGGACTGTAATTAATGATCTTATTAATTTTTTGAAAAAAATTATATAGCTACGGTTGAATTTTTCGGTGCTTATTATCCTACTATTTGTAATATTTTGACATATATAGCCGATATTTCTGTTTTACTCAAAGAATATAAAAATAAAGAAGGTTACAAAGAAGCTATTGGTGTCATGTTTGTTAAATTTAAAAAATATTTTTTTTGATTTCCTCTATTTACTTGGTTGGTACTATACTAAATTTGTGCATGAAATATAATACTATGTGCCACTTTAGTTCTGTTATTTATGCTAACTTAGAGATAAATACTAACAATGATTCTGGTGATGAAGAACAAGAACAACCTGATTTGTGGACGGCTATGGGTGATGCAAACACTTACTTAGATAAATTATCTAACCACTATGCTGATTTAGTTGATTTAGCTGTGCCGGAAAATATCACTTCAACTGTCGCTCCTCGTCCTTCCGAGGAGTCATCATCTTCTAAAAGGCCGGCACATAATGGTTTTTCTGATCACTTTTATGATTTACCTTGTTGGAACAGTATTGGCTAGAGAGCTTACACATCAACTTATCGGGAAGAGCTGAAGTATTATCTTCAATCGCCGCTATAGGATCGCAGACAACGGATCAACACGTTGGATTGGTGGAAGAATAATGAAGCACAATAATCCTGTGCTTTCAAGATTAGCTAGAGATGTCCTGAATGTTCCAATGTCAATTGTTGCATCGGAGAGCGCTTTTAGTCAGAGACGACAACATCTTGGAGACAACCAACATTCATTGGGAAACAATGCAATGAATTTTCTAGTTTGCCTTAGAGATTGGATTAGAGTAGAACGAATAAATCAAGGAATGAAAGTGGAGACGAACGACGAGCAGAGACTTGAAATTATGACTTCACGGGAGAACTCAGCAGAATCAAGTCGAATGCATGGTTTTGCCCCTGTTGACTTTGACTATCCTATGCAAGTTTTCGTTAATATTAACATGAATGAATTAGAAAAAATGATGCAAAATTTGTAGATTTTTCATCCATGTAAATTATAAATTTTGGATCATTTGCAATCATTCAAATTCAACATTCATTCACTCCTTAGTCCTTACTTTGTAATTTTTTTCATTTAATGATTTAAATTAATTTTTTAGTTTAAATTAAATACTTAGTTTTAATATATTACTAATTTACTATAAAGTATTATTAATTTATTATATTAAGTAGCACATGTTTTATTTAAAGAAGTACATATATTTTATATGTGTACGTATATATTGAATGGTACGTATACATGTGTATATGTTTTATAAATTAGTGTATAACTATATGTATATAGTGTGTGTATATATTGTAGTATATTTTATTTAAAGTAGTACATATATATTGAATGGTACGTATATATGTGTATATATCTTCTATTGACGTATATTTTATTTAAAGTAGTACGTATATATTGAATGGTACATATATATGTGTATATATCATCTATAGACGTATATATTTAACGTATACATGTGTATATGTTTTATAAATTAGCGTATAACTATATATATATAGTGTGTGTACCTATTGTAGTATATATATTGTAGTATATTTTATTTAAAGTAGTACGTATCTATTGAATGGTATGTATATATGTGTATATATCTTCTATAGACGTATATATTTAACGTATACATGTGTATATACTTTATAAATTATTATATATATCATTATATTGTAGTATATATCCTGTAGAATATGTTTTATTTAGAGTAATATATATATTTAACTAACGTATAGTCGTATACACGATTACATGTGTAATTGTGTGTATGTGTATATATTTTTTTAAATTTTGATGTAGTATATACTATATATATAGTATATATATATTGTTTAACGTATTTAAAATGTATATAGGTGAGTATATATAGTGTATATTGGAGATTTTTTTTTGACCGGTTTTGATCAAATTTTTAACCAGTTTTGACCGGGTTTAGATGGGTTGGACCGAGTTGGATTAAGTGGGCGGAGTTAGGGTTGTTTTGAAATTTTTTACTGTTGGGCCCGGAACCGGACCGACCCGTTTAACCAGGACTGGATCCAGACCGGCCCACAAACCGGCTAACTTTCACGGGCTGGTTTCGGGTTGACCCATCCCATCCCACTTGACACCTATAGGGCAAAACAATTCTTGTAATTCAATTTGTACATATTTCTTAACCCAATTAAAAGTAATATTTATCAATAATCGAGAGATCAAAAATGCTATTTTCTTCTTTTTTTATAAAAGAAATCAAAAAACCATGTCATAGTAAGCATGGGAGAGAAAAAAGGAGGACATGTTGATGGTGCATGGTGCTTAAGTATCAATCCACCAAAGCAACTTTCTTTATTTGCTTCAAAAGTTGCATAATTGTTTTCTAGAATTGAGTGCATAATGTATATGTGTGTGTGAAAGGGAATATCTAATCTATTCAAATTCATTCATTTGCAAAAGAATATAATATTTGCATGAAAGAAAAGAATATCTGGAATTCCAATTCTACGTCTCTAAATTAAGGAAAGCTAAGTAAGAGAGAGGGGATCTTATAAAAAAGAACAAATTATGTCTCACAAAATAAAAAGTATATTAAAGGGAGCTTAAGGGATTAGAGAATCTTCTTCCGCTAAATAACTTTAATGAAGTGGATAGGAAGGTAGCTAGATTCTTTATATAGTTATTTTTCTAATTAAATTTCTTGAGAAAGATTGGATCTTGACCAAACTTTTTGGCACAATTTTCTCAAATCATCATAGAACATAGTATAGTAAAGGTTGAGAAAATTTTTGGGCAAACAACATAAATTTCGATAAAAACTTAATTATAAAAAAATTTGATATTTAGCATAATTATTGAAATCCCAATTTTAGGTGTGTCGAGTACATAATTAGCTCCCAATACATTTAGTTAAGATAAATTTTTTCTTTGTAAAGATACATAATTATCTTTCGATACATTTTTTTGATTTTGGGTTTGTTGAAATACATAGTTATCTCCCCGATACATCCAAGGAAGATACATAATTAGCTGAAATTTTTGTAATTACTTTATAAGGGTGGAGATTTGTATAATATGTTAAGACAAGGTATATGTTTATTTTATTTTAGCAAAAAAAATTTTGGCTCTTATTCTATTTTCAAGGTTAATTTTTGGGATACTCTTTAAAGCATAGTAGAAATTTATAAGATTTTAAAGTTTAATCATCTCATATTTAGCTTCTAATATGTTAGTTCGAAATTATAATCACGGATATGATATTTTTAACTTCAGACCTGATTAATATATAAAGTTGAACTGGATTTAATGCAGTTCAAATTTAGATATATCCGAAGTTACGCTTTATCTAGAGCTAGAACTCTTTAAAAAAAAGATTGATGATTGTTACATCCTCCCTATCATCCCAAGTAAAATTAACCGTTTATTTTAATATGATTAAGAGCACGAATAGCTATTTTTTGGGATACTATTTAAAGTATAGTCGATATTTATAAGATCTTAAAGTTTAATTATCTCAAATATAGCTTCAAATTAAATATGCTGGTTTGAAATTATAATAGCGAATATGATATTTTTAACTTTAGACCTGATTAATATCTGAAGTTGTCTTGAATTTAAATGCAGTTCAAATTCAGATATGTTTGAAGTTAGGCTTTATCAAGAGCTAAAACTCTTAAAAAAAAAAAGTTTGTTGATTATTAAACCCTTCCTATCATCCCAAGTAAAATTAACCCTTTATTTTTATATGGTTTTTAACTATTTGTGGATATATAATGAACATGAGAAGACCACTAAGAAAAGGGATTTTGATTTGAGGTTGTGCATAGTAATTCTTTTTGGACATATAGCAAACTTCCTTAAACCTCCTAATTTTCATGTGTATCTTTAGGAGATGTTAACTCATTTCATGAAAAGAAGAATTACACGTTGTGGAACAAGAATTTTCAGTTTATCTTTTTTAAATCATGCATGAATATGGCAAGAAAAGAGCATATTTTTATAGATTTTTTGTCTAGTTTCTTTTATATTTTCCTTTTTTGTTAATTTTTTTGGGAAGGTAATTAATGAAATTTCCATATTAATCTAATTTGTAATATTTCATCTTTGGTATCCATATGGCAATCTCCAAAGTAATAGTATCTTTAATTTAATGATTTAATTAATTCAAATTCATCTCGTATACAATTCATTTAAAAAGGATATAATCCTTATTAGGAGTTTTTTCATTTCAAAAATTCTGACTTGATCTCTGATTAAAAATACAAAAATCTCGGTCATTCACTACATCTTTTAGTGCTCCTTATCAAGGACTTTGTTCATAGAGCTCATATTTGACCTCGACTTTTGAGTAGACACATATAAACACCTCAATTCATTTCTACCGTGTTTATTAAATACTTTGATTTATAAAAATAATATCTAGACACCTCTAGAATGTATGTATCACGTCATTAACGGGTGTCCACGAGACACAATGAATATGAATTGGGGTATTTATTTATCAGTCGAGATCAAATTGAAATGTCTAGATATGCACTTTCGAAAGGCCAAATTTAAATGTTTGTTTACATATTATATGCCTATAGAAAAAAGTTAAAATTTAAATGTTTGTTTACATATTATATGCCTATAGAAAAAAATTAAAATTTAAATATTTGTTTACATATTATACGCCTATAGAAAAAAGTTAAAATTTAAATATTTGTTTACATATTATATGCCTATAGAAAAAAATTAAAATTTAACATATAATTTCACTCATGCAAAAACAGTATGAGTTGAAGTATTTATTTGTCGGTTTAAATCACATTGAAACATCTAGATGTGTACTTTCGAAAGGCCAAATTTAACTATTTGTTTACATATTATATGCCTACAGAAAAAAAGTTAAAATTCTACATGTAATTTCACTCATGTAGTAGTAGTAACAACATAGGCCTTTTCATGAGAGGAATATTACACAAAGTGAAAGAGAAATAGAAAGAGAGAGACTGCATCTAATTCCCTAGCTTTTGGTCTTTGCCAAAAGAAAGAAAGGAAAAAAAGAGGTGTTTTGAAGTGTATTGGGTGAATAATGATATAACCTTTAATTTGTTGCTTTCTATGATCAGTCTTCAGACATAAGACTCCCCCCTCAACTATCAAAAACATTAACTTTTTTGAAGATTCTTTCTTCTTATCCTCCTTTCTTTTTCTCTTTATTATTGAGTGTTAAATAGTTGTATTGAGATTCTGATCAAACTCGATTCACATCAATGAAATATAGAGCTAGGTTTAAAATCCCATTCGATGAAAAATTATATTGTTTATGTATGATTAAAATTATCTTGAAGATTCTTTCCTTCTATCCTTTTTATCCCGTGTCCGACATTTGTAATTATATTGAATTCTGATCAAACTCGATTCACGTCAATTAAGTGTAGAGCTAGGTATATGATCACCTCCGATGAAAAACTATATTGTTTATGTATGGTTAATACTATTTTTTGTGTATATATATTATATAGTGAACTTCTTTGACTTCTTCTTGTATTTATCTTTTCATGTTTCGAATTTTCAAAGTAAAAATCTTGATTCCAAATCCCAAACAAGATTTAATTTTATCCAGATTTAAGATCAGAGGTGCTGATTGATGATGGACAAATCTAATTCATCTTGCCATTATGCATAGTAGTATTTGATATCGTATTTAATTTGTATTATAACTTGAAAAATAAAAAAGTAACATGCTACAACCTGTAAAATGATTTGATGGTTGTAAAAATATCTTTACCCTATCACTAATGTTTTTAACTTTTTTTTTCTTTGAAAAAAAGCTAATTCTCTGTCGTATGCATAAGATTCTCCTAGTGACACGTTAAGGTGATATTCCCAATATATAGTGTACGAATAATATATGGTCCTTCTGAATATCCCTTTTGTCTTTCGAAGTCCAGTTTTTAGAATGTTCTATCCTTAACCCCATTATATATTGGAAAACCCCACCATATATTACTTATTATTTATACAATATAAAATATAATACTACTATTTTTGTGAAAAATGGACACCGCTATGTGTATGTTGTGTACATCACTACATCTCATGGAAAATTTGCAATTTTGATCTTCAAAATATCTAACATTTCTAATTTTAATCCTCGTAATATCTAATTTATTAGATATTATCTAACTTTCAATTAAGCGGAAACAAGTGTAAAATATAAAAGGAAAAGGGAAAAAAATCGTCACTCCTTTTTAACAAAAGCTATTTTCACCAATAATTGTTTTCTATTAGCTATTTTTAAGAAAAGAGTTCGTTTTTTTTTTATTGAGCTTTTTACGAAAATTAAGTGACAAGTAAATTAAGCTCTATATATACATTTTTTTGAAATAATGATAGCTTGATTTTTATATGATATAGAGATAGTTCGTAAAATCGCGTGAATACACCTATTATTCATGCAGTTAGGCAGAGATATTATATTACTTGTTAATATACTTATTAAGCGTGTAGATGTAATGTATTCCACTATTGTTAATTATATGTACGAATGCAATGTATTCCGCCACAAAGATATTGTGTGCACTCGGATACAGTGCAATTCTCTACTATTATGAGAACAAATATAATATATTCCGTCAAGTTTTGAAACTAAATTTTTATATTGCTATATTTCGTTATTAAACTACACACATATATATATATATTAAGTCAAGTTTTGAAACTAAATTAATGCTATGTTTCGAAATTAAACAAAATATAACCGGTTCAGTCAAAATAATCTTCATGTGGCCGGGCCGGGCTCAACAGTAGAAAAATTAAAAACAATCTTAACCCGGCCCACTTAACCCAACCTAGTCAAACCCACCTAAATTTGGTTAAAAAATCGGTCAAACTCGGTCAAAAATATTTTTTAAAAAAACTTTTTTTCAATATACATTATATATACCCACCTATATACATTATAAATACGTTAAACAATATATATACAATATATATATAGTATATACTACATTAGAATTTAAAAAATATACACATATACACAATTAAACATATATACGCACCATCCAATAAATATGTACTACTTTAACGTTTAAATAAAATACACTACAATATATATATATATATATATATATATATATATATATATATATATAAATTTATAAAACATACACATGTATACGTTAAACATACACATCTATACTAATTTATAAAACATATACACATGTATACGTTAAATATACACCTCTATAGAAGATATATACACATGTATACGCACCATTCAATGTATATATACTACTACTAATAAAATACATTACAATATATATATCTATATATATATATATATATATATATATATATATATATACATTACAATATATATAGATATGGTTATATACTAATTTATAAAACATATACACATGTATACGTTAAATATACATGTCTATAGAAGATGTATTCACATGTATACACTCTATTCTATGTATATGTAATACTTTAAATTAAATATCCTACAATATATATAAATTACAATAAATATATATAGTTATATGCTAATTTATAAAACATATACACATGTATACGTTAAATATACATGTCTATAGAAGATGTATTCACATATATACACTCTATTCTATGTATATGTAATACTTTAAATTAAATATCCTACAATATATATAAATTACAATAAATATAGATATAGTTATATGCTAATTTATAAAACATATACACATGTATACGTTAAATATACACGTCTATAGAAGATATATTCACATATATACACTCTATTCTATGTATATGTAATACTTTAAATTAAATATACTACAATATATATACATTACAATATATATATATATATAGTTATATACTAATTTATAAAACATATACACGTGTATACGTTAAATATACACATCAATAGAAGATATATACACATATATACACTCTATTCTATGTACATGTAATACTTTAAATTAAATATACTACAATATATATATATATATATATATATATATATATATATATACTAATTTATAAAACATATACACGTGTATATATTAAATATACACATCTATAGGATATATATACACATGTATATGCACCATTCAATATATATATATATACTAATAATAATAAAATATACTACAATATATATACATTACAATATATATAGATATAGTTATATACTAATTTATAAAACATATACACATGTCTACGTTAAATATACACGTCTATAGAAGATATATACACATGTATATGCACCAATCAATATATATACTACTACTAATAAAATATACTACACTATATATACATTACAATAAATATATATATATACATATATAGTTATATACTAATTACAAAACATATACACATGTATACGTTAAATATACACATCTATAGAAGATATATACACAAATATACACTCTATTCTATGTATATGTAATACTTTAAATTAAATATACTACAATATATATACATTATAATATATATATATATAGTTATATACTAATTTATAAAATATATACACATATATAGGTTAAATATACACATCTATAGAAGATATATACACATGTATACGCACCATTCATTGTATATATATTATTACTAATAAAATATACTACAATATATAAACATTACAATATATATAGATATAGTTATATACTAATTTATAAAACATATACACATGTATACGTTAAATATACACGTCTATAGAAGATATATTCACATATATACACTCTATTCTATGTATATGTAATACTTTAAATTAAATATCCAACAATATATATATATATATATATATATTACAATATATATAGATATAGTTATATACTAATTTATAAAATATATACACATGTATACGTTAAATATACACGTCTATAGAAGATATATACACATGTATACTCACCATTCAATGTATATATACTACTACTAATAAAATATACTACAATATATATACATTACAATATATATATATATATATATATATATATATATATATATATATAGTTATAGTTATATACTAATTTATAAAACATATACACATGTATACATTAAATATGCACATCTATAGAAGATATATACACAAATATACAAAACATATGCTACTTAATAAAATAAATTAATAATACTTGGAACTTAATTAATAATATATTAAAATTTTAAATCATTAAATGCAAAAATATAAAAAGTAAGGACTAAGGAGTGAATGAATTTGGGAAATTTTATTGATTGTAAAATGATCCAAAATTTATAATTTACATGAATGAAAAATCTACAAATTATGCATCATTTTTTCCAACTCATGCATGTTAATATTAACGGGAACTTGCATAGAATAGTCGAAGTCAACGGGAGAAAAACCATGCATTGGACTTGATTCTACTGAGTTCTCCTGTGAAGACATAATTTTTTCAAGTTTCAGCTCGTCGCTCGGCTCCGGTTCCATTCCTTGGTTTCTTCTTTCCGCTCTAATCCAATCTCTGAGGCAAACTAGAACATTCACTGCATTGCTTCCTAATGAATGTCGGTTGTCTCCAAGCTGTTGTCGTCCCTGACTAAAGGCGCTCTCTGATGCAACGGTTGACATTGGAACATTCTTTTTTTTTTGGTTAGGCATTGGAACATTCAAGATATCTCTAGCTAATCTTGAAAGCACAGGATATTGTGTTTCATTACTCCTCCACCAATCCAACGTGTTGATCCTTCGTCTACGATCCTCTAGCGCCGACCGAAGATAATATTTCAGCTCTTTCCGATAAGTTGATGTGTAATCTCTCTCATCAACACTGTTCCAACAAGTTAAATCATAAAACGAATCAGAAAAACCACTATGTGCCGGCTTTGTAGAAGATGATGACTCCTCGGGAGGATGAGGAGCGACAGTTAGAGTGATATTTGTAGGTACGGCTAAATCAAATAAATCAATATAGTGATTATATAATTTTTCTATGTAATCCTTTGCATCATTCATAGCCGTCCACAAATCAGGTTGTACTTGTTCAGAATCATGGTTAACATTTATTTCTAAGTTAGTATAAATAATAGTTCTAAAGTGGTACATATTATTATATTTCATGCATGGATTTAACATAGCACCAACCAAGTAAATAGGGGGAATCGGGAAAAAATATTTTTTAAATTTAGTAAACATGGCACCAACAACTTCTTTATAACCTTCTTTATTTTTATATTCTTTGAGCAAACCAGAAATATCGGCTATATATGCCAAAATATTACAAACAGTAGGATAATAAGCACCGAAAAATTCAACCGTAGCAACATAAAATTTTTCTAAAAACTTAACAAGATCCTTAATCACAACCCAATTAGAATCATGTAGCATGCAATCAGCAGAATCAACAAATGAACTGCAATGTTGGTTAAAAGCTAGTGTAATAGAAATTCTATATTTATAACAAGTTTTTAAAAAATCATACGTAGAATTCCATCTAATATCAATTTCCTCAGGCGTCAATATTGGTGCAAGTCCATTTTCTTGACATTTAGCTTTAAATTCTCTAATTCTCGATCTTGAATAAAACTAACAACAAGACGAATTTTTTCAATATAAAGCTAAAAAAACTCAAGACCATCTTTTATAATTAAATTATATATATGACATACACACTTAATATGAAAAATTTCAGGCAACAGCGGAGATAGCGTAAATTTTAACTTTTTTTATAGCAGTGTTGCTGTTAGAAGCATTATCAAAAGCAATACATAAAATTTTATTTTCGATACCATAATATCCGGCAACTTTAACAAAAGAATCAGCAATAAAATCTCCAGTATGTTTACGATCTTCATCATATAAAAAAGCAAGAATACGTTTTTACATCACAAAATTACTATCCATCCAGTGACAAGTAACAGTTAAATAATAATTTTTATTTACAGCACGACCAAGATCAGAAGTTAAGGACAATCTACATTGAATATTTTTTAACAATGTTGATAAATAAAAACAATATTGTGAATGGAGTCTAAAAATATCAGACCGACAAGTATTTTTAGGAATACCGTTGAATATAGGATTATAAATTGCTTGTATATAATGAATAAAGGCATCAGAAGAAGGAAAACTAAAAGACAAACAACCCACAACTACCATTTTAGCTATTTCTTCCCGGTTTCTCAATTTATTATATTTCTTCGTTACTTGATCGGTTGTTGGGTCCATTCTAGTTTGTGTTGGCCCACCAACATCCCCACCACCTCGTGCAATATTTAACTCTCTTTCGTGAGCTTCACCTATATGTCTCATTAACGTACCCGTACCCCCTTGTTTGCCTCCGCTTTTATGCTTATATATTTGTTAACAAATATTGCATTGCACCTCAGTATCTGATATACGTTCAAAAAATTGCCATGCAACACTAGTTGTTTTACGAGGTCTTGCGGCACGGGGAGAAAGGGGAGGGAGATTAACCGATTCAGATCTAACGTTAGCATTTCCTACTGCAGGTGTCTCACCAATACTTTCATTATCTTCATCTAAATTAACCACATCTACTTCATTTTCTTCTTCTATACCGTAATTTTCCTGAGCTTCTACATAATTCATATCGTGAGCACTTACACCTATTTCTTCCTCAAAAGGTGTACCAAGCGGTACCGGAGGTGAAAACACATGGGTATATCTACTACTTGAATTACCTGTACCGCTAGTAATTCATTTTTTATTACCACTATCGCTTCCGGGACAAAAAATTTTAACACCTTTAGTAGCGAGGTTTCATAATTTATCCATAGTATAAATTAAATTAAACTAAAAAAATTCAAAATACATAAATATAATAAAATTAAATATTAAACAACTAATACAATAAAAAAAAATTACACGTAAGAGATGGAACGACAATACCAAATTTTGGAAGTATCCGAAGGTTGCGACTTTAGAAACTTCTGCTCGTACTTTGTAAACGCAAAATTAAAAAATTAAAGTGAACACTTTAAGAAATTAAATATATTGAATATTGAGAATTGAGATTTGAGAGAGTGTAAAATTGTGTGAAAAATGATTTGAAGGTGTAGGGTATTTATAGAATTTTTTTTTGGGATTAAAAAATAATTTTTAAAGTAATTCTTTTTTTCTTTTAAGAAATGGGCCCAAATTACCCGTTTGGACCCAAAAACAGCTATATAGCCGTTGGGCCAACAACTAGTTTGACCCAAAACCCTTTTTTTTTTTTAAAAAAAATAGATTCCGAGCCGGATTAACCGAGCCCAAATTAAAAAAATAACAGGCCCGGGATCCGGAGCCCTAAAATCCTAGGGCTTACCGGGCTGGGTCCTTTAAGTGGGTCGGTTGACCCGGCCCACTTGACAGGCTATATATATAAAAATTTGGGTGTAAATAGCGTTGTTTACTAAAATTACTCAACTTTTTATTGTCAAAATGTTTAAGTTATAAAAAAGAAAAGAAAAAGAAATGTGTTTTCTCTTTTTCAAAACGATGTATACCAACGAAAGAAATATTCTAGAATAAAGCCAATATATAGTTCAAAATATACTTTCATTTGTCTAAAGGTCATACACTTACAGAGCATAAAAATTCAAATTAAAACAAGCTAAGCACTTTTTACTTAAAAGGATTAGCACATAACTATTTAAATATTAAAAAGATTAACGTGTCTGTGTATCATTTGGTATAGAATTGAGGTAAAGATTTGTCTCAAAGTGCCAAATTAAAGGTAACCTATGGAATATATATCTCTTTTTCTTAAAAAGCTAATATACTTGTGTTGTTGGCAGTGGCGGAACGAGAATTTTATTAAGGGGTTCGAAAGTAAATATATAAATTAACCGAAGGGGGTTCAACGTCTACGATATATACGTAAAAAATAATTTTAACTATATATAAATAGTATAGTTTTCCACCGAAAGGGGTCCGGATGAACCCGCTGGCCTAAAGGGTAGCTCTGCCCCTGATTGTTGTGCAAAGTCTCGAATTCGAACCGGATATGAAATCGTCTTTGATAGAAACCACTTTAATTTTCTCTCAAAATGGGACTTCTCGATAGAGGCGGACCTAACTTAGGTCCACTTATAAAAAGAAATCTATTTATATATGGTTGAAATTATTTTTATGCATATATAATAGAGTCGAACCTCCTTCGAGTTGTTTGTGTGTTTAATTCTTTATATTTTGAATCTCCTTAGTACAAAATTTAAATTTGCTATTATTTTTTGACACAAATTTAAATTAATCAAACCCCAATACAGATATCGAGATAGAAGAAAAAGCCACACCTTCTTATCCAAAATCCTTCCAATTGTTCCAAAATATTCCTTTCTGCCAGCTTTTTTCTTGCATGCATTATGGACTCAAGAAAATTCATGTTATGATTTCTGGCACGTAAAGAATTAAACACCTCTACCTAACTTTTAAAAGGTTATACAAACTCAGTCCAAAAATTTAATTACTATACATTATATTGGAGTTTAAGTTTTACGTATTGACAATGCAAATATTATTAACATGGTTAGATTATTTTTGGGTAATTAGTAAGTATATGTATTTCTCTATGTAATGTACCCTACTACTAAAGACACTATAATAATTTTGAGAGTTTTTTTGAGGGAAGTCTGTCGAAAAAATTTGCGCTGAAAATTAAATACTTTTTCGTAATTATATAATTATATATACTGATAAATTAAGATGATGAAATTTGAACTCACAAATATCATATGGAATAAATGGTATGGTGCTAAAGTATACTATTCTCTCTGTCTCATTTTATCCGTCCCAAATTTCCTAATCTGGTGTCCCATTTTACTTGTCCTTTTTTACTTATCAAGACAATATAATTTTTTTTTTCATATTTTACCCTTTGCATTTTTTTTTTTTAAAATTAAAATGTAAACATCATTTAATAGATGTACTATGGTAAACTAGCTATGTTATTTATTATTTTTCTTAATAGCCATGCCATCCCTATTTGGGACGAATAAAATAGGACGGAGGGAGTGTTTAGAATGATTTATAAAAGTTTACTTTGGTGGGAGAGATTCGTTTATTTTAAATATTATACGTATTTAGCTACACTAATTAGTGTCTCTTTACATAAAATTAACAATTAATGGATATCCCTTAAGAAATCCATAATATTAATTAGCAAGATACTAATTGCATACATAATCGTCCTAACCAAGATTAGGTATGGGATATGCAAGTCAAAAAAAAAAACTTAATTAATTACCAATCAAAATAAACAAATGACTCTTACATGATGGAAACATAATTGTGTTCTCAAAAGGTCTAGCAAATTAAATTGCACTTATTTTATGTGTAATGTATAAAATAAGGGAAAAGGGCAACATTTGCCCCATGCCATTAAAAATTGAGTTAATTCACCTTAGTTTTGATTTAAATTTACCTTGTCATAAAAAAAAGTCTCATAATTAAAAATCAAAGGATAAATTTGAACAATTTGTAATAGTATAGGGGCAAATTTGGATATTTTCAATATCCCTATTCTGTCTTATCCAATATATATAAACCAACTATACTACCAAAATCAATTTGAATATTTGTTACCAATAATTCAAAGTTCTTTTATTCAACCCTATCCAAAGCTTAAAGTGATAAAAATACAAAGGGAGATGAATCCCCTATTTTGTTTTAGAAAATATTTTTTCGAGGAAATAAGTTTCTTCGGGAAATTAACTTCTCGAGCAGAAGTTGAGAAAATAAATTTCACAAGTGATATTTTACACTAATTGTGTTCTACTCATCCCCCAACACACCTCATCTTCATCATTTTTTCTTATATATCGAACACAAAAAAATAAGTAAGAAATTTACTAATTATTTTTAAAAAACATTTTTTCAAAAAAATAATTTTCATAAAAAATACTTTCCTCCGTATCGAACACACCCTATATGTTGTGCATTATATGAAATATATTCTCTTTTTAAGCTTTGCGGAAAGCAAATGAAATGTACATTTAGGGGTTGTGAGGCCTTCTTTAAGAATCTTTTTAATGGCAAAGTATTCAAATAATGAATAAACTTATTATTCTATTAAATCCCATAAAATTCATTTTGGATAATTAGATTCTTCCATTTTTTTTCTTTTCACAAATTAATAAAAGTTTTCTTTATACGTCAATCATTGATATCTTTTGTATGTTCTACAATAATATTTTAGCCATCTTTTCCACTATATAAATATCTTCTCATGTATTATCAAGTGAATTCAACAATTTATATAAAACAAAATAAATTATATCTTGCCCTATTTACACGATAAGATTTTCTAGCGAATTTTATTAAGCATCCTTGACGATATCTAGCCAGGGACGGATCTAGGAGGTTATGAGGGGGTTTATCTGAACCCCCTTGACAATTTTTTATATATATATATATATGTAGATATATATATATGTATGTATGTATGTATGTATGTATATGTCATGACTTCCCTAAATATAATACTTGAGGTTGGACCAACGGTTGAGAGGGTTCAAAGTTCACCTTGAAGTTTCAAATTCAACTCCCAAACACTACATTTTTATTTTTCAAACTTCCTTGATGTAAATTCTGAATCTGCAACTGTATCTAGCTAAATCCTAGAATGTTGCGGTCAGCTGGGCCATGAGCATATACACCTTTATGGTCTTTCCATGAGGTCAACTCTTGTCAAAATCAACATAGAGAATGAAGAAGACGATCCAAATATTGTGTGGGCTTCGCCAACTTATTACGGGTCCCTTCTCAAGATATACGTATAATGCTACTAGTCTTAAGGAATTAGCATTTATTAGTCAAAATTCTATTTTGGCTTTGACTTCTTTTTAAATATATTTTTTATTTTTTGCTTAAAAGAGCATATATATATATATATATATATAAGCATCCAAAGCTTGAGAAACTAAGTGGAGAATGGAATTAGAATCACTTTGGTCGGCCTCTTAGCAAAAGATGTACTTAGAGTATTGTTGAAGATTGGAAATTAATTGGTCAATTAATAAAAGTAATTTTACAAAATATAATATATAAAATGAAATATTTTACATATCAATAAACTATTCTTTCATTAAAAGTTAATTTAATAAAAGTAATTTTACAAATTAAATATATAAAATTAAATATTTTACATACCAATCAACTATGCTTCCAATTTCCATTAAAAGTTAATTTAAGATATTTCATATTTGACACAAATATCTATATATATTGCATATTATTTCATCGCTGCGTCTTGGTATTTTATTAGCGCCTTTGATCGTAATTCATTATATTTAAGCTTTTATTGATGTATTTGTGATGTCTAGTTACATCTTTAGGGTATTGGAAACTTCTAGAGGTCGTTTGGTTGGGAACAAGTTATTTTGAGATAAGTTATCCATCCCATCATATATACGAGATAACTTATTCCATCACTGTAGTATAAGTAAAGGGATAAATAATCCCGAAACTAATGAATACCTCCAATCAAACGCAGACTAAAATAATGATGCATTTTATCCCGAACTTATTATATCTTATACTACCAAAGGACTCCTTTGGACATATCGTGCTAAGAAGTATAATGTGTCACACATCAAAATGTGAGAATAGAGAAGGCAAGAAGCAATTGCCCCATCATCCGTGGCACGAGGATGCCACGAGGCTTAGGCAGACAGGGGCGGAGCTAGCATATATACAATGAGGGATTCCGAATCCGAACCTTTTTTGACGAAAATTATATTATTTATATATAATTACAATTATTTTTCATTCATATATAATAGATGTTGAACCCCTTCAATTAGTTCGTATTTGCACTTTTGAATTCCCTTACAAAAATCATGATTCCGCCACTGAAAGCAGCATGCTATGCTATGGAAGTCAGGAAGTGGCCGGTGTTGCAAGAGCAACACATGAAATATCATTTGCAAATGCCATAATCATATTGCATTATTAATAGATTAATTTCATAGAAATGTATAGATAACAATCTATTTTGAATAGGCGAGCAATAATAATTCGGTTAATAAGCAATCATCGATGACATAAGTTAGCATAAAATTAATTGGGTTTACATTTTTTGCAGTAGTAATAAATAAAAATCCATAATTTTTGAAAAAATACTTGTTAATCCTTAGTAGTTAATTAAATCTTATAATTGTTGACATAAGTCTTTATGACTTCGATACTCGCTTTTTGAAATGATTAAATTATTTGTACAATCACATGCAGTTACATATGTGTTTTTAAGCAGTATTAGCTGTCACGATCCAAATGGTCATGAATGTCACCCTACACTAATCTTTCAGTAGGAAAACTATCTAAACCGAACCACTACCCAATCACTTAGTCAATATTAAAACAATATTATCATAAGACCACCTTAATAACAATAATCCGTAACTAATCATTATCAATGCGAAATTCAAATAAACTACGTACTGAAATCTCCAAGACCCGAAAGTCATCGTACAAAAACTTCTAAAAAAAAAATCATGTCTAAAAGAGATATCCAAAATAAAGAAAAATAAAGATGTTTTATTGCCCGAAAGATGGACAAAAACTAATAGAGTGATCCATGGCAGCCTGGATATAGAGTGCTCACCCTTGGATCGAGATCTGTTAGCAAACGCTAGAGGTGAGGTCGTGTCTGAGCCTCTGGAATACTTTGTTCACTCAACAAAAGTAGAGTATAGGGTAGTATCAGTACAAACCACTATGTATTGGTAGGTATCATAGGCCAACTCAATTTAATAGCATGTACACAACATAAATCAAATAACAAGTAGACAAACATCGTCACATAATATAACAAATATTTAATGAATCAACAATACAACTATAACAGGTCAAATAATGCTTTCAAACAAACCACATAGCCATCAAGAGTATCAACCATGCTGTAAACATCCATAGAATCAATACCAATACCATAAATAACAACCACGTCCTTCTAAAACTCACAATTAGAACACCATTAGCTCGTTAGCTGCTTAATAACCCGTACAACATCTCAAATTCAACACAAATATGTACACACATGCTATAGGAGTTATTTTTGCCCAACTAGTCATGACCTGCAGGGAACAATCTATGTTCATGTACAGTACCGGTGTGGTACCCGATCCTCAATAACAAATAATATCAACTTTATATTCGTACCGGCGTGGTACTCAATCCTCCATAAACAAGTAATATCAATATCATATTCGTACCGACATGGTACCCGATCCTCCATAAACAAGTAATATCAATATACATATCCGTACCGGCGTGGTACTCGATCTTCTATAAATAAGTAATATCAATATATATATCCGTACCAGCGTGGTACCCGATCCTCCATAACCATATTAGGTATGTTTTATCAAATTCACACTATCCCTCAGGATACAATCCAATGTACTAAGTTTACAAGTGCACTTAAAGTCATAAGACAACTCCATCAGGTAGATTTTCAATAACTATTTATACAAATCTCAATAATTCAAATATCATCAATTTCAAGCATGTCCGAATACCAATCAACAAGCATTCAATTTAGAAGCATACACACAATTAAATTGAGTCTAAACTTCAATTAAATCATAACCTAACCAACAAATTCAATTGTACTTAGTCTGCAAGTGCCTTGTCCTTTCTCACAACTTCGAAACGTTCAAAATCTCAAACTGTCGAGAACTTTCTCTTCCTAACTCAATCACGCACAAGCCCTCTTTTGTGTGCACTCCTGTTATCATTCAAAGTTAAACCTATTTACTTCAATTAATCTCAACGTGAGTTATGAGAGAAGAAAAATAGTTGTAGTTTTGACCCATTACCACTAATTAAATTAATTATCTAAAATATCCAAAACTTTTAATAAATTCTCAAACTTTATTCGAAACACCATAGAAATAAATTAAACATGTAAATTAACTAAAAATATGTTCCAAACCTATTGAAAACATTAAAAATACCATATCGAGGTCGTCTTGACCAAATATTGATCGTGATCAAGCTTAAATTTATTAAAACTCAATAATCCAACTAATGACTTCAATTACTTCCGAATACCTCAAGAATTGGTATTACTCATTCCGTGAGTCATAATTCACGTACACCAACTACGTAAAGAGCTAAAATATGAAAGACGAGAAAATTTCACAAACGATCGGGAGGGTCATTACATCAAATACCAATTAAATAACAGTTTGTTCCCAAACAAGTAAACATAAGACAAGAAGGGAAAACAAAAACTTACCTGAATTTAGCAAAAAGGTGTGGATACTTGCTACGCATATCTGCTTCGGTCTCCCAAGTGGTCTTCTCAATACGATGATTCTTCCACTGAACCTTTACAGACGCAATCTCCTTAGTCCTCAACTTACGGACATCTCTATCAAGAAACTTCATAAGAGAGGTTGTCATCTAACAAGACTGAATCCCAATGAATTATATAGTTACCATCATCATGAAATTTCTTTAACATAGATACATGAAACACAGGGTGAACTTCTGACAAGTTCGAAGGAAATGCCAATCTATAGGCCATCGATCCCAACGTTGAATAATCTCAAATGACCCAATATATCTAGTACTAAGCTTACCTCGCTTCCTAAAATGCATGGCACCCTTCATGGGTGAAACCTTGAGCAACACTTTCTCACCCTCCACATAGTGTATATCTCTAACTTTTCGATCTGTATACTCTTTTTTTCTTCTTTGAGCCGTTATATGTTTCTCCTGAATGAACCTGACCTTTTCTAACGAGTCTCTCAAAAGATCAGTACCCCACAATCTCACCTTAAAAGCATAAAATCATTCAATAAGAGATCTGCACCTCCTCTCATATAAAGCCTCAAATGGCGCCATATCAATACTCAAATAATAACTGTTATTATATGAAAACTCGGCCAAAGGTACGAACTTATCCCAAAGGCCTCTGAAATCCATCACACAGGCACGAAACATATCCTCCAACACCTGAATCGTTTGCTCAGACTGCCCATCGATTTGACGATAAAAAGTTGTACTAAGGTCCAACCTTGTACCCAACTCCTTATGCAACTTATTCAAAAAGATAGAGGTAAATTGAGTACCCCTGTACGAGATAATAGAAATTAAGACCCATATAATCAAACAATCTCCTTAAGATAAATCTTGGCCAACTTTTCTGCATTATAAGTCACTTGAACTAGAATGAAATGTGCAGACTTCATGAACTTATCCATAATAACCCATATAGGATCATACTTTTCCAGAGTCTTAGGAAGACCAACAACGAAATTCATAACTATTCTCTCTTATTTTCATTCAAGAATAGGTATCCTCTGAAGAGTACCACCAGACTTCTGATGCTAGTACTTTATCTGCTGGAAACTCTGATATTTAACAACAAAATCAACTATGTCACGCTTCATCCGACCCCACTAGTAATGCTGTCTCAAATCACGGTACATATTGGTTGCACCAAGATGTATAGAATACTTCGAACAATGAGCCTCAGCTAGAATAGTAGGACTCAAATCATCAACACGGGGCACACAAACTCACCCCTTAAGCAGAAACACACCCTCACCATCAAGAATGGTCTCTTTGTCCTTACCCTATGGAACCTTATCACGAATCTTGCTCAACTTAGCATCCTCAAATTATTTAGCCTTGATTTGATCAGGAACTATGGACCTTGCCTCAATTCTAGCTAGAATTCCCCTTTTCTCATTCACCTCAAGTCGAATAAACTTGTTAGCTAGAGTCTGAATCTCTCTAGCCAATAGACGTCTGGTTGCATTCAAGTAAGCCAAGCGACCCATACTTGCTAACTTTTTGCTTAATGCATCAGCTACCATATTAGCCTTTCCTGGATGATATAAAATAGTAATATCATAATATTTAAGAAACTCCATCCATCTACATTGTCTCAAATTCAAATCCCTATGTGTAAACACATATTGTAAACTGCGGTGATCAGTGAACACCCCACAACGAACCTCATACAAGTAATGCCTCCATATCTAAGAGTAAAAACCACAGCAGATAACTCTAAATCATAAGTTGGATAATTCTTCTCATTAGACTTCAATTTCCTCAAAGCATAAACAATCACATTCCTTTCCTGCATTTAAATAGTACATTAACCAGAACATGAGGCATCACAATAAATGATAAAATCCTTTCTCTCTACCGGCAAGAAAAGAATAAGAGCGGTAGTCAATAAGATCATAAGCTTTTGAAAGCTCTTCTCAAACTCATTAGACCAAATAAAAGGTACATCCTTCTGAGTCAACTTCATCATATGAGTAGCAATAGAGGAGAACCCCTTCACGAACCTGCGATAATAACTCACTAACCCCACAAAGCTATGAGCCTCTATCACTGAAGTAGGCCTAGCCCAGTTCTTATCCGCTTTAATCTTTTGCGGGTTTTCCATTACCCTTTCCTTTGAAACCACATGCCCTAAAAATGATACAGAAGCCAACCAAAATTCACACTTAGAAAACTTTGCATTAAGCTTTTTCTCTTTTAACAAACCCATTACAATCTTTAAATAATTCTCATATTCCCCTTTACTTTTAGAATAAACCAGAATATCATCAATAAAGATAACCACGAAAGAATTCAAGTAGGATTTAAATATCCCATTCATCAAACTCAATAAAAGCAATTGGGAATTAGTTAGCCCAAAAGACATCACAAGAAATTCATAGTGCCTATACCTAGTTTGAAATGCAATCTTAGGAATATCGTCAGGCCGAATCTTATGCTGATGATACCCGAACCTCAAATCAAACTTAGAAAATACGAATGCACCCTGCAACTGGTCAAATAAATTATCGATACGGAGAAAAGAATACTTATTATGAATCGTAACTTTGTTCAATTGCTTTTAGTCTATACACATACGAAGACTACCACCCTTCTTCTTCAGAAACAAGATAAAAACACCCCATGGAGAGGCACTCGGACGGATAAATCCCTTACTCAACAAATCCTGCAATTGAGCCTTTAGTTCCCTCAACTCAGTCGGAGCCATCCTATAGGGAGGAATAGAAATAAGATGAGTACCTGACTCTAGATCAAAATAGAAATCAATATCACGGGATAGTGCATGCCAGGCAAATTTACAAGAAAAAAACCTCTTGGAAATATCCTAAAGATTTGCTAGGAAGGCCAAACAACCTCTCACAATTAACCTCTTTGTATGTAAAAAGGAAATAAATTTCATTAGAGTAGGACTATAATCACCTTAATACTCAAGTCTATCCATTCTCGGTATAGCCACAGTCACTGTCTTAGCATGACATTCCAGTATAGCATGATACAAAGGCAACCAACTCAAACCCAAAATTATATCAAAATCTACCATATCTAGAATCACTAAATCTGCCCAAGTTTGATACCCCAGAAACATAACAGAACAAGAACAATAAATCCTATCAACAATAACAAAATCAAATAGGAGTAGACACGTGAATTGGAAAGTCAAGTAAATCACACACCATGTCCAACCCCACAACAAAATTGGCAGACACATATGAGAAAGAAGAACTAAGATCACATAATATAGTGGCCATCCGATCACAGACAAGAATAGTACCTGTAATGATAATGTCTTATGCCTCTGCCTCGAGCCTGCCCCAAAAAACATAGATTTGGGCCCTACCACCAGTCTGAGCGTCACTTTTATCAAGTTGAGAACCACCTTTATGGGGTTGATTACCACCCTACCTGCCTGATGACCATTATGATCACTCTGTGGATGACGTCAACCATTACCGCTACCTCTTCTACATGTTGGAACTAAATCCCAAGAAACCTGCTACTGGCCAGACTGACCATACTGCCTCAAATAAGGATAAAACCTCTTGATGTGACCAACTCCACCACGATCATAACATACTCTGACCCCTAGAATAAGAATCACTGAAACTGCCTTCTCTGTTATCCCAGGCATAACCTCATGCAGGGAAGGAGATACCGGTCTCTCCCTAACTGGTCTCGTGGCTTGAGATCTGCCCTTAGTTGGTGCAACTCTCTTCCCCCTTCCTCGTTCTTCCCTTACCTGTCCTTTATCCTGAACTACAGTCCTAGCAGATGATTCGGGAACCTCAACTCTTGCTTTATTTGCTTGTGTTCTTACCATCCGCGAGAATAAGAGTGAAAGAAGTCAGATACCAATTGGAATCACCAGATACCAATTAAAATCAAGTAATAACACGTAAAAAAGAAGAATTTAATTTTTTCTAGTGTCCTGTAGTCTCTCAAAGAAAACGTACAGGCATCTCTATACCGTTCCGCAAGACTCTACTAGATATATTCTTGTATGGCGAGATCGACAAACCTAGGGCTCTGATACCAACTTTGTCACGACCCAGATAGCCATGAGTGGCACCCATGCTAATCTTTCAGTGGGAGAACCATCTAAATTGAACCATAACTCAATTGCTTAGTCAATATTAAAACAATATTACCAAAATACCACCTTAATAAAAATAATCTGTAGATAATTATTATCAATGCGAAATTCAAATAAAGTACTTACTGAAATCTCCAAGACCCAAAAGTCATCGTACAAGAACTTCTAAACAAAAACCATGTCTAAAAGAGATATCCACAATAAAGAAAAAGAAAGATGTCTCATCGCCTGAAAGATGGACAAGAACTAATTGAATGATCCATGACAACCTGAAGACAGAGTGCTCACCCTTGGATCGAAATCTATTAGCAAACGCTGGAGGTGAGGTCGTGTCTGCACTCAACAAAAGTAGAGTACAAGGTAGTATCAGTACAAACCACTATGTACTGGTAGGTATCATAGGCCAACTCAATTTAATAGCTTGTAGACAACATAAATCAAATAACAAGTAGACAAACATCGTCATATAACAAATATTCAATAAATCAACAACACAACAATAACAAGTCAAATAGTGCATACAAACAAACCACATAGCCATCAAGAGTATCAACCGTACTGTAAACATCCATAGAATCAATAACAACACCATAAATAACAACCACATCCTTCTAAAACTCGCAATTAGAATATCATTAGCTCGTTATCGACTTAATAACCTGTACAACCTCTCAAATTCAACACAAATATGTACATACATACTATGGGACTTATTTTTTCCCAACTAGTGATTACCTGCAGGAAAAAATTTATGTTCATGTACCGTACCGGCGTGGTACCCGATCATCAATAACAAAGTAATATCAATTTCATATTCATACCGGCGTGGTATCCGATCCTCCATAAACAAGTAACATCAATATCATATTCGTACCGGCGTGGAGCCCGATCCTTCATGAACAAGTAATATCTATATATATATATATCTGTACCGACGTGGTACTCGATCCTTCATAAACAAGTGATATCTATATACATATTTGTACCGGCGTGGTACCCGATCCTTCATAAACAAGTAATATCAATATACATATCCATACCGGCATGGTACCCGATCCTCCATATCCATATTAGGTATGTTTTATCAAATTCACACTACCCCTCAGCATACAATACGATGTACTAAGTTTACAAGTACACTTAAAGTTATAAGACAACTCCATCTGGTAAATTTTCAATAAGCATTCAATTTAGGAGCATACATACAATTAAATCGAATCTAAACTCCAATTAAGCTGTAACCTACCTCAACCAATGAATTCAATTCTACTTAGTCTGCAAGCGCCTTGCCCTTCCTCACAACTTCGAAGCTTTCAAAATCTCAAACTGTCGAGAACCTTCTCTTCCTAACTCAATCACGCGCAAGCCGTTTTTTGTGTGCACTTCTGTTATCATTCAAAGTTAAACCTACTGACTTCAATTAATCTCAACGTGGGTTATGAGAGAAGAAAAATAGTTGTAGTTTTGACCCATTACTACTAATTAAATTAATTATCTAAAATATCTAAAACTTTTAATAAATTCTCAAAATTTATTCGAAACACCATAGAAATAAATTAAACAAGTAAATTAACTAAAAATATGTTTCAAACCTATTGAAAACATTAAAAATACCATATCGAGGTCGTCTTGACTAAATATTGACCATGATCAAGTTTAAATTTATTAAAACTCAATAATCCAACTAATGACTTCAATTACTTTCGAATACCTCAAGAATTGGTTCTACTCATTCTGTGAGTCATAATTCACATAAACCAACAACGGAAAGAGCTAAAATAAAAAAGATGAGAAAATTTTACAAATAACCGGGAGAGTCGTTATATTAATTATACGACCATTTATATCTATTTCACAAGGTATATAAATTTTTCATACTTTTACAACATTATTTTTAGAGATAATATCTAATTACCTCCTGAACTATACCCAAAACGGTTATGACACACCTCAACTTAAAGGAGGTCCTATTACCCCCTGAACTAATTAAAAGTGTAATTTTGACACACTTAGTGCCTACGTGGTACATACGTTGCACAACACACTGAAGTATCTACGTAGTCACACGTATGTGCCACGTAGGCACTAAAGGTGTCAAAATTATACTTTTAATTAGTTCAGGGGGTAATAGGACTCCCTTTAAGTTGAGGTGTGTCATAACCTTTTTGGGTATAGTTCAGAGGGGTAATTGGGTGTTTTCTCTTATTTTTATTCAAAACAACAACCTACCATTATATATCCACCTTTTATGTGGTTATCTCAAATTCATGTTTAGTGCATAGCGGTAGCTTTAGTGCACCGGACTGTCCTTTCCCAGACACCGCGCATAGCGGTATCTTTATTGCACCGAGTTACTTTTTTTTTTTTTTGACAACCTACCATTATATATCCGCCTTTTATGAGGTTATCTCAAATTCATGTTTAACCATTAGTTGGTGTATCTAGTGTCAATTAAAAAGAATCATTTAAAAAGCCAAATTTCATATTTTTCTAAAATTTTTGCCCTAGGTATAATAAATAGAATAAAAAATTCTCACAAAAGTTGTGGGGTTCTAATGCAAATTCCTTCTCTTATTGGTTAGAATAATAAAGTGATATGGATTACTGACCTCTTATAGTGTTTGAAAAATGTAGCAAAATAGAAAGGTGAATAAAAAAGAAAGAAAGGCACTAAAAAAATTATTTATTTTTTGTTTTTATTATCTAAAATTCTAATTTAAAATATGTAGGCATTTTTCCTATTAGAACAATGACAATTTTTTTTTAAACTAGAAATTAAGTTGGAGGTAGTGGTAATTTCCTCCACCTATTCGAATAGATACGATTTGTATTCTTTTTTTTTTAAAAAATACGAAGCTTGATGTCAGAGCAGTCACACCCTCGGCCTAATTGCTTCAGACAACAGCTTAAGATCAATGACTCGAATACAATCGTTCTATTAATAATGATTACAGGTTACTGTCTGCAAAAGGTAGAATCAATAACCTTAAAAAAACAAAATAAGTTATCTACTATAATACTAACTTTAAAATTTTATTTCCACTATCTCTGTACATATCCTTTATAATTTTGTAAGTTTATATCTTTTTCATAAGATATTATTTTTAAGGGTAAAAAATAATTATAAAAATAACATGTAATTAATTTTTACAAGATCATTTCCGAAATGAGAACATTGGATCTGAGTCCAATAATTTTGCTTCGCGAGTTGGGCCTTCATTTGTTATTTTGGACTAATTATGTTTGAAAGGACATTCTCAGTCCAGCCCAGCCCAGTTCATGTATTAATTTAGGGCAAAATTCAGAAATATCATACTTATTTTCTTAATTATGAATTTCATAGCAACAATTTCATAATTACATAATATAGCAAGTTGTATTTTACATTTTTATAAACTGTTGCTATAAAAATACAAATACATATGATTTTTATTGCCCTTATGATCGATATGTATTTTGTATTTTTGCAAACTGTTGCAACAAAAATACAAATACATATGCTACAAAATGTAATTTGATATAAGTGTTGTTATTTTTTTGTAATTTAATACTTAAGTATGCTACTTTATGTATTTTTTCCATTAATTTATGAACAAAATTTAAATGTTGCATTATTTAGCCTATGTTTTTGCAAATGTATAGTATGTTTTTTTTTTTTTTTTTTAAAAAATGTATTAGCATCTTCTTTTCGAATGCAATAAAATACACTGTATTCATGAGCTTGCAATATCCAATCCTATCTGAAATCGGGCACACATAATATGTGATCTTAATAATAAGCTAAGTGTATGTATGTGTGTTCAAATCAGAAGTTGGATATATGAATATGTATGCAAAGACATCAACTGTATGTATGGCCAACTGGATTCAATATATGTTTTTTCTAATGTATATTAGGCCAACATTTGTGTGAAGGATATGATACGTGTATCTTGTATGTGTATCATGTATGAATGCCACTATATTTTTTGTTGTCTCTATCCAATCCTATCTGAAATCAGGTGCTATAATATATGATCTTAATTATAAGTTTATGTATGTGTGCTCAAATCAGAAGTATGAATATGTATGCGAAGACAAGAACTGTATATATAGCGAAATGGATTCAATATATGTGTTTCTACAGTATATCAAGCCATCATTTGTGTGACGAATATGATACGTGTATGTTGTATGTATGTCATGTATGAAGGCCATATATTTGTTGTTGTCTCTATCCAATCCTATCTAAAATCGCGTGCATAAAATATCTGATCTTAATTATAAGTGTATTTATGTGTTTTCAAATCAGAAGTTGGATGTATGAATATGTATGTGTTTTCAAATCAGAAGTTGGATGTATGAATATGTATGCTAAGACACCATCTGTATATATGGTCAACTGGATTCAATATATGTGTTTTTCTACTGTATATCAGGCCAGCATTTGTGTGAAGGATATGATACATGTATATTGTATGTATGTCACGCATGAATCCCATATATTTGTTGTTGTCTCTATTAGGAGACTGCTTAAAAGATTAGTTTTCGGTCAAATTCAAGTGTGTAGAGGAAACTTCATAGAATTGGTTTAAGCCCAATATTTTTGGATTATTTAGTTTACAAAATATGTACATAGAGTATACTAATATACAACTACTATACATATAATATACACAATATATACACATCATATGCAATTGAGTGTATATATAGTGTATACCTCGGTCATGTTTTATAAAAGAGATGGCCGAGTGTTATATATATATATCGTTAATTGACCCTTTCAGAATATTTGTGCTGATAATGATAATTCTCATTTTCACTTCTTAACATGGGCCTTCTTAGTCCATCAATTATACGGACAAATTAGGATTAGGATTATTAATAGTTTAGGTATACACCGAATAAACAGAATATGCAACTGTATATTCAACCCAACCAAAAGTCATGTTCAATCATGTACCAAAATGATTATATGGTTTTCTCCGATAGAAAAACTAGTGGAATATAAAGTAGACAATAATACAAGCACAAAGATAGCTAAACTGGCAAAAGTTGGTTGTCATCTGATGATGAGATCACGAGTTTATATTTGGAAAATAACTTTATGTAGAAATGCAAAGTGATATCAAATTGCAATATGATTGGACCCTTCTATGGTTGCACGTGCGCGCAACAAATATGTTGTGAATGGGCCTGGATCGATGTTGGCAAAGCAGCCAACATTGGATTAAGTGGTTATGTTTGGGATTGGGGTTGATAAATAGATACTTATGAGTGAAAAATAGGTTTATGGATAACGTCGAGAAAATGTCTAGTCCTTTCATCCCCTTCGTCAAAGTGTATATAAGTTTCTCATCTCCCTTCTCCAGATCTTCTACAATTTTTCTTACTAGTCCATTGATGTTTTGCAATTTCGTTGTTAGCTTCATTTTCCAGTTGTAATTTCAAGCCTTAGTGATTATAATATAAGAGTGTTTCTACTGTAAAGTTGAATGTTACATAGTAGTAGTAGTAGTCAGTACATGTATGAAAATTAGGATAGGGTTCTAATAATGAAATACTATGTTGATATAGTAACTAGTAGGGAACAAATTTCAATAAGAAATTTTGTAATACATGTCTCTGATCTGCTTTGTGTAATATATGTACAATGTCTAGTTAAAATTTAGGAATCAGATGCAAAGCTTCTCTTGCAGTTAAGTTGCCATTTTATATTGTTCCTTTTCTTGGTTATTCTTCGGCGTTCGGTACTCTCATTGTAGCTCGACTAATCCAGATTCGTACCACGCATGGCGCATTTGTAGAAACCGCTCTCTACCAAAAGATTTTTTCACACACGGGGCTTGAAACGGAGACCTTTGATTAAGAGATGAACAGTCTCATCCGTTGCACCGCGCGCATCCTTTAGTGTCAGAGTAATTTAGGGGTCTTTATTATGTATTCTCCCACAATAATCAGAGTCAAGAAACTACAATTTTAATTTCAGGCTACAAACAACATTGAGTCTAATCTAAATCTACCATTAATGGCAAAGAACCTCCAAAATGATTTAACTCATGCACCAGGAGCATAATCATAATCTCCATCATCATCGTCATCTCCTTCCAAGAATGCTGCAGGAGCATAGTCATAGTTTCCGTCATCGCCATCACCACCTCCCTCTAAGCATGCGGCAGGAGCATAGTCATAGTCACCATCATCATCTCCATGTGAACATGATCTCCTCTTCTCAAATCCAATTATCTTGAAAATGCTAGACATTTGATATATATATATATATATATATATATATATATATATATATATATATATATATATATATATATATATATATATATGTATCTCTTCTTTTTGGACTATAGATATATGAGATATTGGATGTTGTATAACTTTGATGTAGGATATATGACTAAAGAGTTGTACTTTGTGGTGTGTATGACTGATGAAGAAACCATATGCTTATATAAAGGGAAGAGCCATCTGTGGACTCATTTTGACACGTTAAGAAGTGTGTTGTGCTAACTCAAGAATGTGTACAACCATAAGCTGGATGAATTTAAGCTACTTTTTGTGTTGCCATATCCAAAATTCACTTTACATGTCAACATATATAATATATGATGAGTGTTAAAGCTTATTCTCCATCCTTGCGATGGAGATAGAATATATATATACATACATACATACATATATATATATATATATATATATATATATATATATAAAATAGACAAGTGGTTATAATACAGATAGATAGATATAATAATAATAATAGATAGGTAATATAGGAAGATATTAATAACAATATAGTAATAATAGAGAATATAATAAACAAACAATAGATAATAACAATAATAATTGACAGATGTTATAGATATATTAATAATATATAAACAAAGTTAATAATGAATAGTAACTCGTATTTGTTTATATATAAGCAATATATATATGCTAATAAGTATATATATATGCTAGTAAGTTTATATATAAGCAGTAAATATATGTATATATATTATATTATGTATTAAATATATATTATAATCTTATATATAGACAACTTATACTACTACAAGTAATAAAAATAATAAGCAAGATTATATATTACACACACACACACACACATATATATATATATATCCTTTAGTATATGTATTATAATATATATCGTAGATTATATTAATATAAAAAATTGTAGATTATAGTTAGTATAGTACTATAGACAGATAAATATAACAAGTAAATTATAGATAACAAGTAATTAAAGTAGATAAGTAATTTTAAGACATTAAAGAAGAGTTATCACAGTTGTGTTTTAATATGGTGTAAAGTCCTACTCAGTACTCCCTGCTTCGTTGTCCTTAGTCCAGTGTAAGTGTCCAAGTCATAAAGATCCAAGTATATTTTTTCCTAAAATAAATTATTTTTGCATTTTTCATTTTTTTTATTTTTTTTAATTTATACTCTGTTCATCTCTTAATTTATACCCTGTTCATCTCTTTCTCTTCAGTTTTAAGTATTTTAGCAATATCTTCTTTAATTATACCCCGGGAGAATAACAACAGTCCTTTTTAATCTTCTTCGGACTTTCCAAGTCCCTAGGAATTTACAGATTAATCCATCGTTATTGCTAAAACACTGAAAGAATAGCCATATACTAGGAGTATTTTTATAAGAAATTTACAAATTTTACAAGATCAGAAAAACTGATGGAAAATCGCCGACGATCCAGATCTTAATAATAAAACATATGAAAGAAAATAAAAACTTGATTAATTCAAACATAATTTAAAAACTTGGGAGAAAAATACAAAGATCTATGTAACTACTACTTACATGCCTTAAGGAAGAAGTGAGTTTTCCCTTTCCAGAGTTCCCTGAAAACTTGACAGCTACCAAAAAATGAAAAACTAAGAAAACTTTTCACTCTTTTTTTTTTGTTGAAGTAACTTAAAAACTTTAGAAACTAAGAAACTTAAAGAACTTAAGAAAACTAAAGAACTTTCTCATTCTTGATTTTTTCTTGCTTTTTTCTCTCTTTGGTACATGTTTTTGTCTTCCATAAAGAGGGGTATTTATAGAAATTTGTGGATTTCAAATCTTAACCTTTTTGTGGACTTCAAATCCTTTCTAAAGACTTTGGCAAGACTTTATCAACTTGGGGCCCGACGGTTAATGTCTTTCTTTAATTCTCCTCCATCCATTTATTTATCTGATATTGCATACGTCTTTTATTTTGTCTTTTGTAGATATCGTCATTGCTTACGTATTCAAATTGTGTAAAGCTTCTGAGTCAAACTCCATTCCCGAATCATCGTCTACATTAGGGTCTTGGGTAAATTGATTCATGGTTGAGTGGTATTCTCGTTCATACTCGTCACTGTCTCCGTCTGATAATCCTAGTCTTGTTCCAGTTCTAGGTGATCTTGTTTTTTCTCTTGGAATTAAAGAAATTCTTTCTCTTTTCTCTGGTGGTTCTGGATTCATTGCAATCTCCCTAGGCAATTGTTCTGCAAACAACTTTTTTATTGAGTCTACTACTATTTTTTCTATATATTTTTTTTATTTTTCTTTTTTCTTAATGACAAATCCTTCATATTCTGAGAAGAACTTCCTTCATCTATTGTCTGAGTACCTGTGGTTTTAAAACTAGTTGGGAGTATTCTCCTTACACTTTTTGGCAAAGTATCAGCCATCAACGGATTTGATAAGTCTTTACCAGCTACTGTTTGAGTTGGACTAGTTGTATCATTACCTGATACAGTAGGTATTTCTGCATTTATTGGGGAACGCACACCCATTAACAGATTTGAGAAGTCTTTACCAACTACCGTTTGAGCTGGACTAGCTGTATCATTATCCGATACAGTGGATTTTTTCATTTTTAAAGAAGATGGAGAACTCTTTGGCTGGGTCTCATGAATTGGCTGAATCTATTGTGAAAGTTTAAAATGAAGAGTTTTTATACGTTCTTGTAAAATACTTATATGTTCTAACATTTGTCCTTTTTCTTTTACAAGGTTTTCATTAGCTTGTCTTAAAACTTTATTGGCTTGATTCAGTCTTTTAAAAGCTTCGGTCATAGAGGAACAATGATCCAAAAATATAATTTTGTCTGTGCCTTTGTTAATATTATATTAAGGAATTTTTTGTGTTTCTGGTCTTAGAGCTGGAGTAATAAAACAATTTGGTCCCAGATTTCTCCGGGCATAGTCTAGAGTCTCTGAGAGATCATAAAAATCTTTATAAAGAGGTGTTTTATAATTTTTATGGCGTCCATTACCTCTATCCAAGTCTGGAACACGCCTTGCTGATGTCCTCTGAGAACAACATACAATTTAAACCTGTTAGTAGTATTTTTCTTAGTAAAATAATAACTTAATGCATTTAGAACTGAAACAAAATAACTATTGTCTCTTCTATTATATGCTATCCATAAATTGTCTAGTAGACATATCTGCGGCTTATCCACTTGTACTTTCGACTTTCGTCTGAAAGTTAAGTTGGATGGTTCGTAACATACCAAGTTGTGGGGTCCAAAAATTATTCTATGTAATTTTGACTGTTTTAGCATCGTAAGTGGTCTGAAATGGGTGTTGCTCATTAGTGTCTTTAGATAGTCTTGGGATGATGAGGCTTCTGCCTTGCCTTTTTCTTTTCCTGTATTCATATTGAAACAAAAATCGTTAGTTGTCTTCTTTAATTAATCTACTTAGTTGATCTGCTAAGTTATTATCTTTTCCTTTAATATGTTCTAAAACAATATTATAGATTGAAGTAGCATCTAGGAAATTTAACCATCTCCTTTTACTACTATTCTTATCTTTTATCTTCTGATACAACTTTACTATAGCCTCGCAGTTTGTTCTTACTAGTATTTTGGGCTTATTTAATATATAAAGTTTAAAACTATTCAAACCATAATTTACTGCTAGTGTCTCTGCATCTATGCTATTTAATTTTTCCTTTTCTTTATATTTTCCACCTGAATAAGCACAAATTTTTTCATCCTTTTTGTTACTATATTTGTTAGGTTTTACTTTTAATACTGCTCCCCATTCTTGAAGGCTTCCATCTGTCTCGACTATTAAATAATCCGTTTCTAATGGTAACGTTAAGTCTGGGATATCTTGTATCATGCTTTTAAGTTGTTGGACTAATATTAGATTCAGACTAGACCCAACGAACCTACAAAAATAAATTAGAATGTTTTACCTGTGGTAGCATAAAGTACTTAGTAAATACTTGTCCAAGAAAAATCAATAATAAATCTAGGAATGCACAATTAATAGAAGATGTAAATAAAAATGTAATAATTGTAGACGAATATATGTCAGATAATGAAAGTACATACTCTATTAGAAGTATGGAAGTCTTTGAAGAGGAAATTAATAAATCTGATTCTTCCGATTCTGGAGAAGAGGAATTTATAAATGAAATAGGATTAGAAAATATAAATTCAGACTATTATGATTTAGTAAATTTGATAGAAGAATGTGAACATGAATTTGAGGAAGGAAAAAGATTAGACAGTAATCAGTGTTGTTTTTGTAAATAGTTTCCAAGTAAAAACAAAAGAGCAAAATGTAGAAAATGTTACAAGGAAGGATCCATAAAATATATAGAAAAAACCTCAGAGATCCTAAAAATTCAAAAATCAACAAATAATTTAAGTAATTTTCACAAGAAACAACCTGAACCAATACTTAAAACGCTAGACGATAAAATATTAGAATTAGAAGAAAAAATAAAAATATTAGAAATAAGAGTTTATAACCTCGAAAAACATAAAGAGGTAATTACAGAGGAAGACTTATTAGAAGTAGAATTATCAAATACATTTGCTGAAAGTAATAGAGTTAGACAGGAAAAATCAACGATGATACCATTTGAAGGAATGGTATGTATGAAGAAAAGAAAATTAGTATAGTCAAAGTTTTAGCAAGAATAAAAATTCAAGACTATGAGTTCGAGACTTTAGTTATAGTTGATTCAGGATGTACAAGGAGCATTTTAAATAGCAGAATTTTACCAGCAAAACTAATTAAAAACTTTCGAAACCTCAAGAATCCATGCAAATGGACGGAACATATAATACTTATACAGACTATATACCAAAATCAAAAATAAGTTTTATTAATACTTGTGAAAAATTCTACCAACGATCATATACACTTAGTGAAATACTAGTTAGAGATTTAAACATAAAAGCAGACTTTGTGTTAGGATTAGACTTTATGGTACAAAATAATGGAGGATGTTTCGTTATAAGAAATTGGATAGTATTCGCCAGTAATATCACTCACTCACCAGTACAGACACAACCTACTTAACTAGATATCGTTTTCTTAAGGATAAGTCAGATGAAAACTCAGATGACCTAACGCCACTAGAATGTAATAAAAGAAAAAATTGTACATGTAATGACAATAAAAAGGGAACAATGTATGAAGAATTACAAGATTTATTAGTAGTAGAAGAAATAGAAAAAGACTATACTTTAATAGAAATGGATACAAAATTATACAATTTTAAGAAAGATATACAACAGATAGGAGTAATAAAAAATCAAAAAAACTTAGAGAAAATAATACAAATCCTAGATAAGCTAGAGATAATCGAAGAAAAACTCCTGCAACATTGGGACTCCAATCAAATTACCTACAAATTAGAAATAATTAATCCAGAATATACTATAAAAAAAGCATCTACAGAAGCTACAACTGAAGACCTTAAAGACTTTGAAATACAAATAAAAGAGCTACTAGAATTAGGAATAATTAGAAGAACTACATCAAGACATAGGTCAACAACTTTCATAGTAAGAAACCATAGTGAAATAATAGAGAAAAAATTAGAATGGTAATAAATTACAAAAGACTAAATGATAATACTGTAATGGATGGATATAAGTTACTAGACAAAACAGAATTAATAAATAGAATACAAGGAAGAAAAATATCTAGTAAATTTGATTGTAAATCTGGATATTGACAGATTAAAATGCATGAAGATAGTATAGAATGAATAACTTTCACATGTTCAGAAGGACATTTTGAATGGCTGGTCATGCCGTTCGGATTAAAGACGGCTCCTCCAATTTTTCAAAGAAAAATGGATAGTATTTTTAGAGACTATAAAAATTTTGTATTAGTTTATGTAGATGATATTTTAGTCTTTAGTAATAATATGAGAGAACATTTAGGACATTTACAATAAGTTTTTAAATTATTTGTAGATAATGGAATAATAATAAGTAGAAAAAAATGGAATTATGTAAAAATAGTATTAATTTCTTAGGAGTAGTTATTGGAGATGGTAGAATAAAATTACAACCACACATAGCTAAAAAGATCTTAGAAATGCCAGATAAATTAGACAAGACTAAAGATTTACAAAAAATTTTAGGACTTTTAAATTATGCTAGAGCTTTTATTAAAGACTTAGGTAAAGTAGCAGGACTGTTATATTCTAAAACAGGATCAACAGGCCAAAAAACCTTTAATACTGAAGACATAAAAGTAGTCCAACAACTTAAAAGCATGATACAAGACATCCCAGACTTAACATTACTATTAGAAACATATTATTTAATAGTCAAAACAGATGGAAGCCTTCAAGGATGGGGAACAGTATTAAAAGCAAAGCCTAACAAATTTAGTGACAAAAAGGATGAGAAAATGTGTGCTTATTCAAGTGGAAAATATAAAGAAAAGAGTAAATTAAATAGCTTAGATGCAGAAATACTAGCAGTAATATACTGCTTAAATAGTTTCAAACTTTAAATATTAAATAAAACAAAAATATTTGTAAGAACAGACTGCAAGGCCATAGGAAAATTCTATCAAAAAATATAAGAGAAAAGTAGTAGTAAAAAGAGGTGGTTAAATTTCCTAGATGCCACTTCAATTTATAATATTGTTCTAGAACATATTAGAGGAAAGGATAATAACTTAAAAGCATGATACAAGACATCCCAGACTTAACATTACTATTAGAAATAAATTATTTAATAGTCAAAACAGATGGAAGCCTTCAAAGATGGGGAACAGTATTAAAAGCAAAGCCTAACAAATTTAGTGACAAAAAGGATGACAAAATGTGTGCTTATTCAAGTGGAAAATATAAAGAAAAGAGTAAATTAAATAGCATAGATGTAGAAATACTAGCAGTAATATACGGCTTAAATAGTTTCAAACTTTAAATATTAAATAAAACAGAAATATTTGTAAGAACAGACTGCGAGGCCATAGGAAAATTCTATCAAAAAATATAAGAGAAAAATAGTAGTAAAAGGAGGTGGTTAAATTTTCTAGAAGCCACTTCAATTTATAATATTGTTCTAGAACATATTAAAGGAAAGGATAATAACTTAGCAGATCAACTAAGTAGATTAATCAAAGAAGACAACCAACGATTTTTGTTGCAGTATGAATACAAGAAAAGGAAAAGGTAAGGCAGAAGCCTCATCATCCCAAGACTATCCAAAGACACTAATGAGCAACACTCGTTTCAGACCACTTACGATGCTAGAACAACCAAAATTAGATAGAATAATTTTTGGACCCACAACTTGATATGTTACGAACCATACAACTTAACTTTCAGACGAAGTCCATAAATACAAGTGAATAAGCCGCAGATATGTCTACTAGACAATCTACGGATAACATATAATAGAAAAGATAATAGTTATTTTCTTTCTGTTCTAAATGCATTAAGTTATTATTTTACTGAGAAAAATACTACTAACAGGTTTAAATTCTATGTTGTTATCAGAGGACAGCTACAAGGCGTGTTCCAGACATGGATTGAGGTAATGGACATCATAAAATATTATAAAACACCTCTTTATAAATATTTTTATGACCTCTTAGAGACTCTAGACTATACCCGGAGAAATTTGGGACTAAATTATTTTATTACTCCAGCTTTAAGACCAGAAACACAAAAAATTTCTCAATATAATATTAACAAAGACACAGATAAAATTATATTTTGTGATCATTGTTCCTCTATGATCGAAACTTTTAAAAGACTGAATCAAGCCAATGAAGTTTTAAGAGAAGATAATGACAACCTTGTAAAAGAAAAAGGACAAATATTAGAACATACAAGTATTTTACAAGACTGTATAAAAATCCTTCATTTTGAAATTTCACAACAGACTCAGCCAATTTATGAGACCCAGCCAAAGAGTTCTCCATCTTCTTTAAAAATGAAAAAAACCCACTGTATCGGGTCATGATACAGCTAGTCCAGCTCAAACGGTAGCTGGTAAAAACTTCTCAAATCCGTTAATGGGTATGCGTTCCCCAATGAATGCAGAAAAACCTACTATATTGGGTAATGATACAACTAGTCAAGCTCAAACGGTAGCTGGTAAAGACTTATTAAATTCGTTGACGACTAACATTTTGCCAAAAAATGTAGGGAGAATACTCCCAGCTAGTTTTAAAACTACAGGTACTCAGACAACATATGAAGGAAGTTCTTCTCAGAATAAGAAGAGTTTTTCATTAAGAAAAAAGAAAAAAGAAATATAGAAAAAATAGTAGTAGACTCAATAAAAAATTTGTTAGCAGAACAATTACCTAAGGAGATAGCAATGAATCCAGAACCACCAGAGAAAAGATCCAGAATTTCTTTAATTCCAAGAGAAGAAACAAGATCACCTAGAACTGGAACAAGACTGAAATTATTAGACGGAGACAGTGACGAGTATGAACGAAAATACAACTCAGTCATGGATCAATTTGCCCAAGATCAAACACAGACGATGATTTAGGAATGAAGTTTGACTCAGAATCTTTACACAATTTGGATACGTAAGCAATGATGATATCTATAAAAGACAAAATAACAGACGTATGCAATATCAGATAAATAAATGGACGGAGGAGAATTAAAGAAAGACATTAGCCTCCGGGCCCACTCAAGTTAATAAATTCTTGCTAAAGTCTTTAGAAAGGATTTGAAGACCACAAAAAAGTTAAGATTTGAAGTCCACAAATTTCTATAAATACCCCCTTTATGGAAGACAAAAACATGTACCAAAGAGAGAAAAAAATCAAGAGTGAGAAAGTTCTTTAGTTTTCTTAAGTTCTATAAGTTTCTTAGTTTCTAAAGTTTATAAGTTACTTCAAAAAACAAAAAAAGAGAGAGTGTGAAAAGTGTGAAAAGTTTTCAAAGTTCTTCATTTTTCGGTAGCTGTCAAGTTTTCAGGGGACTCCCGAAAGGAAAACCGCACTTCTTCCTTAAGGTATGTAAGTAGTAGTTACATAGATCTTTGTATTTTTCTCCCAAGTTTGTAAATTATGTTTGAATTAATTAGGTTTATATTTTCTTTCACATGTGTTTTATTAAGATCTGGATCGCCGGCGGTTTACCGCCAGTTTTCTGATCTTGTAAAATTTGTAAATTACTTATAAAAATATCCTCATTGTATGGTTATTCTCTCAGTGTTTTAGCAATAACGATGGATTAATCTGTAAATTTTAGGGACTTGTAAAGTCTGAAGAGGATTAAAAAAGAACTGTTGTTATTCTCTCGGGGTGTGATTAAAGAAGATATTGCTAAAATACCTCAAACTGAAAAGAAAGAGATGAACAGGGTATAAATTAAAAAAAAAATCAAAAAACCAAAATGCAAAACATAATTTATTTTAGGAGAAAATATACTTGGATCTTTATGACTTGGACACTTACACTGGACTAAGGACAATGAAGGAGGGAGTACTGAGTATGATTTTACACCATATTAAAACACAACCGCGATAACTCTGCTTTAATATCTTAAAATTACTTATCTGCTTTAATTACTTGTTATATATAATTTGCTTGCTATATTTATCTTTCTATAGTACTATACTATCTATATAATCTACGATATATTGTACCTATATAATCTATGATATATATTATAATACATATACTAAAGGATATATATATATATATATATATATATATATATATATATATATATATATATATATATATATATATATATATATATATATATATATACATATATAAGTAATATATATTCTTGCTTATTATTATTATTACTAGTAGTAGTATAAGTTGTCTATATATAAGATTATAATATATATTTAATACATAGTATAATATATATACATATATTTACTGCTTATATATACACTTACTAACATATATATATATATATATACTTATACTTATTAGCATATATATATATTGCTTATATATATATATAAATACTAGTTACTATTTACTATTAAATTTTTTTATATATTATTAATATATCTATAACATCTGTCAATTATTATTGTTATTATCTATTATCTGTTTATTATATTCTCTATTATTACTATATTGTTATTATTATCTGCCTATATTACCTATCTATTATTATTATCTTCTATTTATCTGTATTATAACCACTTGTCTATTTTATTGAGTTTATAACCTTGAAAAACATAAATAGATAATTACAGAGGAAGACTTATTAAAAGTAGAATTATTATATACATTTGCTGAAAATAATATAGTTAGACAGAAAAAATAAATGATGATACCATTTGAAGGAATGATATGTAATGAAGAAAAGAAAATTAGTACCGTCAAAGTTTTTGCAAGAATAAAAATTCAAGACTATGAGTTCGAGACTTTAGCTATAGTTGATTCAGGATGTACAAGGAGCATTTTAAATAGCAGAATTTTACCAGCAAAATTAATTAAAAAATTGCCAAAACCTCAAGAATCCATGCAAATGGATGGAACATATAATACCTATACAGACTATATACCAAAAGCAAAAATAAGTTTTATTAATACTTGTGAAAAATTTCTTGTATTTCTTTTCAGGTGGGATTGTTAGATCTAAATATTCTAGTTTCTTTAAATTATCTATTTTTACACTACTATTTTTTATCCGAAAGGTATTTTCCTAATACAGTGGTCTCTGATGGTCTTTATTCTATAATTTCTGTAGTCTATACAGTATCTAATAATTTCTAATTTACACTTAAACAAATTTATACGATCTACGCAGTTTGAAACAATTATATTTCTTTATATACGTCTATTACCTTTTCTAACTGTTGTCTTGAAGTCATTCTCGATTTAGTTGTTATTTTAGATAGCACACTATTTGTTAATCTGTTTTGGGTAAAATTTGATCTTTGTCTACTTGGGGATGCTGAAAAAAGGTCCATGCATTTTGTTTAGTTGGTTTAGTTAGTTTAGCTTCTTTTAATTCTTTTTGAGGGGTTATTTCTATCTTTTTTAAGTTGTTCTATTAATTCTTCTATATTTTTATCTTGACTGTATTTTTGTTTTTCTTTTACTAGGTTCTTATTCAGTTCTAATAGTAACAAAATTATAATATTATTTTGTTTTATGATTAAAGAGTCTGCTTTTCCCTGAGGTTGATGATCTGATAATCCTTCAGGGTTTGATTGGATCTGTGCTGCCTTTTGTAATATTGCTAGATAAAGTCCATCTTGTAGTATCTCATTCATGAGAGTATTATATGTCTTATTTGATTAATTTCTTTTTGTACTGCTTGTAATACTAAATTATTTCAAAATTTTCCAAATTACATTTGTCTTTATTAATTAAATCTTTGAATTTCTTTTTTAATTTCATTTTTTTTTTAGGAAATCAAAATCTAATTCTATTTTATCTAACAATTTCTTTTGTTTGATTTGCAGATCTTCCAATATTTCTAGAGTTTTAAATATTTTTGTATTTTCTTGTTGAGTCTTTTCTCCTAGATTTATTATAAAATCTGTAATAGTATTTAATTATGAATTTTCTCCATGCAATGTATGTTCTCCGTTATTAAAATTACATCTAATACTTTTCTGCTGCCTGATAAGCAATCTGAGTTCTTGACACTATTTATTATCTATCTGTATTATATATATGATATATAAGACTAAATAACTAATATCTATAAGATATATAGTTCTTGACATATATATATGTATGTATATCTTTCCACCTTTATAGGTGGGAGATCATCGATTGAATTTAAGTAAAATTTTAAAGATTTCATGTAATCTTGAAAATACGTTATTATAACAGGTAAACATCGTTTGATGGTGCAAAAAAAAATTATAGTGACAATATAAAACTTCATTATGTTTTGTGCATCACCTATACATGCAAAAATGATTTATTGTTAATATAGAAATTTCTTACACTAAACTATGTATATCACTTAATTAAGTTCGTTAAAAAAATCATCATTAACATAATTGTTGTTGGCTTTACAATTTCACAACGTTGCCTCTTCTCCAGATGCAAATTCCTCCTTGAAATTATTGTCTTGAAATTTTAGATGTTGAAATTTAGTCCTTCCCTTTTCCTCAAGATTCACACGATAAAAGCTTTACTTTTCAATCAGTTTTCATATGTTTTCCATCAGAAAATATCCAGATTCATCCTATCAATTACAACTCCAAGAAACACAAGGGACTTGATCGAAAATCAAGTACAAATTTCTTCTTCCGATTTCAAGTTCTTTCAAACGTTTTGAGGTATGTAGAACCATTTCTTACTCTCGTTTCTGGATGTTTTACTGTTATTCAATTCAAATTAGTTCTACATTCTTATCAATGAAATTGAATGGTTTAATAGTCGTTGGGTGTGTACAGATAACTCTCTGTTTCATATTCTTCCTTTCTGAATTTTGTGAGTTCCAACAACCCTTGTGATTTGATGTATGAATCATAGATGTTTTTGGCAATAACTATAAAAAATTTACAATCTGCAAAGTTAAGCGATTACACCTAGAGAGCACCTCACTATTTAAAAGAAGTGAGAGAGAACTAATTACAAAATTTGTTGATCAAAGGTGATCTCTCCTAGTTATTTTTTTTAAATTTCTAAATGTATCTACTCTTTCTTTGACTTCATTGCGAGATTGTATATCCTTCTATAACGTGGTTTTTGTACACGGTCCACTTTCGAGCAGTCCTTAAATGATACACCAATGCCGTAGCCTTGTAGCTGCAATATGCTTCTTTACTTTCCTTTTCAACTGCATAATCACAAAACATGAATCAGCGCAGACTACTTGTTCTCTCGCTGCAACATTCAGACAACAAAAAAAGAACATACTGTTACATCACTAATTCAATAATATCCTACTCTATTATTAAGTAAATATATTGCACAGTATGTAAGAGCAACATCCTCATTCATGACACCCCAAATGCTCAATAACCATAATAATTCATGAGGCATGATACCAAAGAGGTTGATTTTCCAAGTACGAGTCCTAAAGGACAAATTCATGATCATTAGCCTAAAATGGCAAATATATGTACGTGAGCCTAAAATGGATGAACCATGAGCATGATCCTGCCAAGGCTAACATTTTGTCAAGAGCTAATCAAATAAATAATATAACGTCATGAGCATAAGGGAGTTAGTTAGCTAACCGTGAAGGCATAAGTTGAAATGACAAATGCCCCAAACTATGTTTGCTGACATAGGATAGAGATTATTCTGGAAGTCAGATGACTCTTTTTTTTATGTGTCCCAAAAAGGGAATAACCATGGATACTTGCTAGCAAATTATGTCATGTCACGTCCTATGCCCGGTAATGTATAGGATGGCTTAGCTGATCGAGATGAGATCAGAATCCATGCGCTCACATGGTGGTTTATGACGGTTCAATACTTTCTCCCACAAATAATCAAAGGAATTAAATCTACTTTACTTGGTCAATTATAAATTTAGTTTACACTCTTGTTCCTTTCCAGTTGCCTTCATTTATATTTGAATTTCATTATTACTTCTAATCTCTTGTTGTACTACCCTCCTGAAATTATTTTGCATACCAATACATTCCACGTATTGATCGTCTTTGGCGCTACATCATTTCATGATGTAGGTTTTAGATCTGAAGTCCGCGGTCAAGCGCATCATTAGAATTATCATCTTCTGCTATTGGTGAGCCTCCTTTCTATCTAGGGCAAATTTAGATATGACAATTTCTCTATGTTTCTTTCAGTGTCAGAATATGCCAGGGACTTTTCCCAACAGTTATGTCAGTCATTAGAGGCTTCACAGACTGATTTAGTTGTCAGACATATCTTGTAATTTTTAGTCTTATTTTTTGTGACTATTGTATCTTCAGATGTTAAGTGATATTAATGAATATTGTTGAAAGACTTTATCCTTTAATAAATCCTGTCCTATTCTGTTTCCTCTCTATTCGTTATGTTGGTTGTATGCTCATGTGATATGCCAGAACGTTTGCTCATACTAGTAATAGTATCGGGTGCGTGTCACGTCTAGGGCCTCGGCTTGGGACGTGACAGAAGGATTATACTTCTGCAACATTGTTCAGCTTATCTCTAAAATTCTGCAGTAGCTGAGAAAGGTCGCCGTCCCATTTGTAGAATTCCAGCTCTTTCTTGTCGAGTATCTTTTCAGCTACCTATAAAGCAAGAAGAAGCAAGATTGTGGACAGTAACTGGTTACCTTTTTTTCCTTTAACGTTCGTAGGTTTAAGAACGAAAAGAAACAATACAATAGGGCAACAACTTCTACGACAACACTAGTTTAACAAATGAATTTGTAAAGACAGTTTTGGATTACTCCATGTTACATTTCTTCTAATCTAAATTTATCGTCTGCCGAACATTTTTAAGACTGATGAATACTGAAATTTTTATTTTTACAATGTTGTTTAGTTTGTTTGCTACTGTAATCATAATTTTAACAGACTAAGTTGATGTTAGGACTAAGTGATCATAACGATAGGAACTAGTAACATTTCAAATATCCATCAAAGTTGGAAGTACAAACGAGTAAAAGAGATCAGACAACAATTTCGTAAGGAGGAAAATGTAATTCAGAAAATTCTAAGACCTATGAACTAAGTTGTTTGCGACAAAAGTGTATTGTTGTGGTATGAACTAAACAATCCACCCTCACATCCATGTGAAATTATGGTGTAATAATTGAGTTTACTGAACCATGTTCTCCACATAAGTTGCCTAGGATACCCTTCAAAGAGAAAAAGACAATTTACGATGGTAGTCGGATTCTAGCTTGTGCTCACTTTGGATATTCCACCGAGTACCTGCTAACTCTCACTAGCACAGGTATGGGGTAACTCTACCTAGCAAGGCTTAGGTAAACGGAATGAAACACCTAGTGTTTTTTTTGCCACCGTTGGAATTTAAACCTCATCATATTTCTCCTCCCACTTTATTGACGGCTAAACCACACCCTTGGGTGTCCTCAGATACCTTTCAAATTATGACTTAAAATAACCTAGAATTTCGCTCATTCCATATTTCTATGATGAAAATCTAGCTTTATATACCATAGTATCAGAAGTACACTGTAGAATAATACTAGCACTTCAAAAAAGACATTATTGACCTTTCTCCGACCTCTATCATGCAACCTCCAGCTGAATGTGCAAAGTAGGTGTTGTAAAAATGGAAAATAAATGCTTCAGGATCCTTTTCTGATAGCTCCTCTAAGTAACGAGCATAGCTGACACTAGGAGTTGACGGTTTCGGGATGGCATGACCTTGCTTTCTAAACCATTCCAAATCCTTTGCTAAGACCTCTGACTTTTCTAATCTTGTGTTCTTGAACTCAGTGTCTGCAGTCAAACAAATGAGCACTACGATTCTGTTTTTTCTACCAAGTCATTTATTTATACGTCCCTGTGGAGAATGTGTGCTTGAAAATTGGAAGGCACAAATGTCTTTGTCGTATATCAAAATTAATCACTTCATGGTGTAAACCCCATTATTGAAAAACATTACTAAACATAAAGGGATACACCTTTCTGATGAACCATTGCTTCCTTTTGTAAGAGGCACTTGATGGCTATAAATACCTGCAATTTTTCCATAGTGTTAGAGAAATAAAGTTTTGATGATTGACATATGTGAATGAAACATGTTATTCATGCTGGTCCTCACATGTGAAGAACATAGAAGTGGGTGCAAGGCTCATGATAAAATAATGTGTGAAGTCAGGAGTGGATAAGCAAGTAATTTTAGATATGCTTTCAACCTTTATCACGTGCAAAAAAGAGGTTGAGAGGAAGGTAAGCACAACACTTGAAGATTGATCAAATAAATGAATCTTATCCAGACAAGGAGACACAATTCAACGAGGAGTGTAACTAACTGATAGTCTTATTGAAGAAAGAAGATCAGATCATTTGTAGGACTTCATCAGAGTTGGCTTAAATAGAAGAAATGATTTCAAAGAGTTTCACTCAAGCACTGATAAAAAAAGCATCAATCAACATATTCGTTCACTAGCTTGAACGAGTCATAAGAAGAACCTGTTCGTTTACTTAGAGAGTCGTAGACTTTGTGTAATAGGTTGGTTCTAGAGTTGTAATAAACTTTAATTCTAGTCTCAGTAAAGTATAAACTGAGTTATGATTAGTGTCTTCAAGTTGGGGAACTCAAAGGCTTGGGAACACTTATCTTGGAAAGATTTGTATTATTGTAGAAATAGGAGTTAGAGTTTAATTCCTAGTTTACAATTATCTTGTAATTTGTTGATTGTAGGGGCTCAAGAGTTTTTAGTGAAGTTGGGGTTAAATCCTGTAGAGGTACAGGTCGTGATTTTTTACACCTCTTTGAGCCGGTTATTTTCCACGTAAAAATACTGTCTCCTTATTTACTCTGCATAAGTGAACCACGTTAGTATACTTATTTCACAAATAGAAAACTAATAGAATAAAACTAGTAGGGCTCGCACTCTAACAAGTGTTATCAGAGCGAGGTTGTCTTAAATAAGGTTAGCACCTAAGAAATGATCTCTATGATAATTTCTGCACCTCCTACTGGTCACAGTGAAGGTCAATCAACTACTAGACCTCCACTCTTTGACAGCTCTTACTTCATCTGGTGGAAATCTAGGATGGAAATGTTTATCCAAGGAGAAGACTATGAACTGTGGGATAGGATCATTGATGGTCCTACTATCCCAATGAAGCTGGTAGATGGTGAATAAGTCAAGAAATTATGAAGATGCTAAGGCTAAGAACATCTTAGTCGGTGGATTAGGGCCAGCTAAGTATAACAGGGTGTCAAACTGTATCACTGCTAAGTAAATCTAGGATGCCCTAATCAATGCATATGAGGGCGCCTCTCAAGTAAGGAAGTTTAGAATTGCCCCTCTCTTTACTAAATATGAAGCTTTCAAGATGAAGGAAAATGAATCACTTCACGAAATGATGACTAGACTTATTGCCTTAACAAATGAATTGACCTCCTTGGTAAAATACATTCCTGTGGAGAAACAAGTTAAAAAAAGTGTTAATGGTATTGCCTAAGTCTAAATAGGATGTTAAGATCACTGCCATTAGGGAAGCCAACGATCTCATTCAAATAACATTGGGTGAATTGGTATGTAATCTTAAGACTTATGAGATGCAAATTAATGGGATTAAGAAAGAAGTGGTAACTCCTGAGAGAACCATGACATTGAAGGCATCTGACAATGATGAAGAAGTTGAACTTGATAAAGAACAAGTTTCCTTCATAACTAAGAACTTCAACAAGTTTCTCAAAAATAAAAGAGGAACAAGTAGGAAGAAACGTTCTAATGACAATCCAAATGGATGCTACAAGTATGGTAAAACTGATCATCAGATCAGAGACTGTCCTGTTTGTTAAATAAAGTGGAGAAAGGAAAGAGCTGAAAAGGAATTAAAAAAAAAGGCCAAAAAGAATGAAGAGTATGCTATGGTAAACACTTAGGGATCTGATTCAGATGAGTCAGATAATGAAGAAATTGATGAAATTGCACTCATGTCCATTGGAGATTCAGACTTGGAAGAAGAAGATAGAACTTCTAAGGTAAGCATTCTTGAGCTTAAAGAAAAATTGCACTTATTTTCTTAAATAAAACTTGTGTCCTTAATGAGTACTCTAGTTGATGATTTCTAAGAATTAACTTTTGATAGGAATGAGTTATTCAATAGTCTTGCAAGCCTCAAATTTGACTTCATTGGTTTAGAAACTTGTAAGAACACTGTTGAAAAAGAAAACAACACTCTTAAGGAACAGGTTGTACAGCTTGATTCTGCAAATGCTACACTCAAAACTGAAATCCTAAAACTAACAATTACTGAGTGAAAAATGTCACAGTGAAAAAGCTGGACTGGGTTTTTACAAAAGCCTTGATATTACTCAAGATTTGTTCTACATTTATGGTAATTTTGGTCATCCAACTACCGAATATCCCGTTGCTATGAAAAGCAGGTCTAGGAGTATAAATTTGTCAAATAAACCAACTCAAACCAATATAAGGAAACCTAAAATTGTGAAAAGAAACAGGTTGTGCAACCTGTTGCCTGCATGGACTAGAAGAAATTTGATCATCATTTTCCTCATAAAAAAGGGCCCAAGCTTTTTCGGGCTCCTAAATCTAACCCCTGATTTACCGGGGTGGAGTTTTATTTGGTGATAGCAAAAATAGAATCATTACTAGAGTTAGAAAGATTGATATATCTGAGTCAAAGGCATTGGAGGATGTCTACCTTGTGGAAGGATTGAATCACAACCTGTTTAGCGTATCACAACTATGTGATAAAGGTAACAAAGTTGTTTTTACTTCTGTAGGAGTCAAAGTCAAGAGGATGGACACCAAGAAGATTGTGCTGACTGTAAAAAGATACAGGAATGTGTACAAAGATGACATAATGACAATGCCAGGAACAAGGTTGACCTGTTTGAGTGCTATAGAAAATAATCCCCCCTTTGGCACAAGAGACTTGGACATGCAAGTCTGAAATAACTAAACAAACTTTCTTCCAAAGATATGGTACTGGGATTTCCCAAAACCAAGTTCAAGGAAGAAAAGGTTTGCAGTGCCTGTGTAAGGAGGAAGCATGTAAAATCCTCTTTCAAATCAAAGAACTATGTTAGTACAAATAAGTGCCTTGACCTGATCTATATGGATCTGTGTGGGCCAATGAGACTACAAGGCAGAGGTGGAAAGAGGTATGTTTTTGTGATTGTTGATGATTATTCCAGATTTACATGGGCATTATTTCTAGCCTCTAAAGAAGATACCTTCAATGTATTTACTACTTTCATCAAGAAAATTTAAAAGAAACTGGGTACTTCCCTAACTTCCATAAGATTCGACCATGGTACAGAATTTAAAAATGTCAAATTTTTAGAATTTTGTTATATAAATGGTATAGATCACAATTTCTCTGCTTCCAGAACACCTCAACAAAATGGAGTAGTAGAAAGGAAAAATAGGACTTTGGAAGATATGACTAGAACAATAATGCTTGCAGGAAATCTTGCCAAAAATCTTTGGGTTGAGGCAATTAGTACTGCTACATATATCATAAATAGTTTCATGATCAGACCAATTCTAGAAAAGACTCCCTATAAATTACTAAAAGGAAGAAAACCAAATATTTCTCATTTTAGAAAATTTGGGTGTATATGTTTCATTCATAATAATGGAAAAAATCAATTGGGAAAATTTGATGCTAAGAGTGATGAGGGAATCTTCTTAGGATATTCACATCATAGTAGGGCATATAGGGTTCTAAACAATAGAACAAATTGTGTTGAAGAAAGTGTGGATGTAGTATTTGTTGAATCTTGTGCTAAGACTAACTTGCAGAAAGGAAGTGATTCTGAGGAACAGATTGTTCAACATGGTCCATCAACTGAAGGCACCAAACATAGAAGCACCTTGATAGGGGGAACTGATTCTAGAAGCACACTGACAGGGGGAACTAAATCATGACCTACCCCAGCTCAGAAAAAATCCAGTAATACTAGTAGCTTACAATAACTGATCCCAAAAGGATACAAGTATCAAGGTTCCTATCCTATTGAAAAAAGGCTCACTGATCTCACTTATGGGATCACTACAAAGTCTGGGTTGAGGAGCATGTGCGCTTTCAAAGTTTTTCTATTAGAAATTGAACCAAATATGGTAAATGAGGCACTTCTTAATACTGATTGGATCGTAGCCATGCAAGACGAGTTAAATAAGTTTGAAAGAAGTAGGGTGTGGCACTTAGTTCCTCCTCCAAAAGACAGAACAATAATTGGAACTAAGTGGGTGTATAGAAATAAGGTTGATGAACATGGAACAATTACAAGGAACAAGGAAATATTGGTTGTCCAAGGATACAATCAAGAAGATGGCATAGAATTTAATGAGACCTTTGCTCCTGTTGCTAGAATTGAAGCAATAAGACTTCTTGTAGCTTTTGCTGCTTTTTGAATGGAATTCTTAAGGAAGAGGTGTATATCAAAAAAACACCAGGTTTTGAAAGTAACGAATTCCCTGATTATATATACAGGCTTGACAAGGCATTGTATGGACTTAAATAAACTCCAAGAGCTTAGTATGAAAGATTGTTAAAGCTCCTTTTGAATCATGTTCATACTAGAGGTAAAATTGACTATTCTTTTCCTGAAAACTAATGGAAAAGATCTATTGGTTATGCAGGTGTATGCTAATGATATTATCTTTGGATCAACAAACGTGAACATGACTCATGACTTTGTAAAACTCATGAGTTGTGAATTTGAGATGAGTATGATGGGGAAGCTAAATTTTTTCTTAGGATTGCAAATCAAACAAACATCCTCTGGAACCATGATCCATCAATAGAAGTATGTCAAGGAACTTCTTAAAAGATTTTCCATGGAAGAAGCAAAAAAGATCAACACTCTAATAGCCACTGCCATAAAACTAGATATGGATGAAAAAGGTCCTAATGTGGAGCAAAAACTATATAGAGGGATGATAGGATCATGACTTTATGTCACGACAAGTAGACCTAATATTGTTTTCAGTGTGGGTTTATGTGAAAGGTTTCAAGCAAATCCTAAAGAATATCATTTTAAATCTGTGAAGAGAATCTTTCGATATTTCAAAGGAACAAGTGATCTTGGACTATGGTATCCTAAAGGTAGTAATTTTGACTTGGTGGGCTATTCTGATGCTGATTATGCTGGTTATTTGGTGGACAGGAAGAGCACCACAGGCATGACACCTTTCCTTGGATCATGTCTAATTACCTGTTCTACTAAGAAACAAAACTCAGTAGCTATATCTACTGCAGAGACTGAGTATGTTGCTACTGGATCTTGTTGTGCTGGTCTACTAAGAAATAAAACTCAGTAGATCTATCTACTACAGAGGCTGAGTATGTTGCTGCTGGATCTTATTGTTCTCAGTTGTTGTAGATCAAATAACAACTCTTAGATTTTGGTGTGGATGTTGGATGTGTCCCTATCTTTTATAACAATACAAGTCCCATTAATATTGCAAGGAATCCTGTCCAATATCAAAGAACTAAACATATTGATATTAGACACCACTTTCTTAGAGATAATGTTGAAAAAGGTCTTATATCAATCATGTTTTGTTCTACTAAAGATCAAACTGCTGATATATACACTAAGACATTAAGCAGGGAATATTTTGAAAAGAATAGGTTCGCCTTGGGGATGATTAAGATTGCATAAATCTCCCTCAATGATTGACTAGAAAAGTTGATATGCTCTTGAGTTCTTGTGGATTAATCCAGTCTTACACATTTAGTTGTGTGTCCTAATTCCAAAATTTTGACTGACCAAACTTTCATGTATTTATCTTTTACAATGATGCTGGAACACTCAAGCAATTTTGTTCATGATTGTCAAGAGTTCAGTGATGATTATTAGTTTACCTTAAAAATACATAAAAAGAAACAGGCTTGTCCTTTTAGTCCCTTAATTTTTCTAAACCGCAAAAACTCCAAAAGTCCAAAATTTTCAAATGGCTTCCATTACAATCCCACCTCATCATTATCACTGCCACACATCAACTCCATTTACTTTATGGTTAAACTTCCCCTCCTTGCCTTATATACGTTCTTTATTCCTCACTTCTCACTCATTCACCATCCTAACATCAAGAACAACTTTGCATTTCTTCATCACCATGTCCTCTTCTTCTTCTACTCTGTCTGCTGATTCCTCTGCCTCTCCATCCATATCTATCATTCTTCATCCCAATGCCAACACAAAACCCTTCATTCCACCTACTATTCTAATTAAATTATCCAATTTCACTACCTTAAAAAATTTTGAGAACCCTTTTCCTTAATTTTCTTCCAATTCTCAGTCCATTACCTCCTGTTAATCTCCAAGTTATCGACCCTGATGATGTTCTGATTGCTCATTTAATTCCCCGAGAATCATGATCTCACTCAAAGAGAAAATATTTCTCCTCTCCTATTATTGTTGAAGATTAGAATCCTGTTGAGTCTCGTCCTTTTGTGCCCTATTCTAGCACTCCTCACACTCGTGGGAAAAAATAACAGGAAAATCCTTCTCTAGTTGAAGTACTTCAAGCTAGCAAGAGGAAATATGTGGTTATACCTATTCCTTCTTCTCATTTCTCCTCTCCAGATATATTTCTTCACTTTGTGCATAAAGGAAAGATGGCAAAACACACTATTCCAAAACCCTTTGCCTTTTGTACACCTTCAACTAAGCCAAAGTCCACCCCTGCTTCAAAGTATTCATCATCTTCCAAACCCACTCCACAAAAATCATCCACACATTCGAAGAAATAGGTTAACATACCTGTTCCCTTCGATTTTTCTGAGTCTGAGTCACTTCCTGATATTCTTGCTGAGTTATATCCAGACTTTAAGCTTCATGAATTACCTACCAATCTTGACTCTCCTGCAGACTATCTTCTGCACTTCCAAAAGCATAAGCTGATTAGAAGATGTGTAGTTAGTGGGTTTGGGGGTGCTGATATGGATGCGTTGTTAACTAAATTAGAGGCTTAGGGGTAGTCACACTTATTTCTTCAAGGTGACTTACAAAAGAATTTTGCAAAGTCTGAGATCTATGAGTTTTATACAAATGGGGTTGCTATTGAAGAGATATTTTCTACCATTGTCAGAGGGGTCACTATAAATCTTTATACTGTTGATATTTCTATAATTCTAAACATTCTTCTAGGGTTGGGGTCACTATTTCAAGGTTACTTGGCCTCTACTTGACAACATTGCATTTGCCCTTGATATTTCTCAAAAGTTTTTTGGTAATCCTCAGCTTGTCAATCATCGTAGGGTTTTCAAGAGAGAGATGCCTCCTCTTCAATGAATCAACTTTGATGTTGTTCACAATATTAACACTCCTAGGAAGGAAAGAAGGACTGTGGCTAATTTTCTTGATCTCACTCTCATGGAGTTGCTTGCTACTGAAGTGCAAATTGATCTGCCTAGGATTATTCTATAGCATATGCAAAGAGTTCTTCTTAATGATATAATTGGTCATGCTCTCCCATATGAATTCTGGATTACCTCTATATTTGAAGAGTTTAGGGTACCTGTTCAAGTGTGGTTTCTGCAGACTACCAGAGATATATAGGGACTGTGAACCATATGGAACTACCTTTTTCAATAAGGAGTGTTGATAATCCTTTGTAACGTTTAACAAATGCTCTTGCTGATAAAAATATTAAGCTAGAGATTTTTAAAGCTGAACTGGATGCTGCTTAAATGGCTCATGATGTTGAAAAACTGGAACTTCTTTCTCAGATTGCTTCTCTTAGGCTACCCTTGAGAGTGAAAGATCCGCCAATGCTGAAAAAATGCAAAAATTCACTACCCTCATTCCCTCACCTTAGTTCTTTTCCTAGTTTCGTAGGACTGCTTTTGTCTCCTTAAGACTGTTTTATCTTTATCAGTTTTTGGTACTATTAATTATGTCTTGCTCCTGCATGTACTGGACTTAGTTACTTCTTATGTTTTGCTCCTGTTCAACTTAATGCATGATAGTACTATTAATTATGTATTTATTATCAAAATGATGCTCATGTGTTTTGAAAACTATTTTATGTATGATGTTTGGACAAATTTCTCTCCATTATTTTATTTATATAAAAGAATTATTTTGGATTAATTTGCATACCAGTACATTTGTATTGACCCCCTTCCTCCCAAGGTCTAAAGCTCAGTTTAGAGGTCCTACTAGGCCATAGAATTTTTAGATAATAGTAATATCTGCATTTGGTGAGCCTTCTTTATTCTATAAGGCCTATGTCTTTTAGATTATGTTATTTACTCTGGTTTAGGTCTACCGAGGGCCTTGTCCCAGTTTCAGAAAGTTGTCATTTTCAGATGTAGTAGAGATTTTGCAGACTGGTTTAGATGTTGTATAGTTGATATTGAATTTCATTTTTCATAGTTTAATTGAACTCAGAGTATGAAAATGTTTCCATAATTATTTACAATTCTGAATCTTATATTATAACTTATGAATATTGTGCATATTACCAGAGAAAAGGGCGTCCGGGCCTTCATAGTTAGGGATGCTCGTCACGGCCAAGGCCTCGATTCGGATCGTGACAAACTTGGTATCAAATCACAGTTCATGGTCCCAGGGTGTTTGCAAAATTTCATCGGGTAGAGTCTTATTTATAGGTGTGTAGTGTGCCACACTTATAAACAGGAGGCTACAAGGCTTTTAGTTCATGCAATAGAGTCAGAATATTCCTCTTTCATACTCTAATTTATTCTATGGTGTTGCCCATATAAAATTAATAGTCATTCGCATTCTTTCCTTACTCTAATATTCTTAGACATATCTCATTATTGGGGTGATTCAAGTACAGAAGTTTAGAGTCTAAATGACATGGTTCTTTCTGATTGAGCCATATAAGATTTTGAAATTGTGCAAGGACTTGTGAAGAGTCCGTTAGTGCCTCAGAGTGTATTGATTCTAGTGTGAACTTTGATTCTGATGAAATCGTGCTTTTTAGCCTGCGGTATTAAGTGTATTCAGTCATTTTTAGAATTTATATTGCTGACATCATGCTTAAGGGGGGATGATGTGTAGTAAAATAATGGAACTGTATTTCCACCCGAGTAGTAGTATAAGTTAAGTGTCAGTGTCATGACCTATTGGTAGTGATGTTGGACCAAGAAGTTGGTGATGTAAAGTCACAAAGTTAAAAGTTAGAGTGAAGGTGACTTTTGTGTAAATAAATATTTTAGTTGAATAACCGATGTTTGAGGGTGATTTATCCCTTTTTAGTGATACACTAATGAGGTAGCTAGTAGTATGTGTGGATTGTATGGTAGTCTGTGGGGGAAGTATTTGACTCAAATATTTTATTTATACAGAGTAAGATATGTATTCTTAGATCATTGATTATTGTGTGTCAAGTTTCTGTCTTTTGTAATCTTGTTATCATTGTGTTGTTGAAACTCAAAGTCTAATGAAGTCGTATGAGGCCTATTTCGATTCTCTAGCAACTTATTGTCCATCTTGTTGGTTCTTGTGTTGGTTGGAACTGGGGGTTAGGAGGCATAATGGAAAGAAAAGTGGTAAGGGCGATTTATTGAATGTATGTATAGTCGAATCTTTTGGCATTAGATTGAGTTGGTATTAACGTGATACATCCTTGCGTGTTAGTTTAGTAGAAGGTAGAGAAGGAGTTATTAGCTAAGGTGAGTTGTTGTTTGCTCGTAGTATGAAAATGGCTAGATTAGCTAGTAAGTTATAATTATAGACACAAGGTTGTTTGTGGAATTTGAAGGTAGTCTAAATGTACGCTTGGGTAAGTAAGTGTGATGTGAGAAAGCCGTATAAGTAGATAAGACTTTATGGGGTTATAATATAAGATTAAGGTTAACCATGTCTACTATGTGACTCTACCCTTTGACTTTCTTTTCTTTGGTAGTTGTAGACTAGTACTACTTGTGAGAAGGTATGTAGTAGATTTTGAGGCATAGCAGTGATGTCATGAAGGTGGATGTGATTATTTATTGGTTAATAATACTAGTTTTATGGAAGTGATCTAATAGGCTTGAACAGTGCATGCAAGAGCTTAAGTTTATTTGATTCGTAATGAAGTATGATGTTGTATGTATGAAGCAGAAGTATGCCAAGGTGATATAAGGTTGTGTTATTTTTCTAAGGCTATTACATGTTGTATGTGGCCAGTGGTTCCGTTGAGTTTCTAGGTGAGAAAAGACTAGTTAGATGGTATATGGTGTTTTAAATAGCCAAGTTAAGGAGTTTTGATAGATAATGTTCAGCCTTTTGATATGATCTTGATTCTCAGAGTAGAGAGATATAAGTTTGGTGTCGTGATACTAGTAGACTATGATAGAAGTGGTATGGTCCGTCAAAGATTTGGAGATATCCGTGTTTAGTGTTAGAAGAATCTGAGTTGGTGAATGTTTAAGCTATTATATGATGCCTTGGGGATATAGAAACCTAAGGGTTGAATCTTAGAAGGAGGTATTAGCATTGATTGTTATACATGAAGATACTGTCTTATAGGGTAAGTTTAGTATTATGTGTATTATTATATCCCCAACTCTAGAGTAAAGTAATTTTAATTTATACCAGGGTGTATATAGTAGTTTACAGACTTAGATTAGTGGCTTAAATCTAAGGGGGAGATGATAGAACGAGTAACTAAGTCAAGTTTTTAGATGATAATAGATGTGCCAGTAAGTTGTGGAATTGGCCGTGAGAAAGAATGATGCTCAATCTATTCTTATTTCAGCAGTTTACTTCAGTTATTCCGATACATACTCATGCTTTGTGTTTCAGCTTCATAATCATAGCTCGTGTTCAGGCATATGATAAGGAATCATGTACTCTCCTAGTTCCTAGTATGATGAGTTCCCAGTTTGTTTAGTAGTTAGAATCGCTTTCCGTAAGTTATGAATTCCAAAATTAAGATCATGCAGTACATGACTTGTGCACAAGTGACACTCTTAACGATTAGTGAAAATTCAGATTTATATCAGGTACGTCCTCAGATTAGATATCTTCAATGAGTCTATGCTGCCGTGAGTTCTCTATTCCTCACGCCTCAGTCGGGTATAAAGTTATGGTTAGTAGTCCCCTCATGTTCCGCATTCTGGTATTCCAATTTTTCAGCAACCTTTTTCCTTAGGTCGAGATAGTAATGATGAATAGTTTTTTAGATGGGAAAGAGTAAACATTTATTATTGATGAAAGATGGTTGTATTCTTATTTAAGTTAAGGTAGAAGTTGTGGAGTAAGATTGAGTCTGAGTATTTGATACGTGTAAAGGTTAGTTGAATTTGTATGTGTTATATTGGGGAAAAATTATTGTGCAATTGTTTTATTTAAGTCTATAAGTTGAAAGAATATTGAGGTGAATTTTCGTGTATGGCTTGATTAGTTAAGGATATTTTATGTGTAATATCTGAATAGTGCAGGGAAGTTGTTATGGATAGAAGTATTAGAGAATATGAGAAATATGCTTTATGAGTGGTTGTTTAGAAGTGCACATGTGGGTATGAAGATAGGCTTGAATGTCAGGTTTGTATGCATATGGATGGATGCCTTGAGTGTTTTTGAATGTCTAATACAAAGTTGAAGGTGATTGCTGGAGTGGCAGTAAGAATTATGCAGGAGATGAGGAATTGTGAAATGCAGGGTGTGCTAAATTCATGATTCAGACTAACACTATAGTATTATGTGGTGCGTCTTGTGATTTTGAGTTAGGCTTGAAGATGATGAGGGGATTTAGTTCAGTTTAGACATTAGTAGATGGAAATATCAACAACCCTTTGAGAAAAATAAGTGAAATCAATGAGCATGATGTTTAAGGGGAAAGTATAGTTGAGAGAGTATTTTTGAAGTGTGGCTAATGTCAAAAGTAAGAAGTTACATTGCCTAAGGTTTGGTAATTCTTTCCTAGTTTATGAGTTATATGTCTATGTTCCATGCTATAGAGTAGTGTCATTGTTGTGATTCCTTAGTTGGATGTCTTGTGTAACTCATGTCAGAGATTCTTTGCTCCCTGACTCTACTAGAACTTTTTTAGAAAGAGTGTTGAAGAGATACTCCAGTTAAGTATAAGTGTCCCGTATAATTCAGTTTAGCTGTCAGGCAGATAAGTTACTATGGTTTTCCACTTTTTTACCCAGTTCTACTATCTGAAGTCCAATGCGTATGACCATCCCAAAAGATAATCTATTCCATCCGTGTAAGTTGCAAACTCAGTTCAGTCTAAGCATCATGTTTCAGATTCAATTATTTAGTCATGACTCAGTTCATAAGACTTCAGCACATAATCTCAAATTTTTCCAGCTATTTTAGCTTAGACAGTGTAATACCTTTGTACGATCTAAATCTTGTTGCCTCATGATTCGTACTTACATAAGTTATCACTTCCAAATCCAATATGTGTGATTTAAGCATAAGCGCTTTGGTGGTGGTGGTGTGGGGGGAATCCTAAACTCTCAGCATGAATCAACTCTTTAAAACAAGTAAGGGCAAGTCAACTCAGAATTTAGTTTTGTGATAGAAGTTCAAATATTTCAGATAAGTTATTTCCTTTCTTAGAAGACACATCAGGTCCGTGTTATTCCATACCTTTAAGCTTCAACGTTCCTACCCATCATTTGAGGACGAATGATCCCAAGGGGGAGATAATATAACACCCCGTATTTTGGGCTAGAATGAAAACCATCATTTCTAAGCGTAGATGATCCAAAAGCCATAAATCCTATGCAAATATGGCATGTTAATCAATTTAGTAGTGTGGAGAATTTAATAATTTTTCCGTCGATATAAGATTTGCCTAAATTTGATATTCGGGCAAGAAGTTATGGCTAATTTAAGTCCTAGTCATAAAACACCGTCATTTTGGTGCTTGGCACATCGCGGAGGGAGTGTATTTAACAATTGTCAAATTCCAGTAGCCTAGCGCGATTGTGGCACATCGTACTGAAGTTCTAGGTCCCAACCAGTGGGACAAGGTGATGGCTTCGCATTGCGCTGACCCTAAGAATCCCATTCATCAATTTCCAGTGAGCCACAACGATAGTGACGCGTCGAGGTGGCCCATAAAATTGGCTCCCAGTTATATTTTATTCTTTCTCATTAAGGGTATATTGGGTATTTTTCACCCACTTATCAGCTTAAACATGGGATTTTTCTCCCAAGTGACCACATTATTCATATTTTCTTTACAAATTTACAAGAACACTCTCTAGGGTTTCAAACTAAAAACCCAAATAACTCAAGATTCAACCATGGGTTTTCCTTAATTCTTCAATAGTCGGAACCCCCATTGCTAGGGCTTCAAAAAGTACCCATCAATCGTACGTATAGCATCCCAAAAGCTAGAGATCATTTAAAAGCTTCTAATTTGAGATACGCAGGGTTTTTCTAAAATCTTGTGTGCATAGAAATCACAATTTTAAGAATGGGGTTTTGTATTTATGAATATAATCATGTTTTAGAAGTTTTGATGGTATTGTTTTGGTCTTTAGACCTTCCCCCAAATTGATTGAAAATTGTATATATATGTAAGAACGCGTTTTAAAGATTGATGATTCAATTGAGAGCATGACTCATGAAAAATCCCTCTTTTGTTGTGATTTTCCTTTACTCATGGTATACTATGGATTGTTTTGAAATGCATCTTGAAGTGCATGATACGAAATGTCTTGATTTATACTATGAATTGAATATGATTTTGAAATAAAAAAGAGAGGGTTATGCATGTTGATAAATTTTGAATATACATATAATGAAAGAGTGCATGGTTTTGCCAAAAGCACATGACCACCATATGTTTGAAGAATTCTTGCATAGTTTTGACTTATTTTTCAAAACATGAAATCATCTCATACTATTGCAAATGTTGGGTGGTCTGAATTGAGTTTTAATGAAAAAATTATGCTTAATGATTTATGGTTCAGAATTATAACTTGCAAGTCTTGGTATGACAATACCAAAATAAACAATGCCATAACAGACTCAGACAAACATAGAAACTAGATTTTTATGACTTAAGATTTCAGGATGATATATGTTTAGAAATGGATAAAATTGGGCATAAAGAGATGTTAGGTGGTACTCCGAAGAAGGAACGAGTTCAGAAAACTCATTGCCCCAAAACCATGATTTACCGATCTAGGTATATTATATTATGCTGGCCTAGTTCCCTGTGGCGTATTAGACTCAGACACTCCAACCCTTGTGGCACACTTGGGTTGGGGGCTTCCCCTTCGATTTAATGGCAGACTCCATATAGCCCATGAGATTTTAGACTTGTACGGGCGTATCACCTAACTCAGAAGTAATACGAAGATCAGAAATTGCATTGACAGAAAGCTTTTTTTTTTTTTTATCAAAACGATGCTCATGTATTTTGAAAACTATTTTATGTATGATGTTTGGACAAATTTCTCTCCATTATTTTATTTATATAAAAGATTTATTTTGGATTACTTTGCGTACCAGTACATTTGTATTGAACCCCTTCCTCCTAGGGTCTAAAGCTTAGTTCAGAGGTCCTGCTAGGACGTAGAGTTTTCAGAAAATAGTGATGTGTATATTTGGTGAGCCTTCTTTATTCTAGAAGGCCTATGTCTTTTAGATTATGTTATTTATTTTGGTTTAGGTCTACTAGGGGCCTTGTCCCAGTTTCAGACAGTTGTCATTTTCAGATGTAGTAGAGATTTTGTAGACTGGTTCAGATGTTGTGTAGTTGATATTGAATTTCATTTTTCATAGTTTAATTAAACTCAGAGTATTACCATGTTTCCGTATTGATTTACAATTCTACATCTTCTATTATAACTTATGAATATTGTGCATGATTACCAGAGAGAGAAGGGCATCCAAGCCTTCATGGTTCGGGATGCTCGTAACAGCCAGGGCCCCAGTTTGGGTCGTGACAATAAATTTATGAATTTGCACAAGGACTTGAGAGGAGTCCATGAGTGTTTTAAAGCATGTTTATTTAAGCATATACCCCTATCTACATCAGTTGTGCAGTTGAGTCTGAGGTATGGAGTGTATTTAGTCTTTTTTAATAAATTCTTATTGCGGATGTCATGTTTAAGGATAATAATGCTTAGAAGAATGCTGGAATTGTATTTCCACTTGAGTAGTAGTGTATGTTAGAGTGTCATGACCTATTGGCAGTGAGATGGTCTAGAAGTTGGTGATATGAAGTTACAAGGTTAGCAGTCAGAGTGAGGGTGATATTTGCGTAAATAAATAGTTTTGGTTGTATAATCGTGGATTAAGGATGGGTTGCCATTGTATATGGATAGACTAGTATGGTAGAAATATTTATAGATTGTATTGTAGTCTGTGAAGGAAGTGGATGGCTATGATTATTATCTATTCAAATTAGGGAAGGAGCCTAGAGTGGATAGTTATGGTGTTTATAGAAATTAGTTATAGGTTGTAAATGGAAAGAGGTAGATTATTTAATAAGTTACAAGCAATACTCATTAGTGTTTATTGAATTTTGAAGATCATTGTGATGTATGATTAGGTAAGTAAGTATGAAGTTAGAAATTACACTATGTTGATAAGATTTGGAATGGGTTATATTGAAAGATTAAGATCGACTAAACCAATCATGTGACTTTACCCATTTGATGATCTTTTCTTTAGTAGTGGATTTTGAGTTGTAATAGTGGGATTATGGTGGGGTTGTGCTTGAAGGTAGTAGCTAAGGGAAGTGAAGTATTTGAGTTGATTTCCCAATTTGATGGACTAGTATAGTATATGGCATGCTTCGTTGGTGGTACATGATTGACACTAGACTATAGCCTTGAACTTTAGATGTGAAGTGTGGTGGTAAGAGTAGTAGCTTAAGAATAATGACGCATGTTTTATGGAGTAATTAGTAGGCTTTATGTGATGTTCGAAATGGCCTAGATTGATGATTTATGAAAAGTTTAAGTGGTAATCATGAGGTATAGGTGTACATGAGGACTAGTATTAAAATGATAAATTGTGGTTGAATCGTTGAGTGGATAAGAACATGAGTATATATGAATAAGTTGAACTCAGGTAGCAGGTTGTTAGATACTGTTTTATGTGTATAAGTGTTTTGTGTACGTAGATTTAATTCTTGAATCTTGTGTATGGGGAAGTCTGGAAATTTGTTGTATGGTTCTCTTTAGAGTTGAATTGGGGAAAAATAGGTAGGTAATATGCACTCTTGGTATAGTCTTACAGATTTTGTGAAGTTGTAGGTCATGTTATTAGAGGTGTAATAATAGTATTCTAAGGAATTGAAGATGGAGCATTAAGTATTTAGAAGCGTGGGTTTCTATGCCCATGAAAATGCTGGTCGTAAGTTGATTACTTTGGGAGTTAGAAGAAATTACAATTAGTGTCCCTGAAAGGAGATGTCCTAGAAAATAATTTAGTGTCTTTGTATTAGAGATTAATGAGAGGAGTTGTGTTCATGTATATACTGATAACCCCCTTTGTGATAAGGAGTGTAAATGTGTGCGCTCATGAGAGTAGGAATTGTAGAGTGATGGCTATAGAGGCTAGCGAAAGTTAATGGTAGCATTTATAAAAAAGCAAGGCCTTCAGGGTATAGTTCTTCAGGGAGATCTTAGAGTTTAATTATGTAGTGATGTCTCGTTTATGTTGAGAGTTGTGGCTACATATTTGATAAGGGGATATGTCCATAAGTCTAGGATTGTGACTTTGATCTAAGGGGGAGATGGGGAATAGAGTTAGTTCCTGATTTTTTTCTCAATGCGGCAAGTTGCAGGGAGAAGTCATGATAAATCTATTCCTACTCAAGCATACTCCTCCTACTTCCATTTCGGAGATTATTCTTCTAATGTCCTACGTCATGTGTTCAAGTCATGCCTATGCCTATGGTTCGAGTTCTCTATGACCTTATGTTTATGATCCAACCTCCAAACTAGGAGCAATTATGTCTTTCAGTAATCCAGTCTTTTATGTATTCAAGTCATATGTTATGTTGTTCGTTATCTATGAAAATCTATCTCTTAGCATGCTTGGTCCTAAGAAAATATGTTTCTATATGTCACCGATTCATCCTATGTCGGGTTTAGCCAAAGTGCTAAAGTTTATGCAAACTCATGGCAAATCTCAGTTCTTTAATTGAGGAAAAATCGCTTCAAGCGACAATCCTTGTCTTGGTTGTAATGTCACACCCCATAGCATTCTTGACTCAATACCACTCAAGGTTGCATGTATCATGAGCTGACACCTTGAATGATTCTTTTTTTTTCTAAGTGTTAAAGAAAAAGACTTAGTCACATTTTGAGCTCCTAATCTTTGATGATTTTATTTTCGACCTTCTCAGTCTTAGAATGTCGATTTGTAGGTTGATTCATGGTCGAAGGTGTCAAGGGTACATCTCGGGTAAGTTTCAGAAATTTCGGACGAGCATAATGGCATGTTTGGAAGTCCAAAACAGTAGTTTTGTGCGATAAGCGCGTGACACACGCTCCAAGCCATACCTGGGCTAGCATGCGATAAAGCATACGACGCACTCTCTATTTCGGAGTTCCAAAGAGTGTGACAAACGCTCCCCAAAAACTTTCAACTTTCAGTTATGTTTTCCAGGGGAGTTTGGGTCAATTCCACCCACTTTAGTTTGGCTCGTATTTTCCGCTATGGTCTATCGTAAGTACTCGTACTATGTTGAATTTATACTAGAGCATTTCTTTACTTTCTATCTAGACACTTGATATATGAAGCACTTTGTGTCTATTCTATCGTGTCTTTACCTCATGTCCCTCCTTAAGTAGTGTAATAAGTATAAGTTATGGTCTGACAAGTGTTACTTCTATTCATGATGTGTATGCTTGGGTCCCTCAGTGAACCTCCGTATGTTAGAGTGATAGTAGTTGTGGAAGCATAGTAATGTGTTAGGTAGGAGAGTAGATGTTCTTGAAGGTGAAAATTTCTTATGTGATTTCTTGAGCTAAGGCTATAGAAGAAGGGGGAAGAAGGAGATGAACTTTCATTAAGTGAGATAGTTAAGAAGGAGCTGTGTGGCAAAAATCTTAGTAAGAATGGTTGAATTGGATGGTATTGGTGGGGAGATCCATTAAGTGGGTCTAGTAATGATAGACTTGAATGTCGTGATCGATGAAAATGCAAACCACTGGGTTATGTGGTTGGTGCTCCTTGATTAAAAAATCGAGTGTGCTTGATAGTAGTGATAAGGTGAAGTAATTTCCTTAATGGGATAGAGAGTACATGTAACTGTAGCTTAAGTCAGCACCTCTTTCCTCTGGGTTAGGCTTCAACATAAAAGCACTTTGCAGTGGGACTCAAATTTTTGTGGTTAGATATATGGTGGGAGAATCGTAAGTTGGAAAAAAATGAAGTATGTTATTTATTTTTGGGGCGTGGATGAGTAGTATCTCTAAGTTAAGTCTATTAGTTGTATCTTTGAGGTAGAAAATGTTTCTAATATATATTCTGATGTCCCGTCGGAACCTCATCACATGTCTTGTACAAATCTAAATTGGGCCGAGGATTCTTAGGAAAATTCATGCCTTACAATATTTGGAACATGTGCTATAGAACACATGCCAAGATCATGTCAATGTCCAGTTTCGTTATCTCATGATGGTACCGATGTAAATTAGGCCTATTATTACCAAATTAACTCATACCATATGTGGTGATGATAATGATTCATAAAACTTGTGTGTAAGATCATCCCTATGTAAAGTCTCATTATCTCATGTTTCGTGCTTTCACGTTTCACTAGGGGTTATCATGAAGCTTGTTTGATGCCGTTACATGTTTTGTTAAGGAAAAATGTTCAATGCGAAATTATACCCATTATTCGGAGACAAATAATCCCAAGGGGGAGATAATGTAATACCCCACATTTCGACCTAGAACGTAAACCGTTAGTCTTACGCGTAAAGGGTCCAAAAGCCATAAATCCTATGCAAATTAAAGTGTTAATCAATTATGTAGTGTGGGATTCATGTTGAGCATGAATTGATATCTTAGAGGTCCCTTAACTCAAGGTTTAATCATAGGTTCACATGAATCCACACATATAATAATTAATTCCATATGAAATTTATCATAAAACATGGATTAGAATTCAATTGATCATTATCAACATGAACCATATCAAACCCAACATGGAATTCATGAAAATCCATATGCTTGAACTTTAAAAATAGATTCTTGGACTCCAAGGGTGGAACGGACCCTTGGATGAACAATTTACATACCTTAGTTGATAATTTCTTGAAGGTTGATGGTGAAATCTCTTGGAAATTGATTCTTGAATTGATAGCCCTAGGGTTTTGTTCTTGAGGTTTTTGTGAATAATGAATATGATTAGCCAAAAGAGGGATAAATTTTGTGTTATGAGGATGAAGGGCGTGGGAAAAATACCTAATTACCCTTAAGGATGCGGTCATTTAATGACTGAAAATTGGGCACCGACACAATTGTTGACGCGGCGCGTTGATGGCATCGACACGATACTCGACGCGTCGCGCCATGATCGCGTCGTGTCTCAGGGCAACCTACAACAATATTAACCAATGCGATAGGCGATGCGACGCACCAAAATTATGTTGGTCCACTGTTTTAGGATTCCAAACGTAGTCTAAACGCGGTCCAAAAAATCCAAAACTTGTCCGGAAACACCTATTGACCTTTCTGATCATGAATTAACAAAAATATAGACCATTAAAGGACATTAAGGTTACGAATGAGATTTCCAACTTTCGAAGGATAAAAATTACTAAGTCTAGAAACTTAGCTAGAATTTTCTAAGCTTGGGACCCTTGACAAGCATAAAGGACTGAATTAAGCTAGGAATTTTGCGGGGTCTTACATGAAGTGACTTTCTAAAATATCATAACCGGATAGTTCTTGTATACCCGCTGGGCTATGATAGATTTACCCACTGGGGTAGAGACTAAGAAAGGCTCTGCTAGGATTTTAGGACTGACTCCGAAGTCAACAGCTATATAGGGAGTAACAAAAGACAAAAAAGCTCCTGGATATAGAAAATAACAAACATGTAAATGGTAAACTTGTAACGTACCAGTGACCACATCAGGAGAATTTTCCTGATCCTGTCAGGACTGAAGAGCATAAAGTCTGTTTTGGCGCTGCTTTCTGGTGGCACTGGATAAGGCACCCAACTAATTCGAGTGATTGAACTGAGCTGGAGGATATTTATGCTGACCTGAGAACCTGACTGGGGACAATCTCTGACTCTATGGCCTGGCATGCCATATCCGAAACATACATCACTGCCCGCTCTTCAGATACCCTGGTGGTTCTACCACACTACTGGCATAGAGGAATTTTTCGGCACTGCTTACACTACCCTGAGGTTTAGGTCCTGGCATCGTATCTCTATTTCCATATCTGAATTTCGAAACTAGAACACTAGCTGAGGACGGGGCCAGAACTGAGATTTAAGACAAAACTGAGAACGATTTCCACCTTCTGACTTAGGCAGAGAAGTTGAAACTACCTGCTATAGCTCTCTTGTTCTGCTTCTCTCTTTCCTTATTCTTCTGCTCCTTTATTTGTTAAGCATGGACCATCAAACTAGACAAGTCCATCTCACTAATCAGCTTTGCGGTCCTGGACTCTTTGGCCACACTATCTTTCACTCCAGACACAAACTTGCTCATCTTAGACCTTCTATCTGCCACCACATGAGGAGCATATCTATCTAATTGAGTAAACTTAAGGGAATACTCTTTCACTGTCATATTGCCCTGCTTGACATTGATAAACTCTAACACCTTTGCTTCTCTCAGCTCTAAGGGAAAGAATCTATCTAGGAAGGTAGTCACAAACTCCTCCCATTTAATGGACCCTGGATCTGTGGTTCTCTCTACTTTCAACTACTTAAACCATAAGTGAACCACATCCTTTAACTGATATTCAGCCAACTCTGGACTCTCTCTAGAAGTCACCCCCATAATATCTGTAACCTTATGCACCTGATCATGGAATTCCTAAGGGTTCTAGTCTGACTTAGACTCGGTAAAATATGGAGGATTCATTCAGGTGAAGTCCCGAATCTTGGCTGCAGGAGTGTTGGTCAAAACCCCAGCTGGGCGTTCATTTTGGGTTGCTACAGCATGATCTAGGGTGGTGAAGGCTGCTCTGAACTCAGCATGGGAGACATATTCGTCTAGAGGATATGGATGGATGAGCTGCAATTCTGGCTGGTATCCTATTCCTCTTTCCTTAGTTCATTTAGAAGGCATGATGTGTAATTGGAAGAGAAATATGGATTAGATAGAGATTTTAACATGAGCTCGTTCTTACTCGCACGACATAAATACAGAAAGAAGGGAAACTATTCATAAAACATGTCATAGCCTCCTGTCCATAAGTGTGGCGCACTACACACCCATGCACAAAACTCTACTAAATGTGGCTTTCATACTTCCTAGAACTCTGTTGAGCCTTAGGCTCAGATACCAAGTTTTTAATGCCCCAAGTATGTATCCCGGACTCTACATGGTGCTAACAATCCTGAAGGACCACTAGCTAACCCAGGACTGGTACCTGCTGTGAGCACTGAACAATAGTAATACCGAAATAACAAATATAACTAAGACAAATGCTGAAATCTGGCGTAAATCTACCATAAGGTTCAATACTGTAATAAAATCTGAATAAGGTAAAACAATACCAAAACTGAAATAACTGACTGAAACTACTCTAGTCTAAAAAGCCTTTAAACTGTCTGAACTGAGGAGTTGATGGGACATGTCCCCAACTAAATCCTTCTACTGAAAATGAACTGAAATAATGAAAATAATCATGTCCTCAAACTATGAAGAGTCACCACTACTCTGTCTGCTGAGAATATGTACTACTGAGGATGGTCTGGAGCTCATGCGTCTGAACCTATAGTATAAGACACCATAGCGCAAGAGAAAAATATGCGTCAATACTTTGAATATACTAGTATGCAAAATGAGGTAGGACAAAAGTATGATGGAATGAGAGTACATGCATGAATGTGTTCACTGTAACTGCAATCATGGTAACACTGAATACTGAGTTCTAAATACTAATTAAATGATATCTGAGTAACCTAATACTATACTACTAATACTGAGGGACTATTTCTGATAGTACTGAATCTAAAGAACTATCTGAGTTCTTTACTGAGCTGAATGACTATATCTGACAGTCCTGATTCTGAAGTCTGAGAAGGTGGGAAGTAATTATCTAACCGATATGCCTCTATTCTGAGTAGAGTTGGGGTCCAACCTGTAACCCTAGTTGGAAGGGTGTCAGTACTGTGCCATGGGTAAAGACAACTGAAGAGTTACCCTCATCTGGAAGGTACTCTAATGAGAATGGTGGAACCCTCAACTGACATGTTAAAACTCCCCATCAACCCTCAACTGGTAGGTTTGATACCTCAACCTACGGTGGCTACATAGTTCTGGAATGCAAGGATTTCTTCTAAGAATCACACCATCTACTGGCAGGTGAGTTCCCATCCTTAGGTTCACTCGGTGCTGAATCCTACTCCCAACTGAATAGACACTGAACTGAACATTGAGCTGGACTGGATTGATACTGAGTTTACTTTGTTTTCCTGAGTTTGGTAGATGACTGAGAGTACTACTGAACATGACGCGACTGAGACTATTCTATAACTGACACAAGCTCTAGGTATACATCTAAATTATCGGATATTAAATACCCCCAGGACCCGATAACATAAAGAGTAAAATGATAGCATAAATCTTAAAAGCACAACAATGGCCACGTGTTCATAATTCACTTTCTAAGGCATTTCATCAACCACTTGTATTGCATTAACTTGAGCATGAATGGAGATTTCATGTTATCATGGTATAATGACACTATTTCACCCACATAGGCATTTCAGCAAACACTTTCAAGGCATAGGTTTAGCATGGAAGTCATTTAGAACATGTGAATATAACATAAATTCATCATTTAGATCACCAATGGATCACAATAAACAATATTTATTCACTTAGTCATTTTGACAAACACATAGGAGGCATAGCTTTTTTCTTAGGAATGAACAACATGCTACAACATGTGACTACAAAATTCAATTCATAGTTTAAGGATTTCATCATAATAGAATGAAAATTCAACATACATGTTATCACAATTTCAAGGAATCCACCAAAGATTTCAACTTGGAAACCACACAATAACATCAACATGAACACAATTCAATTCATAACATGGATTCCATAATTCATACTTAAAAAGGGGTTCTTGAACTCCAAGGGTGAAAGGATACCCTTGGATGAACACTTCATATGCCTTGATGCTTGATTTTGAGAAGAATTATGGTAAAATCCTTGAGTTTTGAGTCTTGAATTAAAAACTCTAAGCCTTGTTATTGAGAGAGTTTGAATGAAAATAGTATATTTTGGTGATTTTGGGGTGAATTTTGTATTTATGGCTGAATATGGGTGGGAAAAATGACCCATTTACCCCCAAAACCCGTAACAAAATAATTGCTGAACTGGGAAGCCATCACGTCGTGAACCCAACTTGGGTCAAGCACCCATCGTGATGCGACCTTTAGTTTGGTTGATTGGACCTCGTGATGAGGGATCATCGCAACCCCTCACTATTTTGGGCATCCAAACTCACCTTTACGCTAGCCGAAAAAATCCAAAACTCACCCGAGATGACCTACAAATGACCCTGATCATGAATCAATTTGAAAATCGACAAACTAAGGTTGGAAAGGTCGTGAAATAAGATTACCAATCTACAAGGGCTAAAATGTCTCTAAGTATGAATACTTAGCTACATTTTTCTAAGTTTGATACCCTTTAGCAATCTTTAACGGACTGAGTTAAGCTTAGAATTTTGCGGAGTCTTACATATTCTCTCTTTAAATCATACTATCTAAGTGTAGAAAGGACTCACTCTAAACTGGATTGCTGGCTACACGGACCGAATCACACTGAATACTCACATCCAAATAGGGTATTTCTTCAACACTCTTTTAGGAAGTTCTAGCAATATTAGGGAGCAAAGAGCACTGGGCATGATCTCAACAAGTCATCTGAATAAAAAATTACAACATTTCTACAACTCTATAGCATGGAAATTGGGATAGAATTTCTAGGCCTTAGGCTATGCAAATTCTTTCCTTCATGTTTAGAAACACTTCTCCAACGCTCCCTCAACTATATTATTCCCTTTAACTACCATACTCGCTTGATTTAACTTGTAGTTCTCACATGGCCATTGATAGATCCGTCTACTGAAGTCTAAACTGAACTAAATCCTCTCATCATGGTCAAGCCTAACTCAAAATCATAAGGTACTACACGTAACACCATAATACTAGTCTGAACCATGGATTCAATACCCCAAGCATTGTCATAACTACCCACTCTAGGATGATTCTTCTTATCACTTTAACAACTAATTTCAACCTCATACTAGAAATTCATTAATGCACAACACACCTAATCTTTTATATGCCAACATGACATTCAAGCCTATCTTTCATAACCACATGCACTTCTAAACAGATACCTATAAGAGCATCCTTTTCATATTCTCTAATACCTCTATCAGTAACAAATTCCATGCACTATTCAATTCTTAGGAAGACACACATAAAATACTCCCAACTAACCAAGTCATACAGAAAAACTTCACCTCAATATTTCTTCATTTAGAGACTTACATTAAACAAGCATACAACCATCTTTCTATATATGACACATCTACTCTCTCCCATCCACGCAAGTATTTATAATCACTACCTTGACCTAAGAAAAGGTCACTGAAAGGTTGGAATGCCTAAAATAAAGGAATACTAAGCATAACTTGAGACTTTAATGCATCTTAAGAAATAGATCATTCGCGACATAGATTCATTAATTAGATCTAATCTGAGGACGTACAAGATATAAATCTGAATTTCACTGATCGTTAAGGGTGTTGTATAAGTAGTGGAACTGAACATACTGTAAAGCATGAGTACATGAGTCATGGGCTGCATGACCTGAATTTAGAGTTCATAACTTATGGAATGTGATTCCAACTGCTGGATGAACTGGAATTCCTCATATTAGGAATTAGGAGAGTACATGATTCTCTATGATACACATGAACATGAACTATGATCATGGAAATGACATGTATGGCATGATTAGATATTGGGATAACTGAAATACAAATACTGAAATAAGAATGGTTTGAGCATCATTCTCTCTTTATGATATTCTAGAACATACTAGCATCACTACTAGAATCTAAGAGCTTGACTTGGGTACTTGTTCTATCATTTCCCCCTTATCTTTAAGCCATCTTCTTAAGTCTGAGGAAGCCTTTTACTTATATCATGACTCGAGTTGGGGCCCTGGCCGTAACGAGCATTCCAAACCATGAAAGCCCAGACACCTTTCTCTAACTGGTAGTCATGCACGAAATTCATACGACAAAAGAAATGCAGAAATGTAATTAATACGAAATCATGGACATACTCTGAATTCAGACTAACAAATGAAGAATTTTAAAATCCTACAACAACTAGATAACATCTAAACCAGTCTGCAAAATCTCTATTACATACTAAAATGACAACTGTCTAAATCTGGGACAAGGACCCCAGTGGACCCAAAACAAAATAAATGACATATTCTGAAATAAGCAGGCCTTCTAGAATAAAGAAGGCTCACCACTGCACAGTCCGCTTCTGTTTGAAAAATTTACTGCTTAGCCGGACCTCTAGACTGAGCCTCAGACCCTGAGAGGTAGGGGCTCAATGCAATTATACTGGCACACAAAGCAAATCCAAAATAATAATTTTTACTAAACATATTTGAGAGCAATTTAAAACAGTTCATAAATATATCATATGGTAAGAATCACATGGGCATATTTAAAAGACTCTATAAAAATCATCTAAACTCTGTGACACTCTTTGTTTTACTTCTGTGCTGGGTGGTATACCCTACAACTCTAAAATTCCACGGGCTATATGGAATCTGGCCTCAACTCGGTAGCCAAGCCCCCAACCCGAGTTTGCCGCAAGGGTTAGAGTCTCTATCTTTGTATGCCATAGGAAACTAGGCCAGCATAAAATCCCTCATGAGGAAATAATGAACCCGTATTGGCAAAACATAATTTTAGGCTAAGAGTTACTTAAACTCAAGCCTTCTTTGGGTAACCACCTAACCCTCTTTATGCCCATTTTTAACTCTTTAAAACATGTATTTTTCTGAAATCAAACTCTGTAAACTCTAACTCTGTTATGGCATACATACTTATGGTATCGTCATACCATTGAATCGAAAGTCACATCTCTGTGCTAATTAATAGTATCTTATTACCTCTTCTTTTAAAACATGAAATTTGGGACCATCATATCAACAAATCATTTCAAAGAACTCTTTCTTAAAACTCATGTAAACACATGCAAGAAACTCTCGTTTTCAACATTTCAAATACACAAGGTGGTCATGTTAAAGTACTCAATCACATGCAATTCTTTCTCTTTAAAACAAGTATATAGGTATAACAAAAAAATCCCTCTCATCATCTCTAAATCATGTCAAATACTATAATATTGAAAGACCACTTCCAAACATATAAACATGTATTTCAAATCATTCCCAATAAGTTCATAAACTCTAATTCATCAAAAGAGAGGGATTTCAATAATAATGCTCTCAATCAAATATTCAAATTCATACATATACATATAGGTATAAATCAATTTAAGGGGGAAAGGCCTAAAGGCCAAAATAACAATATCATCAAAAAATCCATGATGCATAATTAAAACATAGATTCCAAACCCTTTATAAATTCATGCTTGATAAACTTTAAATCTTATTCAAGTATTCAACAAGCCCATGTAGTTTTAGGATAAACCCCACGTACCTTAAATTAGGAACTTTGAACGAATGTTCTTGATGCACTTGGTTTGGGGATTCTGATTCTTGAATTATTTTTGAAAACTATCAATAAAATCTTGAGTTATTTAGAACATTGGGTTAAAACCCTAGGTTGTGTTCTTGGTGAATATTGAGGGAAATATCAAAAATGTGGTGTTTTGGGAGTATAATCCCGTGTTTAAGATGAACAGGGGGTGGAAATACCCAATATGTCTTTAATGAGTCGGGGTGAACAGAAAAAGTTGGCCCCGAGCGATTGGCAAGGCGCCGCGGGGAATAACCCATCTGGTTAGGCAAGGGGCCGCCTTGTCTATAGCCTTGCCCTTCCCAGATGAGGCAATTTGCAGGGCACCGCGGGCTAATAGCCCCAACTCACTATTTTGCAACCCCAAACGTGCCTTTAAGCTCGTCTAATAATTTCAAAACTCATTCAATGTGTACTATCGACTTGCCCCATCATGAATCAACTTAAAAATTAACTATCGGAGGTCGGGAAGATTGTAAGATAAATCCTCAAAGATTTGGAACTCAAAATGAGACTAAGTCCTTTTGACACTTGGAACAATTTTCAAGTTTTTCAACTTTATAAGCATGCTACTAGGAAATAAAACATGGAGGACTTTTGCGGGGTGTTACAACTAAACTCTAAACTGAACTATACTCACTGAACTCTAGAGTCTGGAACATAACAATACACATAAATAATAAACTTACTATGAAAAAATACACCTGAATTTGTATAACCCACTACTAATACTTCCTTCTGAGATACAACTATATTTTTCTATAGCCTAGTGGTCATCACATAATAACTTGAACACTTGCCAACTTAGATTCTAACACTTAACATGGATATCTCTAAACTCTTCCTGAACTCTACTAACTTTGTTTATACTCTACTAATATCATGTCTTTAACTTATATTTTTCCTTACACCAACACCATCAACCTGTAACCCAAGTTAACTGACAAGGACATCATATACCACCTAGCCTCATTTATACTTATTAATTCAAGGGTAATACTAACCACACACGACACGTAATACCTTAGAAAATAATGCAACCCCATATCACCTTGGGAATAATTCTTCATCATTCATATAACATCATACTTAACTATGAATAAAAAGGAGTTAAACTCTTTCACATACTGTTCAAGCCTACTAGATCACTTCCATATAATTAGCACACTAACCAAGAAATCATTACATCCACCTTGATGACCATTCACTATTCAAACTTAATATATAGTGCTAAAAATGATTTAACAACTCACCTTACATACTATTCTCACTTGGAAGCTATAAAATAAAATATTGAGAAACACTAGTCCACTAGAACTTCATAATAGTAATTAGTCAGAATCATATGACCTATCTTATTATAATCTATTATCACATACAAATTTTACACATCACTACTATTTACCCTTCTATACACCTAAATTAATGGTACTCAATCACCAAATATATAACACCTCAAATCTGGTACCCAAAATGCTACACAGTGCTTCTGGCCCTGAAGGACCACAAGCTAACCCATGACCGATATTTGTACCTAAACACTGCATAATATACTGTATAGATGTGGAATAAAAGGCTGAAAGTTCTTAAGGTTCAACTATCTGATAAAACATAACATTTAAAAATACGGTATACCAACACCAAAACAACTAAAATAACTATCTAAACATACTATAGTCTGAACATCTAGTCTAAAAGCCTTTACACTGTCTGAGTAGGGAGTTGATGGGATATGTCCCCAAGTAAATCCAACTGCTGAAGTAACTAAGTACTAAAAGAATGAAATAATCAAATAATAACATCCTCGAATAATAAGGACTCACTGCTAGTCTGTCTGCTAAAACTGGAATACTACTGATGCTTTGGTGCTCTTGCTTCTAAACCTATGGTATAAAACACCATAGCACAAATGCGTCAGTACGATTGAATGTACTGGTATGCAAGTAAGGTAGGCTGAATGCAAAGGGTTCATATGCATGAACAATACTAACTGATTGTATAATATGAACGTGAGAATACATGCATGAATAAGTAACTGTAACTGAATTCATGATAATACTGAATACTGAGTCTGAATACTAATAACATGAGTTACTGATAACTGATATAATTAATACTGAGTGCTATATCAGGCCATCTATATTTTAATGGAACTAGCTGAGTTCTGTACTGTACTGAGTGACTGTATCTGACAGTCTAGATTCTGTAGAACTATCTATGTTCTAATACTAAGACTGAGACTGGGACTGTAACTGTGGGAAGTAGTCATCTAACCAACATGCCCCTAATAATCTATTATAGCTGACTTGGGGCCAATCTATAACCCCAATTAGAAAGTTGTTAATACTACGCCACTGGTAAGGAAAAGCTGTGAGTAATCTGTCATCTAAAAGGTACTCTAAGGAGAATGGTGGGACCCTCATATAATAGGTTAATCCATCTCATCTACTGTCATCTAGCAGATTTAATGTCTCAATGTATGCTGGCTACGTAGTTTTGGAATGCAAGGATTTCTTCTATGAATCACACCCTCTACTAATAGGTGAGCTCCCATCCTTGGCTTGCTCAGTGCTGAATCCTACTCCCATATGAATAGACACTAATCTGAATATACTGGACTGAACTGACTGAGTTCACTAAATTTCATTGACTGACAGAATATTATTGAGATCTGATAACTGATTGAGATTACTGAGATTTCCTGAGTCTTGAGAATGACTGAATTCTACTGAACCTGGCTTGACTGAGAGTGTCATGAAAAGATGACACTGGCCTTAGGCACACAACTAAATTATCGAGTATAAGTACCCCCAGGACTCGATAGAATGAAACTGACAAGGCATGACACTTCTTGAACTCATGACCAATATCAACAATTCATAATATAATAGTTTTGGGGATTTCATAAAGCACATGGTTATCATAATCTTGTACATGAATGGAAATGCATATAAACATGTCATACTTTCATCAACCTAATCTCATAAACATTCCATCAAACATTCATAATGCACAAAGTATCATGGAAGTCATTCTTGGTCATACGGGTAAAGCATGCATTTATCACTTGGGTCATAATTGAGATATAATGTATAATTTCTATCCTCTTAAGAATTTTATCAAGAACCTAGGATGCATGACTTAGTACTTAGGCATTACCATCAAATTAATACAACAAACTCCCTATTTCAACTTAATTTCACATGTTTCAAACCACATGCTAGCATAGATTCATGAATAACACACAAAGATTCCAACTTGGGAATCGTACCACCATAATCACATGAGCATAATCAACCCACAACATAAATATTATAATTTATAATTTAAAATTGGATTCTTGAGCTTTATGGATGAAAGAAATCCATGAATGAACACTATACCTTAGTTCTTGATTTCACAAAGATTGATGGTAGAATTTTCTTGAATTTAGATCCCTAATGGAAAATCCTAATTTGTTATTGAGAGAATTTTGAGAGAAGTGGGCATATTTTGGTTAATTGGGGCTTAATACTGTGTTTTAGACTTATATAGGGGTGCGAATTTAACCCATTTGCCTTTGAAAAAATGGGGCTGAACTGCAGATATTTACAGGAGCGTGCGATGGAGCGTACATCGCATGCTCTAGTCCTCTGGACTGGACTGTGCATTGCATGCTATATTACATGCCGTAAGGTGTGTATTGGAGCGTACGACGCGTGCTTATCGCGTGATACTACTATTTTCCAAATCCAAATATGCCCTAAATGGATTTCAAAAATTCTGAAACTCATCCCATAGGTATTGTTGACTTTCCCCATCATGAATCAACAAAATAAATCAACAAATGGAGATAGAGAAGGTCATGAAATAATTCCCCTAATTTCGGAGGCTTAAAATGAGACTAAGTGTTGAACACTTGGCTAAAATTTTCTAAGTGTTGGGCCTTTTATAGAGCTTGAAGGAGCTTAATTTTGACTTAGACTTTTATGGAGTCTTACAGTATCTCCTCCTTGAGAACATTCATCCTCGAATGAGACTGACTGAGATGGGGAAAAAGATTAACTAAAGTACATATCGGACATGAATAACTGAAACATGATTACAGGACCGACATGACTGATAAACTGAATGTATCATACTAAACATGCATATCTGATGCATCCATAATAGATTCATGAATGTATGACTGAGATTTTTAATAAGCTGAGTTTCTTATAATGAGGATGCATATCTGATGAATGAATACATGTCTTAGATGATGCATGATTTAATATGCAATGGTACTTAGTACCAAGTTTATAATGGAATTTTGAGCATGAAACTGAATACCAAGTTTGTAATGAAACTAAACTTGATAGCTGAGTAAGCTTAAGGAAAGCTATTACCTTGGGCTGAGTTTGAGTTAGCGGAAAAGAGGTGAGGATAATTGGTCCATATATCTGCTTCTTCTTCTCAAGCATCTCCCTCAATGGACTGATTCCGTAAAAAACTTTGACTAGTGGGATCTCTTCGTTCCTCAGTCTACGAATCTAATAGTCAAGAATTTTAACTGGAATCTCTTCATAAGAGAGGTTGTTCTAAACATCAATGACCTCTATAGGGACTACAACAGATGGGTCACCTATGCACTTCTTGAGAAAAGAGACATGGAACACTGGATGAACTGAGGCTAGATCTGAAGGCAATTCGAGCTCATAAGCTACCTTGCCAAAGCGACTGAGAATTTTGAAGGGACTGACATATCAGGTTCTGAGCTTTCCCTTCTTGCTGAATCTCTTCACTCCCTTTATGGGAGAGATCTTGAGATAGACAAAGTCACCAATCTTGAACTCGAGATCCTTTCTGCGCACATATACATAAGACTTCTGTCGGCTATGAGCAGACTGAAATTATTCTATGATCAACTAGAATTTCTCTAAGGCATCGAATACTAAGTCAAGCCCTATAACTGAGGCCTCACTAACGTTGAACAAACTGACTGGATATCTGCATCTCCTACCATAGAGTGCTTTGAATGAAGCCATCCGAATATTGGAATGATAGCTATTGTTGTATTGGAACTCAATCAAAGGCAAGTGGTCATCCTAACTTCCCTTAAAATCAATTATATATACTCGCAACATATCTTTTAAAGTCTGAATGGTCCTTTCTACTTGACCATCTATTTGAGGATGAAAGGCTATACTGAGATGAACTTGGTACCAAGACCCTTTTGGAATGCTTTCCAGAAATGAAAGTTGAACTGAGTACCTTTGTCTAAAATAATGTATAATGGAACACCGTACAATCTGACCAACTCCCTAATATAGAGTTTGGCATAATCCTCAACTGAATAAGAGGTATGGACTAGAAGGAAATAAGCTAATTTGGTCATCCTACCTACAATGATCCAAACTGAATCATGCTGCCGATGAGTACGAGGGAAACCCATCATAAAGTCCATGTTCACTTCTTTACACTTCTAAGTAGGAATACTGAACTATGGTATGGACTCACTAGGATTCTGATGATCTATTTTAAACTACTGACATGTAGAGAACTTAGCCACAAACTCTGCAATATCTCTCTTCATCTCACTCCACCAATAGATCTCCCATAAGTCACGGTATATCTTAGTGGCCCCTGGATAAATATAGTAGTGCGTACCATGCACTTTTACAAGAATTCACTGCCTCAAGTCATGTACACTTGGCATACAAAGATGACCCTGACAATGCAAAATACCATCTCCCTCTTAGGAGAAAACCTCTAGATTCTACTCTCTGACTGACTCTTTTAACTTAACAAGACTGGGATCTTTATCCTATTTTTATTTCACCTCAAAAACTAAGGATGATTCTGAGTTGTTCTGAACACATATACTACCTTCTGCTGAATCGACTAAGCGGAAACCTAGTCTGGCAAGCTGACGGACTTCTTGAGCTAGCTTCTTCTTACTGTCCTCACCATGAGGAACATTACCCATAGACAGTCTACTGAGAGTGTTGATAATGCTCAAACTACAGTTCTCGTAAGAGTGTAAGCGGTTGCTGTCAAATATAGAACCCAACTGGGTTGGGTATCGATCCCACAGGGAATAACCGGTTAATAAGTAAGCAAATATTATTAGACTTTTGGTGCAAGTCTCGTAAAAAAAAGGGGGAATTTTAATGTGCAAATAATGTAAACAAAATAGCAAAGTAAACAGAAAGAGTGTTTAGTGAGATGTTTAACCAATGAGAATTGAGAGTTAGGGTTATGTCCACCTTATGAGTTATACGTCTCTATTGTCTATGAGTTATGCGGAATTCAGACATGCATGTGCTTATAGAGAATTGTATTCTATGGTAAATCCAAGCGTCTTTTGACCTAACAAGGACTATTTTGCTTTAACTCTTTCGAGCTTAAAGCGTATCTAATGGTACAAATTCTCCAAGAGGTTAATCCAGTTACGACACTAACTTTTTAACAGGGTTGGTGCCCTATTACCTTGACATTATCTCTTTTCCAGACATATGACTTTTCTTTCGAACAAGTTAATGCTATACTGGCGTATTCTATGCATTTGCAACCATAAGAATTTGCATTAAGATGAAGAGAATAATGATATAAGCAGCATATGTGTCAAGAACTCACAAACTCATAGCAATAGATAGTATCTCATAAGGCTTCCATAACCCCAACAGAGAAGTTTAGCTACTCATGAGTGCGATGGAAATCACAATAAACATTATCATTATACCACAATAAAGATCTCACGTGTAGTATGGTGTGGTATGGCTTTAGGCGTGAATTCCTTTTAGAATAGCTTTTCTCTCGTTGTGGAAATTAAGAATTGAATAGATGAAGAGAATAAGAATTGAAAGTGTTGAATAAAAAGATTAGAATTAAAATTGTTCGGATAGTAGAGGAATGAATTAGAAGTAGAATGTCTAAAAATCTCTAGCAAAATAGGGTATTTATAACACCCATATCCTATTCCTACCAAGCTACTGCATTACTTAACCCAATCCTACTGGGTTACTGCATCATTCTCCTAATCCTAATAAGTTACTGCTAGTCCCCAAAGTTTTTAGAATTGCTGTTTTGCCCGGGACAGGTTTCCCATGCGTCACTTTTTGTCCTTGGCGTCCAAGCTTTCCCTTCCTTCTTTCGTGAAGCTTCCTTTGGCATCAAGTTATCCATAAACTGCTGAAATCTGCATCATTTATACCTGAAAACTTGCTAATCACGTTTGTTAGCTCAATTACAGGACAAAGGACTAAAAGTGCATTAGTTATATATTTTGTCCTCAAAACTTAGCTAAAATATGGGTAAATTAAAGCACTTTAGGCGTGTAAATACGCCTATCATCAACACCCCATACTTAAAGCTTTGTTCGTCCTCGAACAAAATATCATGTCCATATAAACATCTACTTAGGGTTTCACAGTAACAATACAAAATATTCATCAAGACAGGCATAGCAATCATTAACAAAGAGTAGTTTTCTGATCATTACTAGAAACAATTTTAACCTCTAATATAGACTCGTGATGATGGTTAGTTCGTATTCAAAGGTTAAGGTACAAATAATTATACACCACTCAAAACTCATCAACCATGTGTGTCTCACAAAATATTACCCATAATCACTCACAAGTATTGTATATATTTCGAACATGGGTATAAGATTATCCTTTCTCTCACTCTCACAAAGAATTCATATGTTGCAACTGATGACCATAGGCTTGCCCTTAGTGTAATGCTCCACTAAATATAAGAATGTTAAGCTTAGGATCAAATAGGTCTTTACAGGTTGTAATGTAGGCTAAGGGACGGGTAAGACTATTTTGGCCAGAAATAGTGACTATGTTCCTAAGCGCTTTAATACATCACATTATGCCACTTATGCTTTCTTTCAAACAACCTTTCTATTTTCTTTTAATCTACCGCCCTTTCTCACCTCTTTTGTTTTTCAATTTTGAACAGAATTAACTTTTTATTTTTCCTTTCCTTTTTCTTTTCATAACACACCTCTTATGATAACAATTATTTTTCATAACGAATTCAAGTACCCATTCACTTTAAGGTACTACTCTCACCCAATTTTCTCTATTTTTGTCATATGACTTTACAATTTAAAGCACTTAGGAATTTGGATCAAATTATGGTCTTGAAAAAAAATGGATTAGGCTTACATATGAGGCTGTCAAAGAAAATAGGCTTAAGGCTCAAAGGGGGTTATCTAGGATGATGTCCATGGGTAGATAAACTGAAGGTAAGCAATCATAGGTTGCCAAGGAAATGCCTAAATCATCTCCTAAACTCACACTCTTTATTTCGCTTTACATACATACCAGGCAAGTTCTAGCATCAGCCACAAGCATAGAATATATTATTATCTCACACACACAAGGCACATGGTCGACTTTATTGGAAGCAATATAGAATCTTGACCCAACAGATGGAGGAACTGAACCACATAATTATCACATAGTGAGTCACAATTAGAGCCTAAACATCTCAATAGTAATGATTTTATCACAGACACTTGTTATAATACCATGCTGCCTATCAGAATAATTTTATGCAAAGTTTGCAACCAAAAAACAATTCCTAAAAAATTAAAACAAACAAACATAAATAAGCAAAACACACTTAAATAAGCAAATGTAGATAAAGAAGGTTAGCATGCAAATACCAGCACCCCACACTTAGACGGGACACACTGTCCTTAGTGGAAAATAAATAAGAAAAACCTGGTTAGTCGGACTCCTCCTCTATGTCTGGGGTCATACCCCCTTTGTCGGAATCATCATCAGAGTCGTCGCCATCAGAGTTCTTCTCCACGTCGAAGTCTGGCATTCGACGATCATCATCGGTTGGCACATCGTCATCAAGAGGTTTCTCAAAGTACACACCTACTCCACACATCGCCCTTGCATGCTCATTCATTGGGTAGTCATAATCCAGCTGTTAGAGCTCTGCAATAGTTGGAACACGACCTCCGCTCATCATTGTAAACCGAGTCATACCATAAAGATGGTGAAAGAAACTCTCATCTCGAGCATGCCTTTCTGCAGTGGTAAGGTTGACGCCATGCATGGTTTCGGCATCTTTAACCTTTGTGAGGTCAACCTTCTTCGGGTTGTGTGGGAGTTTATGATCAGCAGGTTCCTCTTCGATATTCTCTTTCCTCAATATTGCAGTCAACAGATTGCCAAAACTGAAGTGGGACCTCTTGCGTAGCCAAGCTTTACGCATTATAGATCGAATAATTGCTCCAATGTTGATAGGGACATTCGTCATCAATGCGTACACCAAGAACACTCTATCGCGTGTTATCTTTGTGTACTGGGTCCCTGGAATCAAGCAAGAGTTGACTATTCGCAGCCATATCCTAGCTTCCCTATTCAAAGGAGCATATGGGAAGGTGTTGTGCCGACCGGTGTCCTTGTGTCTACTCCATCTTGCCATGGATCGTGGTCCGCATAATGTGTGTCTAATAACCCTGTACGGAGGTCTGTTATACAGCTCCTTGAATAATGATGGGTCAACAGATGGCAAACCTAGAAAGGAGTTGAAGAACTCCGCATTTAGTTGCAGAACTTGGCCCCGAATCTTTACTTCCATCCCTGTAGTTTTCGGTGACCAGTTGGCATAGAATTCTCGTGTTAAATCAAGATTGCACTCTCCCATATCTCGGAAGATTAAATCAAGATGTAACGCCATTATCTTGGCCAACATACGAGGTTCTTTCTTTGCTAGGCTCTCCTTGTTTATCAACTCCACATGAACATATTTTTTCTCTTTATTGTTCCTATACCATTCCTTTCCTTCCTCCTCGAGGACCCATTTTATTCCGAACATACGGCGAGGTATTTGCAGTGAGGAGGATTCTCCTTGCTCTTTTCGTCCTCTTTTCTTGCCTTTTTGTGAAGTGGTTTCTTTGTCTTTTCCTTGTCTTGCTTTTGGTGCCATGTACCTGAGATTAAAACAATAGTCATGTGAGCTTCCTCTCCGTGGATACAATCGATAAACAAGCAGTAATGGCACCACCCCGCACTTATTTTGTTGGTACAAACTAGTGAAGTGAAAGTTATCGATTATTCAGACTTCATTGATATACATTTTAGGCACTATATTCCAACAATATAATCAGTTCAGTCATACTTCATGAAATCTTGGCAATACTTTCATGTTTGATAAATCTTTTGAGCAAGACTACTCCATATAGATTGAATCAAGTTTTAGGAATAATCACAATTTCATAGGTTTGTAGTCAACCATGGTTTTCACCTTTATACACAAGTTATTCCAACATGTAAGAGTTCTATTGACAAGATTATGCAATGTTCTTGACCATGTCAATTCCGCAAAAGTATGACAGTGCATCAAAATTAAATACAAGTTGGAAACAAGTCAAGATCATTCTTACGTATTCTTTCCCTCACTTAGTTGTATCACAACAAATTAATCACATTCAACTCACCACTACTACTTCAAGATTTAAAAATTCATAATAGGCGTAGTAGTGTAGTACTTACATAATATAAATGAAGAACACAGAAGTACTTACTTGGTTGATGACATTGGATGATGTTCTTGCAAAGTAAAAGAGCAAAAGGAAAATTTTTGAGAGGATTTGGAGAGGTAGGCAGCGCTTATGCTAGGTTTGCAATGTATTTTTGGTGTAAGACTAAGTCTCTTATTTATAGGGCAAGCTTGGGTCGGGTTTTGACCCATTTAAAATCAGATTTGGAGACCAAAAGTGACCATAGGCGGCGCCTTTTGTAAAGCCTAGTTGAGCATAGACGGCGCCTATGCCATGGCATTCTTAGGCATAGGCGGCGCCTATGCCATGGCATATGAGATTCAGAGACAAAAGGCTTTGGCATAGGCGGTGCCTATGCTATGACATTCTTAGGCATAGGCGGCGCCTATGCTATGGCACTCTTAGGCATAGGCGGCGCCTATGCTACGACACTCTAGAATTCGAGAGTTTATGCCATAGCATAGGCCTGGCCTTGTTCGTGGCCTAGTTTTACATAGGCCTTGCCTTGTTCGTTGCCTATATTTTCATAAGCGATGCCTCACCCATAGCCTTTTGCTTCTTCATTCTTAACTTACCACCTTTAACATACACAACTTCCAAATCATAATTTGAAACCAATCTCTTCCTTTACTTCTCTTGTACTTACATTCACTCAAAAACAACAAAAACGATTAGAACGATGGGTTGCCTCCCATCAGGCGCCTTAGTTTTGGTCGTGGCTCGACTCTTCTTTTTGGATTTTTATATATCAAAAGTAAACACTTAGTAGAACGAAAGAAAAAAAAAATGAAAAACGATGGGTTGCCTCCCATCTAGCGCTTGATTTATTGTCGCGGCACGACATAGTTACCTAGAGTACTTAGACTTTGTCGAGATAAATGGTGGCCATATAGTTTATCGAGTCAAGATGACTGATATAGGGTTTTACTCATTGGCCATTCACCTTGAAGACAACACCATTACTGTTTTCTAGCTCAACTACTCCAGACGAGTAGACTTGGCTAATCTTGTATGGACCAGACCATTTGGACCTTAACTTACCTAGGAATAGCTTCAGTCGGGAATTGAAAAGAAGTACTATGTCACCTTTTTGGAAGTTTCGTTGAACAATCCGCTAATCATGATACTTTTTCATCCGCTCCTTGTATAGGTCTGATCTTTCATAGGCATGTAGATGGAATTCATCCATCTCATTCAGCTGCTCCAATCTCATATTCATAGCATCATCCCAATTTAGATTTAGTTGCTTCAGCGCCCACAATGCTTTATACTCGAGTTTGATGGGTAAGTGACAAGCCTTCCCATAAACTAGTTGGTAAGGGGACATGCCAATTGGCATTTTAAATGCAGCCCTATAAGCCCATAGCGCATCGTCCAGCTTCCGAGACCAATCTTTCCTATTAGCATTTACAGTCTTAGCAAGGATTTACTTGATCTCTCGATTGGAAACCTCTACCTGTCCACTAGTTTGAGGGTGATAAGGTGTGGCTATCTTATGTTGCTTGACACCATATTTTGCCAACACGGATTTGAATAGCTTGTTGCAAAAGTGAGATCCTCCATCGCTTATGATAGTCCGTGGTATTCCAAAGCGAGAGAAGATATTTATCTTCAAGAATGCTACAACACGCTTTCCCTCATTGTCGGCTAACGCTACTGCTTCGACCCATTTTGAAACATAATCTACAACAACTAGGATGTATTTCATTCCAAATGAATTGACGAATGGACCCATGAAATCAATACCCCATATATCAAAGAGCTCGACTTCAAGAATTTTCGACATGGGCATCTCATGGTGTTTTGAAATTGCACCTTGTCTCTGACATTGGTCGCATCTTCTCACAAAGTCGTAGGCCTCTTTAAATATCGAGGGCCAATAATATCCACTTTGCAATACCTTCCTTGCTGTCCGATTACCTGCGTGATGTCCCCCAAATTGGGAAGAGTGACATGCTTCTAATATATTAGGCACTTCTACATGGGATATGCATCGCCTGATAACACTATCCACACATCGTTGAAACAAATATGGCTCATCCCAAAAGTAATGTTTTACATCATGCATGAACTTCCTCTTTTGATGAAATGATAGATTCGTAGGCATCATATTACTTACTACGAAGTTTGCAAAATCTACATACCATGGTAACTCCTCCATCATTGTGGCTAAAATCTCTTCATCAGGGAAGGTATCATCAATCGCACGATCTCGATGTGCTATATGCTCGTTCTCGAGTCTAGATAGATGATCAGCCACTTGGTTCTCGCAACCTCTTCTATCTTTTACCTCGAAATCAAATTCTTGCAGCAACAATACCCATCGAATTAGCCTTGGTTTTGCATCTTTCTTTGTCATCAGATATCTAAGGGCTACATGGTCTGTGTGAACTACCACTTTGGATCCCAACAAATAAGCACGGAACTTTTCAAAAGCATACACAACCGCTAGCAGCTCTTGTTCTGTGATAGTATAATTCATTTGGGCTTTGTTTAGGACCTTGCTCGCATAGTAGATTGGATGGAATAACTTCTCCTTTCTCTGGCCAAGTACAATGCCCAAAGCTACCCCACTAGCATCACACATGACTTCAAACGGTAGAGACCAATCTGGTGCTACCATGATAGGAGCTTCAATTAGCTTCCCTTTGAGGCATTCAAATGCCTTCAAACAATCTTTATTGAATTCAAACTTTGCATCCTTCTCCAAAAGTTTGCATAATGGACTAGTGATTTTGGAGAAGTCTTTGATGAACCGCCGATAAGAACCTGCGTGCCTGAGGAAACTACGAACTCCCTTCACGGAAATTGGAGGTGGTAGCTTCTCGATAACTTTAATTTTAGATAGATCAACCTCAATTCCTCTGTCGAAGATTTTATGCCCAAGAACAATACCTTCTTTAACCATAAAGTGTCACTTCTCCCAGTTCAGCACTAGGTTGAATTCAACACATCTTTGCAATGCCATACTTAGGTTTGCCAAGCAAGACTCAAACGACTCACCCACAACTGAAAAATTGTCCATGAATACTTCCAACGTATCTTCAACCATATCAGAAAAAATGGACATCATACAACGCTGAAAGGTGGCTGGTGCGTTACATAGTCCGAATGGCATTCGTTTGAAGGTAAACGTCCCATATGGGCATGTGAACGTTGTTTTCTCTTGGTCTTCGGGAGTAATACAAATCTGATTATAGCTGGAATAACCATCTAAGAAGCAAAACCATCCTTTCCCTGCTAATCGATCAAGCATTTGGTCCATAAATGGCATTGGAAAGTGATCTTTAAGCGTCCACAAATTCAGCTTTCGGTAATCTATGCATACTCTCCATCCTGTAATGGGTCTGAGTGGAATAAGCTCATTCTTTTCATTCGCAACTACCGTCATGCCTCCTTTCTTGGGAATACATTGTACCGGGCTTACCCATTTACTGTCAGAGATAAGATACACAACCCCTGCATCTAACCACTTAATAATTTCTTTCTTCACTACTTCTTGCATAGGTGGATTGAGATGCCTTTGATGCTCAATAGTTGGTGTGCAATTATCTTCAAGCTGAATCTTGTGTGTACAAATCCCAGGTGGAATACCAATAATGTCAGCGATGGTCCAACCAATGGCTCTTATATACTTCCTTAGAATAGTGATGAGAGCTGCAACTTGCTGCTCACCCAAGTCTGCCGCCACAATGACAGGGAGTGTATTTTCGTTTCCTAAGAATGCGTACTTTAAATGACTAGGCAGCTCCTTCAATTCTAACATGGGTGGCTCTTCAATAGATGGTTTAGCTGGTGGTGTAGGTCGGTTTTTGAGATCAAGGTCCAGCTTCTTGGGAGTATGAGGATATGACCCTAACCCTGTTAGAGCACCAATAGTTTCTTCATAATTTTCAGCTTCCTTACGCTCAACATTCATAAGTACAACCGCCAATGGGTCATCAATAAGATGCTCCTCTTCAAGTAATTCTTTCACATCATTGAAATAAACATTAGCTACCGAGAATACGTTCAGATCTTTGGGTTGCTTAATTGATTTACACACATCAAAGAGAACTACTTCATCATTTATTCGGAATAAAAGCTCATTAGCTCTCAAGTCGATAAGCACACTTCCTGTTGCAAGGAAAGGGCGCCCCAAGATTATGGGAACTTTTGAGTCTACCTCACAATCTAAAATAACGAAGTCTGCCGGAAAAATGAATGAAGAAACCTTCACCAATACATCACATAAAATACCAACAGGTCGTTTTACTGACCTATCTGCCATTACGAGCCTCATATTGGTTGGAGTAGGATCACCCAACCCCAACTTTTTGTAAATAGATAATGGCATCAAATTGATGCTGGCTCCTAAATCGCATAATGCCTTGGCAAAATTCAAAGATCCAACGGTGCAAGAAATAGTGAATGCACCGGGGTCAGCATTCTTCTGAACTAGTGATCGGGTGGCAATTGCACTGTAATGATGAACAGTGTCTGTCATCTCATAGCTTGCTGCTCACTTCTTTGTCTACAGATCCTTCATAAATTTTGCATACCCTGGCATTTGTTCTAGTGCCTCTACCAACGAAACATTAATGGTCAACTGTTTCAACATAGCCATGAATTTATTAAACTTGGTATCATCAGCTTTCTTCTTTAATCTTTGAGGAAAAGGTGGTGGTGGAAGTGGAATTGTTTTCTCCACGGCTTTCTTCTCCTCTTGCTTCTAAATTTCGGTCTTTTCAGGTTGCAGACTACTAGGTGTGACATCATGGACGTCTTGGTCAGCTTCCATGGCGTCTTTATCTCCGTTATTTTCGGCCACTTGCTTGCTTTGGGATGAATTTTCTAGCACCTTACCACTTCTGGTGGTAATAGCCATACATGATCCATCGTTCCTTGGATTTCGCACAGTATCGCTAGGTAGCGTGCCAGCCTTTCTTTGATTGAGTGCTGCCAAAAGTTGGCTCAACTGCTGCTCAATTTGTTTTATTGAAGTGGAATGTGAGTCAACCAATTGCTTCATCGAGGATAAATCATTTATTACCTCAGTTACTCCCGCGCTGGTTGCCTCTACTCCTTTTAACAGTTTAGCCATCATGTCTTCCATATTTGTAGAACTAGATGCAGTGGCATCACATCTCCCTGGGGGAACATACTAACCACTCTTGTCATTCTTGTTCTTCCAACTACCTTGGTCCTTATTTCCAGATTTATCATAATAGTTCCGATCTTGGTTTCCTTGGGTATTGCCTCGGAAACCCCCCTAATTGTTCAAGTAGTTGGCTTCTTCTTCAGAATCTGATTCCTCTCTTCCTTTTGATGCAACAGCTTTGACTTTTTTGGTCTTCCCTGATAATAGATGCTTTGTAAGATGATCCACTTGTATTTTCATGTGCGCCATATCTTGATCACGTTCTTCTTCTCTTCTCCTTTGTTCTGCAGTCATGCCTATAGCAAGAGTGGGGCTTGCTACCTCAGAATCTCTGGTATGCCACGCCCTACTTTGCTTCGTCATCCGGTCTAGCATATCACTTGCTTGAACAAAGGTGAGGTCCATAAATTATCCTCCAGCCGCATTATCCACCACAGGTTTAGTTACTGAATTCAAGGATCTATATAGTATCTCCATCAAGTGAACATTGGTCATATGATGGTTTGGGCACCTCATAAGATTCGTTTTGAACCTCTCCCATGTTTCGTGGAGAGCTTCGGTTGAAAGCTGTCGAAAGTTGCTGATTTCATTTCTCAATTGTGCTTCCTTGGATGGCGGAAAAAATCTTTCTAGGAAAGAGTCTTTCAACTACCTCCAATTAGTGATAGAATCAGGAGTCATCCCGTTCAACCATAGAGTTGCCTCACCAGATAGATACAATGGAAATAGGCGCAACCAAATTGCATTCTGTCCAACGCCAGGATTGTCGAATGACTTGCATGTAGAAATAAAGTTGATCAGATGCAAATTCGGATCATCGCCTTCTAGTCCACCGAATAATCCCTTGAGTTAAAATAACTGAATCATGGTGCTTGTGATGTTAAACTTGGCTCCAGGTGCTAATGGCGGAGGAATAATGGCTCCAATGGCTCCAGTGGCTCCGGCTGCATTGAGATCATCATCATCATCGTCGAATGCTGGTTGCACGGGTCGACGTTCATGCCTAAACCTAGCCTGACGATCTCTTCTATTAGCAGGTGTTGCTATCTCCGCATCACGCCTTGGGTTTAGTAACTTATCATCACCTAGATCCTCATCGTTAGGATTTGTTGCTCACCTAGGATTATCAATATTCTGTTGATGCACTTGAGCGGCGGCCAGAGCAGCTAGTCTAGCCTGTTCCTATTGAGCAGCCCTTCTTTCAATTTCTTGTTGAGCCTCCATTCTGCCAATATGATGTGATTCGGGATTGAAAGGTAATAATGGTTGACCAGAACTTCGAGTATGGGGCATGCACTGGATGAAAACCTGCAGAAAACAAAAACAACAAATAAAAGTAAAGTACGAGAATCTTTGACCAAAGGGTCTAGTAATTATCACAAACTTAGTAGACAACCGTATTCCCCGGCAACGGCGCCAAAATTTGATAACGCTCAAACTACAGCTCTCGTAAGAGTGTAAGCGGTCGCTGTCAAATATAGAACCCAACAGGGTTGGGTATCGAACCCACAGGGAATAGCCGGTCAATAAGTAACCAAAGATTATTAGACTTTTGGTGCAAGTCTCATAAAAAAAGGGGGAATTTTAATGTGCAAATAATGTAAACAAAATAGCAAAGTAAACAGAAAGAGTGTTTAGTGAGATGTTTAACCAATGAGAATTGAGAGTTAGGGTTATGTCCACCTTATGAGTTATACGTCTCTATTGGCTATGAGTTATGCGGAATTCAGACATGCATGTGCTTATAGAGAATTGTATTCTATGGTAAATCCAAGCGTCTTTCGACCTAATAAGGACTATTTTTCTTTAACTCTTTCGAGCTTAAAGCGTATCTAATGGTACAAATTCTCCAAGAGGTTAATCTAGTTACGACACTAACTTTTTAACAGGGGTTGGTGCCCAATTACCTTGACATTATCTCTTTTCCAGACATATGACTTTTCTTTCGAACAAGTTAATGCTATACTGGCATATTCTATGCGTTTGCAACCACAAGAATTTGCATTAAGATGAAGAGAATAATGATATAAGCAGCATACGTGTCAAGAACTCACAAACTCATAGCAATAGATAGTATCTCATAAGGCTTCCATAACCCCAACAGAGAAGTTTAGCTACTCATGAGTGTGATGGAAATTACAATAGACATTATCATTATACCACAATAAAGATCTCACGTGTAGTATGGTGTGGTATGGCTTTAGGCGTGAATTCCTTTTAGAATAGCTTTTCTCTAGTTGTGGAAATTAAGAATTAAATAGATGAAGAGAATAAGAATTGAAAGTGTTGAATAAAAAGATTAGAATTAAAATTGTTCGGATAGTAGAGGAATGAATTAGAAGCAGAATGTCTAAAAATATCTGGCAAAATAGGGTATTTATAACACCCATATCCTATTCCTACCAAGCTACTGCATTACTTAACCCAATCCTACTGGGTTACTGCATCATTCTCCTAATCCTAATAAGTTACTGCTAGTCCCCAAAGTCTTTAGAATTGCTGTTTTTGCCCGGGACAGGTTTCCCATGCGTCACTTTTGGTCCTTGGCGTCCAAGCTTTCCCTTTCTTCTTTCGTGAAGCTTCCTTTAGCGTCAAGTTATCCATAAACTGCTGAAATCTGCATCATTTATACCTGAAAACTTGCTAATCACGTTTGTTAGCTCAATTACAGGAAAAAGGACTAAAAGTGCATTAGTTATATATTTTGTCCTCAAAACATAGCTAAAATATGGGTAAATTAAAGCACTTTAGGCGTGTAAATATGCCTATCATCAAGTGTCGGCCACTACATTGGCCTTATCAAGATGATAAAGGACACTCATATCATAATCTTTCAAGATCTCTAACCATCTTTTATGGTAAAGATTTAGATCTTTTCAAGAAAAGACATACTGAAGGATCTTATGATCTATGAACACATCTACATGAACACCGTACAAGTAATGCCTCCATATATTTAAGGCAAAAACTATGGCTGCTAACTCAAGATCATGAGTAGGATAATTCTTCTCATGGGGTTTAAGCTGTCTAGAGGCATAGGCTATGACCTTACCATGCTACATGAGGACACAACCCAAACCTACTCTGGATACATCACAATACACTACAAACCCATTTGAACTATCAGTAAGAGCCATAACTGAAGCTGAGGTGAGTTGAGTCTTCAACTCTTGAAAACTTTTCTCGCAAGGATCTGACCACTGAAACTTGACTTTCTTCTGAGTCAATTTGGACATAGGGGGTGCAATAGAATAAAATCCCTTAACAAACCCTCTGTACTAGCCAGCCAGACCCAAAAAACTCCTAATATCTGATGGAGATACAAGGAGAGGCCAGTTTTTTATTGCTTCGGTCTTTTGAGAATCAACTCTAATGCCATCACCAGAAATAATATGACCAAGTAATTCTACTAAACTTAGCCAAAACTCGCACTTAATGAATTTGGCGAGTAATTGATGATTTCTGAGAGTCTGCAATACTACTCTGAGATGGTCTACATGATCACGCTCACTGCAGAAATAGATAAGGATGTCATCTATGAAGACTATGGTGAACATGTACAATTAATGCTTGAACACACGACTCATCAAGTCCATGAAAGTTGCTGGGGCGTTGGTAAGACCAAAGGAATAACTAAGAATTCGAAGTGACGATACTGAGTGTGAACGGGTATTTTTGGAATGTCATATTCTGTGACTCTGAGCTGATGATAGCCTGATCTGAGGTCTATCTTAGAGAAATAAATAGCACCTTGAAGTTGGTCAAATAAGTTATCGATTATGGGAAGTGGATACTTGTTTTTGATCGTGACTTTGCTGAGCTGACGGTAGTCTATGCACATTTTGAGAGAACTATCTTTCTTGTGCATGAATAATACTATTGCACCCTAAGAGGACACACTGGGTCTGATGAATCCTTATGTAGGAGATCCTTTAACTGTTCTTTCAATTCATTGAGTTTAACTTGGGCCATTCTGTATGTCAAAATAGATATAGGCTGAGTATCTGCAAGAAGATCTATGCCGAAGTCTATTACCCTTTCGGGGGAATTCCTGGAAGATCTTTGGGAAATACATTGGAATATTCATTCACTAATGGGACTGATTCAAGACTGGGAGCTTCGGAACTAGTGTCCTTAACTCGATCAAGATGATAGAAACTTCCCTTAGATATCATTTTCCATGCCCTAAGGTAGGAAATAAGCTGACCTCTGAAAGCTGAAGTACTACCCTTCTACTCTAGGACGGGTTTATTCGGAAAACAAAATTGGACTATTTTATTTCTATAATCGGCTGTGACATAGAAGGAATGAAGCCAATCCATGTCGAGAATGACATCAAAATCAGACATCTCTAATTCGACTAAGTTTGCTGAAGTGACTTTCTGAGATACCATAATCGGATAGTTCCTGTATACCCATTGGGATATGATGGTTTTACCCACTGGGGTAGAGACTAAGAAGGGCTCTACTAGAATTTTGGGACTGACTCCAAAATCAACTGCGATGTAAGGAGTAACAAAAGACAAAGAAGCTCCTGGATCTAGTAAAGCATAAACATGCAAATGAAAGATCTGTAACATACTAGTAACCACATTAGGAGAATTTTCCTGATCTTGTCGGGACTGAAGAGCATAGATTCTGTTTAGGCGTTGCCCACTATTAGCACTGAAGGTGTCACCATATAAATTTGGGCGATCGAACTGAGATGAGGAACGGTTACGCTGACCCCGAGGACCTGGCTGAGGACAATCTCTGACTCTATGGCCTGGCTTACCATATCCAAAGAAAACATCACTGCTAGCTTTGCAAGTACCCTGATGGTGCTTGCCACATGTCTGACAAAGAGGATAGGTTCAGGCACTGCTAACATTGCCCTGAGACTTAGAGCCTGATGACCTATCTCTGTTGCCGTCTCTAAATTTCAGCACTGGAGCACTGGCTGAGGAAGGAGATGGAACTGATGACTTTGGGTAGAACTGAGAATGATTCCCACCCTTTGACTTAGGCTGAGCAAATTTGAAACTACCTGTCCTTGCTTTCTTATTCTGCATCTCTCTCATCTTAATCTCTGCTCTTCTATCTATTAAGTGTGGATCATAAGCCTGGTTATGTCCATCTCACTAATCAACATTGTAGATTTGCACTCATTGACCATACTATCATTCATCCTAGAAACAAACTTACTCATCTTGACCCTGCTATCTTCCACGACATGAGGAACTTATCTAGCTAGTTGAGTAAACTTAAGAGAATACTCTTTCACTGTTATGTTTCCCTACCTGAGGTTGATAAATTCTAACACCTTAGTTTTTCTCAGCTCTAGGGGAAAGAATCTATTAAGAAAGGCAGTGGCAAACTTCTCCCATTCTATGGTTCCTACATCTGCACCCCTCTCTACTTTCTACTATTTAAACTATGTGTGAGCCACATCATACAACTGATATGCAGCTATCTCAACATTCCTACTAGTGGTAACCCCCATGATATTTGTAACCTTCTGAACCTGATCAAGGAATTCCTGAGGGTCCTCATCTTAGTTAGAATCAAAAAAAGATAGAGCATTCATTTGAGTGAAGTTCGGAATCTTGGCTGCAGCTGAATTAGCCACTGGGTTGGCTAGAATGACAACTGGTCATTCATTCTGGGCAGCAACTGAATTAGAAAGAGTGGTTAATGCAGCTCTGAACTCCGCATAAGAGACATGTTCGTCCAAGGAATCTACTTGGATAGGCTGATTTCTTAGTTTAGGAGGCATGTTCTGTAAATGAAAAGGGAGAAATGGATTACACTAAGAGTTAAATTTGAGCTCATGCTCACTGGCACGACATTAATACTAAAAGAAGGAAAACTGTTCCTAAAACATCTTATAGCCTCCTATACATAAATGTGGCGCACAACACACCTATGGTAAAGACTCTACTAGATGCAGCTTCCAGACTTCCTAGGACTCTATTGAACCTTAGGCTCTGATACCAAGTTTGAAACATCCTGAATTTGGTACCCGGAGTGACCCTGAAGGACTATAAGCTAACCCATGACTAAAATTTTTACCTGCATTGCATAATATACTATATAGATGCAAAATAAAAGGCTAAAAGGACATAAGGTTCAAATATCTGATAGAACATAACATCTGAAAATGCGGTATATCAATACCAAAATAACTGAAATAACTGTCTGAACATTCTATAGTCTGAACATCTAGTCTGAAAGCCTCTAAACTGTCTAAGTAGGGAGTTGATGGGATATGTCCCAAACTAACTCTAATTGCGGAAGAAACTAAGTACTAAAAGAATGAAATAATCAAAAAATAACATCCTCGAATGATGAGGACTCACTGCTAGTCTGTCTGCTAAAACTGGAATACTACTAATGCTCTGGTGCTTGTGCTTCTGAACCTATGGTATAAAACACCATATCGCAAATGCGTCAGTATGATTGAATGTACTGGTATGTAAGTGAGGTAGGCTGAATGCAAAGGGCTCATATGCTTGAACAATACTAACTGACTGTATAACATGAACGTGAGAATACATGCATGAATAAGTAACTGTAACTGAATTCATGATAATATTGACTACTGAGTCTGAATACTGATAACATGAGTTACTGATAACTAATATAATTGATACAAAGTGACTGTATCTACCAATCTAGATTCTAATAGAACTATTTGAGTTCCGTACTGTACTGAGTGACTATAACTGACAGTCTAGATTATATAGAACTATCTGAGTTCTATTACTGAAATTGAGGTTGTAACTGTAGGAAGTAATCATCTAACCGACATACCCCTAATAAGCTATTATAGCTGAGTTAGGATCCAATCTATAACCCCAATTAGAAGGGTGTCAATACCGCGCCACTGGTAAGGACAAGTTGTAAGTAATCCATTATCTAATAGGTACTTTAATGAGAATAGTGGGACACTCATATAACAGGTTAAGATACCTCATCTACCCTCATCTAACAGTTTTAATGTCTCAACCTGTGTTGACTATGCAGTTTTCGAATGCAAAGATTGCTTCTAATAATCACACCCTCTACTAACAAGTGAGTTCCCATCCTTGGCTTACTCGGTGCTGAATCCTATTCCCATCTGAATAGACATTGAACTGAATATACTGGACTGAGTTCACTGAATTCTGTTGAATAATGGAATATTATTCAAACCACATACTAGCATAGATTTATGAACAAACACAAACATTCCGACTTCGGAATCGTACCACCATAATCACATGAACATAATCAACCCACAACATAAATATTAAAATTTATAATTTAAAATTGGATTCTTGAGCTTCATGGATGAAAGGAATCTATGAATGAACACTATGCATACCTTAGTTCTTGATTTCATGAAGATTGACGGTGGAATTTTCTTTAATTTAGATCCCCAATGGAAAAGCCTAACTTGTTCTTGAGAGGATTTTGAGAGAAGTGGCTATATTTTGGTTCAATTAGGGCTTAATCTCGTGTTTTAGACTTATATTGGGGTGGAAAATTTATCCATTTTCCCTTGGAAAAATGGGGCTGAACTGCTGAAATTTACAGGAGCGTGCGATACGTGCGATGGAGCGTGCATCACATATTCTAGTCCTCCGGACTGGAGCATGCGTCGCATTCTATATAGCATGCGTCGCATGCTATATCGCATGCCTTGAGGTGTCCACTGGAGTGTGAGACCTGCGATGCTACTATTTTCCAGATCCCAACATACCCTAAACAGATTCAAAAAATTTTGAAACTCACCCCATATGTACTATTGACTTGCCCCATCATGAATCAACAAAAAAAATTAACAAACGGAGGTTGGGAAGGTCATGAAATAATTACCCAAAGTTCGGAGGCTTAAAATGAGACTAAGTGTTGAACACTTAGCTAAAAGTTTCTAAGTGTTGGGTCTTCTATAGAGCTTGAAAGAGCTTAATTTCAACTTAGACTTTTACGGGGTCTTACAAAATACTTCATTAATATCCTATACTTTTTCAAACACCATAAATACCATCAATTACTCCTTCTGTACTTCAAGAAAACAACAATTCACCTTAACTAATGAATCCTTCTCTACCTTCCACTAAAACACAAGGACATATCACTATACGCAAAATCTACAACATGCATAAGTTTATCTCTACACTTTCTACTAATCGTCATTCCCACTTTTTTTTCACTACTCTTCTATACCCATACTTCCAACTATAATAAGGTTCTACTATTCATAAATCATAAAACTCTAGGTTGTGATATCCCTCAAATGTAGCTTTGTTCAACAATCTAGGTTCATACTATCTCCTCTTATGATATGAGCACTATCTGTTTGAAGGAATTATGAGGAATCTGAATGCATATCTAATTATATCTCAACTGAACAACTCACAAGGATATGGCATAACTTTCAACTTGAGGGACTTATGAGACACTAGAGATCTCCTCTTAAGCCCTTTGTGTGACTTCTAAAACTTCTGCTAGCAAATTTGAGAGCATTATCTGAGGAGGAATTGGGACTTGCTCATCGTGTTATCTTAGGGATAAGTCATAGATGAGGAATTTTGGGTAACACATGAGTAGATAAGAGTTTCTGAACGAACAACTTTACAGCATGATCTAGAGTATGAAAGGAGGGAAACTTTTCCTAAATGCCTTGTATCCTCTCAAAGAAAAGTACAGACGTCTCGATATTGTTCTAAAAGACTCTACTAGACACGGCTTCTCAGACACCCTAGGACACTTTAATCTTGTGCTCTAATACCAAGTTTGTAATGCCCCAAATACAAGTCTCGAGACATCACATGGTGCTTAGGGCCATAAGTGACCCCAAGCTAACCCTTCTACTAACATAACTTATAAGCAATGGAATAAGATGCACAATCTGAATGAAATCAGCAGAAGATAACTCTTTTATGAGTTTAATCAATACAAAACTACATTAAAGTGATCATAACTCTGATTTTACAAAAAATACTTGAATCACGTACTTTAACTCTTCTGACTGTCTATGAAGCTTAGTATTGACTATAGGTAGCCGGGACATGACCCCCAACTATCCCAAATCAATACGATTGAATAAAGAAAAAATAAAATATTGCTCAAACTATATGAATGACTTGAGCCCTTGAATCAAAAGGACTCATCACCTGATGACTGAAAGCTGCAAACTATCTGAATATGGTGTGCGTGCTATAACTTGTACCTACATTATGAGACAATGTAGCACATAGATATATATGTGGATCAGTACTTTGAGGATGTACTGAGTATATGGGGTGAAATTCATAAGTAAAACATCATCTCATTAGCATAATTTGTAAATCAATGCATGCTAAATGTAAATAACTAACATAAGTTGAAATATCTGAAATACTGAAATTTGAAATCATGAATAACGAATCATACTTTGTAAATCTAGTGAGTGTAACATTTAGTTCTAAAAGTTGTACTTGTATTCTCTCTTTAAATCATACTATCTAAGTGTAGAAAAGACTCACTCCAAAATCTGAAATCTGAAAGCCAAAATCTAAAGCTAATATCTTTCAGTAAAGCATAATCTGAGTAAAACTTGTAAGCCTTTACACTTAATTTTCTAAAAGTTTTTCTGTTATTCTTTTATATTAAGTCTTAGGAACTTTGGGAGGTTCTTCTAATCGACATAAACCATATGAGCATTCATGGAGTCCAATGTTCTTGTCCCTCTAAGGAGGAATCCTCATGTTGGGGAGAAGAGTCATACTCTTGCCAGGGAGTATAACCTACCTAAGTGATCACATATCTATCATCCACGTAGAAGTGGGAACAATCTAAATCCTACATTGGTATGTATTTCTGGAGTATGAAACCATAGTAACGTACCCATCTCGGTGCTAAGTACTACTCCCATTAAATCTGATGCTTATTTTGATGGAAATCCACTTTTAAAATAGTATAGTGGTTCATAATGAAAACCCACTGTATATCTGTAAAGCTAAATTTGTAATCTAAATCTGTAAAGTGGATTTCAAATCTATTCTGAGACCAAAAAGTGTAAAATCTTTAACAACATTCTGAAAGGAATCTAGTCATAGGGTGCTTATAGCACAACAAATCTTGAAATAGAAATTTTTAATTGGGGCTTAACGAACTATGCATCAAACTCATGTTGACACACCATAATATTCATGCTTGGTAATGTAAACATTGATAAATTAATTCAAAATCTGGAAATTACTGCAATATGCATGAAAATATGAACATAATCATGTAATTTGACTTCTAAATCACTGGAAATCTCATAAGTTTGTAAATAACAATAATGGGTATAAACCCTAACTTGAATTTCATGGGAAATCATATAAAATTCAGTAAAATTAAAATTAAAATAAGTTTTGGGCATAAGGATGAAAGACTTATCCTTGTTGAAAAACTCCACATACCTTAATTGATTATCTTAGATGAAAAACTTGAATCTTGGATTCCTATTGTGTCTTTGGAGATAAATTCTTGGAGTTCTTGAACTGGGAATCCTTAATCTTGAACTATGAATCCTTGGTCTTGAAATATTTTGGAGAATTAATGGAGAAATTGGATTTCTTGGAGAGAAAGTTTGAGTTTTAGGGTTTTCTTTTGAGAGTGAATAAATGAATTTGGGCATAAAGGCCTTGGATATGCTTACTCTTAGGTTTTGGACGGATTGGGGCATTGGGAGTTGACCATAATACTCTCTTTAAACATTTATTTGGAACTGAAAAAGCAATATTTTTTGATTTGGCTAGCCTCCGAGGCGCGCCACAATCGCGGTAGCTCACTGGAAAAAGGAAGAATGAGAATTGGGCTTTCTTCGCGATGCTCCACCATCACAGTGCCTCTTTGAAATGTCATTTGGGCCACCTCCGCAATGCGCCATTATCGTGAAGGCTCAATAAAAATTGCCAAATATGAAATGGGACTCCTCCGCGATGCGCCATGATCGCAGAGATTCACTAGAAAATGACAATTATGATTTTACACTTCTTCGCGATGCGCTACGGGCCCAAATCATGGTGTTTTACGACTGAAACTTGAAATTGTCATATCTTCTTACTCGGTTATTGGATTAAGGTGATTCTTATATTGTTGGAAAGCTAATTCAATTTTCTATGAATTAGAGGGTATAAATTTGGAAAATTCTACATGAATAAAAAGGTATTCATCTTTGAAGAAAATCTTTGACATTCTAGGGACGAATTTAAGCTAGACAAAATATGGGGTATTACACACCTGGGATGCATCACAGTACACAAAAAAACCCTCTGCACCCTCAGGAAGCGTCAAAACTGGTGCAGTAGTCAACTTGTCTTTCAATTTCTCAAAACTATTCCCGTAAGTTTCAGACCACAAAAAATTCACCTTTTTCTGAGTCAATTTAGTAAGCGGAGCCTCTATGGAAGAAAAACTCTCTACAAACCTTATGAAATACACTGCTTGGTTCTGGGCCATTTTCTCACTTCCTCGACCTTTTGGGGGTCAACTTTAATCCCCTCATTAGAAATGATGTGCCCCAGGAAAGCAATAGCACTAAGCTAAAATTCACTTTTGGAAAACTTTGCATATAACTCATGATCTTTGAGGGTCTGATAGATGATTCGGAGGTGATTGGCATGCCCTTCATCACTCTTAGAGTAAACCAGAATATCATTGATGAAAACTATAAGGAACAAATCTAGAAACTGATGGAACACCCTATTCATTAGGTCCATAAAAACGGCAGGGAAATTAGTCAGTCCGAAGGATATAACTAAGAATTCATAATGCCCATCTAAAGTTCAGAAAGCTATTTTGGGAATATCAGCCTCCCTAACCTTCAACTGATGATACCCCGAACGAAGGTCTATCTTTGAGAAAAATTTAGCACCTTGGAGTTGATCAAATAAATCATCAATTCTGGGAAGAGGGTATTTATTCTTAATAGTGACCTTATTTAGATGATGGTAGTATGTACACATATGGAGTGAACCATCTTTCTTATGCATGAAGAGCACCGAAGTAGCCCAGGGAGAGACACTTGCACGAAGAGCATTTCTCCCTTTCATGTCAACACTATATCATCCGAGAGGCCGGATGCAAACTTTCTCATGCAAGCTCTTATGTTACCCGCCAATTCTGGAGCATATCTAGACAACTGGGTGAACTTCAATGTATACTCCTTAACACTTTTTTTCCTTCTTTCAAGTTCATAAATTCTCCAGCTTTCGACTCCCTCAATTCCTAGGGAAAGAAATGATCCAGGAAAGTTTCCACAAACTCAACCCACACCGAAGGCTTAGCATCTCTTCCCTTTGAATCCTCACATCTATTATACCACTAATTGGCCATATCCTTCAAATGATAGGCCACCAACTCAACCCCTTCAACTTCATGCGTATGCATAACTCTGAAATTTTCTTCAGTAAATCAATGAACCCTTGGGGGTCCTCCTCAACCTTTGTACTAGTAAACATAGGTAGGTTCAGTCTCATGAACTGATCAACCCGTGTAATCTCAGATGAACTGGACAAAGACCCTATATCTTTAGATCAACAAGCCTGAGAAGCCACAAACTGGGTAATCATATTCATAGACTATCAAAATTCAACATTAGAGACCTCTTTCTGGGAAGTCTGAGTATGATTAGCTTCATATTGAGGAGCCCGAGGCGGACTAGTTTGAATAGGAGAAACTCTTAGAGTAGAAACAAACTCTGGAGTATGAACCCTATTATGAGTATGCATCCCATGGGTAGGGCAGATATCCATAGCTTGGGCATTCTGTTTGTTGGATCTATGGGGAGGCATGATAACTTTCTAAAATAAAGGAAATCATTGATTAGAGGACATATAGGCTCCATGCCACAAACTAAATCTTGAAGAAAGAAAGACATTCTTAAACTCTTTGTAGGCTCCTGCTTATAAGTGTGGCGCGTTACACACCCATAAACAAGATTCTACCTGACGCAATTTTGTAGACACCTTGAGACCAATGAACTGTACTTTGATACTAAGTTTGTCACGACCTAAATTGAGGCCCTGGCCACGATGGACATCCCAAACCATAAAGGCCCGAGATCCCTTCTAACTTCAATCATATGCATAATTCATAAATTATAAAGAATTTCGGAAAACATAACAAAACAAAAACATAGTCACTATCTTACTTCAACTGAACAATACGAAATTTGATTCATAAACATTCGAAATATACATGACACTAGTCTATAAAATCTCTAACAATACTGAAACAACATATGTTTGAAACTGGGACAAGGCCCCCAGTCAGACCATGAACTAAAATCAAAAGACAATATAACATCGACCAAAAAACTCTGAACCAAGGAAGGCTTGCCAACTTCAAACATCTGATATATACTGGTCTACTGCTTAGCGGGACCCTGAGGTTGTGCCTTAGATCCTGAAAAATAGGGGGTCAATACAAATGTACTGGTATGTGAAAAAATCCAAAATAACATATTTTTATACAACATAATGAGAGCCTTTCGTAAAACAATGAACATAATGCATAAGTGAAAACACATGGGCATACTTTAATGAACTTCAAAACACTTTCTTGAAACCACGACTCACTCTTTATTTTATTTCTGAGCTAGATGGATCACCCTACATACATGGTAATCCACGGGTTATGTGGATCCCGCCCATAACCAGCGGCCGAGCCCCTAATCCAAGTTTACCGCAAGGATGGGGAAATTCATGAAAATGTATGCCCACCTGCCGACATACCATGCTATCCCACTTGCCGAATAGCACATAAAACCCATATCAGGAAAACACGATTTCAGGCTAAGAGTTATCTGAACTCAAGCCTTTTTCGGGTAACCAACTAGCTCCCTTTAAGCTCAGTTTTTAATTCTTTAAAACCATGCTTTATATTTTTACAACATTTGCTTCATTCATGTTAAGGGCAATCCATAGGGGCAGACCCACGTGTAATTTTGGGGTACTCCGGCACCCACTAAACTCAATGTAGATTAGGTATAATTATATAAGAAACACAGAGTAAACTATTAAAAAGCACCTAGAGAATAAACAAATGGTTGGGTGCTGTGTCCTGAGGACGTGACTCCTGTGTCCAGCTCCCCGGGTTCGAATCCCGACAGCTACATACTATTTTCTATAAAATTTTTTGTTACTTTAACATTAAATTTAAATGCACAGGTGGCACATGACATGAGCTAATTGGGGAGTATACTGTACACACGCACAATTGGTTTTGACTTTTCATTTATTAATATATTATTAATTTATTTTTATAATTTTTTTAACTTCTTAAACAAAAAGTAAACTTTATACTTTTTAATTACTCCTCTCTCAAACGACAAAACCCTTTGGCGTTCTCCGATATGCACTAAAAACCATTCTCTTCCAAAACTTAAACACCAAATTTCATCTTCTTCTTTCAATTTTATTTTTGATATTCATAATCTTCATTCAGTAATCTCAAAATGCAGGTACTTTAATTTTCTTTAGAGTTAAAAATTCAAAATACAATTTTAGGTTTGAATTTTTATATGATATTTATCTATTTCCTATTCATTATAATTGCTATAGAAAATATATGAGTTAGCAGAGATTTGTCCTCCTTATTTTTGTCAAAGAAAAGGAAATAAATTCTTGTATCTTGTTTAGCAATTAGTTTTAAAATATTTTGCTACTTCACCGATCTCCTAAATGTCAAAATAATGAAATAAGGATTTTAGATTTTTTTCACCAATCTTCTAAAGATATGATTCTATGAATGATTCTTGCTTGAAAGTCGTATTAATTGAATTTCGTTTTACAGGAATTTTTAAAAATCCATGTAAATAGGGATGGATAAGTTTGTCATTAGATCAAAACGTGGGAAACCAAGCTCTAATGCTATTATCCCACCTGTTGCTTCATCCATACCTTCGAAAGTTCAAAGAGATACTACTCCTTCAAGTATCGAATTTACATATTTGAAAGCTAACCCGGTAGAAAGAAAACCTATAGTAGAATATGATGCTAATATACGTGACGAAGTTAGAAGATATTATATTCAAAAGGGCCCTTGTCAACCAAAGGATCACATTTTTCTGAAAACTCAATTTGGAAAGAAGAAAGTTATGATGTGTAAATTTCATCCTGGTTGGTTAAAGGGTCAATATTCCAAATGTTTAGAGTATAATGCATCAAAATATGTTGCATATTATTTGTGTTGCTATTTGTTTAAAAATGGGCATGAAGTTCATGGAAATATGGCAGATATTGCTTTTACGCAGCTTTAAGGGTAGAACAAGGCTTTGGAGAGATTCGGAACTCATATTGGAGAGGTTAATAGCATCCACAACAAGTGTTTCAATATGATAATTAATTTGATGAATCAATCAGAATCTATTCGTACATCTTTTGACAAGCATTGTGAGAAAGAAAAAAAATGAATCTCGTCGTTGCTTGAGTGCTTCAATCGATGTGGCAAGGTTTCTTTTGAGATTGAGATTGCCATTTCGTGGTCATGATGAGAGTGTATCATCTACTGATAGAGGTATATTTTTTGAGCTTGTGCGATGGTATGGAAACATTGATGAGGATGTTGGGAGTATTACTTAAGAAAATGCCCCAAAAAATAAAATGATGTTTTGTCCAAAAATTTAAAAAGATATTGTTGATGCTTGTGCAAAAGAAACAATCAAAGTTATCATGGAAGACTTAGATGATGATTATTTCGGGATACTAGTTGATGAATCAAAAGATATATTACATAATGGCACTTTTTCTGTGATATACTGACAAAAAAGGTGAAGTGATAGAGCGATTTGTTCGTGTTGTCCACGTTAGTGATACATATACACGATCATTGAAGGAGTCAATCTATTTTTTTTTAGATCACTCACTAAGTCCTTCCCAAATACGTGGACAAGGTTATGATGGTGCAAGTAACATGCAAGGTGAACTAAATAGTCTTAAGAGCTTAATTTTGCGTGATACTCCATCTGCTTATTCTACTCATTATTTTGCTTACCAGTTGCAGTTGACACTCGCGGCTCTTTTGAAGAAGAATCCATATGTGGATGATTTTTTTTGTTTAGTTACTAATGTGTTGAATATTGTTGGAGCATCTTATAAGTGCATAGATTTGCTCAGATAACATCAAGCTACAAATTAGAAGAGTTGATCATTTCTGGTGAAGTGCACACAGGACGACGGTTAAATCAAGAACGTGGACTTCAACGGCCATGTGACACTCGTTAGGGTTCTCACTGTAAGATATTATGGAACTTCATTGACATATTTCCATCAATTCTTTATGTTCTTGGATTTATTGCACGTGAGTGACCAAATTATCTTGACAAACTTACAGCTGAAACTCTTGAGAATACGATTAAGGGGTTTGATTTTGCTTTTATGCTACACTTGATGTAAAAATTTCTAATGATAAAAATTTATTTAAACTCCTGGTTACAAAATATAGATCAAGATATTGTCAATGCTCTGGAACTGCTCAATACTGCAAAACAAGAGTTGCAAAGGATGAGGGATAGTGGATGGAGATCATTACTGGATGATATCTCTTTTTTTGTGATAAATATGAGATAGAGATCTCAAAAATAGATGCTCGCTACATTCCTGGTAAGTCAAAACATAGAGCTCTTGATGTTACATATTCTTATCATTTTCGGGTCGAAAGATTTTGTGTTGTTATTGATTTGCTACTTCAGGAGCTTAATAATTGTTTCGACGTTGTGAATACTGACTTACTTCTTGGTATGGCTTGTTTACATCCAGCTAAGTTATTTGGTAATTTTGATAAGGAAAAAATAATGAGGTTGGATGAATATTATCCGAATTGGTTTGATAGCAGCAAACTTTGAGATCTCAGTTGTCAGCTTGATAATTTCATAGCACATGTTCGAGGTTTTGATAAAAGATTTTTCAATATGAAGGAAATTACTGATCTTGCTAAAGTATTGGTTGAATCAAAATTGCATCAGACTTGGCCTCTTGTTTATTTGCTCATCAAGTTGACACTCATTCTTTCCATTGCTACTGCTTTTGTGGAACGAGCTTTCTCTTCCATGAGTTACATCAAAAATGAACTCTGCAACAACATGGGTGATGAATTTTTAAATGATTGTTTAGTTTGCTATGTAGAGTGTAAGATATTTGTAGCTGTAAGTAATGATGCTATTGTTCATCGTTTTCAAAATATGAAAAGTCATCGAGCACATTTGTGATTGGTGTCCTATGATTAGAAGTCCTTTTTCTGAATTCAGACTTATGAACTGAAATCTTTTTTGTATGAAACTTGTGACTGGAAGCCTTTTTTTTAGTAATGGTAATATTAATTGTACTTTTATTTTAATATTGCATTTAAATAGTTATATATTTATATTATGTCATCATTAGCAAAGTATGTTAAAAAAAAATTAGAGCACCCACAACCTTTAAATCTTGAGTCCGCCACTGACAATTCATAATAGGTATCGCCATACCTAGACTTGCAAGCCATTACATATCATGTCATATATCATAGCCCTTTAATTAAGGAAGTCGTTTAGATGGCCACCCCACCAATTTGAAACTATTCATGAAGACATTCCTAATTCAGATCACATGCAGACATATACCAAACAATCCTTCTCAAACACAATTATCATGTGATGGCCAATCTTTCTTTAAAATACACACATATGCAGATTAGTAATACCCAATAGTTGCATCAATAACAATATAGAAACTCGAAAAAGAGGTAGTTTTCATTTGGACCAGTTTATTGAATTGTTCTACATATTTAATTATAGTATGTAAAATAATTACTTCGTGATTATAGACGAAAAAACTTATTTTTAACGACGACTTAGCTGCTTTAATTAAGGCATAATAGACGAACACACACTCAAACTTGGCCTCAGCCGGAAAATATGCACTCTAACTTTGAGAGTGCACATCTAGACAGCTTCAAATCAGGCCCAATTGACAATTAAATACTCCATGTCAACCGATACTGATGTGGCACATAAATTTTGGAGGTGTCTCAATGATCATTTTGTAAGCTGGAGTGTTCGATTGACACAATGGAGACAAGTTGAGTTGTCTAGACGTGCATACTCAAAATTTGAGTGTTTACTTGTCAGTTGATGTCAAGTTTGAGTGTCTTTTTATGGATTATGCCATAATTTTTTGTTTACACAATAAGAAAGAAGCATCCAGTCATCCAAAAGTTATGTGCATGAATCAAGAATAAAACAGTAAAAGAAAAAAAGAAGCAAGCACAGGATATTATCTGCAGTAGAACAAGTATAACTTTGTGTAAATGAAAATAACAGTAACCTTAGTAAGCATATGCTAAAAATCTGTAAAAAGTTATAGGAAGTTCATTCTTGAATATAATTTTTATACTTGGATTTTTTTACGATATGAACATCCACTGTTTTGTTCCCGAGGTCTTCTTGTTCTTGTTGAATTCGTGCAGCAGAGTCCTCGAGTTTGGGATCACACCATTTTAACACAATTAGCCGTAGTGAGTTGATTTCTGCAAACTCAATGGGTAACTCGTCCAATTCAGAGCAAGATGTAATAATGAGTCGCTCAAGGATAGGGAAGTTTTCATTTGTGGATTTCCAGTACTTGAGTTCACTCTCGTAAAGTTGCAAAACTTTCAACCGAGGAAATCCCCCTTCAATTGGATGCCATTCATCACCAAGGCAAGCATCATATTTCAGCTTCAGCACCTCGAGGTTAGACAATTCACCTATGATGTTCAAGTCCTCCCAACTTAGACAAGTATTGATCAACTTTAACTTCTTGAGTGTAGCTCGAAAAGCTTTTGCATTTGGAATAGTCAATGGTGAATACTCATACGGGCTCAGAACTTTGACTTCAAAACTCAATGTTTCAAGTTGATGCAGATGGAAGAGATTGTTGAAAAGTATTGATTCTTGAAAAAGTCCATAATCATATAGACTTCCACATAACTTTTTAACTTTCAAAATCCCTGACAACCTCTTCTGTGCAAAAATGTGGTTTCATTCCAGAAATAGTATGTATGTTCGAAACGACGAAGAACCTCTCTTCGTTGACAAGTAAACTTGGGGGCTTTGGCAAATCAATAGACTTCGTTTTGAGATGCCTTAATTCTAGTAGTTCCCAAATTTCTTGTGAAAACTCTGGAGTATATCCCGGTTTAGATATGAATGTTTGCAGATTGCGTAAAATGGAAATTTGTCGAGGTACCCGGACATTGAAAGGTGCCTCAACCAAAAAAGGTTAGTATCTCTGCAGGGAAAGTATAAAAAGTCACATCAGTCAAGTCCAAGACTGAGTGAACCGAAATGGAAAAGCTCTGATTCGAGAGGAAACTCTAGATAGAAGGGAAACACCAAGAAAATGGAACGAGTTCGTTTCAAGAGATTGTTGTCGTCATCAGTTGTCTGTCCCCTTATCAAATGAGGAATATTCCGGTTTTAAGGTCCGAATTTCATGCCTAATAAGATGACACTATTCTAGAGGAACAGGATTTGAGCTTTGAGCTTCATCTGAGCACATCTCATAAGGCAGAATGTCATTCAAGACAAAAACATCTTGGCTTTGAGTTAATTCTCTCAAGCACAAGTCATTTATTAGATCATGAACCTTACATGATCTAATTTTTGTTTCATCGAGACTTCTCTTGCTGACAAGAACTAGATATCTATCGACAAGTTCTTGCAAACACTTCTCAGCCTCTCCTTCCAAATCATTTTACAACTTCAGGAACCCCTCCGCGATCCAAAATCTCACCAATCTCTGTCTTCTGGAAAAATTGCAAAATACAATAGACAAGCTTTTAGATCACTGGTCAAGTGATTATAACTCAACCCCAACACATCCAAACATTGTTTATCAGGATCATTTGTGATTGACTTAACATCTTTAGATTTGAGAAGCCTAGCAACCACGGCAATACTTAGTGGTAACCAGTGGCATTTGTCTACAATTTGCTTCCTAATAATCTTGAACTGGGATGGTAGTACATCATTGGAAAATGCAATACTTTCAAAAAGGTTCCAACTCTCATCCGTACCCATTAAATCCATCTGCCAAGAAAGACTTCCTGTACCAGCAGAACAAGCTACTTCAGTGTTACAGGTCGTTAGCAATATTCGACTCCCATTGTTTTCACTTGGAAAGAACAATCGCACGGCATTCCATTTTTCACTATCCCACATGTCATCCAATACAATTAAATATCTCTTAACCCTTAAACTCTTTTGTAGCATGTCTGCCAGGTCTGCCTCACTGTCCCTGTAAAAGTTTTCACCCTTTGCACAACGCAAAAGGCTCAGCAAGATTTCCTTTAAATTGCGTTTTTGAGATACAGTAGACCAGGAATGAACATTAAAATGAAGTCGAATAGATTCATCATTGTAAACTTCTTTTGCTAAAGTTGTTTTACCAATGCCCCCCATCCCAACTATTGGGATGACTTTGAGTTCACCAGACGAACCACCGTATCGCATCAGTTCTGTCACCATCCTTTTCCTTTGATCATCGTGTCCAACCATTAAATATGTTTTATCGCCTCACTGTCATTAAATATGTTATGTCAGAAGCTGGCCATAAAGCAGGCATTGGTATTTTCAAGGTTTATTGTAGAGTTTGAATGAGGGTCTATCGGAAAATAGTCTATCTATCACAATGCGAGGGTAGATCTGCGTACGTCCTACCATTTTCTTCTGTTGTTGTTGCATGTGATGTTTGAATGAGGATTTATAAGATTTTCTGGTTGTTGTCGCTTAGAATAAAAAGGGAAACTAGCTCTTTTAATCCCTGAAGTATCGATAAATTCTAATCTCTTTGAAGCCATGATAAAATTCTGCACCAAATAGAATTTGCCATAATGAAATGAAGGAAAAGATGCTCCCTGGTTTCCTTGTGCTGGTTGTGTAGCACACACGTAAGAGAAACCTGTATATCCCATTTATTTGTCTGCCGTTAAGAGTCGACCATGAAAATGAAGCCACATAGTAAATCTGGCTTTAGGACTTGCTTCATCTTTAAACATCAAAAATTTCCAGATAACAGTAGGTGCTGCAGGGAGGAGCTGGTTGTAAACTTGCCTGATAAATAAAACAAAGCATCTAGTACTCCCGAACTATGATTAAATTTGCTACGACACATTCCAACTTGCCTAATAAATAGAGCAAAGCATCGAGTACCCCTGAACTATGATCAAATTTGCTATGACACATTCCAACTTCACAAGGGTCCTATTATACTGATAAAGAAATGGGACTTGGGTCAAACTCAACCTCAAAAGCTAGCTCATGAGAGGAGGATTTCCCAAGACCATATAAGGAGACCAAGGACCCTTTAACCCACAGATTAGGGACTCCAACACATACTTTTGTCAACATTTTTAGCTGACATGGAACCTTTGACGTGGACCTCATTTTATGTAATAAAGGTGCCACGTCAACACAAAAGGGTGACAAAAATATGCTAAAATTGAGTTTAGGGGTAATAGGACCCCTATGGAGTTGGAGTGTGTCGTAGCAACTTTGACATAGTTCGAGGGGTACTGGATGCTTATCGCTGCTAAATATACACATTTGATCCCTGGAAGACATGATCTGTCTGATCATCCAAGCCGCTTGTTGAGGCAGCTGAATCTCACTCAAGTTTCTCCGTTTAATATAGTACGCATGTATCCATTTTATCCACAACTTATCTTGCTTATGAGCCAAATCCCAGCAGTGCTTGGTAATAGCAGCCTGATATAAATTCTGATTTTGGCCTCCTGATTTTTAGTTAAGCATATTTGATCTTCAATTAATTTTGAGACCAGCACTTTTGATGATCGCTCTAACTATAAATTTCTTTACGATATAATGAATTATTATGTGCTAAACCATTCAATTATCGATGTGTTTTGTAATTTAAAATTATTTCTCAATATTTGAAGGTAATGTAGTTCCAAAAGTCGTCTAAAACACTAGCTTTAGAACTTCAAGGTTAAGCAACTTATCGATGTTGTTCAAGTCCTCCCACATTACACCAGTTGACATCAACTTTAATGTCATGATTCTTGCTGGAAAAGCTCTTGTACTTGGAATGGTCACTCTTGAAGTCATGTCGCCTGGCAACATTGAAAAATGAAGTGTAAAGATGTAATGTCTAAAGTGATGTAGATGGCCAAGATTGTCAACAAGTCCAGTTTCTTGAAAACTTTCATACTCATTGTGATTTCCGCAAATATCAATGTTTTTAACATTCCGAACCCCTGAAATAACCTCGTTTGTGCAACCACTTGGAGACAAGCCAGAATGTCTTGCATGTTTGGAAAAACTAAGTACCTCTCCTTCAAGAGTAAAAGGTAAACAATGACTATATTAAGACAGAAAATTGAACTATTTCTTTTCAAGAGATTGCTGTCGTCATCATTTTCCTTCTACGTTATGAAATGATGATGTCTACGGGTAAGAAGAGCCCTATAAGAACCATACTGAATAATATCATCGTTGGTCCATTGTGTAGAGGGCCTTATTTTGTGCCTAGCAAGAAGGCGGCATTTTGAAGGAATGCGATTTTGCTCGTCTTGATTTAATCTTCACTTTCACAACCTTAAATAATCGTTGCAATTATACAAAAGACACCAACGAATGCTTCTTAACAGATGCTAACACTTCTTCCCTTCAGACGTTTCAAGAGAAGTAACAAGTCACAAAACTAAATCACAATGAGGCTGCCCCTCAATCCTCCAACTTCTCTCTATTGGCAAGCAGGTTTGCCCTATTACTTCTCAATCGTCAATCTTTCAATCTTTTAGTGTTATTGGTTGTCACGACCCGAACCAGGGCCCTAGCCGTGACGGACATCCCGAACCATGAAGGCTCGATAGCCCTTCTAACTTATAATCATATACACCATTCATATATAAATAGAAAATGTGGAAATAAAATCTGCTACGGAAACATGGTCATACTCTGAATTTAATTTAACAATGAGGAATAAAATCCAATATTAACTAAACACCTTCTGTAAACCGTCTGCGAAATCTCTACTACATGATAAAATAACAACTGTCTGAAAACTGGGACAATCCCGCAATAGACTAAAAACCATAATAAATAATAACTGTCTGAAAGAAACTAGGCCTTCTGAAATATAGAAGGCTCACCAACTGGTTCTCTTCACTCCTGATGAAATCTATCACTTATCAAGACTCCTAGACTGTGCCTCAGAACTTGGAGGGAGGGGAGGTCAATACAGATGTAATGGTAGGCCGAGCAAATCAAAAATAAAGCTTTTATATAAATAAAATAGTTGAGAGCACATCATAAAACATCATGAAAGATATAAATTCAAAACACATGGGAAGTTTTGATAATCATAAAACATTTCTGTCAATGAAGTTTTTTTTTTTTTTTATCTTTGTATTACTTTTAAGTTAGGTGGCACTCCCCTACAATTCTGATATTCCATGGGCCATATGGAATCCGCCATTGACTTGGCGGGGAATCCCTCAACCAAGTTTGCCTCAAGGGTTGGAGTCTCTGAATCTACTACGCCACAGGGCCGTCGCCAGCGTACAATAATATATCCAGATCGAAAAATCACGGTTTTAGACAATGAGTTATCTGAACTCGTGTCCTCTTCGGGGAACCACCTAACATATCTTTATGCCCATTTTTAGCCTTCTCTGAACATGTATCATTCTGAGGTTTCTAAATCATGAAAGTCTAATAAAGTCTAATTTTTGTGTCTGTTATGGCATTGTCTGATTTGGTATTGTCATACCAAGACTTGCAAATCGTCTGTTATGGCATTGTCTGATTTGGTATTGTCATACCAAGACTTGCAAATCGTAATTCTGGGCCATAATGTATTAAGCATAATTCTTTCATTTAAAACTCAATTTAGACCACCCAACATTGCAAATAGCATAAGAGATTTCATGTTCCGAAACATAAGTCAAAACTATGCAAGAATTCTTCAAACATATGGTGGTCAAGTGCTTTTGAAAAAAGCATGCACTCATTCATTATATGCATAATCAACATTTCTCAACATGCATAACCCTCTTTTTTTATTTCAAAAATCATATTCAAATCATAGTATAAATCAAGACATTTTGTATCATGCTTTCAAGATGCAATTCAGAACAATTCATATCATATGAAAGATGGGAAAAACCAAAACAAAAGAGGGGTTTATTATAACTCATGCTTTCAATTGAACATCCATTCTTGAATATATATATATATATATATATATATATATATATATATAAAATTTAAATTCAATTTGGGGAAGGCCTAAAGGCCAAAACAATACCGTCAAAACTTCTAAAAATCATGATTATCTTCATAAATACAAAACTCCATTCTAAAAATCATGATTTTCATGCCCATGAGATTTTTAGGAAAATTTCGCGTACCTTAGATTATGAACTTTGGATGAACACTTGCTTTTGGAGCTCTATTTGTGCTTTTGGTGGATGATTCTTGAAGATCTTAGTTTGGGGATTCTAATTCTTGAATCAATTTTGGAATTTAATGGAGAAATTTTAAGGGATCTTGAATCTTAGGTTGAGGCCCTAGGGTTTGATTCTTGAGAGTATTTGAGTGAAAGGAGTATATTTTTGTGAATTTGGGACTTAATCTTATATTTATAGAGCTATGGGGTGAAGGGAAAAATACCAAAATACCCCTCCAAAACTATTTGGAAAATGCTGAATTTATAACTGATGACATTGGACTGATGTCATCACATATGTGACAAGCCGTCAACTCATGTTGTCACAAAATATTGGAATTTATGACTTTCTGCCTAAGTCTGACAACATTTTTTGATAAGTCGTCAGAAATGTGATAAGCCATCAGAAATGTTGTCGGATAGTTGCTAGGCTGATATGCTAGAGTAAAATAGGCATAACATTTTTCTCCGATAGAGTATTTTGGCAAAATTGTTGGAGTTAGAAAGAGAACTCAAATAATTTTAATTTGATATATAGGAGGCCACCCAGTTCGTCATATATAAGGAGTTATGATCGATTGAAGTTGACCCATGTTTTTACGCTCACTAAAACTTGAACAATAGGAAAACTTTCAACTAGTCCTTGAGTTAGGGGAAGTCTATGGTCTCGAATCATGCTCAACTAGATTCCCACACTACATTATTGATTAACAAATAAAATTTTCATAGGATTTATGGCTTTTGGATTATTTACGTATAGAAATGACGGTTTTTCATTCTAGCCCAAATTGCGGGGTGTTATATTATCTTCTCCTTGGGATCATTCATCCATGAATGATGGGTAGGGATGTTGAAGCTTAATGGTATGGAAAAACGCAGTCATTATGTGCCTTCTAAGAAAGTACACAACTAATTTGAATCATTTAAACTTCTATTATGAAACTGAATTTTGAGTTCACTTGACTTTACTTACTTCAAGGAGTTGATTTGTGCTGAGAGTTTAGGATTTCCTTGGAGTGTTCATGATCTAATCATACATCTTGAATTGAGAATTGATAACTTATACAAGTAAGAGTCATGAGGAAACATGACTTAGATCATACCAGGGTACTGTACTGCCTGAGCCAAAATACTTGGAAGTACTTGAAATTATGCTCTGAACTCTTATGAACTGAGTCATGACTAAGTAGCTGAATCTGAAACATGATGCTTGGATTGAACTAAATTTTTAATTTACATGAATAAAATAGATTATCCCTTGGGATGGTCATACACATGATACTTAGGATAGTAGGAATGGGTGAAAAGGTAGAACACCACAATAACTTGCCTGCCCGACTATTAAACTGAATTGCTGGTTATAAGGGCAGAATTATACTGGATACTTATACTTAACTAGAGTATCTCTTCAACACTCTTTCTAAAGAAGTTCTAGCAGCATTATAGAGCAAAGAATCTTAGGCATGAGTTACACAAGACATCAAACTAAGGAATCACAAAAATAACACTACTCCATAGCATGAAATATAGACATAACTCATAAACTAGGATAGAATTTTCAGGCCTTAGGCAATGCCACTTCTTACTTTCAAGCTTAGCGCACTCCTTGAATATCCCTTAACTATACTATTCTCCTTAATTACCATACTTATCGATTCAAATTATAATCCACATATGGGCATTGATAAATCTTTCTACTAATATCTAAAGTAGCTTAAATCCTTTCACCGTGATCAAGCCTAATTCTAAATCACAAACACAACATGCTACACCACGATACTAATCTAAATCATATGATTCAACCTTCTATATATTTTTAAAGATCACACCCTAAGAATAACGTGCCTTACCACTTCAATGACTAACTCTGAACTCTTACTATGGATTTACTAGTGCATAATGCGTTCCTCCACATAAATCCTAACATGTCATTCGAGCCTATCTTTATAAGCACATATGAACTTCAAGGCAAACCCTCGTAAATACATAATTCACATAGTCTCTAAACCATTGTCAATATAAATCCTACGCACTACCCCAAGAATATGCACACACAAATTTCTACTAACCATCACATGTATCAAAGAATTGGCCCCAAATATTTCTTTACACTTATAGGCCCATCCAAAACAAACATACAATGATCTTTCATCAACAAGAACCATTTACTCATCACCACTATCATCACATAAGGAGGAGTCACTAAAGGTTAGAACATAAAATCTTAAAGCATGGAAGAATATTATACGAGACTTGACACTTAACTGAGGCCGTAGGAATAACAAATCAACATTAGAGATTCATCAAAGCGGTCTAAATTGAGAGTATACCTATCTATAAGCTGAATCTCGCTAATCATTTGGCATGTAGCATGAGTTATGGGAATTGAGCACACTATAAAGCATGAATACGTGGGTCATGAGCTGCACGACCTTAATTTGGAGTTCATAACTTATGAAATATTATTCCGACTAATGAATGAAATGGAATTCCTCATTTAGGAACTGGAAGAGCACATAATCCTCTATCATATGCATGAACATGAACTATGACCATGGAACTAAAACATGAGGCATGAGTAGGTATTGTATAACTGAAAAATACTAAGATAAGAATGGGTTGAGTCTCACCCTCACTTTCTGATGTTCTATAACATTTTGACATCACTACTAGAATCTGAGAGCCTGACTTGGTTATTCATTCTATCATCTCCCCCTTAGCTTTAAGACATCATCTTAAGTTTGAAAGATCTCTTTCTAGACTCTAAACTGGACTACACTCATCGTACTCTGGGGTCTGGAATACGAACATACATGTAATTAATAGAACTTAACCCGAATGACTATACCTGTAAGGGGAAAACCCAATGCTAATGCTACCTTCTGAGATACACTTTATCTTTCTATAGACCCCAATAGTCATCATATAACATTTGCATACTTACTAACTTTGGGTCTTCATGAGTATCCCTATAGTTGGAGTGTACACCCTCTAGCGCTTCAACCTCTTATTTCTATTAGTTCAATCTTTAAAAACTCTAACTTAGATTCTAACACATGACATGGATATCACCAAGCCTTTGATGAACTATACTTCTCCCATCATAGGCTACGAATATCACGACTCCAACTTATATCTCTCTACTATGAGAATCAAGATCATAATAAAAGGCTTAACACTATCAATCAAAACTCCTTAACTTGGCTATTTAAATCAGCATATACCATCTAGAAACTCAACGGTACCACTAGCCACACACAACATGTAATAGCCTTAGAAAAATACCGCAACCTCATATCACCTTGGGCATACTTCTACCTCATACATACAACATAATACTTCATTACGAATCAAATAAACTTAAGCGCTTGTATACACTGTTCAAGCCTATTAGATCACTTCCATATATCTAGTATCATTAACTAAGAAATCATCACATCAACCTTTATGGCCATCAATTGTTCAAACTTAATGTCTAGTGCTAAACATGATTTATAACCCAACCTTACCCACAATTCTCACAAACATTCATCATTAATCTTAAGCCAATATTCTTACAACCACATTCTACATTTAAACTCAAGTCTATAGTCTAGCATCAATCATCTACCACCAATGAAGAATGCAACATGATATACTAGTCCATCAAATTGGGACACTCTATCCAAATACCTCAAAATATCTACTACATACCTTCTCACAAGTAGTACTAGTTTACAACTACCCTAGAAAAGAAGGTCAAAGGGGGTTAAAGTCACATAATTGACATGGTCAACCTTAATCTTATATTATAACCCCATACAATCTTATATACTCATACGACTTTCTCACATCATACTTACTTACCCAAGTGTACATTTAGACTACCTTCAAATTCCACAAACAACCATGATTCTATAATCATAACTTACTGGCTAATCTGGCCATTTTCATACTTTAAGCAAATAATAATTCTTCTTGACTAATAACTCCTTCTCTACCTTCTACTAAACTAACACAGAAGGACGTATCACTTCATTACTGACATAATCTCATGAAAAAAAATCGGCTATGCATATATTCAATAAATCACCCTTACCACTTTTCTTGCCATTATGCCTCTAAACCCCCTGTTCCAACCAATATAAGAACAACAAAATTGAATAACAAGTTGCTAGTGAATCGAAATAGGCCTCATACGGCTTCACTAGACTTTGATTTTTGTATTTTGAACAAGAAAATGAGATGAATGACAAGGCAACTATGCTAGTGAATCGAAAGAGCCCTACAGGCTACCATACAATCCCCACATGCTACTAGCTACCACATTAGTTTATCACTATAAAGGGGTAAATCATCCTCAAACATCAGTTATTCAACTAAAATACTTATTAACACAAAAGTCACCCTCACTTTAACTTCTAACTTTGTGGCTTCACATCACCAACTTCTTGGTCTAATCTCACTACCAATAGGTCATGACACCGACACTTTAAATTATACTACTACTTGGGTGGAAATACAGTTCCAATATTCTGATACACAACATTCCCTCTTAAGCATGATATCTGTAACATAAATTTTTGAAAAGGATTGAATACCCTTGGTACCGTAGGCTAAAAGCACGATTTCATTAGAACCAAAGTTCTCACTAGAGTCAACCCACTCTAAAGCACTAACGAACTCTTCTCAAATCCTTGCAAAATTTTAAAATCTTATATGACATCAATCAGAAAGAACCATACAACTTAGATTCTAGACTTCTGCACCTGAATCACCTCAATAATGAGACATATATGAAAACATCAAGGTAAGAAAAGAATTGGGAAAACTTTAATTCCGTATGGGCGACACCATAACAAAATTTAGAATATAAAAGAAGAATATTTTTAATCTATAGCATAAACTAGAACATGAATAAAGAGAAACATTCCTAAATGCCTAGTAGCCTCCTGCTTATAAGTATGGCGCTCTACGCACTCATAAAAAAGACTCTACCCGACGTGATTTTGAAGACACCCTGAGACCATGAACCGTGCTTCGATAGCAAGTTTGTCACGACCAAAACCAGGGCCCTGGCCATGATGGACATCCCAAACCATGAAGGACCGAGAGCCCTTCTAACTTGTAATCATATACACCATTCATATATAAATAGAAGTGGAAATAAAATCTGCTATGAAAACATGGTCATACTCTGAATTTAATTTAACAATGAGGAATAAAATCCAATATTAACTAAACACCTTCTGAAAACCGTATGGGAAATCTCTACTACGTGATCAAATAACAACTGTCTGAAAAATAGAACAAGGCCCCAATAGACTAAAAACCATAATAAATAATAACTGTCTTAATGAAATTAGGCCTTTTGAAATATAGAAGGCTCACCAACTGGTACTCTTCACTCCTGTTTGATGAAATCTACCACTTATTAGGACCCCTAGACTGTGCCTCAGAACTTGGAGGAAGGGGGGTCAATACAAATATACTGGTACATAGAGAAAATACAAAATAAAGCTTTTATATAAATAAAATAGTTGAGAGCACGTCATAACACATCAGGAAAGATATAAATTCAAAACATATGGGCAGTTCTGATAATCATAAAACCTTTTTGTCAATGCAGTTTTTCTGATCTTTGTATTACTTCTGAGTTAGGTGGCACTCCCCTACAATTTTGATATTCCACGGGCTGTATAGAATTCGCCATTGTCTCGGTGGGGAAGCCCCCAACCCAAGTTTTCCATAAGGGTTGGAGTCTCTGAATCTACTACGCCACAGGGCCATCGCCAGCGTACAATAATATACACAAATTGGCAAATTACGGTTTTGGGCAATGAGTTATCTGAACTCGTGCCCTCTTCGGGGAACCACCTAACATATCTTTATGACCATTTTTAGCCTTTTCTGAACATGTATCATTCTGAGATTTGTAAATCATGAAGGTCTGATAAAGACTAATTTCTATGTCTGTTATGGCATTTTCTGATTTGGTATCGTCATACCAAGACTTGCAAATCATAATTCTGGGCCATAATGTATTAAGCATAATTCTTTCATTTAAAACTCAATTCAGACCACCTAACATTGCAAATAGCATAGGAGATTTCATGTTCCAAAACATAAGTCAAAACTATGCAAGAATTCTTCAAACATATAATGGTCATGCGCTTGTGGAAAAATCATGCACTCTTTCATTATATGCATATTCAACATTTCTCAACATGCATAACCCTCTCTTTTTATTTAAAAATCATATTCAAGTCAAAGTATAAATCAATAAATTTCGTATCATGCTTTCAAGATGCAATTCAGAACAATTCATATCATATGAAAGATGGGAAAAACCATAACAAAAGAGGGGTTCATTATAACTTATGCTCTTAATTGAACATTCATTCTTATATATATATATATATATATATATATATATATATATATAATTTTAATTCAATTTGGGGGAAGACCTAAAGACCAAAACAATACCGTCATAACTTCTAAAAATATGATTATCTTCATTAATACAAAACCCCATTCTAAAAATCTTGATTTCCATGCCCATGAGATTTTTAGGAAAACCCCGCGTACCTTTGATTATGAACTTTGGATGAACACTTGCTTTTGGGACTCTATTTGTGCTGTTGATGGATGATTCTTGAAGATCTTAGTTTGGGGATTCTAATTCTTGAATCAATTTTGAAATTTAGTGGTGAAATTTTAAGGGATCTTGAATCCTAGTCTGAGGCCCTAGGAGGGTTTGGTTCTTGGGAGTATTTGAGAGAAAGTAGTATATTTTGGTGAATTTGGGGCATAATCTTATAGTTATGGAGCTATGGGGTGAACGAAAAAAATTACTAAAATATCCCTCCAAAAATATTTGGAAAATGCTGAATTTATCAGCTGAGGACATTGGGCTGATGTCGTCACATATGTGACAAGCCGTCAGCTCATGTCGTCATAAAATATTGGAATTTATGACCTTCTGGCTAAGTCTGACAACATTTTCTGATAAGTCGTCAGAAATGTCTTCAGAAATGTGATAAGCCATCAGAAATGTCGTCAGACAGTTGCCAAGCTGATATGCTAGAGAAAAATGGGTATAACTTTTTGCTCCGATATCATATTTTGGCAAAATTGGCGGAGTTGGAAAGACAACTCAAACAACTTTCATTTGATATATAGTAGGCCACTCAGTTCATCATATATAAGGAGTTATGGTCGATTGAAGTTGACCTATGTTTTGATACTCACTAAAACTTGAACGATAGGAAAGCTTTCAACTAGTCCTTGAGTTAGGGGACCTCTATGATCTCTACTCATGCTCAACTGAATTCCCACACTACATTATTGATTAACACACAAAATTTTCATAGAATTTATGCTCTTGGATCATTTACGCATAGAAATGACGGTTTTTTGTTCTTGCCCAAATTGCGAGGTATTACATTGGTCTACTTAAACAATTTATTTAACCCATTGTATTTTCCAAAATTCTGCCACTGTCACTATTCCTGCAATCTAAATCCCCAGTTAAAATCCAGCCAAATCATAAGCGAAATTGTCGGTCAAGAGTTCAATTTGTAAGTCCTTTTATATGAAACTACTGTAGTAAAGTTCATACTATTTCACCCATTCCACTCTCCTCATCGTGTTAGATTTGACACTTATATAAACTACTATATTATGTGTTCCTTATCTGGTTCCACAGGAAAATAAAAAAATTTAAGAATTTTACTAACATAATTTTATGGCTTTTCACTTCTCTATTTTCAAATTTAGTGTGAAATTTTAATATCAGCATCTTCAATGATTTCTGTTATTTAAAAATCTATATATGTTTTAATCTATCAATCAACTTGTGTATTTTTCCTATTTTAGACAATATGCATTGTTCCCCTCATTCTTGTGTTTTAAGTTTTCTTTTCGCTTTTATATCGCTTTTAGGCTATTTCGATATGTGGTAACTTGTGGGGGTATAAACATGGGGTCTTTTGATGTATTTGGTGTATATGGTTTGTCAAATAGCTTGTTTAGGTTCATATTTTTTCTAACTCCTTTGCTTGTACCTGCAGAAGTAGATTGATAAACATTATGGGTTTTATGTAGTATCCCAACATCTCCTTCTAGCTCTGGAATTTTATTGTCTTCCGATCGACATAGCTCTGCGCATTGCTGAGTTAGCTGATTCATAGCTATAGACTTTAGTTTATCTTCACTAGTCTTTAGCTTTAGCGTTTCTATCTCAGTACCCATCTTTACTATCTCAGTACCCATACTGTCCACTTTCATACAATAGTTGGTCTTTGAAGTAATAATTTGCTATTTTCAAAAGGTGAAAGTTAGTTCTGTCAAAAGTTTTACTAGTTTTCACTTTTCCAAATACAAGTCCAAATTGTATTTGAAATTTTTTATGGCCAAACACTACTATTTTCACTAAATTGAAATAATTTTTCTGAAAAAAGTAAAAACTTCTCATGGCCAAACGGCTTCGTAAAGTTGGAACTACTAAGGACCAATTTTGTAAATTTACAATAACTTTTCTATTCTTTTAGACCTTCATTCTGTTAGCCCATATGTTATTGGGCCTTTAGTTTATGGACCTTTAGGTTATTGGCTATGTATATATAGCCTACTTTTGGTTTAGTCAGTTTTCATGCTTTTCAGATTACATTGTAAACCTTAGCCTTTCTTTCTTTCAATAAAGTTCTATTAATACATTCCAGATTTCATCACTTATAGTAAGTGATTAATGGTAACTTTTTCTGTGGATTTCTTGTGTTTAAAAGTAGAAATAGATTGTTGTAGATTAATCTATAACTCAAATTTCCGGCAACAAAATAAGTTCTGTAAACAGCACAATTATAAGCAAGTAATTCCCCTATTTGAAACGCAAACCAAGCATGGACTTTTACGAAATAATAGGGACCTATAAGATGTGCTAAGTTCTGAGTTGCAAAGACTTACGATGAGGGTGAGGAAAGATGAAGGATGAGAAAGAATGAAGCTTTGGCTTTAGTAAATATTGTCCGACAAATGTCTCAATCCTAGAACTATTTATTTTAGATTTATTAAAGAGATCTTAGAATCGACGTTCATATGTTTATGAAATTACACAAACGTTAATGACCCTTTGTACAAGGATGACACACACAACTCGATAAATGTTTGAGGAATTAGAATTTGTGAATCTTGAACTGCTTCAATGTATAAGTTCTCTTAAGTTAAAATTAGGTAGTTAATTGTTGTCTTTTGACCTAAGTGGATTAGAAACTGCTCCGTTGAACGAGATGTCACTCAACTTATTATGTCTTGTGATTGGTTTCTGGTTTCAGCTTCGTGGTACAACTATTGATCTCTTCTATGACCTTTTGTTTAATAAATTTCACAATTTACTGTATTGTCTCGAACTTTGGAAATTTTCACAAATTGTGGTAATTACAGACTATCCTGATAATTTCTGGTTGTCTTATAAAATCTCATGTCATCCTTTAAAAATGTTTTCCCCCATATTTTGTGCCCTTCTTGGAGTGTCCATTTTTTTGTGCCCTTTCCGTAGTGCCCTTTGGGTTTCTACCTGAAATATCAATTGTTGAGTGACTTATCCGTTATAAAAATCGAGTTAAGTGAGATTTTTTAGTGAATAACCCTAAGTTGAGTGATTTGATTTATAAAACAAATCTGTCGGATGATTCCTTTATATGATAAGATTTAGTTCCTTAAGTACAATGCAAGTAGGAAGACATGTTGTCTTAGGATCTTTAGACCATATTTTTGATGATAAATCCCGCAGAAGAGGTATATCAATGAACATTTTTCAAATAATCATGTCGAAAAGTGAAAAGTAAATTAGAACCAAATAAAATTTATTGTATTATCAATAATCGATTAGATTGTGTTAACGTAACTAGTTTAGTGCACAAAGAAGTTGAAAAGATATTAATAACTGTATTTTAATGGATCATAATGATGACATCCCCCAAAATATTCAGTCGGTTTTGTATCCTTTTGGAAGAGGTGGAAAAACTTAGTGATGACACAAGATCTTATAAGTTTTTATAAGAATTTTGAATTGTCTTTGTACCTAAGTCCTAATATACTATATGACTCGACATACATGCCTAATTTTGATTTGTCTTTGTATCTATTATACTATATGACTCGGCATACACTTGCAACGCACGTCCGATGAAACTAGTAACACTAATAACACAAAGTGATAACCAAATCAATAACTGAAACCATAATCAAGTACATCGCCAGATTCATAAGAGCATTTATTAAGAGTTCAAGTTGGCATGTGGCTAGAAATAATGGAATCAGAACAATAACATAAAGACTCCTAGATACCACAAAACTAACTGGTTTTCTCATCGTATAAAATTATCATCAAACTCGATCACAATCAACCACGTGGTCTTCTAGTGCTTGAAGTTGAATTTGTAAAGTTACATAACACATATAACACGTTACAGGCATCATTAGTCACATAAGAATATACATGGAAACTTGTATATTATATCATCACCTACTTATGATTCAATGCATATGTACTTACAATTCTATTAACTCAAAAATATGTTACACTACGAAAGACATCACATCTCCTTGGAAGCCACACATTGCTTGAAACTAATAATTTAGTGGTAATTTGCGACAGAGGAACCGAAATGAAATCCCAAGAGTTCAATCCTTCTGCTGTTGAAGTCCTTTGCTAATGTTCTTCTAAATCAAAATCACTCTCCCTCATTGACAAGAAACAAAAAGGGTCGGTAGAAGTTTGACAAGTCACATTATTCAGATGCAGATTTAGAGCGTGTTCAATCAAACTCACATCTCTCCACTCATCTTCATGTGAGAAGGACAGACACAAGAACTCACATTTGAAAATAATTTAAAAGTGTGACAAATATTTTAAATCCACTGACTCTAAATTATGGATCGTCCAATAAAGAAACATTTTGAGCAAATCATATGGGGATATGTGAGATGTAATCGACTTGAGTTCTTCCTCTTTGTCTTAGAGAAAAGTTTTAACAGAGGATTCTGCATTCAATTTCAAAAAGTTTATGCAATCTGATATATAATATTGCACTCGTCACCTAGTGTCAATTTTCGGCTGAATGCCTCTCAATATTGAGAGTCTTTCCATTAAATAGAAAGTATTCAAAGATTACATCCCCAAAGATCCTTCTTCCTATTCCTAAAGATCAGCTTTTCTATCCCTCTAAATCCGCTATTCTATCCCATCAAATCTGCTCTACTATAGCCACCTATTATTCTCTTTAATTATTAAATCAAATCTATGTAATTACACTAATATACAATAATATATAGATAAATTAATATATACAATATGTACATCATGCTAGCATCCCCTCTCTAATTGATGCTGGTAGATCAAGAAACATTAATTTTCCAACTAGAAACTGATGTCGTCGTCGTTCCATTGATTTTGTAAATGCATCAGCTATTTGAAGATCACTGAACACGTACGGAAGAGTAATGACACCTTTAACTACAACTTCTTGTATATAATGGTAGTCTACTTCGATGTGTTTGGTCTGCTCATGATAAACCGGATTAGTATCAATCTGAATAGCACTTGTATTGTTAGCATGGAGAGAAGTAGGATTAACTTGAGGAAATCCAATTTCATCAAGTAATCCACGAAGCCACACAATCTCGAAGCAAGCAATCGACATTGCTCAGTATTCATCCTTTGTTGAAGATTTTGACACAGGTCTTGCTTTTTAGACACATAATTTTGTCCCTCCAAAAATTATTTTTACCATTTACTCCGTATTACCATGCACCCCAACCCCATTCCATAATTATTTTTTACAAAATAACAAAATAATAACCAAATCTAGACAAATTTTATTTCTAAATTCCCATATAATCCCAATTTGAACAAACTAACAACCCCCCTCTATTAAATTTTGACACATCACCACCCCACCCCATCCCCCATATACCCCTAGTCTTCCTCCCCCCTCACATTTTTTAAGAATACACACACCATCAATATATATAGAAGCACAAGAGAATTCCATGACATTCACCATAATCAAAATCTCACAATTCACACAACCTCACAAAGATATAGGCGCAATCACTCAGAGAAGATGGGAATTTGACGGGAACACACACCCATCGATAAACACACATCAGTACACACATAATTTATCGGAAACCGACCAATAACAATATTCATACAAAAAATTGGGTTCACTCACACACTCTCATAGACCCCACTGGAATTGCTTTTCTTTAACACAGAAAACACATTACCTTCCATGACACCTATATTGACATGCACCTCACTGATCGACGGAGAGAAAATTGAGTGGGAGAGATTTTGATAGAGAGGGGGAGAAAATAGAGAGAAGATTTAGAGTGATAGATATTGAAAGAGAGGAACAGAGGAGAGGAATGACGGAGAAGGAATTTTTGTCGAAAAATGTCACTACCACAAAAAATTTGACTCATTCTCTGATTTCCACCACCGTTTGAGCTTGCTGGAGCCCTATAGAATTGAAAACTAGGAAGTCTAGATCCGTTCCAACCGAATAGACAAAACCCAACCCCTTTTCAGTCAGTTCCAATAAAGTCCCGTTGGAAACGACCAAGTTGGAAATGGGTCAGTCGGGTCAATTCAAATTAGTGCATATTTTAGTGTTATTGCAAGTTGAATTTGGAGTTTTCAATCATCGATGTTCAATTCGAGATTACCAACACGAATTTCGTCTCATTTAATTGAGTAATGTTTGAATAAAAGTGACATTAAGGTCCACTCTTCATCTCATTCTCAATTAATTTTAATTGTTTAACACTTTGTGTGGTAAATTTGTTGGTGTATGAATTTTATTTTTGTTGATTTCAATATGTTTTATATCATCGCAGTTGATTATTGATATTGATTGATGATGTGAATTGGATAATCAAATAGGTTGGGCTCAATTTGGGGGATAAATCTTAATTTGGGGTGGTATTGAAAGTTGGCTAATTCGTAACTTCGTTTAGTTTATTTAATTTATCATCTTGATTGATTTTGACATTGTTAAACGCGGTAGTAGCATGATAAGTCAAACTTAATAGGAAAATAGTAGGCTTGGGTAGGGGAATTTAGAACTCGTGGATTGTTGAGTGTTTGGAATATTTGTTGGATGGTTTGATTTTTCTTGTATTTGAGAAATGTATTCATTTAGCTGGAGAATGCCCCAAGGTCATTTGTATTTACTCACTGGGGAATGCCATGAAGTATTATGTATGCAAAGGAGGTTTGTGATCAAGGCCCGAGGTATCGGGTAAAGCATTGGAGTGTAGTTTAGGATTAGTGTAGGTTTACTTTTCAGTATTTTTTTTTATTTTGGGTCTGTAATAATTGGACTTGGACACTATATTTCTGGACTTATTTTGTTTTTATTTGTTTGATTGATTGTTGTGTGTTTTATGTGGCTTATACATTCATAGTATCGTATTAGTCGATATACTCCACAAAGCGACCGTGGTCGAAACACGGGATCGAGGGGTGCCTAACACCTTCTCTTCGGTCAACAGAATTCCTTAACCAAAATCTCTGTTCGTGGATCAGTTTTAAAGAGCCAAAATCGTTTTAAAAAAGGAAATCCAAGGGTGACTTGGCACTTCCAATTTATGTCAAGTGGCAACTCTGAGTTTTGAATATAAATAATCCTTTTTCAAAACAAATTTTCGTTTTTGTCACTTAATCATAAAAACCCTTTCAAACTTAAAATCTAACCTTGTTTTTGTTAAAAAAGGGTGTCACAGCTCTGAAGACTATGCTGGGGAATTTTTAAAATTCGAGCTTATTTTTTGAGTTGTATCGGCTTAATTTGACACTATAGGTGTATAGACATTTTGTTTGTATTATTTTGTGTTATTTTTTTCTCAGTTGGATGCGTACGTGCTATGTGTTTACAATTTTTCTTTTATGTGTTAGCGCTTTATATCTGTCATCATTTGAATAACCCGAGTCATTTCTTTCGCAACAAATTTTGGAGTACACTTCGTGTATACGAACTCTAGTTGAGTCACCCTTATTTTAGGAAGGGGAGCCGTCGGACGTATGGAGTCGGTGAAAAGCTTTCGCAGCCACTATCGACCATACGCTCCCTCGAACAACCTTGTTAGTAGACCCTAACCTAGGTCAGCCTTTAGGTTATGTTTATCTGCATTATATTGAGACCTAGCGGGATCCACTTAGTCCTTGGTAGGAGACTCACCCTAAAGCTCCTTAAGTGCTAATTCTTGTATCTTTGAGGGTAACAAGGTTACTTGAGAAAATTAAATGGGAGGTGACAAAAAAGTCTTTAAATTAAAAATGGTGACAACTTTGACCCGCTAAGGTCAAAGCTTCATTTAAATTGTGATTAAGTTAATTAGGGTGTAAAGTGTAATTTTTAAAAACTTTTTAATTTTTTAAAAAGTCTCCCAACTCCAAATTTCAAATTTTAGAATTCCCCCCCTTTTCTTATCTTTCAATCTTTCTTCTTGTTTTTCTTTCTCCCCATCTTCTTCTTATTTTTCTCTCTCTAGATTTTCCTCTTCTTCCATCTTCTCTTTTTTTTTTCTTTCTCTTTTCATTTTGTTCTTCTTTTTTTTTTTTTTAATTTTCATGGACTATTTAAAAAATTGAAAAGTTTAAAAAGAATTTTTTTGATTTCTTTTTAAAATGAATGAAGAAATAATTTAGCAAATTCAGCAACTACGAGAGTTCCTTCAACAACTACGGTAATTGTTGCAATAACTACTATTAGTTGTTGTGTTGCAATAATCATCGAAGTTGCTATAGCAATTACCGAAGTTGCAGTAGCAACTATCGAAGTTAAAGCAACAATTATTGAAGTAGCAACTAAAAGTTGCTGCAACAAGTATCGAAGTTGCTACATTAACTTTGATACCTGCTTAATTTCTGAAAAAAGATCTGATTGGAGAAGGAGCCCACGAAAAAGTGATATTTATGATAAAAATGAAGGCGGTGGTGCTGGTGGTGACGCCAAATGAGAAGACATTTGTTGTGGTGTTGATAGCGACAGTGGTAGAGGAGAAAGAAGAAAAATAGGCGATAGTTATGTAAAGGGATGAAATAATGGTGAATCTAGAAGAGGTGACAATGGTAGTGATAGTGATAGTGGAGTAAGAGGAGGTGGCGGTAGCGGGTGGCAACAAAAAGGGTGTGGGGGAAGAGTGGTGGTGATGATGTAGGTATTTTTGTATAAATATGGGGTAGGGATCTTTATGTAAATAATAAAACTTGAGAGTTTTAAAATTAGTGTCATTAACACTAATCTTAAAATTGTAACTTCTACTCAATATTTAAGACTTGTGTCACTTCTTTTTAGTTTTGAAACTTTTTTGTCACCCTTAATTAATTTGCCCAGGTTACTTGACAGATTGATTTGGGGAAAGCATGTGTTAGAATTAAAGGAGTGTGTGTTTAGGCAAGAAAAAAAAAAGAAAAAGTGAGTCAAAAAAGAGTTTCGTAGTTTTTTTAGAGTTTTTTATGATTTTTATTTTTTACAATAAAAAAATCCAAAAAGATTTTTTACTTTTTGCACTCATTTTGTCAAAGACAAAAAAATCAAAGAAATTTTTCCTTTGTTTCTTTAGTAAGCATTCACAATTCGAAAACTCCAAAAGATTTTTTTCAATAAGAGCTTTTTATAAAAGGAAAATTCAAAAAAATGGTAGAAGTTTTGTATATTTCATATAATGAAAATACCAAAAAGATTTTTCTTTCATAGTTGTTGGTGTCAGTTTTATGTGAAGTGACAAATTAAAAACTTAAAAAAGATTTTATTGACGTTTTTCATCCTGTGGCTTTAATCATGTCTCTTAAGTCAAGGTTTAGTTTGTTATTTAGTCCTTAATTGTCCAATTTGGATGAACTACGCACACCTGATTCTCCTATCTCGGGAGTGAGATACATAGACAGCTCTTCTAGAGTTTAGTGATTTTATTTAAAAAATTCAAAAAATATTTTCATTCACTCTTCATTTAGAGTAGGTATTTCATATACATCTTTTAAAAAAAATACAAAAATATTTTTTTTAATAGTTTCGATTTTCATTTTCATATGAAATTCAAAATCGAAAATTCAAAAAGATTTTTTTTCCTTTTCTTTGGTAATAATAAGTTTCATTTTGTATAGGAATCTAAAAAATTCAAAATAAAATAAAATTTCTTCACTCTTTATTTAGAGTAGGTGTCATATAATCTTTAAAAGAAAACTACAAAAAGATTTTTCTTTAGTAGTTTCAAGTTTCACTTTCGTATGAAATTCAAAATCGAAAACCCAAAAAGATTTTTCTTTGGTTCATATGTTTCACTTTTCATAGGTATATTAAAAATGAAAAATTCAAAAAGATTTTCATCAATTCTTTTGACAATTTGTTATTTTCTTTTCTTCAAAAGTTTCAAGAAAAATAAAAAAATTTGATCGCATATTTTTGGCCAAATTTCACGAACTACGCACACCTAATTCTCTCTCTCGGGAGTGAGATACATAGGCACCCTTCTCGGGTTTGGTGATCTTTTAAAAAAAAGGGTTTTGAAAAAGTGTTGAGCTCTAACACATTTGTTATCTCTTGTTCAGTTAGTGTAAGGTGCCACCCTTCTCGGGTTTGTGGCATTGTGGCATTTTAGCTGATCCTCCATATCACACCAAATCTAAGGAAGAGTTAGCTGTGTCCAACAAGAATATAGAGACTGACATCATGAATCAAACAAAGAGTTAGGAAAATGAGAGTTTAAAGCAAGAGATTAGAAGACTAAGACAACAAATGATGGAAATGCACTGAGCTTGGGCCTGTGGGTTGTCTCCTCCTCCATTACCCACTATTTACCCCGTAAATACCCTGAGTTTTCCATCATAATTGTAAGATCATAATTGTAAGATCCATTTCCATCAAAAACATCTCAATGCTTCCATTACTCATTCTTTAGATCTTTAGTGTAAATCTACCACATTGATAGAACCACCTATCATCTCCGCATCTATTGCCCAACCCTCTACTAAGGCTCCCACTATGACATTCCGCCCAATGATTGTGCTTTCTCAATCTGCTAAAGAGTAAGAGAAAATGTCTAGGAAAATGAAGAGTATAGAAAATGCTATGAAAAGTTTCTTAAGACTTGCGGATAATGAAGAAGTTTCATATAAAGACTGGGACATGTCTTCAAATGTCAGCCTTCCTCCAAGCTTAAAGATATCAAAATTTAAGGAGCATGATGGACATGAGGATATCGTGAAACATTTGGGACTATATTGCAATCAATTAAAGAAAATTGAAGGGAAGAAAAAAGAAAATGTACCTATTATCATTCCAGGGGAAAAACAGAGCTTCAGAGGTTCAACACAACAATATTGTCAGTCTTAAACCCGATCTTACACATCAAATCCACATACTCACCTTCAACAAGGTTCTTCTTTTCAAAATCCAAGACATTCTATTTCACTTTCTCAGTATCCTTTGAACAATGCACAATGGTATACTCATCTGTGTTCTTATCCATAATGTCATGCACCGGTCCCTCAACATCATCCTCGACCCCACATATTTACTAAGGAACTTCTATGTCTAAGTTTCAACTGAGGCCGTAGTTATCAAAGAGGAGGAAGTCAAAGGATAATCTTACACCAATTGAGGAGTCGTATGCCAATTTATTCCAGAGATAGAGAGAGTTTGGCATGATCACTCCCCTTCTTGGGTGTACTCCTGATCCACATTTAAGAACTTTTGATCCTCATGTACGATGTGCATATAATTCTAATGTCCAGGGTTACAATATTTAAGGTTGCAGTGCTTTGAAAAAAGAAATAGAAAGGATGAAAAATTGATCGTAGTGCAAAATATTTACACTACAAAGGTCACACAGAATCCTACATTAACACAAGATAGTGCACAATACATGGGAAGTAATGAGTTAAACATGGGGATCCAGAACTTATTTGTTGAAGGAAATCTTTTGGATAGTGATGGAAACTCTAGTCATGCTGATATACAAATCAGTGACTAAGATGTCAAGATAAGCAATTATAAAGACACTCTTCTCCTTACTTGGAAGGGATTTTGGTAGTTTGTTTTGTTTTTCTTTCTATTTTTTGAATTATTTTATGGTTGCAGTTCGGAATCTATCTTTTTTTGTTTTGCTGTCATTTTTGTTTAAACCCTTCTATCTTTTCTTTTAATGAAATGTGGTGTCCTTGTTGTTTTATTTTATTTTAAGTTGTTTGTTTGTTTTTTGTTTATTCTATGTTGATCTAATGATTTGACATGCTGGCGGAATTTTCAGCTCGATCTTTGAATCAAATTTAAGCATGAACTTTGAATCAAGGGGTTAAAGTTAGAAAAAAGGAATCTTAGAAAATAGATAAGAATGTTGAGAATTTGGTGATCAAGTTGAAATCTTCTTTAAAAATCAAGGCAATTATTTTGAGAATCATAAGAATAATTTGGTCACCAATTGAAAGACATATCTCAATTTGGTCAAATAGTGAATGTGCAATCCATTGTCAAAAGAAACAAAAAGAAAATTAGCTTCATGAAGTCATGAGTCCTTCAGTATGAGGAATGTACAACAAAAGTGGAAATGTATGTTAAACAAATGCATAAGTAGTGATGCATATGCTCAGTTAAAGTTAGTGCTGTAAAAATGTCACAAATGATCATCTTTCACTTTATATTGCATGATGTGTATTTGCATTTTCAAGGATTGATATGACTAAAGCATTTCATTCTGCTATCCAAGCATTGTGTCATCCTTTGTTTACCCCATTTAAACTTTAGTCCTATTTTCTTTCATACCCCTCTTTTGAAATTAAAAATAGAGTCAACAAAACTCAAAAGAAAAGTGTCGAGCAAAATAATAGAGTCAAAAAAGTTTCAAAAAAAAGAAGAGAGAAAGAATGTGTGTCAAAAAAAGAAAGAAAATAGAAGAGTGTCAAGAAAAATAGAGTAAAAAAAAATCCCAAAAGGAAAAGAGTCAATAAAAGAAAAAAATCAAAATATGTCAGAACCCGAACTGGGGCCTGGCCGTGACGGACATCCCAAACCATGAAGGCCCGGAACACTCTTCTATATATGGTAATTAGGCGCAACATTCATATCATAAAAAAATGCAGAAATATAATCAAATACAGAAACATGGTCATACTCTGAATTTAATTTAACAATGAAGGATAAAACCCCAATATCAACAAAACAACATCTGAACCAGCCTGCGAAATCTCTAATACATTTGAAAATAACAACTGTATAAAACTGGGACAAGGCCCCCAGTGGACCTAAACCAAAATAAATAATATAATCTAAAAGATATATGCCTTCTGGAATAAAGAAGGCTCACCAACTGCACACATCACTATTATCTGAACACTCTATGGCCTAGCAGGATCTCTGAACTGAGTTTTAGACCCTGGGAGGAAGGGGGAGGGTCAATACAAATGTACTAGTACGTAGAACAATCCAAAATAAAGCTTTTTATATAAATAAAATAGTTGAGAGCTAATTATAAAAAATCATATAGGATGTAAATTTCAAAAAACTTGGACATTTTTGATAAGCATCAAACTTTTCTGTCAATGCAATTTTTGATCTTTGTATTACTTCTGAGTTAGGTGGCACTCCCCTACAAGTCTGTTATTCCACGGGCTATATGGAATCCATAATCAACTCGGTGGGGAAGCCCCCAACCCAAGTGTCCATCAATGGTTAGAGTATCTGAGTCCGATACGCCACAGGGCACTAGGCCAACGTATAATAATATACCCAAATCGAAAAATCACGATTTTGGGTAATAAGTTTTCTAAACTCATGCCTTATTCGGGGAACCACCTAATATCTCTTTATGCTTAATTTTAGTCTATTCTGAAACATTCATCATTCTAGTTTCAAAATCTTAAAATCTGATTTCAAACATGCATTCTATTCTGTTCTGAATTAACATGGCATTATTTGAGTTGGTGTCGTCACACCAAGACTTGCAAGTCCTATTTTTGAGCCATAATGTATTATTAAATATTATTTCATCAAAAACTCAATTTAGACCACCCAAACATATAGATAGTATAAGAGATTTCATGTTCCGAAAACTATGCAAAAATTCTCATTCTTTTAATAAATATATGGTGGTTATGTAATCTTTGACAGACCATGAAACTCTTCTCATTATATATTTATATTCAACATTGGTCAACATGAACATCCCCCTCTTTTGAAATTAAAATCATAATTCAATCATAGCATTAATGAAGACATTTCATATCATGCTTTTCAAGATGCATTCAAAATAGTCCATAGCAAATAAAGAGTAAAGAAAAATCATAACAAGAGAGGAATTCTTTAGGAATCATGCTCTCAATTGTATATTCATTCTTAAAAACAAGAATACATATATATAGAGTTTTAAATCAATTTGGTGGAAGGCCTAAAGACCAAAACAATACTGATCAAGGCTTCTAAAATATGCTAGTAATTGTACTTTCAAAACCTCTTTCTTAAAAATCATGATTTCTAAACTGTTAGTATTATGAAATTTTAGGAAAAACCCATGTACCTCAAATTAATTAGTTTAAAGAGAAGAACTCGAATCTCGATTCGTTCCTTGGAAATCTTAAACTTAAGGCTTGATTTTCTTGAATTTCTTGTTCTTGGAGAAAATCCTTGTTTGATCATATTTTAAGAGTGAAGAGGAAGTTTTTGATGTTGTAAAACTAATACTGATTGATTAATAACTCTTAAGGGGTAATTTAATTCGTGTGAAAGATTTTTGGAGTGAGAGAAAGACCAAAATACCCCTAAGGAACCCCAAAAAAATTGCATAATTGTATCAGTTGACGCTAGGGTTGATGGGCCATCACTCAGGTGATAAATCGTCACCCAGTTGGGTTGGTTTTCACCATTAACTTCCTTAGGCTGATGACTAGGTCTGACGGGCCATCACAGAGCTGATAAGTTGTTCGCCTCATTGTCACCTTTTGGCAGACAGATACTTTGCAGTAAAATAAGCATAACTTTCTACTATAGATTAAAGCGAAACTAGTGGCATTGGAAAGAGGACTAAAAGGCCTTTCATTTTATATATAGTAAGTCATGCAGTTCGTCACATACAAAGAGTTATGATCAATTGAAGTTGATCCCAGTTTCGACGCTCACTAAAACTTGAACGATAGGAAAACTTTCAACTAGTCCTTGGGTTAAGGGACCTCTATGATCTCAATTCATGCTCAAATAGGCTTCCACACTACATAATTTATTAACATGCCAAATTTGCATAGGATTTAAGGCTTTTGGATCATCTACGCATAGAAATGATGGTTTTCGTTCTAGCTCAAAAGCGGGGTGTTACATTATCTCCCCCTTGGGATCATTCATAACCAAATGATGAGTAGGAATGTTGAAGCTTAAAGGTATGAAATAATGCAGAATAGATGTTTCTTCTAAGAAAGGATATAAATGATCTGAAATATTTAAACTTCTATCATGAAACTAAATTTTGTGTTGATTTGACTTTACTTGCTTCAAGGAGCCGATTCATGCTGAGAATTTAGGATTCCCTTGAAGTTTTTATGATCCAATCATATATATTGAATTGAGAAGTTATAACTTAGGAAAGTACAAATTATGAGGTAACAAGACTTAGACTATACAAGGGCATTACACTGTTTGAGTTAAAATACTTGAAAAAATTTGAGATTATGCGCTGAATTCTTCTGAACTAAGTCATGACTGAATAGCTGAATCTAAAACACGATGGTTGGACTGAATTGGATTCGCAATTTACAAGGATGGAATAGATTATTTCTTAGGGATGATCATAAGCATGAGACTTCAAATAGTAGGACTGGGTGAAAAGGTGAAAAACTACAGTAACTTGTCTGCATGACTGTTAAACTGAATTGCTGGCTATACAGACTGAATTATACTTGGAAACTTATGCTTAATTGTAGTATATCTTCAACACTCTTTCTTAGGAAGTTCTAGTAACATTAGGGAGCAAAATAATCTTGGGCATAATCTACACCAGGCATCTGACTAAGGAATCACAACATTGACACAACTCCATAGCACGGAATATTGACATATAACTCATAAACTGGGGTAGAATTACCAGACCTTAGGCAATGTAACTTCTTACTTTTCATCTTAGTACACTTCCCGAATACTCCCTTAACTATACTATTCCCCCTAAATACCATATTTAATTGTTTCAACTTAAAATTCTCATATGGGTATTGATAAATCTTTCTACTAATGTCTAAAGTGACTTAAATCCTCTCACCACAATCAAGCCTAACTTCAAACCACAAAATACAACATGCCGCACAATGATACTAATCTAAACCATATGATTCGGTCTTTTATATCTTTTTAGAGATCAGACCCTAAACATAACATACGTTACCACTTCAATGATGACTAATACTGAACTCTTACTATGGATTTACTATAACATATTACGTTCCTCCACTTAAATCACAACATGTCATTCAAGCCTATATTTATAACCACATATGAACTTTAAGGCGAACACCCGTAAAAACATACTTTACATAGTCTCTAAACCATTGTAAATACATAGTCTCCCATGCGCTATCCCAAGAACATACACACATAAATTTCCACTAACCATCACATGTATCAAAGACTTGGCCCCAAATCTTACTTCACACTTATGGTCTTATCTAAGACAAGCATACAATGATCTTTCATCAACAACAAACATCTACTCATCACCACTATCATTACATAAGGAGGAGTCACCTAAAGTTTACAAAATAAGACCTTGAAAGATGGAATGATATTATACGAGAATTGACACTCAACTAAGACCTGAGGAACGACGAATCAACATCATGGATTCATAAAAGTGATCTGAATTAAGAATATACCTGTTATAAGCTGAATCTCACCATTCATTTGGCGTATAGCATGAGTTATGGGAACTGAGCACACTATAAAGCATGAGTAAATGAGTCATGAGCTGCATAACCTCAAATTTGAGTTCATAACTTATGGAATGTGATTCCGACTACTGAAATGTAACGCCTCAAAGTTTTTCCCAGCTAAATCCCCCCCCTAAAGTATCAAGAATTGGCTTCTAGAATGATTATTACTTATTTTCCTGTGGAATTTCTTATATTTTAACTTTTCATTACGTAGATGATCGAATAAATGTTTCATCAACATAAGATTCTTCCAAAACGGACACTCGGTGAAGGAGTTATGGTTAATTTAAGTCCTAGTCATAAAATACTGTCATTCCTGTCCTTGGCACATTACGGAGAGGGTGTAAATAATGATGGTCAATTTTTAGTGAGACTCTGGGATGGTGACGCATTGGGGAATAGGCCAAATTCCCATTTATCAATTTCCAGTGAGCCACCATGATCGTGGCGCATTACGGTAGCCCATGAAATTGGGCTCCTAGTTATATTTAATACCCTTCTCATTAAGGATATTTGGGGTATTTTCCAATCCATAAACATCTTGAACACATAATTTAATCCCTATTACACCAAAATACACCTACTCTTACCAAAATCCATCAAGAACTCTCTCTAGGGTTTCAAATAAGAATCCTAAATAACTAAATATTTAACCATGGAATTTTAAAACAAATTAGAGATTTGGAATTCCTAAGCCGTAGGCATCAAGGAACATCTTTTTATTTCTTAAATAGAGGTACACGCAGTTTTTCTAAAAACTGATAGGCATTGAAATCATAGTTTTAAGAAAGGGGTTTTCAAATTTATGAATACATTCATGTTTTAGAAATCTTGGCGGTATTGTTTTAGTCTTTTGACCTTCCCCTACATTGATTCGAAATTGAATGCTATGGATCCTTTTATTTCTTAAATAGAGCTACTCTTGTTTAGATTTTTGTTATCATATGCTATGGATGTTTTGAATGCATCCTTGAAAAACATGGTTTAAAATGTCTTAAATTGTGTTATGATTGGATTAAGATTTGGATTTCAAAAGAGAGGGTGGTTGTGTCGATAAATGTTGAAAATATTCATATAATGAAAGAGTGTATGATTTTTTCAAAAGCACATGACCACCATAGTTTAAAGGATTATTGCATAGTTTTGATTTATGCTTCAGAACATGAAATCTCTTATACTATTTGCATGCTTGGGTGGTCTGAACTATGTTTTAATGAAAGATCATGCTTATTGTACTATAGCTCAGAAATAGGACTTGCAAGTCTTAGTGTGATGACACTAGTTCAGATTATGCCATGATAATTCAGAATAGGATAGAATGCATGATAATTCAGAATAGGATAGAATGCATATTTGAAATCAGACTTTTTAGATATTGAAATAAGAAAAATGCATGAATCAGAACAGGATAAAATTAGGCATAAAGAGAGATTAGGTGTGTCCTTGAAGAAGGCATAAGTTCAGATAACTCATTGTCTGAAATCGTTATTTGCCGATCCGGGTATATTATATTATGCTGGCCTAGTGCCATGTGGCATATCAGAATTAAAAACTCCAACCCTTGTGGCACACTCGGGTTGGGGGATTCCCCGCCAAGTCAATGGTAGATCCATGGGATTTTAGAATTATAGGGGAGTACCACTTAACTCAGAAGTAATACAAAGAACAGAAAGTGCATTGACAAGATTGACTGATGATTTTCAGAAAGTGCCCATGCGTTTTGAGAACTTTTTATGCATAATGTTTTAACAAATTTATCTCCACTATTTCACTTATATAAAAGTTTTATTTTGGATTACATTGCATACTATTACATCTGTATTGACCCCCTCCCCCCTCCAGGTTCTGAGGCTAAGTCTAAGGGTCCTAAAAAGAAATAGATTTTATCAGACAGAGTTGCAGTTCCCAATTGGTGAGCCTTCTTTATTCCAGAAGGCCTGCTTCCTTTCAGACAACTATTATTAGATATGGTTTTGGTCTATTGGGGGCCTTGTCCTAATTTTAGAATGTTGTCAGATTTTTATGTAGTAGAGATTTTGCAAATTGAGTCAGGTGTTATTTAGATGTAGTTGACTTACAGTTTCCATACTTATGATGAATTCATAATTGACCATGTTTCTGTAGTAGATTATGTTTCCGTATCTTCTTTTATTATATGAATATTATGCATGATTACCAGATAGAGAAGGGCATTTTGAGCCTTCATGGTTTGGGATGTCCGTCATGGCCAGGCCCTAGTTTGGGTCATGACAAAATTGGTATCAAAGAAGGGTTCATGTTCCCAGGGTATGCAAAATCATGTTGGGTAGAGTCTTGTTTATAGATGTGTAGCACACCACACTTATAAGTAAGAGGCTACTGGGTATTTAGGAATGTTTCCTTTCTTTGTGATTTAGTTCGTTCTTTAGAGTCTGAGACAGAATTGTCCCCTAATCAATGATCTATCATGTATTAGAAAAAAGTCATACCTCTTTGTCGTTTTAACAACCAGGATACTCAGGATGATGAAGTCTGCCCCACCCATGGTATGCAGACCCAAAATAGAGCACACACCCTAGGAACTGTTTCTACTCCAGGAGTACCACTAGTCCTAACCAGTCCTCCTCAAGTTCCAAGGTAAAATTTAACTATCCTCAGTCTTTTCAGAGGGTCATATTGAGTGCAGAATTCTGGTAATCCATTCACATGCTTGTACAGCTGGTAGTCGCACAGACCTAGAGGTCAGAGAATATTGGGTCTAAATCTATTACTCCGGAGGCTAATAGGGAGGCCTGTTTATAAGGATAAACCTGCCCAAATTTTTTGGCACTAAGGTAGAAGAGGACCCACAAGAGTTTATGGATGAAATAGAAAATATTTTTAGAGTAATGCATGTGGATCAGGTAGAATGGGTTGAGTTAGCAGTGTACCAAATTAAAGATGTAGCGAACCAATGGTATAATGAGTGGAAAGAGGAAAAAGGTGAGAGTGTTGAGCCCACAGTTTTTAGCAAATTTGTGGAAGATTTTCTTGACCGGTTCTTTCCTCTAGAGTTGAGGAAAGACAAGGCAAAGGAATTTATGAATCTTAAACAGGGGAAAATAAGTTTACAGGAGTACACTCTGAAGATTAACCAACTGGATTGTTATGCACTCGAAATAACAAGTAATATGAGAGCCCAGATGAGAAAGTTTGCATCCGACCTTTCCGATGATCTAGCTCTTGAATGCCAAGGGGCAATGCAAAATAGGGATATGGAATTTGCTAGGCTGTCAGCCCACATGTAGTAGGTAGAAGAGAAGAAAAATAAAATTTCCAAATCTAGAGAGAAGGACAGAAAGGTAAAGAGATCCCGAACAGCGGATCAAAACCACAGTCAGCCACAGAGCGGTAACTAGGGAAGTAAATGGAAAATGAAGAAATTTTGGAGTAATGCACAGTCTGCAGCTAGTGCAATTATGCCGTGACCCCTTGTTTACAGATGATCTCAGATTTTTCAAACTATTCACAGACCCAAGGCTCAGGATACCTAGTCACAGGGCAGTGTGGCTCAGTAGTACTACCCTTATCCGCGGTTCGAGACTTGTGGTAGGCTTCATTCGAGAAGGTGTCAGCTAGGCACATTTATGTGTTATTCTTGTGGTCACACGGGTCACTTTCAGAGGGATTTTCCATCTTATAGGAAGAATGTTGGTGGGAAAAAATCTCAGGAAATTCCTCCACACCACCACCGCCTCAAAAGGGCTCCACTTCAACTGTCAAAAGGGGTCGCAATTAGCTGTACACTTTGACTAACCGCCAGGAGGTATAGGTATCCCCAGATGTTGTCACTGGTATGTTACAAATCTTTTACCATGATGTTTATGTGTTACTTGATCCCGGGTCTACCTTGTCTTATGTGACCCCAAATGTGGCTATTGGTTTTAGGTTTGAGTCCGAAGTCATTACCGACCCTTTCACTATTTCCACTCCAGTGGGTGATTCTATTATGGATGGGAGGATATATATAAATTGTGTTGTGTCTATTATTATCTAGGATACTGTGACAGATATCATAGAGCTTGATATGGTTGATTTTGATGCTATCCTAGGGATGGACTGGCTCTATTCGTGTTATGCCACACTAGACTGTAGAACCCAAAAGGTTTACTTTTTATTTTTTGAATGAGCCAGCAATAAAATCGAAAGGTCACTCTTTAGCTCCTAGAGGGACCTTCATAACATACCTCAGAGCCTATAAACTTATTTCCACGGTTTGCTTGTATCATCTTATTCAGGTTAAAGATTCTAATGCCAAAATTCTTACTCTTCAGTCTGTCCCTGTAGTAAATGAATTCCCGGAAGTCTTTTTGAATGATCTCCTAGGAATACAACCTTATTGGTAGATTTGGCATAGATGTGTTGCCACACACTCGTCCTATCTCTATTCCGCCATATAGAATAGCTCCAGCAGAGTTGAAAGAGTTGAAAGAGCAATTAGTAGACCTCCTAGATAAAGGTTTCATTTATATTAGTGTTTCTCCATGGGGTTAACCTATACTTTTTGTGCGAAAGAAAAGATAGTTCCCTGTATATGTGCATAGATTACTGCTAGTTAAACAAGGTCACTACCAAAAATAAGTATCCGTTTCCTAAGATTGATGATTTGTTTGACCAACTTCAGGGTGCTAGGTGCTTTTCTAAAATAGACCTTTGTTCAGTATATCATCAATTGAAAGTTAGGGAGTCAGACAATCCTAAGATATCTTTTTGAACTAGATATGGTCATTATGAATTCCTAGTCATGTCCTTTGGGTTGACTAACCCCCCTGCAGCCTTCATGGACTTAATAAATAGGTTCTTCCGATAGTTTCTAGATTTGTTTGTCATAGTTTTCATTAATGATATCTTGATTTATTCCAAAAGTGAGAAGGACTACGTCAATTACCTCCGAATTATCCTCCAGGCTCTCAAAGATCATAGGTTGTATGCAAAGTTCACCAAGTGTTAATTCTCGTTAAATGCTATTTCTTTCTTGGGGAATATTGTGTCTAGTGAGGGAATTAAGTTTGATCCCTAAAAGGTTGAGGCAGTGAGGAAATGGCCAGACCCACAACTCCAACCGATATTTGGACCTTCTCGAGTTTGGAAGGTTATTACAGATGGTTCGTAGAGAGTTTTTCTTTCATAGTTGCACCACTTACTAAGTTGACTCAGAAAAAGGTAAAGTTTTTGTTGTCTGACTCTTCTGAGAATAGTTTTGAGAAGTTTAAATACAAGTTGACTACTACTCTTATTTTGACTCATTCGGAGTGTACAGAAGATTTTATTGTATACTGTGATGCATCCCGAATGGGACTTGGTTATGTTCTTATGCATCACAGTAAGGTATTGGCTTATGCATCTAGGCAGTTAAAGGTGCATTAGTAGAACTACCATACTTATGACTTAGAGTTAACGGCTATGGTTTTTGCACTTAAGATCTGGCAGCACTATTTGTATGGGGTACACATTGTTATTTTCACCGACAATAAGAGTTTACAGTAAGTTTTCTCATAAAAATAATTGAATCTCAGGCAGAGGCGCTGGATGGAATTGCTAAAAGACTATGACATAAGCTTGTACTATCATCTGGGCAAGGTAAGTATGGTCGTCGATGCCCTTAGAAGGTTGTTAATGGGTAGCCTTTCTCATGTAGGAAATAAAAAAAGGAATATGGTAAAAGATATTCACCGACTTACAAATCTAGGAGTGCGACTTTTAGATTCCAAAAATAGAGGAATGGTTGTTCATGAGATAGCTAAATCTTCCCTTTGTACAGAAGTTAAGGAGAAACATGTTGAAGATCTCATCTTGATACATATCAAGAAAGATGTGGGCCAACAAAATGTAATTTCATTTGAAATTGGTGGTGATGGGATTTTGAGATACCAGGGTAGGTTGTATGTGCCAGATGTAGATGGTCTAAGGAAAAGAATCCTTGAAGAAGCTCACACTTTGAAGTATGTTGTTCATCCAGGTTCTACTAATATGTACCATGATCTAAAATCTATTTATTGCTGGAATAATATAAAGCATGATGTATCTAACTATGTTGCCAAGTGTTTGAATTGTCAACAAATTAAAGTAGAACATATGAGGCCAAGTGGTTTTTCCCAAGAGATGGCCTTGCCCTAGTGGAAGTGGGAGATGAGTAATATGACTTCATTATAGGACTTTTGAGGTCCTGAAACCAGTATGATTCTATTTGTGTGATTATAGAAAGGTGACCAAGTCATCTCACTTTCTACCTGTCAAGACTAATTATTCGGCAGAGGATTATACCAAGATTTTCATTGCAGAAATAGATTGTTTACATGCGGCACCCGTGTCCATTATATCTGACTGAGGTACACAGTTTTCTTCACAGTTTTGGAGATTGTTTCATAAGGGTTTAGGTACCCAAGGGAATTTGAGCATGACTTTCCATTCTTAGACAGACGAGTAAGCTGATGCACTATCTAGACCCTTGAGGATATGTTGAGGGCCTGTGTGATTGATTTTAAAGGTATTTGGGTAGAGCACTTACCATTGATAGAGTTCGCATATAATAATAGTTTCCATTCCAGTATTTAGATGGCACCATTTGTGGCATTGTATGAGAGAAGATGTATGTCTTTAATAGGATGGTATGAAGTAGGTGTGACGTAGATATTTGGGCCTAATCTTCTTCATCAGGAAATTGAGGATGTAAAAGTCATTATAGAATGACTTAAGACAGCTCAAAGTCGTCAGAAATCCTACACCGATGTTAGGAGAAGAGATTTAGAGTTTGATGTTGGAGATTGGGTGTTTCTCAAGGTTTCTCGCATGAAGGGAGTCATGCGATTCAGGAAGAACGGTAAGCTGAGTCCTCACTATATAGGACCAAATTAGATTCTGAGAAGGATAGGTGGAGTTTCGTATGAGTTAGAATTACCAAGGATAGGTGGAGTTTCGTATGAGTTAGAATTACCAGCTAGTTTAGGTTCTATTCATTCGATATTTCATATATCTATGTTGAAGAAGTATATTAGAGACCATTCTTTAATATTGCTTGTCAAAAAAATCAAAGTGATAGACTCCTTGTCCTATGAAAAGGAGCCTGTAGAAATGTTAGATCGCCAAGTTAGAATACTAAGAAACAAAGAGGTAGCCTTAGTTAAAGTTTTGTGGAGAAACCAAAAAATTGAAGAAGCAACATGGGAATCAAAAGTTGACATGAGAGCTAGATACCAAACCTGTTTGATCCAATGGATGATGAAATAGAAGGTAAAATCGTTGCCATATTTTTCTATGCCTTAATATGGTTGAAATTATGCTTGTCTGTGTCCCACATCAATATTCGGGGATGAATGTTCCCAAGGAGGGGATATTATAACGCCCCAAAGTTTTTTCTAGCTAAATTTTTTCCCCTAAAGTATCAAGCATTGGCTTCTAGAATGATTACTACTTATTTCCCTGTGGAATTTCTTAGATTTTAGCTTTTCATTATGTAGATGATCAAATAAATTTTCCGTAGACATAAGATTCTTCTAAAATGGACACTCGATGAAGGAGTTATGGTTAATTTAAGTCCTAGTCGTAAAACACTGTCATTCCTATCCTTGGCGCATTGCGGAGAAGGTGTAAGTGATGATGCCCAATTTTCAGTGAGAATTCGCAATGGTGACGCGTCGCGGAGTGGGCCAAATTCTCACTCGTCAATTTCCAGTAAGCCACCACGATCGTGGTGCATCGCAGTATCCCATGAAGTAGGGCTCCCAATTATATTTAATACCCATCTCATTAAGGGTATTTGAGGTATTTTCCAACCCCTTAGCATCTTAAACATGAGATTTAATCCCTATTATACCAAAATACACCTACTCTCACAAAAATCCATCAAGAACTCTCCCTAGTGTTTCAACTAAGAATCCCAAATAACTCAAGACTTAACCGTGGAATTTCAAAACAAATTGGAGATTTGAAATCCCTAAGCCGTAGGCATCAAGGAGCATCCTTTTATTTCTTAAAAAGAGGTATGCGTGGTTTTCCTAAAAACTCATGGGCATAAAAATCATGATTTTAAGAAAGAGGTTTTAAGATTTATGAATACATTCATGTTTTAGAAATCTTGACGGTATTGTTTTGGTCTTTTGACCTTCCCCCACATTGATTCGAAATTGTATATATATGTATGCTTCTGTTTTAAGGTTGATGATTTAATTGAGAGCATGACTTATATAAAATCCATCTCTTATTTAGATTTTCCTTTACTTATCATATGCTATGGATGTTTTGAATGCATCCTTGAAAAGCATGGTTTAAAATGTCTTAAATTGTGTTATGATTGGATTAAGATTTGGATTTCAAAGGAGAGGGTAGTTGTGTTGATAAATGTTGAAAATATTCATATAATGAAAGAGTGCATGATTTTGCCAAAAGCACATGACCACTATATGTTTAAAGGATTCTTGCATAGTTTTGATTTATGCTTCAGAACATGAAATCTCTTATACTATTTAGATTCTTGAGTGGTCTGAACTATGTTTTAATTAAAGATCATGCTTATTGTACTATTACTCAGAAATAAGACTTGCAAGTCTTGGTGTGATGACACTAGTTCAGATTATTCCATGATGATTCAGAATAGAATAGATTGCATGTTTGAAATCAGACTTTTCAGATGTTGAAACTAGAAAAATGCATGAATCAGAACAGGATAAAATTGGGCATAAAGAGAGCTTAGGTGGTTCCTCGAAGAAGGCACGAGTTCAGAAAATTCGTTGACCAAAATCATAATTTGTCTATCTGGGTATATTATATTACGTTGGCCTGGCGCCGTGTGGCATATCAAAATTAAAAACTACAACCCTTGCGGGAAACTCGGGTTGAGGGCTTCCCTGCCGAGTCAATGGTGGATTCCATACAGCCAGTGGGATTTTAGAACTTTAGGGGAGTACCACCTAACTCATAAGTAATACAAATAATAGACAGTGCATTGAAAAGAATGACTTATGATTTTCAGAAAGTGCCCATGTGTTTTGAGAACTGTATATGCATGATGTTTTAACAAATTTCTCTCCACTATTTCACTTATATAAAAGTTTTATTTTGGATTAATTTGTATACCAGTACATCTGTATTGACCCCCCTCCTCCCAACAGGTTTTGAGGATCAGTCTAGGGGTCCAGAAAAGCAATAGATTTTATCAAACAGAGTTGCAGTGCCCAGTTGGCGTGCCTTCTTTATTCTAGAAGGCTTGTTTACTTTCAGCCAACTATTATTAGATATGGTTTTGGTCTACTAGGGGCTTTGTCCCAGTTTCAGATAGTTGTCAGATTTTCATTAGTAGAGATTTCGCATATTGAGTCATATGTTATTTAGATGTAGTTAATTTACATTTTCCATACTTATGATGAATTCAGAATTGACCATGTTTCCATAACAGATTATGTTTCTCCATCTTCTTTTATTTTATGAATGTTGTGCATGATTACCAGATAGAGAAGGGAATTCTGGGCCTTCATGGTTCAGGATGTCCATCACGGCCAAGCCCTAGTTTGGGTCGTGAAATGAAATGAACTGGAATTCATCATTTAGGAACTGGAAGAGTACATGATTTTCTATCATATTCATGAATATGTACCATGATCATGGAACTGAAATGTAAGGCATGGGTAGGTATTGGGATATCTAAAAAATACTAAGATATTAATGGGTTGAGTCTCACCCTCACGTTTTGATGTTCTATATCATACTGGCATCACTACTAGAATCTGAGAGCCTGCTTTGGTTATTCGTTCTATCATCTCCCTTTTAGATTCAAGCCATCATCTTAAGTTTGAGAGATCCCTCACTAGAATCTAACTGAACTACACTTACTGCACTTTAGGGTTTGAAAAAATAACCATACACGTATATCATAGAAATTAACCCAAATGACTACACCTGAAAGTGGAAAACCCACTGCTCATACTTCCTTCTGAGATACACCCTATCTTCTATAGCTACTAATAGTCATCATGTAATACTTGATCACTTACTAACTTCGAATCTTCATGAGTATCCTGATAGTTGAAGTGCACACCCTCTGGTGCTTCTACTCTTATTTCTATTAGTTAAATGTTCAAAATCAAACTTAGATTCTAACACTTAATATGGATATCACTAAGCTTTTAATGGACCATACTTCTTCCGTCATCGCTTATTAATATCGTGACCCCAAACTTATATCTCTGTACCATGAGGATCAAGATCATATCAAAATTCTCAGCACTAGCAGTCAAAACTCCTTAACTTGGCCTTTTAGAATACCATGTACCATCTAACTAGTCTTTCTACACCTATAAACTCAACGGTACCACTAGCCGCACACAACATGTACTAGCCTTAGAAGGAACAAAAAATACCGCAACCTCATATCACCTTGATTAATAACTCCTTCTCTACTTTCTACTAAACTTACACACAAGGACGTATCGCTTCATTACCAACTCAATATCATGCGAAAAGATTCAGCTATACATATATTCAACCAACACAAGAACAATAAGTTGAACAACAAGTTGCTAGTGAATCGAAATAGGCCTCACACGGCTTCACTAGAATTTAAATTTTGTGTTTTTAACAAGAAAATGAGATGAAAGACAAGGCAACTATGCTAGTGAATCGAAAGAGCCCCATACGGCTTCACTAGACTTTTACTTTCAACAACACAGTGACAATAAGATTATACGAGATAGAAGCTTGACACACAATAATCAATGATCTAAGAATAACATCTTACTTTGTATAAATAAAAATCTGAGTCAAACACTACCCCTAAAGACTACCATACAATCCACACATGCTATTAGCTACCTTATTAGTCTATCACTATAAAAGGGGTAAATCATCCTCAAACATCTGTTATTCAACTAAAATATTTATCTACACAAAATTCACGCTCACTCTAACTTCTAAGTTTGTGAATTCATATCTCCTACTTCTTGGTCCAATATCACTACCAATAGGTCATGACAACAAAACTATAACTCATACTACTATTCGGGTGGAATCACCCCAATAATGAGACATATCTGAGCAAATCAAAGTAAGGAAAGAATTGAGATAACTTTACTTTCATATGGGTGACACTATAGCATGAATTAGTATGAAAGAGGAACATTCTGACTCCATAGAACGAACTAGAACAAGAAGAAAATGAGACATTCCTAAATGCCTAGTAGCCTCCTTCTTACAAGTGTGGCGCACTACACACCCATAAATAAGACTCTACCCGACGCGATTTTGCAGATACCCTAGGACCATGAACCATGCTTTGATACCAAGTTTGTCACGACCTGAATTAGCGCCTGGCCGTGACGGACATCCCGAACCATAAAGGCCCGGAATGCTTGTCTCTATTTAGTAATCATGCACAACATTCATTTAATAAAAGAAAATGTAGAAATATAATCGAATACGGAAACATGGTCATACTCAGAATTTAATTTAACAATGAAGGATAAAACCCCAATATCAACAAAACAACATCTGAACTAGTCTGCTAAATCTATACTGCTTCTAAAAATGACAATTATCTGAAACTGGGACAAGGCCCCAGTGGACCTAAACCAAAATAAATAACATAATATGAAAGACATAGGCCTTTTGGAATAAAGAAAGCTCACCAACTGCACACATCATTGTTGTCTAAAAACTCTACGGCCTAGCAGGACCTCTGAACTAAGTTTTATACCCTGAGAGGAAGGGGAGTCAATAGAAATGTACTGGTACGCAGAGCAATGAAAAATAAGTCTTTTCATATAAATAAAATAGTTGAGAGCTAATCATAAAACATTATATAGGATAACTTCTTCGGGAAACCACCTAAGCTATCTTTATGCCTAATTTTAGTCTGTTCTGAAACATGCATCATTCTAGTTTCAAAATCTAAAAATCTGATTTCAAACATGCATTCTATTTTATTCTGAATTAACATGGCATTATCCGAGTTAGTGTCGTCACACCAAGACTTGCAAGTCCTATTTCTAAACCATAATGCATCTTGCAAGATTCTTTCATCAAAAACTCAATTCAGACCACCCAAAGATATAGATAGTATAAAATATTTCATTATCCGAAAACTATGAAAAAATTCTCTTTCTTTCAATAAATATGTGGTGGTCATGTAATCTTTGACAAATCATGAAACTCTTCTCATTATATATTTATATTCAACATTGGTCAACATAAACATTTCTCTCTTTTGAAATTAGACTCATAATTCAATCATAGTATTAATCAAGACATTTTATATCATGCTTTTCAAGATGCATTCAAAACAGTCCATAGCATATGAAAAGTAAAGAAAAATCATGACAAGAAAGGGATTCTTTAGAATTCATGCTCTCAATTGTATATTCATCCTTAAACACATGCATACTTATATATAGAGTTTCAAATCAATTTGGAGGAAGGTCTAAAGACCAAACCAATAATGATCAAGGCTTCTAAAATATGCTAGTAATCGTACATTCAAAACCCTTTCTTAAAAATCACAATTTCTAAACCGTTAGCATAAATTAAAGATGGTTTCTTTGACCATGAAATTTTAGGAAAATCCCAGGTACCTAAAATTAATTATTTTAAAGAGAATAAGTCAAATCTTGATTCGTTCCTTGGAAATATTGAAATTAAGGCTTGATTTTCTTGAATTTCTTGTTCTTGGAGAACCCTAGTTTGACCATATTTTAAGAGTGAAGAGGAAGTTTTTCATATTGTAAAACTGATAGCGATTGATTAATAATACTTAAGGGGTGATTTAATTCATGTGAAAGGTTTTTGGAGTGAGGAAAAGACCAAAATACCCCTAAGGAACCGAAAAAAAGTTGTATAATTGCATCAGTTGATGACTAGGGTTGATGGGCCATCACTCAGGTGATAAGTCATCACCCAGGTAGTCACTTTTGGGCTGGTTTTCACCATTCACTGCCTTAGGATGACGACCAGGTATGACTGGCCAGCACATAGCTGATAAGTCGTCATCCTCGTTGTCACATTTTGGTAGACAGACACTCGAAGTAAAATGAGCATAACTTTCTACTCCGATACTGGATTAAAGTGAAACTAGTGGCGTTTGAAAGAGGAATAAAAGAAATTTGATTTGATATATAGTAAGACACCTAGCTCTTCATATACAAGGATTTATAGTTGATTGAAAATAATCCAAGTTTTGACGCTCACTAAAACTTGAACGATAGGAAAGCTTTCAACTAATCCTTGAGTTAAGGGACCTTTATGTTCTCAATTCATGTACAAATAGGTTCCCACACTAAATCATTGATTGAAATGCCAATTTTCATAGGATTTAAGGTTTTTGGATTATCTACTCATAGAAATGATGGTTTTTGTTTAAGCCCGAAATGTAGGGTGTTACAAAATCAAGCAAAAGAACAAGTTGATAGAACTACGTATAACCTAATTCCCCTCTTTTGGGGGGGGGGGGGTGAGATAAGTAGATTGCCCTACTTCGGTCTTTGTCCAACCAAATAAACAATTTAAAATTACCTAGTGAAAAGAAACAGGGGCATTAGTTAATCTTCGTTGTTTGAGTCAATTCAAAAAGTTGTAAGTCCTACCCTACTTTAAGTGTCATTTGGGCCTCATGTAATCCTTTTTTTCCAACCTTATCCAAAATCCAAGTTACAACTAAAGAAAGAACATCAGATTAATCTTTGATAATGTTAAGGCTAAGTATGCAATGGATATGATGACACAATTGGGTACTACTTGTCTTCCTTAACACAAAGAATCATGAGAGAAATAAGAATGAGAGAGTCTTATTGATGAAGACCCTAACGGGCACCGTAAGGTGGTGGTAAGTTGAGAAAAATAAAAATGAGATATTCTCATTGGTGAAAACCCTTATGGGCAACGTAAGGCAACGATAAATTGAGAGAGAAAAAAATGAGATTCTTATTGGTGAAAACCCTCACGAGCACCATGAGGCAATTGTAAGTTGAGAGAGAAAAATGAGAGAGTTTTATTGGTGAAAATCCACACGGGCACCGTAAGATAATGGTGATTTAAGAGAAATAAAAATGGGAAAGTCTCATAGAGTCTTATTTGTGAAAATTCTCATGAACATCGCAAGACGATGGCGAGTTCGAAGAAATAAAAATGAGATAGTCTCATTGTTTAAAATACTCACAAGTACTGAGATTGAGTGAAATGAAAATAAGAGAGTTTCATTGGTGAAAACCCTTACGGACACCATAAGATATAATGAGCAGAGAAAGAACAATGGGAGATGCTTGTTGACAAAAAATCTTTAAGGTGTCACTAGCCGAATGAGGTCTATATGTGCAATTGACCTAAGGAATCAACTTAGCATCAGGGCCATTAACTCAACAACAATTGATGGAAGTTTGAATAAAAAGATCAAACAGCTTAATCCAAAATGCATGTCATAATCATTAGAGTTGACTGTCACTTTTGGAATACATTTTTCTTTTCTCTATTTCAATAAGGATATTTATTGTCTGTTCTTTCTTTTTTATTTTTGTTTTCTTGAGTCAGTTATTCAAATGAAAAGTCATTTTTCTTGGGTCTTTGAGTCAAATCAATGTCAAAGCAGGTGAGAAAAGATTTCAAAACTGGCTACCAACTTCTTCAATTGCACAAATCATGAAAAAAGGCCAGTACATAAAAGAAGCATGATTGTAAGTCAGAACAAGGCATGCAGAAGGTGGTTGTCAACAAATAAATTTGGGGAATTCGGGGAAATACCAATGTGTAAAGTGGATTATCTGATAAACATAGAAAATCCAATATATTTTGTTTGTTTCAGTCACTCTTAATATTTTGAGATTCAATCAATGGTGCAACAAGGAAATGAAAAATGTTAATAATTGGAAGCAAGATTTTAATGGGACCAGTGTAAGAGAAATTACCCCAAAAGCCAAAGCCACAAGGCAACCACCTTGTTTTAAACTCACAAGTTTTCTTTGTGTGAAACAGGAATAGTTTCTACCTTCAAATCAAAGGCTTCAAAGTTAAAATATCCAGAAGTGCAATTCCTCATTTCTGAAAATGCAAGAGTAGAATTGCTGTATAGGTTTGGTAATAACAATTGTGGTAAAACTCTTCATATTGTACCACTAAGAGACACATTCTTTAATTTGGGTCTTTCATGTCTCATGGATAGGAGGTGCATTATGTAATTTGAGCCTTTAATCCTAAAAGATGCACTTTTAGTAAGAATCTTTCACTTTCACTCTTAAGAGAGGGACTTATTGGTCTTATTCATTCAATTTTACCCTCAAAAGGTGCATTAGTTAATCTGAATCATTGATTCATCTTTGCATTAGGCATTGTTATAAGTAGTTGTGATTGGATTTGACACCCGCAAAAGCTTTTGATGATAAACTGGGGTAAATTTTTTTTTTAATTCTCGTTATTTGGAACTTCACTTTAGGACCCTCCTATCAAAATGAGACTTTAATTTTCTGGAAAATGAAAATTTTCTTTATCATAATCTTTGTATGAGATAAATTTTATTCTAGCTTTGATTTTGCGAGTCAGGAGCTCGCCTGAAGAACAGGGTGATGAAGCTGCAAGTAAGGAGCCCTCCTAAAGAACAGGTTGATGAAATTGCATATCAGGATCCGGCCTAGAGAATAGGGTGATAAAATGAAAAGTAAGAATCCTGTCTAAAGAACAGGGTGATGAAATGGCAAGCTAGGAGCCTGCATGAATAACAGTGTTATAAAGTTTCAAGTCAGGATCTCACATAAAGAATAGGGTGATAAAATTGAAAGTCAGGTACCCGCCAGAATAATAGGGTAATAAAATTAAAAGTAAGAGGACCGCTAGAAGAACAGGGTAATAAAATTGAAAGTTAGGAGCCCGCCTAAAGAATAGGGTGGTGAAATTGCAAGTCTAGAGCCCACTTGAAGAATCAGTTGATGAAATGGCAAGTCAAAAGCCCACCCAAAGAATAGGATAATGAAATTATAAGTTTGGATCCCCCCTAAAGAACAGGGTGGTGAAATGACAAGTCAGGAGACCTCTTGAAGAACAGGGTGATAAAGTTGCAAGTCAGGAGCCTACCTGAAGAACAGGGTGATGAAATGACAAATCAGGAGCCTGCCTGAAGAACAGGGTGATGAAATTGAAAGTCAAGAGTCTGCCTGAAGAATATGGTAATGAAATGGCAAGTTAGGAGCCCTCCTGAAGTACAGGGTGATATAATTAAAAGTCTATAGCCCTCTTAAAGAACAGGGCAATTAATGGCAAGTTAGGAGCCCGCCTAATGAATAGGGTGATAAAATGAAAAGTCAGGAGTCCACCTAAAGAATAGGGTGATGAATCTAAAAGTAAGGATCTCGCTTGAAGAATAGGATAATAAAATTAAAAGTCAGGAGCCCGCCTGAAGAATAGGATGATGGAATTGCAAGTCAGGAGCCCGCCTAAAGAACAGGGTGATGAAATTGAAAATTAGGAGCCTGCCTGAAGAATAGGGTGATGAAATGTCAAGTTAGGAGCCTGCTTGGAAAACAGGGTGATGAAATAGTAAGTCTGGAGACCTCCTGAAGAACAGGGTGAATAAATTGAAAGTCAAGTAACAAGTTTAAGAGATTAAAAGTCCAGCAACAATTTGAAGCAATTGAAAGTCATCAAAGTGAGGAATTTACAAGTTGGGAGCCTACCCAAAGAACAAGGCGATAAAATGGAAAATCAAAAGATTAGAAATAGAAAGTCAGGAGTCCGCCTAGAGAACAGGATAGTAAAATTAAAAGTCAAGCAACCATGTGAAAAAATTGTAAGTCAGAGAGGTCTACCTAAAGAATAGGGTGAAGATTTTCAAATTCAGGATCAAAAGTACCATCGACAGAACATAGTAAATTTGTGCGTTCATCTCCAACATCAAATTTTGTTTGGAGAAAGAATCTATTCTCAAGTTCAACCCAAAGAAGATAAGATCTTTTTTCAATTTTGAAAGCATCAAAAACTCAAGTCTAGAGTCCAAAAGAAGTTGCATAGATAGTTTGTAATTTAATTTATCTTTTTAACTTATAATTTTCACTTTTCATGTAATGACAGAGTCGCTGAACGAAGCTTTGACATGACCTCACTCTACTTTCCAAATTGGTATAGTCCCTTCTTGTAAATCCTGATACCACATACAACTTGAATCCTACATACCTTGGGATAGTTAGGATGCTCAAAATCAAAACTCGGTTGCCTTTCTTCCTTCTATTTCCTTCTTTTGAATAATAGTCGGGACAAAATTTTATCTCGTTGTCTACTTTTTTGTTTGAAAACACTTTGTGTTATCATCCAAAGGGAGCATGATGTAGAAACATAATTTTTTCCCTCCAAAAAATATGTTTACCATTTACTCCGTCTTACCATGTACCTCAACCCCATTCTATAATTTTCCACAAAATGATAAAATAATAACCAACTCTAAATAAATTTTATCCCTAAATTCCCACATAATCCCATTTTGAAAAATTTAACAACCCTCCCTATAAAATTTTGACACATCACCACCCCGTCCCTACCCCTATATACCCCTAGGCTTCCTGTAATGCCCCAAAGTTTTTCCTAGCTAAATTTTTATTTCTAAAGCATCAAACATTGGATTATATAATGATTATTACTTAATTACATGTGGAATTTCTTAGATTTCAAATTTTCATTACGTAGCTAATCGAATAAGTTTTTCGTCAACATAAGATTCATCTAAAAAGGACACTCGGTGAAGAAGTTTTGGTTAATTTAAGTCCTAGTCATAAATCATCGTCATTCCTGTCCATGGCGCATCATAGAGAGGGTGTAAATGATGATGATCAATTTTTAGTGAGACTCCGTGATAGTGATGCATCAAGGAATGGGCCTAATTCCCATTCATCAATTTTCAGTGAGCCACTGCAATTGTGGCGTGTTGCGGTAGCCCATCAAATCGGGCTCCCAGTTATATTTAATACCCATCTCATTAAGGGTATTTGGGGTATTTTTCCAACCCCTTAACATCTTGAACACGGGATTTAATCCCTATTAGACCAAAATACACCTACTCCCTCCAAAATCCATCAAGAACTCTCCCTAGCATTTCAAACAAGAATCCCAAATAACTCAAGCTTTAACCATGGATATTGGATATTTGGAATCCCTAAGCAGTAGCCATCAAGGATCATCCTTTTATTTCTTAAATAAAGGTATGCAGGGTTTTTCTAAAATCTCATGGGCATAGAAATCATGTATTTAAGAAAAGTATTTCGGATTTATGAATACAATCATGTTTTTTAAAGTTTTTATGGTATTGTTTTGGTCTTTAGGCCTTCCCTAAATTGATTTGAATTGATATATGTATATATGTACATGTTTTAATGTTGATTATTGAATTAAGAGCATGACTCGTGTGAAAATCCCTCTCTTGTTCTGATTTTACCCATCTTTCATACGATATGAATTGTTCTAAATTGCATCTTGAAAACATCATATGAAATGTCTTGATTTATGATATGATTTGAGCATGATTTTTGAATTTAAAAGGAGAGGGTTATACATGTTGATAAATGTTGATTATGCATATAACAAAGAGTAGCATGGTTTTCCAAAAGAACACATGACCACCATATGTTTGAATAATCTTAGCGTAGTTTTGACTTATGTTTTCAGAACATGAAATCTTTTAAACTGTTGGCATGTTTGGGTGGTCTGAACTATATTTTAATGAAAGAATTATGCATGATGCAATATGGCTCAGAAATAGGACTTGCAAGTCTTGGTGTGATGACACCAATTTAGATTATGCCATGACAATTCTGAACATAATAGAATTCATATTTGAAATCGGACTTTTCAGATGTTGAAACTAGAAAAATGCATAATTCAAAATAGGATAAAATTAGGCAGAAAGAGAGCTTAGGTGATTCCTTGAAGAAGGAATGAGTTTAGAAAACTCATTGTTCAAAATTGTGATTTGCCGATTCAAGTATATTATATTACACTGGCCTAGTGTCGTGTGACATATAAGAATTAGAAACTCTAACCCTTGTGGAACACTCGAGTTGGGGGCTTCCCCACCGAGTTAATGGTGGATTTCATACAGCCCGTGGGATTTTAGAATTGTAGGGGTGTACCACCTAACTCAGAAATATTACAAAGATCAGTCATTGCATTGGAAAGAATAGTTTATGATTTTAAAAATGTGCCCATGTGTTTTAGAACTATTTTATGTATGACATTTCTACAAATTGCTCTCTAACTATTTTATTGTGGATTACTTTTCGTACTAGTACATCTGTATTGACACTCTCTCCTCTCTCCAGGTTCTGAGGCTCAGTCTAGGGGTCCAAAAAAGTAATAGATTATCATCAAATAGAGTTGCAGTGTTCAGTTGGTGAGCCTTATTTATTCCAGAAGGCCTGTTTACTTTCAAACAACTATTATTAGATATGGTTTTGGTCTACTGGTGCCCTTGTCCCAGCTTTTATATTGGGTTAGAGAGTATATAGTAAAGATTTTGTAGATGGTTTGCAGATGCTGCTAGTTAGTTTTGGATTTCATTATTCAACACTAAATTCATGTCAGAGTATGTAGTAGAGATTTTTAAGTTATAAGGGTATCCGGGCCTTCTTGGATTGGGATTCTCTTCACGGCCAGGGCCTCAGTTTGGGTCGTTAAAAACTTGGTATTAGAGAATGGTTCATGGTCCCAGGGTGTCTGAGAAATTGCATTCGATAGAGTCTTATTTATTGGTGTGTAGTGCGCCACACTAAAAAGCAAGAGGCTACTGGGAGTTTAGGAATGTTTTCTCTCTTTGTGATTTAGTTTGTGCTTTAGAGTCTGAGATAGAACTGTCCCCTAATTAGTGATCTATCATATTTCAAAAAATAGTCATGCCTCCTCGTCGTTCCAATAACCAGGATACTGAGGATGATGATTTCCGCCCCATCCATAGGATGTGGACCGAAAATAGAGGACACACCCCAGAACCTGTTTTTATTCCGAGAGTACCTCCAGTCCTAACCAGTCTTCCTCGAGATCCAAGGATAAATTTTAAACGTCCTTAGTCTTCTCAGAGAGATATATCGAATGCGGAATATAGGCAATCCATTCACATGCTTGCACAGCTGGTAGCCGCACAGACTCAGAGGTTGGAGGATACTGGGTCTATATCTGTTACTTCGGAGGCTACTAGGGCAGGCCAGTTTATGAGGATGAACCCACCAAAAATTTTGGGCACTAAGGTAAAGAATGACCCACGGGAGTTCGTGGACAAAATGGAGAAGATTTTTAGAGTAATGCTCAGGTGGAAGGGGTTAAGTTAGCAGCATTCTAACTTAAAGATATAGAAAACCAATGGTATAATAAGTGGGAAGAGGCGAACGATGAGAGTATTAAGCCTATAGTTCGGGGCAAATTTGTAGAATCTTTTCTTGACCAGTTCTTTCCACTAGAGTTGAGGAAAGCCAAGGTAGAGGAATTTATGAATCTTAAATAGGGGAAAATGAGTGTCCAGGAGTACACTCTGAAGTTTAACCAACTGGCTCGTTATTCTATAGAAATAACAAGTAATGTGAGAGCCTAGATGAGGAAGTTTGTATCCGGCCTTTTCAATGATCTAGCTCTTGAATTCTAAGGGGCAATGCTAAATAGGGATATGGACTTTGCTAGGCTGTCAGTCCACATGTATCAGGTAGAAGAGAAGAAATAGTAAATTATCAAATCTAGAGAGAAGGTCAGATAGGCAAAGAGAGCTAGAATAGCAGATCAGAACCACAGTCTTCTACAAAGCGGTAACTGGGGTAAGAAATGAAAAAATAAGAAGTTTTGGAGTAACACACAGTCTGTAGATAGTGCCCTAGCACCCAGACCCCCCATTGATAGACGATCTCAGGTTTTGTAGACTAGTCGTGGACCCAGGGATCAGGATACCTAGTCGTAGGGCAGTGTGGCTCAGCAGTACCATCCTTATCCAAGGTGAGAGACTTATGATAGGCATCATCTGGGAAGGTGTCAGCTAGGAGCACTTTTGTGTTATTCTTATGGTCAGACGGGTCACCTTTAGAGGGATTATCCATCTACTAGGAAGAATATTTGTGGGACAAAATCTCAGGCAAATTCCTACGCACCATCACCGCCTCAGAAGGGTGCCACATCAATTTTTGGGAGCGGTCGTAATTAGTTATATGCTTTTACCAACTGCCAGGAGGTGGAAGCCTCACCAGATATTGTTACCGGTACGTTATGAATCTTTTCTTGTGATGTATATGAATTGCTTGTCCTAGGTCTACCTTTTCTTATGTGACCCCGTATGTAGCTGTTGGTTTTGGGTTTAAGCCCGATGTGATGGCTGAAACTTTCTCTATTTCCGCTCAGCTGGGTGATTTTATTGTGGCTAGGAGGGTGTATAAAAATTATGTTGTTTTTATTGTTAGTATGGATACTATGGCAGACCTCATAGAACTTGATATAGTTGTTTTTGATGCTATCCTAGGGATGGACTGGCTCCATCCGTGTTATGACATACTAGATTGTAGAATCTGAAAGGTTACCTTTTCTTTTCCATATAAGCCAGTAATAGAGTGGGAAGGGCACTCTTTAGCACCTAGAGGGCACTTCATATCTTACCTCAGAGCCTGTAAACTTATTTTCATTGCTTGTATCATTTTGTTCAGGTTAAAGATTCTAATATAGAAAGTTTTTCTCTTCAGTTTGTCCCTATAGTAAATGAATTCTTAGAAGTCTTTCTAGATGATCTCCCAAGAATACCGCTTGATATGGAGATCGATTTTGGGATTGATGTGTTTCCAGATACCTATTTTATTTTTATTCTTCCATATAGAATGGCTCCTGCAGAGCTAAAAGAGTTGAAAGAACAACTAGCAGATCTCCTAGATAAAAGTTTTGCTAGACCTAGTGTTTCGTCCTGGGGTGCAAATGTACTCTTCATGCCAAATAAAGATGGTTCTCTACGTATGTGCATAGATTACCATCAGCTGAATAAGGTCACTATTAAGAATTAATATTCTCTTCCTAGGATTGATGACCTCTTTGATCAATTTCAGGGTGCTAAGTGTTTTTCTAAAATAAACCTTCGTTCGGGATATCATCAGTTTAAAGTTAGGGAGTCAGACATTCCTAAAATAGATTTCTGAACTAGATATAGTCATTATGAATTCTTAGTCTGTCCTTCGGGTTGACTAATTCTCCTGCAGCTTTCATGGACCTAATGAATTGGGTCTTTCGTCAGTTACTAGACTTGGTAGTCACAATGTTCATTGATGATATATTGATTTATCCCAAAAGTGAGGAGGACCATTCCAATCACCTCCGAATTATCCTCAAGACTCTAAAAAATCATAGGTTGTATGCAAAGTTCTCCAAGTGTGAATTTTGGTTAAATGCTATTTCTTTCTTGGGGCATATTATGTCTAGTGAGGGGATTAGGGTTGATCCCCAAAAGGTTGAGGCAGTGAGAAAATGGCCCAGATCCATGACTCTAACCAACATTTAGAGCTTCTTGGGGTTGGAGGGTTATTATAGAAGGTTTGTAGAGAGTTTTTCTTCCATAGCGGCACCATGTACTAAGTTGACTTAGAAAAAGATGAAGTTTTTGTGGGCTGACTCTTGTGAGAATAGTTTTGAGAAGTTAAAAGACAAGTTGACTACTGCTCCTATTTTGACTCTTCCGAAGGGTAGAAAATGTTTTGTTGTATACTGTGATGAATCTCGAGTGGGACTTAGGTGTGTTCTTACGCAGCACGGTAAGGTAGTAGATTATGCATCTAGGTAGTTGAAAGTGAATGACGGAACTACCCTACTCATGAATTAGAGTTAGCGGTTATGGTTTTTCCACTTAAGATCTGGCGGCACTATTTGTATGGGGTACACGTTGATATTTTCACCGATCATAAGTGTTTATAGTATGTTTTCTCATAGAAAGAATTGAATCTCAGACAGTGGTTCTAGATGGAATTGCTAAACGACTATGACATGAGCCTGCACTATCATTTGTGGAAGGTAAATGTGGTACCCGACGCCCTTAGTAGGTTTTCAATAGGCAGCCTTTCTCATGTGGGGAAATAAAAGAGGGAGATGGTGAAGGATATTCACCAACTTCCAAATCTAGGAGTGCAACTTTTTAATTTCAAAGATGGGGGAATGGTTGTTCTTGAGATATCTAAATCTTCCCTTTGTACATAAGTTAAGGAGAAGTAGGTTGAAGATCCCATCTTGATGCAGATCAAGAAAGATGTGGGTCAACAGAAGGTGATGTCCTTTGAAATTGGTGGTGATGGTATTTTGAGATAATAGGGTAGGTTGTGTGTGCCAGATGTTAATGGTTTACGAAAGAGAATCCTTGATGAAGCTCACACTTTGAGGTATGTTGTTCACCCAGGCTCTACTAAGATATACATAATCTGAAATTTATGTATTGGTGGAATAATATGAAGTGTAATGTGGCTAACTATGTCGCCAAGTGTTTGAATTGTCAGTAGGTTAAAGTGGAACATATGAGGCCAGGTGGTTCTTCCCAAGATATAGCCTTGACCTTGTAGAAGTGGGAGATGATTAATATGAGCTTCATTATAGGACTCCCAAAGTCCCGAAACCATTATATTTCTATATGGGATATTGTAGATAGGCTGACCAAGTCAACCCACTTTATGCCTGTCAGGACTAACTATTTGGGAGTGATTATGCCAAGATTTTTATTACAAAAATAGTTTGTTTGCATGGGGCACCCGTGTCCATCATATCTGACTGAGGTACACAGTTTTCTTCATAGTTTTGGAGATTATTTCATAAGGGTTTAGGTACCCAAAGGAATTTGAGCATGACTTTCCACTCTCAGACAGATGGTCAAGCTGAGTGAACCATCCATACCCTTGAGGATATGTTGCGGGCCTGCATGATTGATTTTAAAGGTATTTGGGTAGAGCACTTACCCTTGATAGAGTTCGCATATAATAACAGTTTCCATTCCTGTATTTAGATTGCACCATTTGTGGCATTGTATGAGAGAAGATGTAGGTCTTTAATAGAATGGTATGAAGTAGGTATGACACAGATATTTGGTGCTGATCTTGTTCATCAGGAAATTAAGGATGTAAAAGTCATTATAGAATGACTTAAGACAGCTCAAAGTCGTCAGAAATCCTACACCGATGTTAGGGGAAAAGATTTAGAGTTTGAGGTTGGAGATTGGGTGTTTCTCAAGGTTTCTCCCATGAAGGGGGTCATGCGATTCAGGAAGAAAGGTAAGCTGAGTCCTCACTATATAGGACCATATTAGATTGTGAGAAGGATAGGTGAAGTTGCTTATGAGTTAGAATTGCCAGCTAGTTTAGGTTCTGTTCATCCGGTATTTTATATATCTATGTTGAGGAAGTGCATTAGAGACCACTGTTTAGTGCTACCTGTTGAATAAATCAAAGTGACAGACTCCTTGTCCTATGAGGAAGATCCTGTAAAAATTTTGGATTGCAAAGTTAGAAGATTGAGAAACAAAGAGATAGCCTTAGTTAAAGTGTTGTGGAGAAACCAAAAAATTGAAGAAGCAACTTGGGAATCAAAAGTTGACAGGAGAGGTAGATACCCAAACCTGTTTGATCCAATGGATGATGAAATTAAAGATACAATCCATGCCTTATTATTTCTATTCCTTAGTATGGTTGAAATTATGCTTGTCTGTGTCCCACGTCAACATTCGGGGACGAATGTTCCCAAGGGGAATATTGTAATGCCCCGAAGCTTTTCCTAGATAAATTTTTGTCCCTAAAGTATCAAGCATTGGATTCTAGAATGATTATTACTTATTTACCTGTGGAATTTCTTAGATTTCAACTTTTCATTATGTAGATGATCGAATAAGTTTTCCGTCGACATAAGATTCATCCAAAATTGACACTCGGTGAAGGAGTTATGGTTAATTTAAGTCCTAGTCGTAAAACACCGTCATTCCTATCCTTGGTGCATCGCGAATAGGGTGTAAATGATGATGGTCAATTTCCAGTGAGACTCCACGATGGTGATACATCGTAGAATTAGCCAAATTTTCATTCGTCAATTTCCAGTGAGCCACCACGATCATGGCGTATCGTGGTAGCCCATGAAATTGGGCTCCCAATTATATTTAATACCCATCTCATTAAGGGTATTTGGGGTATTTTCCAACCCCTTAATATCTTCAATACGGGCTTTAATCACTATTACACTAAAATACACCTACTCTCACCAAAATCCATCAAGAACTTTCCCTAGGGTTTCAAACAAGAATCCCAAATAACTCAAGATTTAACCGTGTAATTTTGAAACAAATTGGAGATTTGGAATCCCTAAGCGAGAGGGTTATGCATGTTGATAAATGTTGATTATGCATAAACAAAGAGTAGCATGGTTTTCCAAAATAACACATGACCACCATATGTTTGAATAATCTCAGCATAGTTTTGACTTGTGTTTTCAGAACATGAAATCTTTTAAACTGTTGGCATGTTTGGGTGGTCTAAATTGTGTTTTAAACAAAGAATTATGCATTATGCAATATGGCTCATAAATAGGACTTGCTAGTCTTGGTGTGACGACACCAATTCAGATTATGCCATGATAATTCAGAATAGAATAGAATAGATGTTTGAAATATGACTTTTCAGAAGTTGAAACTAGAAAAATACATGATTCATAATAGGATAAAATTGGGCATAAAGAGATCTTAGGTGATTCCCCAAAGAAGGTAGGAGTTCGGACAACTCGTTAACTAAAACCATGATTTGTCGATCCGGGTATATTATATTACGCTGGCCTAGTGCCGTGTGGCATATCAGAATTAAAAAATCCAACCCTTGTGGCACACTTGAGTTGGGGTCTTCCTCGCTGAGTCAATGGAGGATTCCATATAGCCCGTGGGATTTTAGAATTGTAGGGGTGTATCACCTAACTCAGAAATATTACAAAGATCAGTCGTTGCATTGGCAAGAATAGGTTATGATTTTCAGAAAGTGCCCATGTGTTTTAGAACTGTTTCATATATGAAATTTTGACAAATTTCTCTCCAACTATTTTATATATATACAAAAACTTTATTTGGATTACTTTGCATACCAGTACATCTATATTGACCCCTCTTCCTCCATGTTTTGAGGTTCAGTCTAGGGGTCCAGAAAAGTAGTAGATTGTTATCAGACAGAGTTGCAGTGTTCAGTTGGTCAACCTTCTTTATTCCAGAAGGCCTATTTACTTTCAAACAACTATTATTAGATATGGTTTTGGTCAACTGGGGGCCTTATCCCATCTTTCAGATTGGGTTAGAGAGTATGTAGTAGAGTTTTCGCAGACATTTTGTTGATGTTGCTAGTTAGTTTTGGATTTCGTTCTTCAACGCTAAATGTATGTCAGACTTATGACCATGATTCTATTTTGCTATAATTTCTATCTTTCCTTATTTATTTATGAATGGTGTATATGATTTTTAAGTTAGAAGGGTGTTTAAACCTTCATGGCTCGGGACGCTCGTTATGGCTAGGGCCTCGGTTCGGGTTGTGACACTTCCCCATCCTCTCACATTATTTTAGAATACACACCCATCAATATATGCAGAAATAAGAGAATTCCATGATCCTCACCATAATCACAATCTCACAATTCACACAACCTCTTAAAGATATAGGCACAATCACTCACAAAAGATGGAAATTGGACGGCAACACACACTAAAACACACCTATCAATAAACACACACCAGTACAGTCATAATTTGCCAAAAATTGACCAACAATAATATTCATGCACAAAATTGGGTTCACTCACACACTATCATAGACCCTACTGGAATTGCTTTTCTTCTACATAGAAAACATATCACCTTCCAAGACACCAATATTGACACACACCTCACTGATTGACGTAGATAAAATTTGGTGGGAGAGAATTCGATAGAGAGGGAGAAGAAAATAGAGAGAAGATTAAGAGTAAGAGATGAGAGAGAGAAGAGACTGAGAGAGAGAGAAAAAAAGGAGAGAAATGGCAAGGAAGGAATTTTCGGTGAATTCTCCCCAAAAACATCACTGCTATTAGAAATTTGACTCATTCTCCTGTTTCCACCACCGTTTAAGCTCGCTGGAGCTCCGATGAAGTGAAAACTAGGAAGTCTAACTCCGTGCTGACCAAATAGACAAAACCTGACCCCTTTTCAGTCGATTCTGATCAAATCCCAACGAAAAATGACCAAGCTACAAATGGGTTAGTCAATTCAAATTAGTACAGATTTTGGAATTATTGTAAGTTGTATTTGGAGTTTTCAATCATTGAGGTTCAATTCGAGGTTCTCGGCGCGGACTCCATCTCATTTAATTGAGTAATATTCGAATAAAAGAGGCATTAAGATCCACTCTTCATCTCATTCTCAATTAATCTTAATTGTTTGACATTTTGTGTGGTAAATTTGTTAGTGTGTGAATTTTATTTTTGTTGATTTCAATATGTTTTATATCATTGTGGTTGATTGTTGATATTGATTTGTGGTGTGAATTGAATAATCAAAAGGGTTGGGCTTAATTTGGGGTGGTATTGAAAGTTGGCTAATTCATAACTTCATTTAGTTTATTTAATTTTTCATCTTGATTTATTTTAACGTTGCTAAATGCGTAGTAGCATGATAAGTCAAAATTAATAGGCAAATAGTAGTCTTGGGTAGGCGAATTTAGAACTCGTGGATTGTTGAGTGTTTGGAATGTTTGTTGGATGGTTCTATTTTTCTCGTATTTGAAAAATGTATACATTTATTCGGGAATGTCCTGAGGTCATTTGTATTTATTCATCGAAGAAAGCCCCAAAGTATTATGTACGCAAAGGAGGCTCGTGATCAAGGCCCGAGGCATCGGGTAAAGTATTGGATCATAGTTTAGGATTAGTGTAGGTTTACTTTTCAGTATTTTTTTATTTTGGTTCTGTAATAATTGGACTTGGACACTATATTTCTAGACTTGTTTTTTTTTTTTGATTGATTGTGGTGTGTTTTATGTGGTTTATACATTATAGTATCATACTAGCCGATATACTCCATTAAGTGATAGTGGTCGAACCACAGGAACGAGGGGTGCCTAACACCTTCCCCTCGGTCAACAGAATTCCTTAACCAGAATTTCTGTTCGTGGATCAGTTTTAAAGAGTCAAAATCAGTTTGAAAAAGGAAATCCAAGGGTGACTTGTCACATCCGATATATGCCATGTGGCGACTTGGAGTTTTGAATATAAACAATCCTTTTTCAATAAAATTTTTCATTTTTTTGTCACTTAATAATAAAAACTCTTTTAAACTTAAAATCTAATCTTTTTTCTGGTTAAAAAAGGGTGTGACAAAGATATCAAAGACTCTCTAAGAAACACGTGTTAAGATTGTTGTCTCGGGTACACAATTTGTATTTTGGCAAACCAACTTCAACACAAGTTCAAGATTAAATCAAGAACAATTATAAAGTTTTTCAACACCTTCAACACAAGTTCAATATGAACTATCAAAGAAGTGTGCTATTATATTATGAAATTTGATGAAAATAGAATAAGCCATCCTCCGAATTCATGGAGTGTCCTTAAGAAAATAATTATCCTCAAGTACCCGAGGTTGCAAAGTTTTCATCCCAGGATAAAATGGATTTACAACTAGAATGTAGCAGTACCTCAAGATTTCTAGTTTTCTTCGAACTCACTCAATGGGAGATGATAAAAAAAAGTTTTTTAGAAGCAAGAGAATATTTTTCTTATACATAAATTTTTTCATATCCAACCTGTGGAAAAAATGCAGGTTTATATAGACATGAAGTTCCCCATCGGAAAGGAGGATTGGAAAGGTGTATCTTTTCTGAACAGTCATTTCTATCTATTTGAAAGAATGTGCCTTTTCTGAATAGCCATAACCATCCAAACAGTCATACCTTTTCCCGAAACAGTGTGTCTTTTACTCGAAGAGTTGTGTCCTTTCCAAGAAAATTTTCATTTTCCATGCATACCAATTGAACCCAACAATGCCCCACATAAATGGGAATGAATACTCTTTGTAAACTTTACAAAAAAGTATATGATCATCAAAAAAGGACTCATTTCATTTGGATAAGTGGGTTTCCCTTTTAACTTTCCATAGTGAACATGCATCAAATACACTCGGTCAATTGTTAGATTTGATATCTTTGAACCATCTAGCTTTAATATACACCTAGATAACACATGTCACACAACCAGCGTTTTACCATTTATGGCTCTCACTATTTTGTTTGTTTTATCCATGAACACGTCCCAATATCATGAGAGCTTAGAGAATAGGCCTTTACTAACATTCTCCTTGAAGCGGTTTTCACTTCTCCCACACATAGGTGATTTCTAAATGTTCAATCCTGTAGATTAAACTACTTAGTCAAATCTGCCAAATTTAGATAATTGTTAAAAGAATTCACTCCATAAGCCTTATCCTTGTTTACTAAACATTGTCTACTTCATGAGAATGGGTTAGATATATTGACAATGTTTAACCTGTCAGACACAACTTTGTTTAATCTCCATGAACCTAGCTCTTGGAATCTCTAATATTCTAGGTAGAGTTACCGCCATAAAATCATTCCCTTGGATGTCCTTTTAACTCTTTCTCTGGATAGGCCTTTTATATGTGGATCTGACACATTATCCTTTGAATTTCCATAGTCAACAGTGATAATTTCACTAAAGAGAAGTTCTCTAATAGTACTTTGTCTCCATCTTATATGATGAGGTTTACCGTTGTACATCATGCTCCCTGCCCTACCTATTACCAATTGGCTATCGCAGTGTGTACATACTAGTGCCACTAGTGAATATCTTCCAAGAAATTCTGGTGCCATTCTGCTTCTTCACCAGTGTTATCCAATGCGATAAACTTAGATTCCATTGTAGAGAGCAATACATGTCTATTTGGATGATTTCCTAGAGACCGCTCCTCCACCAATAGTAAGTACATATCCACTTATGAATTTTACTTCGTTCGATCCGGTGATCCAATATTCATGATTATATCCTTCAAGTACCATAGGATATTTATTATAGTGCAAATCATAGTCTTGATTGTATTTAAGATACCCCAAAACTCTTTTTATTGCCATCCAATGAGTTTCGTTGGGATTACTCGTGTACCGACTCAACTTACTAATAGCACATGCTATATATGTTTGGTCGTGTACAATTCATTATATACATTAAACATCCAAACACTTTTGCATACTCCAACTGTGAGTCTCTTTGACCTTTATTCTTTTGAAGTGTAAAACTCACATCCAATAGAGTCTTGGCGATACCAAATTCCAGATACTTGAATTTTTTAATTACTTTTTCAATGTAATGAGATTGTGACAATGCCAGCCCTTGTGGAGTTCTATGGATTCTTATTCCCAATATTATATCTGTAACTCCAATGTCTTTCATATTAAACTTGCTCTCAAGCATTTGTTTCATAGCATTTATGTCAGAAATGTCTTTACTGATGATCAACATATCATCCACATACAAACAAACAATGACTTGGTGATTTGGAGTGTCTTTAATGTAACCACACTTTTCACATTCATTTATCTTGAACCCGTTTGCCTAAATGGTTTGGTCAAACTTCGCATGCCACTATTTAGGTTCTTGTTTTAGTCCATAAAGTGACTTAACAAGTTTACACACCTTATTTTCTTTTCCTGGAACCACAAAATCCTCAGGTTGTTCCATGTAATTTTTTTTCTCCAATTCTCCATTTAGAAATGCTGTTTTCTCATCCATTTAATGGATTTCAAGACCATATACCGCTTCCAAGGCAATTAACATCCAAATTGACGTTATCTTTGTTACAGACGAGTATATGTCAAGGTAATCAAGGTCTTTCTTTTGTTTAAAGCCTTTTACTATAAGTCTTGCATTGTATTTGTCAATAGTACCATATGCTTTATGTTTCTTTTGAAAATATATTTGGAACCTTATGTTTTATTTCCTGGAGAAAGATCAACCAGTTCCTACGTATGGTTGCTTAAGATTGAATTAATCTCACTGTTGACTGCCTCTTCCTAAAAGGATGGGTCTGATGACAACATCGCTTTTTTAAACATTTGATGATTATTTTATAAGAGAAATATTACAAAATTCGACCCAAATGAAGTTGATGTTCTTTGACGTGTACTACATCTTGGATTCTCATCATTATGTACATCATGACTTGGTTCATCTCGAGGTCGTTTAGACCCCCCACTAGACTGTTCATGTCTAGTTTTATATGAATAAATATATTCAAAGAATTCAATATTACCTTATTCAATTACTGTATTTTTATTAATATTTGGATGTTTGGATTTATGAACCCAAAATTGACATGCTTTACTACTTTTAGCATAACCTATGAACATGCAGTCCACTATCTTAGGTCCTATCCTTACTCTTTTAGGCAAAGGAACTTGGAACTTCGCTAGACACTCCCACACTTTGAAATATTTCAAGTTGGGTTTCCTTCCTTTCCATTTTTCATATGTAATTGATTGTGTCATATTATGGGTCACTCTATTGAGTATTCATTTAGATATAAGGATAGATTCCCCCCACAAGTTTTGTGATAAACCTAAACTCATAAGTAAGACATTTATCATTTTCTTCAAGGTTTGGTTTTTTCTTTTCAAAATTCTATTAGATTGAGGTGAATACATGGTTGTAGTTTGATGGGTAATTCCATTATCTACACATATTTATGCAAAGGGAGACTCATATTATCTGCCCCTATCACTTTTTATAGTTTTGATCTTTTTCTCTAACTGATTTTCAACTTCTATTTTATATTGCCAAAATGTATCTATTGCTTCATCCTTACTTTTTAGCAAATAGACATAACAATATCTAGTGCAATCGTCAATAAAATTTATAAGATACTTTTTTCCACCATAAGATGGTGTTGACTTCATATCACAAATATCAGTGTGCATTAAGTCTAAGGGATTGAAATTCCTTTCAACGGACTTATACAGATACTTAGCATACTTTGATTCCACACATATTTGACATTTTGATTTATTGCACTCAAATTTTGGCAAAACTTCTAAGTTAATCAACTTTCGCAATGTTTTGTAATTGACATGTCTTAATCGTTCATGCCACAAATTATTAAACTCAAGAAAGTAAGAAGAAACTAAACTTTTATTGATTTCAACATTCATTGCATTCATTTTGAATAGGCCCTCAGTAAGGTAGCCTTTTCTACGTACACTTCTCCTTTACTAAGTACAATTATTCCAAAAATAAATACATATTTGAATTCATTTTTGTCTATAAGTGATATAGAAATCAAGTTCTTCCATAACTTCGATACATATTGGACATTGTTTAAAGTCAATACTTTGCCTGATGTCATTTTCAGGCAAAATTTTCCTGTTCCCTTAACCTTTACAGGTGCAGAGTTAGCCATATATATCTTTTCTTTGCCTTGAGCTAGAGCAAAAGTAGCAAACAACTCCTTATTTTCATAAACATAGCGAGTGGCACCGAAATCCATCCACCACTCTCAAGGATTTCCCACCAAGTTGTATTCAGACATCCTGGCACATAGATCATCCATTTATTTCTTGGATTCAACCATATTTAGTTGTTCCTTCTTTTGAATTTCTTTGGGGCACGACAATCCATTGACTTGTGGCCAATCTTTCCACAGTTAAAGCATTTTTCCTTGAATTTATTCTTAGGTTGATTGCTTTTATGCCCAACTTTCTTTCGTTTTTTAGAGTTGTTGTGGTCGTCTTCTACAATATTTGATCCATTTACTGCAGAAATTTCTTTTGACCTTCTTTTTGTAGATTTGTTATCTTCTTCAATGCGTAGTCTTACTATAACATCTTCGATTGTCATCTCCTTCTGCTTATGTTTCAAGTATTTCTTGAAGTTCTTCCGCATAGGTGGTAACTTCTCTATTATTACCACGACTTTAAACACCTCATTCATAACCATACCTAAAATTAAGTTCATGTGAACATTAAGATAAATTTTAATATGTTCAACAAAGGTATTCGTCAAACTCATACCTTCCGTGAGGAGATCTTGGATGATAACTCACAGTTCCTTGACTTGAGATACAACAGACCTACTGTCAATCATTTTAAACTCAAGGAATCTTGCAATGAAAAACTTTTTTGTTCTAGCCTCCTCAGTCTTGTATTTTCTTTCTAGTGTCCCCCGCAACTCTTTTTCTATCTTCATTCCGCTATACATATTGTATAGTTCATCTTGGAGGCCATTTAGAATGTAATTCTTGCATAGGAAATCGGTGCATTTCCACGCCTCCATAATGACAAATCTCTCCTGGTCTGAAGTGCCCTTAGGAACCTATGGAGCTTCTTCAGATATGAATCTTTGAAGAAATAAAGTTGTAAGGTAGAAGAACATCTTCTGTTGCCACCCTTTGAAATCAACACCCGTGAATTTTTCAGGTTTCTCCGCTGGTACCATTACCTGGGGAGCACTCATCCGACTCATTATGGCAACATTAGTTGCTGCCACAGTCGTTGCAATATCATTAACTTGAATTTCTGTAGTTATCTTCCTGTCACAACAAGTCAGTAAATTTTAGTATATCAAAATACTACTTATAAAGTTGCAGCAACTTTTAACACCCCTTGATTCTAGTTTAACGATGAAGGATTTATGACTTCCAATTGTCAATCGAATGACCTCTAACTTATGATGAAGATTTTATTTCTTCAAATCACTTGTTAAGTTCAAACGGAGTAGAAATCTTAAAGCTTTAATCTCCAGAAATCAAACTATACAGATTATGAAAAAAAACTTTAGTGAAAAGAGAATTTCACCAACCAAGAAAAAAAATATTTTTTTTTTCAATTATTTCCTTAAGAGTGTTAAGATTGTTATCTCGGGTACATAATCTATATTTTGGCAAAACAACTTCAACATAAGTTCAAGATTAAATCAATAACACTTACGAAGTTTTCAACTTCAACACAAGTTCAATATGAACTATCAAAGAAGTGTGTTATTTTATTAAGATATTAGATGAAAATAGAATAAGTCAAGTTCTCCGAATTCACGGAGTGTCCTTAAGGAAATAATATACCTCAAGTACCTAAGGTTGTGGAATTTTCTTCCCAGGATAAAATGGCTTTACAACTAGAATGTAGCGGTACCTCAAACTTTTTGGTTTTCTTTGTACTAACTCAACGGGAGATAATCGCAAAGAGTTTTTTAGAAGCAAGAGAATATTTTTATTATGCAGAAATTTTTCATATCCAACTTGTGGAAAAAACAGGTTATATAGCCATGAAGTGCCCCTTCGGAAAGGAGGTAATTGTTCATTGTAAAGGTGTATCCTTTCTGAACAGTCATGTCTGTCCATCCAAAACAGTGTGTCTTTTCTGAATAGCCATAACCATCCAAACAATCATACTTTTTCCTGAAATAATGTGTCTTTTACTCAAAAGAATTGTGTCCTTTCAAAGGAACTTTTTATTTTTCATTCACACCAATTGAACCAAACAACATGCACCAACTAGTAATTGAACAAAGAGTGTTAAAGAATCCTACCCAATCATAATCACTAAAATAATTAACACGAATAGGCGAACCACTATGAAAGAATAATCCACGAGTATATGTTCCTAGGAGATATCAAATTATGCGACGGACAACCACCAAATGAAGATGATGTGGAGCTTACAGGAATTGACTAACTTGTTAAACTACAAAAGAAATATCAGGCCTGGTAATAGTAAGGTAATTTAAGATCTCATCTAATTGCCAAAATATAGTTGGATTAGGAAGAAGATCACCTTCCTCCAGCGATACTTTACATTCAATTCTAATGGAGTATCTACAGAGGAGGAATTCTGAAGACCAGCCAAAGAAATCAAATTTTGGGTATATTTGTGTTGATTTAGAAACACACCTGATAAATCATGATGAACTTCCAAACCCAAGAAATATGTAAGAGTACCAAGATCTTTCATATGAAAAGATTCCTTAAGTTTTGGTTACATGCTAGTGATTTGTGAAGAATCAGTTCCTGTAATAATAATGTCATCTACATATACCAAAAGAAGAACATAACCCATGGATTTCGAAGAAACAAAGATGAGTCATATTTGCTCTGCTCAAATGAGAATTGTAGCAAAGTAGACTGAAATTTGTCAAACCAAGCTCTGGGAGCTTGTTTTAATCCATACAAAGACTGCTTCAACTTGCATACATCTGATGTAGGAAGTGAGAACAAACCTGGTGGAGGTTTCATATAAATATCCTCTTTGAGATCACTATGAAAAAAAAGCACTTTTGACATTTCACCGTCGTCCTTTTTTCTATCGGTGCAAAAGTCTCTTCGTAGTTCACACCATATTCCTATTTGTTACCAAGAACAACCAAACAAGCTTTGTATTGATCAAGAGTTCCATCAAGATAAAGTTTAATTCGATAAGCCCATTTACAGCTAATTGGATGGACATTTGAAGGACACAAAACAATATCCCATATGTCATTTTCTTTAATAGCCAAAATTTCTTCCTCTATTGCTTTTTGCTAACATTCATGCTTGGAAGCTTATGAGTAATAAGTTATAATAGAAATGGTGGATAAAGAAGATGAAAATCCATACTAATTAGCAGTACGAGATACTCTTGTACATCACTAAGTGGGCTCAAGAAGAGCAGACCATGAAGAATTCTCAGATTCTAGTTGTGAAGCAGTTTCAGGATGAACCTCTTAGAAGAAGATGAAAAATGTACAAAATTAGGAAAAAGAGGATAAAAAGGAGATGACTCAACAAGATTAGGAAAAAAATACTGATTCTCAAATAAAAAAATATTTCTAGAAACATGAAATTTATTAGAACATGGATCACAATAGAGACAACATTTCTGTGAAGTACTATAATCCATAAAAACACATTTAGTATACTGAACAGAAAGTTTATTACGCTGAGAACGAGGAAGATGTACAAAACAAATACAATATAATGTATGGAAATTATCATATCTAGGTTTTTTGTGATAAAGACGAAAATATGGAGATTAAAGATTTAACACTTTAGATGATAGTCTATTAGTTAAGTAAATATAAGTTTACAAAGCTTCCACCCAATATTTAGATAGAATAGAGGAATCAATCAATAAAGTATGAGTGACATCTAAAAGATGATGATTTTCACGTTCAACAACCCCATTTTCTTGTGGTGTATATGGACAAGAGCATTGTGAGATAATTACTCAATTGTTTTTAAATTCATAAGATAGATATTATCCACCTAAATTAGACTTTAATAATTTGATGCAAGTAGTAAATTGAGTCTCAATATAGTCCAAAAATGTCTTGGATATGGATAATACCTCATATTTGGAATGGAGAAAATATACCCACGTAAGTTGACTATAATCATCTATAAATATCACAAAGTACTAGAAATGAGCATGAGAAACAATTGGTGAAATACCCCAAACATCACTATGAATGACATCAAAACACTTTGTAGCACGACTACAAAAATTAGAAAAAGGAAGAATTTTACTTCTGCCCAATTTACAAGTAGAACAATCAAAGAAAGCAGTGAAAAATTAATTTTTATTCCCTAATAAACTTGAATTTGATAACTGAAACAATAGAATTTGGATGTCCTAAGCACTTATGCCATAACTCAATCTTACTAGGTGTGGAAGTACAATCAAATGATAGAACACGAGGAACGAAAAGTGTATAGGAAACAGTCATCCAAATTTAGGCCCCATCAAAATTACCATCCCCGATACCTGATCCTACGCAAGACAACCATTAAGATAAAGATCCACATCACAACTATTATCTACTAATTGTCCAACTAAAATAAGATTAGTGGATTGCTTTGGTGATGCAAAAACATTTTTGAAAGTTTTAGTAATAACCCAACCATGGTAATGGATAAATTACTACCATTGGCAACTTGAATTTTTGATAGACCATGCTATTTACAAAAATTTTTTAGCATACTAGCTGAGTTGGTGTAACACCCCACATTCGGGCTAGAATAAAAATTATCGTTTCTATGCATACATGATCCAAAAGCCATAAATCCTATGAAAATTTAGCATGTTAATAAATTACGTAGTGTGTGGACCTATTTAAGCATGAATTGATATCATAGAGGTCCCCTAACTCAAGGACGAGTTGAAAACTTTTCTATTATTTGAGTTTGAGTGAGCGTTGAAACTTGGGTCAACTTCAATCAACCATAAATATTTGAATATAACTAATTATAGGGCCTACTATATATCAAAGTAAATCTCTTCGAATTATCTTTCCAACGATACCAATTTCGTGTAAATTCAATACTCGAGCAAAAAGTTATGGCTATTTTAGTGACTGAGATAGTAGCATCATGTGATAAGCGTGTGACCCATGCCCTATCGGACGTACCAAAATTTTAGGTTATGCTTTCACATTTTAAGGGCGAAATGGGTATCTTCCATCCCTTATCCAGATATAACATGGGATTAGACTAACAAAATACCAAAATATGATTCTTTTATCTCAAATTCATCAAGAACTCACCCTAGGGTTTCTAACTAAAAATCTAAATATCTCAAGATTTAACCATGGGGTTTCCTTAATTCTTCAAGATTTGGAATCCCGATTGTGAGGGCTACAAGAGGAACTCATCAATCATGCATATAGCATCCCAAAATCTAGAGTTCATTCAAAAGCTTCTAATTTAAGGTACACGGGGTTTTCTTAAAATCTCATGGGATGGAAATCTTGATTTTAAGAAAGAGTTTTTTTTAGATTTATGAATATATTCATGTTTTAGAAACATTGATGATATTGTTTTGGCCTTTAGGCCTTTCTCCAAATTGATTTAAAATTATATATATATATATTGTAAGCTTGTGTTTTAAGGTTGATGATGGAATTAGGAGCATGATTCATGAAAAATCCCTCTCTTGTGATGATTTTTATTTTCTTATGATATATTATGAAATTGTTTGAATGCGTCTTGAAAAGCTTGTTATGAAATGTCTTGAATAATATTATATTTGGATTATGATTTTGATTTCAAAAGAGTGAGAGTTGTTTATGTTGATGAATTTTGAACATAATCATATAATGATAAGGGTTGCATGGTTTGTTAAAGATTACATGACCACCACTTGTTTAATGAAAGGATGGAAATTTTGCATAGTTTTGACTAAGTTTTTGGAACATTAATTCCCTTTGTTAAATTGCATGTTTGGGTGGTCTGAACTATGTTTTAATGAAAGAATTATGCATGATGCATTATGTCTTAGAAATAGGAACTGCTAGTCTTGGTGTGACGACACCAATCCAGATTATGAAATAGTAATTCAGAATAGAATAGAATGCATGTTTGAATTCAGGATTTTTAGATGTTGAAACTAGAATAATGCATGATTCATAACAGGATAAAATTGAGCATAAAGAGATGTTAGGTGGTTCCCTGAATAAGGCACGAGTTCAGATAACTCGTTGCCTAAAATCGTGATTTGCTGATCCGGGTATATTATATTATGCTGGCCTAGTGCTATGTGGAATATCATAATCCGAAACTCTAATCCTTGCGGTGCACTCGGGTTGAGGGCTTCCCCACTGAGTCAATGGTAGATTTCATACCGCCCGCAGAATATCAGAATTGTAGGAAAGTTCCACTTAACTTAGACGTAATACAAAGATCAGACATTACACTGGCAAGAATGATTTATGATTTTTAGAAAGTACCCATTTGTTTTATAAGTATTTCATGTATGATATTTTGACAAATTGATCTCCAACTAATTTATTTATATAAAAGATTTATTTTGGATTGCTCTGCGTACCAATAGATCTGTATTGACCCCGTCCCTCTAGGTTCTGAGGCACAGTCTAGGGGTCTATATAAGCAGTAGATTTCATCAGATATGAGTGAAGAGTACATGTTGGTGAGCCTTCTATATTTCAGAAGGCCCAGTTTCTTTCAGACAGTTAGAATTTATTACGGTTCGGTCTACTGGGGGCTTTGTCCCAGTTTCCAGACAGTTGTTATTTGATCATGTAGTAGAGATTTTGCAGATGATTTTCAGATGGTGTTTAGTTGATATTGGATTTTATTCCTCATTGTTAAACTAAATTTAGATTATGACCATGTTTTCTTAGAAGATTTTATTTCCGCATTTTTTATTTATATATGATTAGTGTATATGATTACAAGTTAGAAGGGCTCTCAGGCCTTCATGGTTTGGGATGTCCGTCATGGTCAGGGCACTAGTTTGGGTCATGAAAAACTTGGTATCAGAGTACAGTTCATGGTCCTAGGGTGTCTGCGAAATCACGTTGGGTAAAGTCTTATTTATGTGTGTGTAGCGTGCTACACTTATAAGCTGGAGACTACTAGGTATTTAGGAATATTTCCCTTTCTTCATGTTCTAGTTCGTCCTATTAATCCAGAATGTTCCTCTTCAATACTCTACTTCATGCTATGATGTCTCCCGTACGAAAGTAAAGCTATCCCAATTCTTTCCTTACTCTGATGTGCCCAGATATGTCTCGTTAATGAGGAAATTAAAGTGCAGAAGTTTAGAGTCTATAGGGTATGGTCCTTTCTAATTGAACCATATAAGAGTTTAAAATTTGTGCAAAGACTTGAGAAAGTTCCATTAGCACCTCAGAGTGTATTGATTTTGGTGTGAACTTTGATTCTGATGAAATCATGCTTTTTGGCCTACGGTATTATGCGTATTCTGTCTCTTTTCAAAAATTTATGTTGCAGATGTCATGCTTCAGGGGGAATGATATGTAGAAGAATGTTGGAACTGTATTTTCACCCAATTAGTAGTATAATTTAAAGTGTTGGTGTCATGACCTATTGGTGTGAGATTAGACCAAGAGGTTGGTGATATGAAGTCACAAAGTTAGAAGTCAGAGTGAGGGTGATTTTTATTTAAATAAATATTTTAGTTGAATAACCAATGTTTGAAGATGATTTACCACTTTATAGTGATAGACTAATGTGGTAGCTAGTAGCATGTGTGGATTGTATGGTAGTCTGTGGGGCTCTTTCGATTCACTAGTATAGTTGCTTTGTGATTTATTTCATTTTCTTGTTCTAAACACAAAAATCAAAGTCTAGTGAAGCCGTGTGAGGACTATTTCGATTCGCTAGAAACTTGTTGTTCTTGTATTAGTTGAATATATGTATAGTCAAATCTTTTCGCATGAGATTAAGTTGGTAATAAAGTGATACGTCCTTTTGTATTAGTGTAGTAAAAGGTAGAGAAGGAGTTATTAGTTAAGGTGAAGTGTTGTCTGCTTGGAGTATGAAAATGGCTAGATGAGCCAGTAAGTTATAATTATAGACTCATGGTTGTTTGTGGAATTTAAAGGTAGTCTAAATGTATGCTTGGGTAAGTAAGTGTGATATGAGAAAGCTGTACAAGTAGATAAGATTGTATGGGGTTATAATATAAGATTAACGTTGACCATGTCTATTATGTGACTTTACTCCTCCTTGACCTTCTTTTCATTGGTAGTTGTAAACTAGTACTACTTGTGAGAAGGTATGTAGTAGATTTTTAAGGTATTTAGATAGAATGTCCCAATTTAATGGACTAATCTATTATGTTGCCTTCTTCATTGGTGGTAGATGATTGATACTAGACTATTAGGTTGAATTTAATATAGGATTTGGATGTAAGAAAAATGGCTTAAGACTAATAATGAATGTTTTGTGAGAATTATGTGTCAGGTTGGGTTGTAAATCATCCTTAGCACTAGAAATTAAGTTTGAATAGTTGATGTACATAAAGGTGGATGTGATAATTTCTTGGTTAATGATACTAGTTATATGGAAGTGATATAATAGGCTTGAATGGTTTAAGCAATAGATTATGTTTATTGGATTTGTAACAAAGTATGATGTTGTATGTGTGAGGTAGAAGTATGCCCAAGGTGATATAGAGTTGCGGCATTTTCTAAGACTATTACATATTTCGTATGGCTAGTAGATATAGTAGTACCGTTGAGTTTCTAGGTGGAGAAGGACTGGTAGTATGATTTATCAAAGTCTTGGTAATATCCATGTTAAGTGTTATAATCTAAGTTTGAATTTTTAAAGGTTGAACTGACAGAAATAAGAGTTGAAGCACTATAGGGTGTGCACTCTGACTATGAAAATACTCAAGAGGATTCAAAGTTAGTAAGTGTTCAAGTACTATATGTTAACTATTAGAGCTATAGAAAGATAGAGTGTGTCTAAGAAGGTAGGATTAGCAGTGGGTTTTCCCCTTCCAGGTGTAGCAATTCAGGTAAAGTTCTATTAATTACATGTATTGTCGTATTCCATACCCCAGAGTGTAGTGAGTATAGTTCAGTTTAGAGTCTAGCAAGGGATCTCTCAAACTTAAGATGATGGCTTAAAGCTAAGGGGGAGATCATAAAACAAGTGACCAAGACAAGCTCTCAGATTCTAGTAGTGGTGTCAGTATGATATAGAACATCAGGAAGTGAGGGTGAGGCTTAACCCTTTCTTATCTTAGTATTTTTTAGTTATCCCAAAACATACTCATGCTTTACATTTCATTTCCACGATTATAGTTCATGTTTATGTATATCATAGAGAATCACGTGCTCTTCCAGTTCTAAAATGAGGAGTTTCAGTTCATTCAGTAGTTGGAATCACATTCCATATATTATTAACTTCAAATTGAGGCCATGCATCTTATGACTCATGTACTTATGCTTTATAGTGTGCTTAGTTCCTAAAATTCATGCTATACTCTTTATGATTGATGAGATTCAGCTCATAGTCATGTATACCCCAATTTAGATCACTTTGATGAATCCCTGATGTTGTTTTACTATTCCTTCAGCCCCATTTCAGTGTCAAGTCTCGTATAATATACTCCCATGCTTCAAGGTCTTATGTTCTAACCTTTTAGTGACTCATCCTTATGTGATGATAGTGGTAATGAGTAAATGTTTCTTGTTAATCAAAGATCATAGTATGCTTATTTTAGATAAGGCCATAAGTATGAAGTAAGATCCGGGGTCAAGTCTTTGCTACATGTGATGGTTAGTTGAAATTTGTGTGTGTATGTTTTTGGGGTAGTGCGTGGGAGTTATATTGATAGTGGATTAGAGAATATGTGAAGTATGTCCTTATGGGTGTTTGCCTTGGAGTTCATATATAGTTATAAAGATAGGCTTGAATGACATGTTGAGATTTAAGCGGAGGAATGCAATTTGCGCTAGTGAATCCATAGTAAGAGGTCAGAGTTAGTCATTGAAGTGGTAAGGCATGATATGCTTAGGGTGTGATCTCTAATATATATATATATATATATATATATATATATATATATATATATATAAAAGATTGAATCATATATTTTAGACTAGTATCGTGGTATGGCATGTTGTATTTTATGATTTGAAATTAGGCTTGATCATGATAAAAAGACTTATGTTACTTTAGGCATTAGTCGAAAGATTTATCAATGACCATATAAGAATTCTAAGTTGAATCAAATGAGTATGGTATTTAAAGGGAATAATATAGTTAAGGGAAATTCGAGAAGTGCGCTAAGCTTCAAAGTAAGAAGTTGCATTGCCTAAGGCCTGGTAATTCCATCCTAGTTTATGAGTTATATGTCTATATTCCATGCTATAGAGTAGTGTCATTGTTGTTATTCCTTAGTTGGGTGTCTTGTGTAACTCATGCCCAAGATTCCTTTCTCCCGAATGCTACTAGAACTTCTTTAGAAAGAGTGTTGAAGAGATACTCCAGTTAAGTATAAGTTTTCAGTATAATTTAGCCAGTATAACCAGCAGTTCAGTTTTATAGTTAGGCAAACAAGTTACTGTAGTTTTCCACCTTTACACCCAGTCCTTCTATCCGAAGTCCCATGTGTATGACCATCCCAAGAGATAATCTATTCCATCCATGTAAATTTCGAATTTAGTTCAGTTCGAACATTATGTTTCAGATTCAGCTATTTAGTCATGACTCAGTTCATAAGAGTCCAGCGCATAGTCTCAAATCTCTCTAGGCATTTTAGCTCAGACAGTGTAATATCTATGTATGATCTAAATCTTGTTGTCTTAAGATTCATACTTACATAGGTTATCACTTCTCAATTTGATATGTATGATTGGATCATGAACACCATAAGGGTATCCTGAATTCTTATCATAAATTAGCTTCTTAAAGCAAGTAAGGGCAAGTTAGCTCAGAATTCAGTTTCATGGTGGAACTTTAAATGTTTCAGATCAGTATATTATTTCTTAGAAGACATATCATATCCACGTTATTTCATACCTTTAAGACTTCAACATTCCTACCCATCATTCGGGGATGAATGATTCAAAGGGGGAGATAATGTAACACCCCGCATTTCGTGCTAGAATAAAAACCATCGTTTCTATGCATAGATGATCCAAAAGACATAAATCCTATGAAAATTTGGTATGTTAATCAATTATATAGTGTGTGAACCTATTTAACCATGAATTGATATTATAGAGGTCCCCTAACTCAAGGACGAGTTGAAAGCTTTCCTATCATTCGAGTTTGAGTGAGCGTCGAAACTTGAGTCAAATTAAATCAACCATAACTCTTTGTATACAATGAATTAGAGGGCCTACTATATATAAAATTAAATATCTTTGAATTAGCTTTCTAAATATACCAATTTCGCCTAAATATGTACTCGAGCGAAAAATTATGGCCATTTTAGTGACTGAGACAGTAGCATCATGCGATAAGTGTGCGATGCACGCCCTATTGCATGTACCAAAATTTCAGGTTCTGTTTCTGCGTTTTAAGGGGAAAATGGGTATCTTCCATCCCTTATCCAGCTATAACAAAGGATTAAACTCCCAAAACACCAAAATATGATTCGTTTCTCTCAAATGCATCAAGAATTCACCCTAGGGTTTCAACTAAAAACCAAAATATCTCAAGATTTAACCGTGGGTTTTCCTTAATTCTTCAATATTTAGAATCCCCATTGCGAGGGCTATAAGAGGCACCCATCAATTCTACGTATAGCATCCCAAAAGCTAGAGTTCATTCAAAAGCTTCTAATTTAATGTAACTTCTCACAGCCTTTCTTTGTGAGATCCTTCAAGGGAAATTTTGTCTTTTTGCTTTAAAATTATCCCAATTAATTAAAAACTATTTTTATTCGTTGGATCCAGAAATTAATTTGCAAATACGTTACTTTTTATTGTTTTCAGCAAATAACACGTTACTTTTATTATCCTGCAAATAAATATGTTTTATAGTCCATCAGTTTTATGTGTTTAGTTGTCTCTTTATTTTACTCAATTTCTTGTATTAAACCCCCCTCTTCATCCACCAGTTTCACGTCTTAATATCACTTCCCAACAGTCTTAATCTCTCTCTCAAACTCAACTTCTAAGAAGCTCCATAGTTTGGCTCAAGTGATCAAGCTTATCCTTGAGATCTAAAGTCCTTTAAACGTTTTGAGGTATGTAAAATTACCTCTTGCTCACTTTCTGGGATGTTCTCTTTTATGTTTTATAACCTACTTCCCTCCACATGGTCTGGTATTGTTAAATTGGTGCGCGGATTAGGAACTTGGTGTTTGTATATATTAAAGAATTTTCTTGGTTGCCTAAGTTGTTTTGGGAAGTTCTAAAAACTTGAGTCTGGCAGTAGAGTCAAAGCCCATGTTTGGTATTCCTGCAAAATTGATTTTCTGTAATTGCTACGATTTCAAAGGTCCTTAATAGGTACAAACTAACTAACTTGGTGCTAATGGATTTTATCTTATGTTGGGTCTCTCTCTAATGTATGTGAAATCTATTTAAGGCTGCTGAACTAATAGATATTAACTTGAGGTTGCCCTATTTTTATTTCATGTTGTAAACAAGTGATATGATGTTTGGTTGACGCTCTATAGTAAACTATGTTGGCTTATTGTTCTTGCCTGTGATATGTGCATGTTGGTTATAGTGGTCCAAGTAGGATTAATGTTTGCAAGCATGATTCCCTTTGTAAATGTATTTTAGTTGATTATCACAAAGTTACGAATAACTCATTATAGTTTCAGCAGTTACAATGAGGCTCCGAGGATTTTCCAGACTTACAGTTAGAATCCTATTTAATGCTTAAGAATTTTTTGGACAGATTTAGTTATCCCAGAGATTACATCATATATAAATTACCATCTTTCCTGTTAACCTCTAAACATAATCTCTCAAAAGTTGTGGAAATCGTGTTGATGAATCCTTAACAGAATGATTTTAGCTATTCTAAATGTTATGGAAAGGTATCAATCTCATGAATACAGAATAATTGAATTCCCAAATTAAGGCCAAAAAGGGAAAAATTATGTACACAAGCCTAAAAAGGCTAAATCACTAGCATGGGCCTAATATGGCCAACACTTTGAATATAATAATCATATGAGCAAAAGGGAGTTAGTTAGCTGACCATGACGGCATAGGTTTAAAAAAAACAAATGCCCGAAACTATGTTTGCCGACATAGGATAGAGATTATTCTATAAATCAGATAACTCTCTTTTTTTCATGTGTCCTGAAAAGGGGCTAACCATGATTACTTGATGATTACTTACTAGAAAATCATGTCATGTCACGTCCTATGCCCGACAAGGTATACGGCTTAGCTGATCGGGCCGATATCAGAATCCAAGCACTCATATGGTGGTTTATGATGGTTCACTACTTTCTCCCACAAATAATTAAAGGAAATAAATTTACCTTAGTCAATTATATGTTCAGTTTATGTTCTTGTTCCATTCTGGTTGTCTCCAGTTACTTTTAATTTGAATTTTGTTGTCATTTATTTTCTTTTGCGATACTATCCTCTTGAAATAATTTTACATACCAATACATTCCATGTATTGAACGCCTTTGGTGCTACATCGTTTCATGATGTAGGTTCTGGCGCTCAAGTTTGCGATCAGGCATCTCATTAGGATCTCTATCTTCTGCTATTGGTGAGCCTCTTTCCCACCAGGAGGACGAACGAGATATGATGATTATTATTATATATTTTCTTCACTTTTAGTATTGGTAATTATTAGAGGATTCACAGGCTAGCGTAGTTGTCAAGCAAACTTTGTAATTTTTAGTCTTCATTTATCATAACTATTGGTGTTGTTAGACATAATGCGGTATTAATAAACTTGGGTGAAGTTTTATATCTTGAGAAAGTTATAATTGAATTCTATATTACTTTCGCTTTATCCATTTGCATTAGAAGTATGCTTGGGTGATATACCACAACGTTCGCTCGTACTATCTTTAGTATCGGGTGCGTTCCACGTCCAAGGCTCTGGCCCGGGTCGTGACAAACTAGGTATCAAATCTCAGAGTTCAATTGTCCTAGGGTGTCTGTGAATTCGTGTATAGTAGTATTCTTTTATAGGTGTGAAGCGCGCTACACTTATAATTAGAAGGCTACAGGGCATTTAGGAATATTTTCCATTCTTTGATTCTCTAGTTCGTTCAATAAAGTTCAGGTCTATGTAATTATTTTAATTCGTGCTTGTTGTTTATTTTAGATCATGCGTCCCAAAATACCTGCCAGATAGTGGGCCACGACTAATACTAGGTCTTCTTCCGGTACCAACACTAAAAATATGCCCTCAACTCATGTAATGCATACCAGACATGGAGCTCTCACTCCTGGACAGAATGTTGCTACTAATACACCTCCTGTGGCACCTACTTAAGTAAGGAGACTAAGTACATCCTCTATAAAACCTCCTCTCACGATGCTACCAATGGCGAATTTAGACAGGCTATTCAGATACTTACGCAGCTTGTAGCATCTCAGTCTAGTCGTCCAAGTCTTACCAGCTCTAACTCTCATGATTCTTCCAATATTTCTAGGATCCAATATTTCTCAAGATGAATCCACCTGCGTTCACAGGATCCAAGGTCGATGAGGATCCCTAAAATTTTATTGATAAAGTTGAAAAAATCTTAAGGGTTACGTATGCTAGTGACACCGAGGGAGTTGAGTTTGTATCCTATTAGTTGAAGGATGCTGCTAGTTTATGGTATGATCAGTGGGAGCTTTTTCGTGGTGAAAATGCACCTCCTTCTATATGGGATGATTTTATGGATTCTTTTCTTGACCATTTCTTTCCACAAGATCTAAGGGAGGCCAAGGTACAAGAGTTTATGAATTTAAAACTGGAAAAGATGAGTGTGAAGGAGTATGGTCTCAAGTTCACTAAATTGTCTTGATATGCTCTAGAGTTGGTATCTATAATGAGGGCTAAGATGCTGAAGTTTGTGTCTGTACTTTCAAAATATGTATGAAAAGAGTGCAAAATGACATTATCAATTAGTGATATGGATATTTCTAGGTTGATGGTGTATGCTCAATAGGTTGAGGAGGAAAAATAAAGAGATAGGGAGGAATTTCAGAATAAGAAAGCCAAGTCAGCAGGTAATAAGTCTACTCAATAGCGCTCAGGAAATAGAAACAAAGATTTCTTTCAGAAGAGGTCATCTGGACCTGCCCCATCTTCTGCTAGTGCACCTACACCAAGTCCTAGGATCGACCAACACATTTAGAAAAATCAAAATTTTAGGGTTCAAGGTCCCATCATATCCTACTTGTACTATTTGTAGAGAAAATCACCCAGGTGAGTGTCATTACGACAAAGGTGTATGCTATGGGTATGGTCATAGGGGTCATATGCAAAAGGATTGTCCATCAGCAAAGAAAGTTAATGGGGGGAACAAAGCCCAATCTTCTACTTTAGTTCCTGTAGTAGGTCAGAGCACTACTCTAGGGACCGGTTGAGTTTAGAATCTTCTGTATGCTTTGGGAAATTGCCAGGATTTAAAGGCTTTTCCTGATGTGGTTACTGATATGTTGAAAGTCTTTTCTCATAATGTGTATGTGCTACTTGATCCTGGTGCTTTCTTGTCCTTTGTGACCCCATTTGTATCTATGAAGTTTAGAGTTTTCCCCAAACAAATCCTTGAGCCATTTTCTATTTCCACTCCTGTTGGCGATTCTATTATTGCTAGACGAGTTTATAGAGATTGTGTAGTTACCGTCCACCATAATGACACCAAAGTCAACTTATTTGAGTTGGACATGGTGGACTTTGATGTTATATTGGGTATGGACTGGTTGTATTCATGTTATGCTTCCATTGATTGTAGAATGAGGGTGGTCAAGTTTTAGTTTCCCAATGAAACACCTCTTGAATAGGAAGGTAGTCATGTCGTGCCTAAAGGTAAGTTCATTTTATATCTTAAGGCTCAAAAAATGATATCCAAGGTGTGTATTTACCACCTGGTCCGAGTCAATGATTGTAAGTTAGAAATACCTTTACTCCAGTTTGTTCCTGTTGCCAATAAGTATTCAGAAATTTTTCTTAATGATCTTCTAGGAGTTCCTCCCGATAGGGAAATAGATTTTGGGATTGATCTTCTTTCTCACACTCAGCCTATCTCTATTCCACCTTATAGAATGGGTCCTGCAGAGTTAAGAGAGTTGAAAGAGTAGTTGAAAGATCTTCTTGATAAAGGTTTTATAAGGCCTAGCATTTGTCCTTGGGGTGATCCAGTCTTGTTCGTGCATAAGAAAGTTCAATTCGGATGTGCATCGATTATCGCCAGCTGAATAAAGTCACTATAAGGGATAAGTACCCCCTTCCTAGACTAGAGGACTTATTCGATCAGCTACAGGGTGCCAAGTATTTTTCTAAAATAGATCTTAGATCTGGTTAGCATCAGTTAAAAGTTAGAGAATGGGCTATTCCGAAGATAGCTTTCCAAACCCGATATGGTCACTTTGAATTTTTAGTTATGTCCTTTGGTTTGACTAACACTTTTGAATTTTGTATGGATCTTATGAATATGGTGTTTAAACCATATTTGGATATGTTCGTAATTATTTTCATTGATGATATTTTGGTCTACTCTCGAAGTAAGGAAAAGCATGCTAATCATCTCAAGATTGTTCTTCAAATACTTAAGGACTGTGAGTTGTAGGCTAAATTCTCTAAGTGTGAATTTTTTGTTGGAGTCAGTAGCATTTTTGGGCCATATTATTTCTGGTGAAGGCATCCAGGTTGATTCTAAAAATATTGAGGCAGTGAAAAAATGGCCCAGACCTACTACACCTTCTGAAATTAGAAGCATTATGGGTCTAGCTGGTTACTACAAGAGATTTTTGGAGGGATTTTCCTCCTTTACCACTCCTTTAACTATAGTGACTCATAAAATAGTCATGTTTCAATTGTTGGAAGCATGTGAGAAGAGTTTTTCAGGAGCTAAAAGATAGATTGACCTCCGCCCTAGTGTTGACTTTACCAAAGGGAAATGAAGGCTTCGTGGTTTATTGTGATGCTTCACGGGTTATTATCGGTTGTGTATTGATGAAACATGGTAATTTTATAGCATATGCCTAGAGGAAGCTTAAATATAATGAGAGGAATTACCCACCCTCGATCTTGAATTAGCAGATATGGTCTTTGCTTTGAAGATTTGGCATCACTATCTTTATGGTGTACATGTTGATATTTTCACTGATCATAAAAGCCTCCAATATGTTTTTAGTCAGAAGGAATTGAATATCAGGAAACAGAGATAGCTTGAGCTACTCAAGGACTATGATTTATGATTGCTCTATCATCCTGGTAAGGCAGATGTGGTTGCATATGCTCTTAGTAGATTGTCCAAGGGGAGTCTTGCACATGTGGAGGAAGAGAAGAAATGACTCACAAAAGATATTCATATTCTGCTAATTTAGGAGTCTGACTCCTAGACTCTGAGGACGGTAGAGTGGTTGTACAGAATATGTCGAAATCATCCCTGGTGTTAGAAGTGAAAGAAAAGTAGAATAATAATCCCATTCTTTTACAATTGAAGGAAGAAGTTCTACAACAAAATATTATGGCTTTTGAGCAAGGGGGAGATGGTGTTCTAAGGTACCAGGGAAGACTTTGTGTCCCAGATGTTGATGTATTACGAGAAAGGATCATGGTGGAAGCACACTATTTGAGGTACTCCATTCACCCGGTATCCACCAAAATGTATCATGATTTGAGGGAAATTTACTAGTGGAACAACATGAAGCAAAATATTGCTGACTTTATACTCAAGTGCCTAAATTGTCAGTAGGTTAAGGTCGAGCATCAAAAACCTGGTGGATTTGATCAAGATAAAGGTCTTCTAGTATGGAAGTGGGATATGATAAATATTGATTTTGTGATTTGGTTACCATGTCCTCGGCATCAACATGAATCAATTTGGGTGATTGTGGATCGGATGACTAAGTGTGCTCATTTCTTGCCTATTAAGACAACATACTCAGCTAAAGATTATGCCAAATTATATATTCAAGAAGTTGTCAGGTGGAACGAACCCCCATGTATATCATTTTAGATAGAGGCCCCCATTATACTGCTAACCTTTGGAGGTCCTTCCAGAGAGGTTTGGGTACGCAGGTGAACTTTAGTCCTGCTTTCCACCCTCAGATGGATGGTTATGCAGAATACACTATTCAGACACTAGAGGATATGTTGAGGGCATGTGTGCTTGACTTCAAAGGAAATTGGGAGGAGCACTTACCTCTTATTGAGTTTTTATACAATAATAGTTACCACTCAAGTATTCGGATGGCTGCTTTCAAAGCTCTATACAGGAAAAGATATAGATCTCATATTGGGTGATTTGAGGTTGCTGAAACTAAGTTATTAGGGACAAATTTTATTTATCAAGGTGTTGAGAAGGTTAAGGTTATTCGAGAGAGGTTGAAAACTTCTCAAAGTAGCAAAAAATCCTACTCAGATAAGAGGCGTAGGGACTTGGAGTTTGAGGTAAATGATTGGGTATTCTTGAAGGTTTCACCAATGAAGGGTGTCATGTATGTTGGAAAGAAGGGAAAACTTAGTCCCCGTTATATTAGTCCTTACCATATTTTGAGAAAAGTTGGAAAGGTTGCCTATGAGGTAGATTTGCCTGTGAAACTTGCCTCGGTCCATCCAGTATTTCATGAATCCTTACTTAGGAAGTGTGTGGGTGACCCTACTCTTATAGTCCCGACTGAGAGTGTTGGTATAAAAGATTCATTAAATTATGAAAAAGTTCCCATTGAGATATTGGATCGTCAAGTTCCCAAATTGAGAAAAAAAGAAATTATTTTGGTAAAGGTCTTGTGGAGAAATCAAAAGTTTGGGGAAGCTACATGGGAATCAGAGGAAGATATGAAGTCAAGATATCCTCACCTATTCACTTCTCAAGAGGAAGGAAATGAAGGTGATAATGCAAATCCTTACTCGTGATATTCCATAAATTCTTTCTTTTTGCTTTTTAAAATCAAGCCATATAGTACGCCTGTCTTAAATCTTGCTTATGTCAAGTGTTGTTTGTTCATAATTCGTGTTTATAATTTGTGTTTATGAGTTTCTCTTTGGAGTTTCTACGTTACGGTGAGAAATATAGTCATAAGTAAAGTTCATTAGTAGAATTTTCATCACTTATTTCTGTGTACTGAGTTTTATACGAATATATAACCTTCATTCGAGGATGAATGATCCCAAGGGGGAGATGTTATAACATCTCACAACCTTTCTTTGTGAGATCCTTCAAGGGTAATTTTATCTTTTTTCTTTAATATTATCCCAATTAATTAAAAACTATTTTTATTCATTGAATCCAAAAATTTATTTGTAAATACATTACTTTTTTTTTCAACAAATAACACGTTACTTTTATTTCCCTGCAAATAAATATCTTTTATAGCCTATCAGTTTTATGTGTTTAGCTATCTCTTCATTTTTCTCAATTTCTTGTATTAAACCCCCCTCTTTATCCACCAGTTTCATGACTTAAGATCACATCCCAACAGTTTTAATCTTTCTTGCAAACTCAACTTCTAAGAAGCTCCAAAGGTTGGCTCAAGTGATCAAGCTTGTCCTTGCGATCTAAAGTCCTTTAAACGTTTTGAGGTATGTAAAATTGTCTCTTTATCACTTTCTTGGATGTTCTCTTTAATGTTTTGTAACTTACTTCCCTCCACGTGGTCTGGTATTGCTAACTTGGTGCGTGGATTAGGAACTTGGCGTTTGTATATATTAAAGAATTTTCCTTGCTTGCCTAAGTTGTTTTGTGAAGTTCTAAAAAACTTGAGTCTGGCAGTAGAGTCAAAGCCCATGTTAGGCATTCCTACAAAACCTAGTTTTTGTAATTGCTACGATTTCAAAGGTCCTTAATTGCTGCAAACTAACTACTTTGGTTCTAACGGATTTTGTCTTATGTTGTGTCTCTCTCTAATGTATGTGCAATCAGTTTAAGGCTACTGAACTAATACATATTAACTTTAGATTGCCCTATTTTTTGTAATGTCATAAACTAGTGATATGATGTTTGGTTGATGCTCTACAGTAAACTATGTTGGCTTATTATTCTTGCCTGTGATATGTGCATGTTGGTTATAGTGGTCCAGTTAGGATTAATGTTTGCAAGCATGATTCCCTTTGTAAATGTGTTTTAGTTGATTATCACAAAGTTTCGAAGCACTCATTATACTTCAGCAATTACAATGATTCTCTAAGTGTTTTCCAGAGTTACAGTTAGAATCCTATTTAGTACCTAAGAATTATTTCTGGACAGATTTAGTTATCCCAGCGATCACACCATGCATAAATTACCATCTTTCTAGCTAACCCCTAAACATATTCTCTCAAAAGTTGTAGAAATCGTGTTGATCAATCCTTAATAGAATGTTTTTAGCTATTCTAAATGTTATGAGAAGGTATCAATCTCATGAATACAAAATAATTGAATTCCCAACTTGAGGCCAAAAAGGGGCAAATTATGTACATGAGCCTAAAAAGGCTCAATCACGAGCATGGGCCTAATATGGCCAACACTTTGAATATAATAATCTCATGAGAAAAAGGGAGTTAGTTAGCTGACCGTGAAGGCATAGATTTAAAAAAAAGGCCTGAAACTATGTTTGCCAACATAGTATAGAGATTATTCTGTAAAATCAGATGACTCTCTTTTTTTTCATGTGTCCCGAAAAGGGGCTAACCATGGTTACTTTCTAGGAAATCATGTCATGTCACGTCCTATGCCCGGCAAGGTATAGGATGGCTTAACTGATCGGGCTGAGATCAGACTCCATGTGCTCACCTGGTGGTTTATGATGGTTCACTATTTTCTCCCACAAATAATCAAAGGAAATAAATTTACCTTAGTCAATTATATGTTCAATTTATGTTCTTGTTCCCTTTCGGTTGTCTCCAATTACTTTTAATTTGAATTTTGTTGTCATTTATTGTCTCTTGCTATACTATCCTCTTGAAATAATTTTACATACCAATACATTCCACATATTGACCGCCTTTGGCGCTACATCGTTTCATGATGTAGGTTCTAACGCTCAAGTTTGCGGTCAGGAATCTCATTAGGATCTCTATCTTCTGCTATTGGTGAGCCTCTTTCCCACAAGGAGGATGAAATAGATATTATTATTATTATTATTATTATTATTATTATTATATATTTTCTTCCCTTTGAGTATTGGTAATTATTAGAGGCTTCACAGGCTAGCGTAGTTATCAACCAAACTTTGTATTTACCAGTCTTCATTTATCAAAACTATTGGTGTTGTTGTACATAATGCGGTATTAATAAACTTGGGTGAAGTTTTATATCTTGATAAAATCATAATTGAATTCTATATTACTTCCGCTTTATCCATTTGCATTAGAAGTATGCTCAGGTGATATGCCAAAATGTTCGCTCATACTATCTATAGTATCGGGTGTGTACCATGTCCAGGGCCCCGACCCGGGTCGTGACATTTAAGGTATGCAAGGTTTTCCTAAAATCTCATGGGTATGGAAATATTGATTTTAATAAAGGGTTTTTTCAGATTTATGAATATATTCATGTTTTAGAAGCATTGATGATATTGTTTTGGCCTTTAGGATTTTCCCTAAATTGATTTGAAATTATATATATATATATATATATATATATATATATATATATATATATATATATATATATATATATATAAGCGTGTGTTTTAAGGTTCATGATTCAATTGAGAGCATGATTCATGAAAATCCCTCTCTTGTGATCATTTTCATTTACTTATGATATACTATGAAATCGTTTGAATGCATCTTGGAAAACATGTTTTGAAATGTCTTGAATAATGTTATATTTAGATTATGATTTAGATTTCGAAAAGAGAGAGGGTTGTTTATGTTGATGAATGTTGAACATAATCATATCATGAGAAGGGTTGCATGGTTTGTTAAAAATTACATGACCACCACTTGTTTATGGAAAGGATGGGAATTTTGCATAGTTTTGACTTATGTTTTCAGAACATGAATTTCGTTTGTTAAATTGCATGTTTTGGTGGTCTGAACTGTATTTTAATGAATGAATTATGCATGATTCATTATGGCTCAGAAATAGGACTTACAAGTTTTGGTGTGACGACCCAATCCCGATTATGCCATGGTAATTCAGAACAAATAGAATGCATGTTTGAAGTCAGGATTTTCAGATGTTGAAACTAGAATAATGCATGATTTAGAACAGGATAAAATTGGGAATAAAGAGATGTTAGGTGGTTCCTCAAAGAAGGCACGAGTTCAGACAACTCATTGCCCGAAATCGTGATTTTCTGATCTGGGTATATTATGTTATACTGGCCTAGTGCCGTGTGGCGTATTAGAATCAGAAACTCCAACCCTTGTGGCACACTTGAGTTGGGTGCTTCCCTGCTGAGTAAATGGAGGATTCCATACCACCATTGGAATATCAGAATTGTAGGGGAGTTCCACTTAACTCAGAAGTAATACAAAGATCAGACATTGCATTGACAAGAATGATTTATGATTTTCAGAAAGTGGCCATGTGTTTTAGAACTATTTCATGTATGATATTTTGACAAATTGTTATCCAACTATTTTATTTATATAAAATCTTTATTTTGGATTGCTCTGCGTACCAGTACATCTGTGTTGGCCCCCTCCTTCTAGCTTCTGAGGCACAGTCTAGGGGTCCTGATAAGCAGTAGATTTCATCAGACAGGAGTGAAGAGTACCTGTTGGTGACAGTTGGTCATACAATTGAAAGTGCCAGAATTAACAAGCCACATATTAGATGCAAGATCATTACCTTATATTCTCAATCTTAAAAGGATGACATGGTCATTTATGTTACCATTTCTTGAGTAAGAACTTATCCCAGAGATGAGTTTTCAGTACTGAAACCATTTATCCCAGCTTGAAAAGCCTTGACATTATGATTTTGAAGGCGTGTGGGACACTTTGATAATGTGTCCTTGTTGTTTGCAATAATTACAATGCTTCCTGCCACAATGTCACAATCCGAGCAGGGGCCCTGGCCGTAACAAGCATACCAAACCATGTAGGCTCGAGCGCCCTTCTACATCTAGTAATCATGCACAATACTCATACAATAAAGAAAGAATGCAGAAATATAAATCATTACAGAATTTATTGTCATGTCCTGAGTTAAGTACATCAATCCGAAAGAAAATCCATCAATATCTAGAAAATATTTGTTTTTGTCTGCGAAATCTATAATATGTATGAAATTAACAACTATTTGAACTGGGACAAGGCCCCTAGTGGACCTAAACTAAAGTAAATAACAAGTAACTGAAAAAAACTAGGCCTTCCGAAATAAAAAAGGCTCACCAACATAATGGTACATAGAGTAATCCAAAATCATAATGGTACATAGAGTAATCCAAAAACAAAATACAACTTTTATAAACATAGGTGAGAGCAATTATAAAACACGTTAACGCAAAATCATTTGAAAACACATGGGCATAGTATAATGATTTTCGACAATAATGTAACACTATTGAGCTAGATGGTATAGCCTATAATTTCACATTTTACACGACTGACAAATCTTAGCTACCGCCAAGATTGGAGTACAAGTGAGGAAAAGACACACAAGATCACACAGAAGTGTGCCACAACCCCAATAAAGTCAATATGTAGTGGTTGGGCTCAAGATCATATATCAGGGCTCCTAACTATAGGTCCCGAGTTAGGATGACATAATACTAGGTACGCAAGATCACATAGCAGGGTACCAAGTTCCCGTGTCGGCAAATCACAGTTTCCATAATAGAGTCATCTGACTCTTTCTTTCTTTGGGTAACCATCTAACTCACATCAATCAACCTTTAAATTTGATATATGGAAAAAATGCATCATTATCACAAAATTCTTTTCATTTGAGGCAATTCCTCCGTGTGGTATCATCATACCCCGACTTGCAAGTCATCAGTACTACATCAATTCTCAAAACTTCTTATGCAAATCATTGTATGAACACCAACATGACTCCCATACACCAACACATGCATAATGATTCCCAACGCGTATTAGTCAAGAGACTTCATCATTTATAAAGTAGTACAATAGTGGGTGTAAAACTAATACTCTCAATAGTTTAACAATAGTATCATGTGGAGTACATAAAACATCATCATGGAAATTAAAATATTCACAACTCTTGTTCATAACACCTTTCAAAACCATATCACAATGCATGCTTTTTGTGTTAAAACAAAACCACTTATAATTGCATACATGCTTAATTAATTATTAAAATCTTGTTTAAATTCATATAAAAATCATGCCCATGAGATTAGGACAACCCCACGTACCTTATTTTGTTTAGTAGAGAGAGAAACCCAAATCTTAATTGAGCCTTTTGGAGTTCTTGACCTTGAGGATGAACTTTGATCTCAAGAGAAGGAACTAGGGTTTTGATTTGAGATAACAAGAGTAGTTTTTGATGTATTTTGCCCTAAAAATGATTTAAATTTCCTGTTTGGGGGAATTAGGTTGAAGGAAAATGATCTATTCTCCCTTAAAAACATGGATCTTGATTGCAGAAAAATACATAGGCTGAATTAGCCAGGGCTTCATAGGCTCTGAAGCACCGCTCTGGGCAAGGCATCGTATCCTCCATCGCAGCTTACCCAGGTTCCAAAATTGGTAGGGAACCATGGGAATATCACCCCAAGCTGCTGTTTTGGGGTACCAAACATGCCCTTATGCGTTTTTGAAAATTCTAAAACTTAGCCGAGATGTACTATTAACTTCCTCGATCATGAATCAACTTAAAAATTAACTTTTCAAGGTTGGAAAGGTCAAAAGTAAAATCATCATAGATTAGAAGATCAAAATGTGACTAAGTCCTTTTCTTAACACTTAGAAATAAAAACATCATTCAAGTTGTCAACTCATTAAGCATGCTACAATATGATATCAAGTTGAGAAAACTACGGGGCATTACATTATCCCCTCCTTGTGATTATTTGTCCCCGAATGATGGCTTAGGAATCAAATACACATAATTTCAAACATACAAAGGAAAAAGTAAAAAAAATATATAGAGAGTAAATGAGTGGCACCTACTATGTCGTTGCCCACTATCTCAAAGAGGTTTGGGTGTCTAGTTCACATGTCATCTTCTGACTCCCAAGTAGCTTCCTTCTCTTTTTGATTCTTACACATCACCTTGACTGAAGCTATTTCCTTACTCCTCTACTATCGAACTTAGTGATCCAAGATTGCAACAGGTTCTTCCTCCTACGACAAGGAGTCTTTCACTTTGATCTCCTCCACAGGAAACACTATGGAATATCTTCAATACACTTCTTCAATATAGATACATTAAATATGGGATGAACCGAAGCTAGATTTGTGGGCAAATCTAACTCATAAGTGACCCCACCTATTCTTCTTAGAATCTGATATGATCCTATATAGCGAGGACTCAGTTTTCCCTTTTCCCCAAATCGTATGACTCCCTTCATAGGGGAGACTTTTAGAAACACCTAATCACTAACCTCAAATTTGAGCTCCCTTCTTATAACATCGATGTAGGACGTCTATCGACTCTGAGCTATCTTGAGTAATTCTCTAATGATTTTCTCATTCTCCATTGCTTGATGAATAAAATCAGGCCCAAATAATTGGGTTTCACCCACTTCATACCACCTAATTGGTGATGTATATCTCCTCCCATAAAATTCTTCAAAAGGAGCCATTTGAATATTGACATGGTATCTATTGTCGTATGCAAACTCTATCAATGTCAAATGATATACCAAACTACCCTTGAAGTAAATTACACAATCTCTCAACATATCCTTAAGGATCTGGATGGTGTGTTCTACTTTCCCATAGGTTTGAGGGTGGAAGGTAGTACTCAGGGTCACTTATGTACCTAAGCCCTTCTGAAAAGATCGCCAAAACTGTGAATAGAATTATGTACCTCAATTGGATATAATGGATACTAACGCCCCATCCAAACAAACTATTTCCTCAATGTACAGCTTAACGTAATCATCTCCCGAACAGTTAGTCCTCACAGGCAGAAAGTGAGCTGACTGGGTTATCCGATCTATAATCACCCAAATGGAATCATTTTGGTTTTGGGACCTCAGAAGTACCGTGATAAAATCCATATTTATCATCTCCCACTTCCACATAGGCAAGGTTATCTCTTGAGAAGTACCACCTAGCCTCAAGTCTTTCACTTTGACATGTTGACAATTTAAATACTTCAAAACAAAATCACCAACATCACGCTTCATATTATTCCACCAATATATATCCTTAAGATCATGATACATTTTAGTAGATCCTAGGTGAACAACATACCTCAAAGTGTGAGCTTTATCAAGAATCCTCTCTCGTGAACCATCCACATTCGGTACACATAATCTACCTTAATACCTCAAGATTCCATCACCTCTGATTTCAAATGCCATAACTTTTTATTGACCCATATCATTTTTAATCTACATCAAGATAGGGTCTTCATCCTGCTTCTCCTTAACTTCAACACATAGCGAGATTTAGCTATCTCATGAATAATTACTCCTCCAACTTCAGAATGAAGGAGTTGAACCCCTAGATTTGCTAGCCTGTGAATATCCTTTACCAATTCCCTTTTTCCTTCTTCAACATGAGAAATACTACCCATAGATAATATGTTGAGGGTGTTGGCCACCATATTCACCTTGCCTAGATGATAGTGCAGGCTCGTGTCATAATCTTTCAACAGTTCTAACCAACTTCTTTGCCTAAGATTCAACTCTTTCTGTGAAAATACATACTGTAAAATTTTATGGTCAGTGAAAATATCAATATGTACCCTATAAAGATAGTGCTGACAAATTTTAAATGTAAATACCACAACCGCTAACTCCAGTTTATGGGTGGGGTAATTTTACTCACGCACCTTTAATTTTCTAGACGCATAAGCTACCACTTTACAACGCTTCATAAGTACACACCCAAGTCCCACTCGGAATGTATCATAGTATGCAACAAAACCCTTTGTAGCCTCAGGAGGGGTCAAAATACGTGTGCTAGTAACCTATCTTTCAACTTCTCAAAACTATTCTCTCAGGAGTCATACCATATAGATTTTACCTTTTTCTATGTCAACCTGTAAGAAGAGAAGCTATGGAAGAAAAACTCTCTACGAGCCTTCTATAATACCCCACCAAACCCAAGAAACTCTGAATGTCGGTTGGAGTCATGGGTCTAGACCATTTTCTCATTGTCTTAATCTTTGGGGGGTCAACTTTAATCCCCTTACTATAAACAATATGCCCTAATAAAGAAATAACATTAAGAGAAAATTCACACTTGGAAAATTTTACATACTATCTATGATCTTTGGCTATCCATTTTCATTATTTTCTTATAGTTGGAGTGTGATATAACGTGGGATGTAACCAACTAACTTTCAGTAAACCCACGACAACTTCCCCTTGATTGTCCAATACCGGCGATGATGTTGAAGCTCCGTTAATAGGCAAGGATAACCCTCACTCCGTCTTTCACTCTCCTTAGTTCTCTATACCTTTTTCTCTCTCATATTCTCTATCCCCCTCCATCATTCGAACCACTCGTTACTTTTTCTGGTGGTCAAGATTGTAGTTGGCTCAACTCTAGTAACATAGGGAGCAGGTAGATCTAGTCAGAAGCGACTGATCCAGTGGGTCCATCTGATGGTTCTTTTGGTTCCAACCAGATCTGATTTTGACAAGATCTGATTTTGATGCCACTCTAGTAAAGCTTTGGCCATAATATCCCAGTGACCAGTTTCTGTATCTGTTTTTTGGGATCTAACATACCATGCAGGAAAAGAGTACTTGGTCTACATACATAACACGGTGACTTCTAACTTTTTTGATTTCATTCTTCGTATAAATTCTAGTATTATTTCTTGTATCTTGACATGCACTTAATTTGTTGTGATTGTCTGTTGTTGTATATCTTTTATTTATTCCATTGCTTGACATAGTTATAATTTATGGGTTTGACTTTTTCTTTATTATTACATATATTGTGCTTGTGACTTCTATTTCCTGTTGTTGCTTTATTACTATCCTTTTGTTTTTTTAAGAGTTGTGGCTGTGGTCATTGATGGTAGGATAGGGTCATGTCTGAGGGGGTTAGGGTGAGGGCCTATGTTGGGGGTGGGGAATGAGGGAAGGTCAGGTATGGGAGTGGAGGCTAGGACCGATGTTAGGGGAGGTAGAAGAAGATATTTTGATAGATTTTATAGGTTGTGGGTTGGGTCTTAGAATATAGGTACTCTTCAGGTTAAGTCTTTAGAGCTGGTAAAGATTCTTAGAAATAGGAGGATATATATTGTGTGTGTGCAGGAGACTAAGTGAGTAGGGTCTAAGGTTAGGGATGTGAATTGTTCAATCTGTGGTACTCTGGTAGCGAGAGAGGTAGGAATGAAGTTGGTATCTTAGTAGATGAAGAGCTTAGAGGGCAGGTAGTAGAGGTTAAGAGGATCAGTAATAGGTTGATCATTATTAAGTTGTTCATTGGGGGGTATACTTTGATCATGTATAGTATTTATGCACTGCAAGTGGGCATGGATGATGATGAGGAGATATGATTTTGGGAGGCATTGGATAAGGTGGTATGAGGAGTCCCTAGTTCTTAGAAGATTATTGTAGCAGGGGATTTCAATGGGCATATTAGGGCATTATCGAGTGGCTTTAGCGATGTGCATAGAGGTTTTGTTTTTGAGGAGAGAAGTGAAGAGAGAGCTTCTCTGTTGGATTTTGCGAGGTCCTTTGGGTTGGTAGTAGTGAATTTGAGCTTCCTGAAGAAGGAAGATCACCTGATCACCTTTTGAAGCACGACAGCTAAGACGCAGATTGACTTTTTACTACTTAGGAAGGGGGATAGAGTGTTGTGTAAGGACTATAAAGTCATCCCGAATGATAATTTTTTGACCCAACATAAGCTCTTGGTAATGGACCTAGGTATTAAGAAAGATAAAAAGAGAAGGGGTGAGGAGGGTATACCTAGAATTAAGTGGGGTGGCCTTACACCGGTCAATACAAGGAAGATAGGGGATTAGGTAGCGGGAATAAAGGTATGAAAGTGTAGAGGGGACATTGATGGTATGTGGTATAAGGAGGTTAGGTGCATCTAGGAGACTGCTAGTGAGGTATTGGGTATTTCCAGGGGCTATGTCGACCATCGTCTGGGGGATTAGTGTTGGAATGAAGAACTTAAGAAGAAAGTGGAGACTAATAAGGGGGTGTATACTAAGTTGGGTGAGATTAAGGATGAAGATGAGAAGGGGACTAATAGGGAAGAGTAAAAGATAGATAGGAAGAAGGCTAAGTTAGCAGTCATAGCGGCTAATACAGCTACGTTTGAGAGCTTATATGGCTTGATAAGGCTAGTGAGAGGAAGGGTCGTGACCTCGACCAGGTGAAGTACATTAAGGGGGAAGATGGTAGAGTATTAGTACAGGATGGTCACAATAAGAAGAGATGGCAGTCGTACTTTGATAGGTTATTGAATGACGAAGGGTATAGAGTTATTATGTTAGGGGAGATAGAGCACACAGAAGAGTGTCATGATTTTAGTTATTGTAGATTTTTTAAGGTAAAAGAGGTTAGAGAGTCTATTCGCAGGATATATAAGGGTAGGGCGACGAGTCCTGATGAGATCCCTATGGATTTTTGGAAGTTCTCTGGCGAAGCTGGCTTAAGGTGATTGACAGAATTGTTTAACAACATTTTTATGTTGGTAAAAACGATCGAGTCTTGGAGATGGATTACTATGATCCCTATTTATATGAACATGGGTGACTTTAGAGTTGCAATAATTATAGAGGTATTAAGTTATTGATCCACACTATGAAGATTTGGGAGAGAGTAGTCGAGTTGAGGTTCAGTACGATAGTGTCTATCTCAGAGAATTAGTCTGGATTGCTGCCCGGGCACTCGATGACGGAGGCAATTCACCTAGTACAGAGACTAGTGGAATAGTATAGGGAAAGGAAGAAGGATCTGCACATGGTGTTTATTGACTTGGAGAAGGCGTACGATAAAGTCCCTAGGGAGGTTCTTTGGAGATGCTTGGAGGTAAGTGGGGTACCGGTGGCATATATTAGAGAAATAAAGGACATATATAATAGAGCTAAGACTCAGGTGAGGATGGTAGAAGGAGACTCAGAGAATTTCCCTGTCTTGATGGGGTTGCACCAGGGTACCAGTCTTAGCTCATTTTTGGTTGCTTTGGTGATGTATGTGTTGACTTGGCATATTCAAGGAGAGGTGCCTTGGTGTATAATTTTTGTAGATGATGTAGTTTCGATGGAGGAGATGCGGGGGAGGTGTGAACGATAAATTAGAGGTGTGGAGACAGACGCTTGAGTATAAAGGGTTCAGGTTGAGCAAGAGCAAGACAAAATATTTGGAATGCAAGTTTAATGACGTGAGGCAGGAAGATGAGGTGGTAGTAAGATTGTATTTCTAGACGGTGTGTAAGAGAGATAGTTTTAAGTATCTTGGGTCTATGATTCAGGAAAATGGTGAGATTGATGAGGATGTCTCCCACCGTATTGAGGGTGTTGTTTTATAGGAAGGTGACGCCCAAGCTTAAAGGCAAATTCTACAGGGTGGTAGTCTATCCGACCATGTTGTATAAGGCGAAATGTTGGCCAGTCAAGAACTCTCACATTCAGAAATTGAAGGTGGGGAAAATACGAATGTTGCATTGGATGTGTGGGCTTAATAGGGGTGATAGATTTCGGAATAAGATTATTCAGGAAATGGTTGGAGTGGCTTCGATAGAGGATAAGATGCGAGAAGTTCGATTGAGATGGTTTGAGCATGTGATGAGGAGAGGAATGGATGCCCCAGTTCATAGGTATGAGAAGCTTTCTTTGGATGGTTTCAGGAGGGGTAGGGGTAGTTCAAAAAAATATTGGAGAGAGGTAATCAGGTGGGACATGGAGAAGTTACAGCTCACTGAGGACATGACCCTAGATAGGAAGATCTGGAAGATGCAAATTAGGATAGAAGCCTAGTTCCAGTTTGAGTCGTAGGGGTAGGGAATTACTTGGTAGATGTATTATTCTTGCTAGGACACTATGTTTCATGCTTTATTATGAATTTGTTTACTATTCTTTGTTTATTATTCCTTATGGGAGGCATATTTATGTCTTGACATCTTGTTTCATGCTTTATTAAATATTTGTTTATTATTCCTTGTCTTGAGCGGGGGTCTATCGGAAACAACCTTTCTACTTCTCCTGAAGTAATGGTATGGACTGCATACATCTTACCCCCCTCCCAGACCCCACTATGTGAGAATAGTTTGTTGTTGTGTAATCTATGATTTTTGAGGGTTTGAAGGATGATTCAGAGATGAATAGAATGATCCTCCTCACTCTTAGAATAAATCAAAATATCATCACTGAAGACTATGACAAACAGATCTAGAACTAGCGGAACACCCTATTTATTGGGTCCATATAATCTGCAGGGGTGTTAGTCAATCTGAAGGACATGACTAAGAATTCATAATAGCCATATCCAGTTCAAAAGGCTGTTTTAGAAATATCAGCCTCCCTAACCTTCAACTGATGATACCCCGAATGAAGGTCTATCTTGGAGAAATACTTCGCACCCTGAAGTTGGTCAAAGAGATCATCAATTCTGGGAAGAGGGTATTTGTTCTTAACAGTGACCTTATTTAGCTGACGGTAGTCTATACACATATGAGGTGAGCCATCTTTCTTATGCCTGAAGAGTACAGGTGCACCCCAAAGATAAATACTAGGACGGATGAAACACTTGTCAAGAAGATCTGCTAATTGCTCTTTCAACTCTTTTGAGTTAGCAGGAGCCATTCTGTATAGCAGAATAGAAATAGGATGGGTGTCCGACAATAAGTCAATACCAAAATCTATATCTCTATCAAATGGTATCCCTAGAAGATCATCGGAAAAACTTTCAAAAATTCATTGACTATGGGGACAGACTGGAGAAAAGGAATTTCTGTATTAGAATCTTTCACTCAAATCAAATGATACAAACAACCCTTAGATATATGTTTGCGGGCTCTGAGGTAAGAGATGAATTTCCCCTTAGGTGCTAAAGAATGCCTCTCCCATTCTATCACCAGTTCATTTGGAAAAGAGAAGGTAACCTTTACAATCTAGCGTGGCATAACACGAATAGAGACAATCCATCCCCAAAATGGCAAAAAAATCAAGCATATCAAACTCTACAAGGTCATCCATAGTATCACGATTATAGATACACATGACACAATTTTTGTACACCCTTATAACCACAACAGAGTCACCAACAGGAGTAGAAACATAAAAGAGTTCTAAAATATTCTCAGGCTCAAAATAAAAACTAACTCCACATATAGGGTCACATAAGACCAGGTAGACCCTGGTTCAAGTAACACATATACATTACGAGAAAATATTTAAAACATACCCGTGACCACATTTGGTGAAGCCTATGCATCCTAGCGATTGGACTAAGCATTCAACTAATTAAGACCGCTGATAATGCTCAAAATACACCTCTCTTACGAGAATTGTAAGCGATAGTTGTCAATATATAACTCAACTAGGTTAGGTTCGAATCCCATAAGGAATATGGTGTGAATCTGAGTTATCATCTGGTTAATCAACTGATAGTTAGCAGTTCTCTGTGAATGAGGGTTTTTGGAAAGGTAGCAAATAATTACTTCTCAATTCAGTGTTTGGAACTAATATGATAATGTTCACTATGGGTGTTTGGATTAGACAGACGCTAGTAACAGTTCAAGATTCTTGTGGTAGGTAGGAATAATAGACTATCCTTGTCGAAGTTATGTCTAAATATTTCTCAACCTATTTAGATATTTAACCACCTAATTCTCTCAAACTTAGGGAATTTATATTTCATAAAATGATATTATCTCAAGTTAATTAATCTTGTTACAGCATTAATTATTAAATGGAAATTTAATGCTTCCAAGTCCCTGATGATAATTCACTTCTTACTAGGGTTGATTTCTTATCTCAAGTAAATCAACAGTAACCGAGGCCTATTGTTTGCAACCAATAGTTAGCATGTAAAATAATGGAATTAACAAGAAGTTCCTACCACTGTTAGAATCTTGAACACTTAGTTACATCACAAACCCAAACCCATAGATCCCACAACTCGGATTAAGGGAATTTAGCTACTCATAATAAAATAAGCAAGACAACAAGTTGACTTTATACTTAGATAGATGATCTTACAGCAAGATGAATAGCAACAAGTGTTTCTCATATTTGATCCAGTAGAAAATCCCAAAAACAATGGTAATAATCTCACCAAAAATAATTGTCTTGTTAAAGTCAGAGAACTAGAGAGAAAAATGCTCAAAACGTCAGTTCCATGATGATTAGAAAACCCTAACATATTCTTTAAATATTTCAGCCTAATTATGGAAAAAAAATCATAGATCACAGTATTTTCTAGAACAGGCAACGACGTGTGTGACGGCTTAGCAGGAGTCTGACGGCTTATTAGGAATGTCATCAGCTTCTCTTTAATTTTGATAATCTCTGCCTTGGGATGACGATGAGGCTTGATGGATTATCAAACATGTGATGACTTATTGGAGATGTCATCACTTCTTTACTTCAAACTCCATTCCCTTCCTAAGCCTAACGACGAGACTGATGGCTTATCACACTTCTGACGGCCTATTACAGATATCATCATTGATTCCAACAGAAGTCCAAGCCTGACGGCAACTCTGATAGCTTATCACAAGGCTGATGACTTATCAGACAAGTCGTCAGCTATACTTCCTTCTCTACTTGCTCAAAAATTAACTCTTTTACTCTCATTGTTGCTGATTCTTTTGCATCTTGACTTTTCTGCAATATCAAAGAGAAAACAATCAAAAATGACAAAAGTTGCTTAAGACTTTCCAATTATTCTTATTTAAAAGCCTCAAATGTGTTAGCATATGCTCACACATCAACACCCTCAACTTAAAACAATTTCTTGACCTCAAGCAACTAAAACACAACCAAGAGGATACAAAGTACATTCGGTAGTCAACCATCTATATTATCTAAAAACATCTTCACTGTCTCCAAGGTCAATCAATTTAAAAACAACTGTGTATATTATTGAAGAACAATAATGCGACACATAGGAATCAAGATATGGCATCAGTTCATCAACAACAACCTTGAATGTACTTAGTCTACACTATCCAAACAATTTAGCAATTATCAATGTAACCAGTGTGCCCTCACTTCAAACAAGTACCACTTCACTTATATCATACATCACATATGTAACCATGGGGACAGTCAAAAGATACGCACTCTCAGAATGAAGTTCCAATCAATGTATGCTGAAGACCTTAGGCTTGCCCTTATTTTCATTATGAAGATTTTTAGATAGGTCAGCTAGGATCACTATAGATCTTCTCTTTGGATTGTAATGTAGGCTAGGAGATGGTATGATACTCGATGATATTTAAAGCGACTAAGCCTCCTTGACACTACACTAGCTTCTGGGGTCTCACTCATTAACCTTTTTCTATTCTTTTTATTTCTTGACCACACATATTCATGATGGGTACGGTCTTTTCTATAATCACTTCTTTTTCAAAACTTTTTTTTCTTGTTCTTTTCCATCGCATCCATCTTTTTATTATTTTCTTTTATTCTACCTTTCTTCATTGTCATTTTATATCACTCACCCCTATGATAGAAACCCTCAACTTATGCTATTTGCCTAAGTCAAGGTGCACAGTATCCAAGGAGGACCAGGGCTAAAATAGGTTCATTATGATATAAATAGGATGGTGATAGGTATCATAAAAAGAAATAGGCTATTCAGGCTCAAAATAAGGATCAAACGATATAATGCATACAGGGAAGGTGATTTAGGCTAAAGTGGGCTAATATCAAAATGGCCTATAATCCTTTCCTAACCCCAATCCTTCAACCTAAGTAAGGGTAACCGGGTAAGTTCTAGATTAAACATAAAAAGGGGACCATGTAAAATCTCATATGCACATGGAACATAAGTATATCACAAGTTACTACTTATCCAGTTCATGTAATTGTTTAGCAATGGTTATAAAGTCACTAGAACTAACACCATACAACTGGCCACAATTAGATACAAATCACACAGTTAAACAATTATTCCATTTGAGAGGTGTTCACAAAATAACAAAACCTTGTTAGCTGCCTCAGGTGCTTGTATTTATCCTAGTCAACTAAAAAACGTTACAACAACAACACACCCTACACCCTCAACACAAAATTAAAGAAAAACTGAACTAAGGGTTAGGGTATACTTGGAGTAGATCAAGCACGGGGATCATGGGTTGCCTCCCAATAGTGCCTGATTTAATGTCCAGACACGACTAGGTTATCTTGACTACTCAGACTTCGTCAAGACACCATACTTCTACCTCTTTCCCATCTTCATAAAACACATCCATAATTGAGAAGACACTCATATACTTTTGCTATATTTTGGATAAGTGCATTTCAAAACTTGCTTCTTTGTCATTGAACCTGAACTTCAGCCATTCAGATCCATGTCCACTACCACTCTCCCAGTTGTAAGGAATGGTCTACTAAAAATGATAGGTACTTCAAAGTCTACCTCACAGTCTAGGACTACAAAATTAGCAGGAAGTACAAAGTCAGCCACCTTTACCAATACATCATGTAATATTCCTACTGGTGATGATAGGCGATATTACACGCCTATATCAATATACTTTGCCCATACTTGATGCCAAAGAAAGCTCACGAAGGAGGCAAAGGGAGCTTGGATGCCTAAAGGACCAAAAGTGATAAATGGGAAATCTGTCCCGGGCTAAAACAACATTTCTGAAGATTTTGGGGATTGCAGTAACTTAGTTGGATTTGGATAATGATACATTAACCTAGTACAATTGGGTTAAGTATTTCATTTGTTTATTTGGATTAGGAGAATATTACATTAACCTAGTACAATTGGGTTAAGTATTTCATTAGCTTAGTAGGATTTGGTTAGATATTTCATTAGCTTAGTAGGATTAGGATATGGGTATTATAAATACCCTATCATGCTAGAGATTTATACATTCAACAATTAGACATCTTCCTAAATTCTACACTACAAACAATTCTACAACTCTTCTAATCTTTCCATTAATTCTATTTTTCTTCTTCTATTCATCTATTCTTAAATTACGCAACAAGAGAAACATTACTTTGCCTAGGAAATTCACGCCTAAACGCCTACCACCTAAGCTACACGAAATCAGTCAATATTGTGGTATAACAACAATGTCAATCGTGATCTCCTTCGCATTCATGGGTAACTAAACTTCTTTGTTGGGGTTATGGAAGCCAACTGAGATACTATCTATTGCAGTGAGATTGTGAGTTCGTGACACGTATGCTGCTTATATCATTATTCTCTTCATCTTAATCTACATTCTTTGTGGTTGCAAACGCAAGAATACGCCAGTATAACATTTAACTTGTTCGAAAAAAAGGTTATTTGTCTGGAAAAGAGATAGTTTCAAGGTAGTAGAGTCCCATTCACTATTAAAAAGTTAGTGTCGTAACTGGATTAACCTCTTGGAGAATTCGTACCGTTAGATACGCTTTAAGCTGGAAAGAGTTCAAGTGAAATAATCCTCGAATAGGTCGAAAGACGCCTGGATTTACCATCGAATACAATTCTCTATAAGCACATGCATGTTAGAATTCCGCACACTCATAGCCAATAGAGACGTATAACTCAGAAGGTGGACATAACCCCAACGCTTCAATTCTCATTGTTTACAACTTACGTGACAATCTTTCTCTTTTTACTTTGCTACTTTCAGCTTTTACTTCATTATTTTTACATTACTTGCACGACAAGACTCCTTCCTTCTTACGAGACTTGCACCAAAAGTTTAGTAATTTTGCTTACTTGTTAGCCAAGCTATTCCCTGAGGGATCGACACCCAACCCAGGTTGGGTTCTATATTTGTTAACGACCGCTTTACACTCCAACGAGAGCTGTAGATTGAGCGTTATCAAAAATTGGCGCTGTTGCTGGGGAATACGAGTGTCAATCAAGTTCGTGATAATTACTAGACCCTTTGGTCAAAGATTCTCGTACTTTTACTTTCAGTTTTTGTTTTTGTTTATTGCAGGTTTTTTTTAGTGCATGCCCCATACTCGAAGTTCTGGTCAACCATTATTACCTATCAATCCTGAACCACAACGTATTGGTAGAATGAAAGCACAAGCAGATATTGAAAGGATGGCTGCTCAACAGGAACAAGCAAGATTGGCTTCCCTTGCCGCAACCCAGGTTCAACAGTAAAACTTTGATAACCCTGCACGAGCAACAAATCCTGACGATGAGGATTTAGGTGATGACGAGTTACTAAACCCTAGGTGTGATGCTGAAATTATAACACCTGCCAACAGAAGAGGTCGACAAGCACGGTTTAGGTATGATAGCCAACCTATGCAGCCAGCTTTCGACGATGGTGATGATGATCTTGATGGTGCCAGAGCCACTGGAGCCATAATTCCACCACCATTAGCGCCCTGAGCCAAGTTCAACATCACAAGCACCATGATTTAGTTATTACAACTCAAGGGATTATTTAGTGGACTAGCAGGCGATGATCCGAATATGCATCTCATCAACTTTATTTCTGCATGCAAGTCGTTTGACAATCCTGGTGTTGGTCAGAATGCAATTTGATTACGTCTATTTCCATTGTCTCTGTCTGGGGAGGCAACACTATGGTTGAATGAGCTGACTCCTGATTCTATTACAAATTGGAGGCAATTGAGAGACGCTTTCCTAGAAAGATTCTTTCCGCCATCCAAGAGGGCACAATTGAGAGATGAAATCAACAACTTTCGTCAGCTTCCCACTGAAGATCTTCATGAAACATGGGAGAGGTTCAAGACAAAGCTAGCGAGATGCCTAAACCATCACATGACCAATGTCCACCTAATGGAGATCTTGCATAGAGCCTTGAATTCAATAACTAAACCAGTGGTGGATAACGCAGCTGGAGGTTCATTCATGGACCTCACCTTTGGTCAAGAAAGCAATATGCTAGATCACATGATGAAACAAAGTAGATCTTGGCATACTAGGGATTCTGAGGTAGCAAGCCCCACTTTATATATTGGCATGACTGCAGACCAAAAAGAAAGAGAAGAAGAACGTGATCAGGATATGGCATACATGAAAACTCAAATGGATCTTCTTACAAAGCATTTATTCTCAGGGAAGACCAAAAAAGTGAAAGCTATTGCGTCAAAAGGAAGAGACGAATCTGATTCGGAAGAGGAGGCCAACTACTTGAACAATCAGGGGGATTTCCGTGGGAATACCCAAGGAAACCAAGGTCGGAACTATTATGATAAATCTGGAAACAAAGACCAAGGTAGTTGGAAGAACAAGAATGAAAAGAGTGGTTTGTATGTTCCCCCTGGTAGACGTGACACCACCACATCTAATTCTGGAAGTATGGAAGACATGATGGCTAAATTACTGAAAGGAGTGGAAGCAACGAGCGCAGGAGTTACGGAGGTAATTAATGATTTATCCTCCATAAAACAATTAGTTGATTCTCATTCCACTTCAATGAAGCAAATAGAGCAGAACTAAGGACGGGCTGTGACGGACATCCCAAACCATGAAGGCCCAGAACATCCTTCTCTATCTGGAAATCATGCATAGTATTTATATAATAAAAGAAGATGCGGAAACATACTCTGCTATGGAAACATGGTCAATTCTGAATTCAACATAAGTATGGAAACTGTAAATCAACTATATCTAAATAACATCTAACTCAGTCTGCGAAATTTCTACTACATAAAAATCTGACAACTGTCTAAAACTGGGACAAGGCCCCCAATAGAACAAAATGGAAATAAGTGACATAATCGGAGAAGATAGGCCTTCTAGAATAGAGAAGGCTCACCACTGCACAATCAGATCAGCTATATGAATTATCTACTACTTATTTGGACCTCTAGACTGAGTCTTAGAACCTGAGAGATAGGGTGAGGGAGTCAATACAGATGTACTATTACGCAGAGCATATACAAACTAATCATCTGTAAATCAACATATATGAGAGCAATTTAAAATAGTTCATAAGTATATCATGTAGTAAGAATTCACATGGGCATTTTATAGACTCTGTAAAAATCATCTCAAGTCTGAGAAATCTGTGTTACTTCTGCGCTGGTGGTATACCCTACAGCTATGAAAAATTCCACAGGCTATATGGAAACTGCCATTAACTCAGCAGCGAAGCCCCCAACCCAAGTTTTTCTTAAGGGTTAGAGTCTCTGAATCTACTACGCCACATGATCATCACCATCGTACAATAATAATCTACCCGTATCGGTAAATATGATTTCAGAATAAGAGTTGCTTGAAATTGCTCCTTCTTTGGGTAACCACCTAACCCTCTTTAATCCCCTTTCAAAACTCTATCAAAACATGCAGTCTCTGAAAACCTACTCTAAAAATATGCTCTGAAAACATAATCTTTTATGGCATAAATACATAATGTATCATCATACCATTGACTTGCAAGTAATATCTGTGAGCCATTATTAGTCTATTATAAATCTCTATATTCAAAACACAAGTCTTGAGACCAACATTTCAATAATTCAATTCAATGAATCTATTTTTTTCCAAACCTTATGTAAACACATACAATTCTTTCTCATACACACAAGAACATATTGATATCAACAAACACCCTCACAACAATTCCAAATCATGTTCAAATTCCAGTATATTGCAAAAATATCTTCCAAATCACAAAACCATAATCTTTAATTCAATACAAGAGAGGGAGTTTATAATTTCTGCTCTTAACAATCTTAAATTTCAAATTCATACAAATACATATATTTTAAAAAATTTAGGGGGAAAAGACCATAAGGCCAAAGAAATAGTAGCATTGAAACTTTCAAAATGCATAATCAATATTATAGTTTCCAAACCCCCCATAAAATACATGCATCAAAACCTTTAAATCAAGCTTTAACAATTTCAAGCCCATGTAGTTTTTAGAAAAAAGCCCCATGTACCTCTATTTCGAAGAATAATGAATGATTCTTGAAGCTTACAGATTGGAGATTCCAAATCCCTAATTATCTTCAAAAACTCACGGTTGAATCTTGAGTGACGAGGATTTTTAGTTTGAAATCCCAATGGAGTTTCTTGAGAGATTTTGATGAAAATACTCTTACTTTGGTGTTCTTGGGATTATATTCCGTGTTAGAGATGATAAATGGTTGGAGAAGTACCATTTTACCCTAAATGAGATGGAGTAAAAATATAACTGGTACCACTGGAAATTGACGAATGCAAAATTGGGATCCTCTGTGATGCGCCACTATCACGAGGGCCCACTGAAATTTGACAATTGCTAATTAAACCATCTTCGCGATGTGATAAACACCAAAATAATGATGTTTTATGACTAGCACATAGAATATCCATAACTTCTTCATTGGGTGTCCATTTTGGACTAATCTTACATCAATGGAAAGATTATTCAGTCATCTATCTAATGAAAAGTTAAAATCTAAGGTATTCCATAGGAAAATAAGTTTAAATCATTCTAGAATCCATAGAACTTGATATTTTAGTGACAAAATTTAGCTAAGAAAAATTTTGGGGTGTTGCAATAAAGTAGTACAATAGTCCGTGTAAAACTCATGCTCTCAATATTTTAACAATAGTATCATGTGGAGTACATAAAACATCATCATAGAAATTAAAATATTCACAACTCATATTCCTAACACCTTTGAAAATTCAAATCACATGTCCACAATTTCAACAATTAAAATATATAAGCAAACAACCCCATGATCTTTCACTATTCTTCTCAAAACCATATCACAATGCATGTCTTTTGTGTTAAAAACCCCCCTACTTATAATTGCATACATTCTTAAGTAATTATTAAAATCTAGTTTAAAGTCTTATAAAAATCATTGCCATGAGATTAGGACAACCCCACGTACCTTATTTTGTTAAGTATAGAGAGAAACCCAAATCTTAATTGAGTCTTTGGAGTTCTTGACCTTGAGGATGAACTTTGATCTAAAGAAAAGGAACTAGGGTTTTGATTTGAGATAATAAGAGTAGTTTTTGATGTATTTTCCCTAAAAATAATTTAATTTTCTGTTTGGGAAAATTAGGGTGAAGGAAAATGACCTATTTACCTTTAAAACATGGAGTTTGACTGCAGAAAAATACACGGGTCGAACTAGCCAGGGCGCAGCGGGCTCTGGAGCACCGCTCTGGGTGAGGTGTTGTGGCCTCCATCATAGCTCACCCAGGTGACGAACTAGGCAGGGCACCCTGGCATATTGCCCCGAGCTACTGTTTTGGGGTACCAAACATGTACTTCGCTTGTCCAAAAATTTTAAAACTCATACAAGATATATTATTAACTTCCCCGATCATGGATCAACTTAAAAATTAAATTTTTGAGGTTAGGAAGATCAAAAATAAAATCATCAAAGATTAGGAGCTCACAATATGACTAAGTCCTTTTCTTAACACTTAGGAAGAAAAGCATCATTCAAGTTGTCAGCTCATTAAGCATGCTATAAAGTGATATCGAGTCGAGAAAATTATGGGGCGTTACACACAATTACTAGAAATATGACCATATTCCTTATAACCGTAGCATTGAGTTCTATTCATATCCCTACCCTTTCTGTTACCTTAGACAACAAATGCAACAACTTCATCATCAACTTGCTTAAAAGCATTTTGTGTGACAAAACATTGCTCTTCACCAAGTAATTCCCTAAAACAAACATCCAAGGAGGGAGACGGATCATGATTCTTCAAGTTAGAGAGAACACTCTAAAACTCAGAATGTAACTTCATCAAAAATTGGTCTTACTTTCTTTGCTCATGGACTGCCTGAATTGGAAAAAAAGATTTGGCAGGTATTTTGGCATACACAGTATCTATAAATTCATCCCATAAATTTTGAAATTTAGAAAAATAATCCTAAATGGATTGAACTCCTTGGGAGTGATTAGCAATTGTGTACTCTAATTGGAAACGTCTTGCCTGTTTTCTTGGTAGTAAAACTTTTGTAGATAATCCCACATGCCCTTAGTAGTCTTGTAAGGCCTAAGATTAAGAACAATAAGAGGGTCAGTTGACCCCAAAAACTATGTCACCACTGGGGCATCCTTAATCTTTCATTCTCCTAACTTTGTAGGATCTGTAGAAGTAGGGTCGCTTCCATCTATATGCCCTCATAGTTCTTTTCCTATGACAAATAATTGAAATTAAAATTTCCAAGAATAATATTTTTCCAAGTGAAGTGACCATTTTAGGATTCAAATTGATGCGAAGACATATTCTTGAATAGCTATAAAAATGAGAAACATTATGACTCAAAAAATGACTAGAATGACCAAGATCAAAAGTCCAAGATGTTGATGAATTGTCAGCACAACTAAAATTTTCAAAAAATTAAAATAAACCAAGATGGACTCTATGAAACTAGAAAACCAAGAGAAGACTCTAATACCATGTTGAATTAGTGTTGAATGTCTCTCAATGTTGAGAGCCTTGACATTAAATAAGAAAGTATTCAAATATTACATCCCTAAACCTGTCTTTACTATCCCTAAAGACCATCTACTCTATCCATTTGAATTTGTTATTGTATCCCTTATAATCTGTTATTTTATTTCTTTAATTACTACATAATATCTCTATAATTATAAATAAAAAACAATATATAATTACATTAATATATACAATATCACTATTAATTCATGATCTTTGAGTTGTCCATATTGTGCTAACAATCCTTTCTGGATTTTATTTAGTCTTACATTAAGGAAAGAAAATATGCTTATTCCACAAGATCTTTTATAACCTTTTTCTAGAATTTCTATATAGAAGAATAAAGGACACCAAAAAATTGCAATATATAGTCATTTTTCACGTTCACATATGGTATCTATTCAATCCTTATAGTGCAGTTAAAGTAGCCATAAATGAAGAGAGAATTTCTTCCTTTCTCATTCCATTTGCTTATTTGAGATACTAGCAAAGTTGGGTTAGTGGACACTTTTAGGATATGCTAATGATCACTAATCTTCTTATTTTCGAGGTGTAATACATAAATGTGCCTTTTAACGTTGCTTATTGGATGCATGTGTCAACTTGTTCAACTTTATACAAGTTTAAGCGTCTACTTTTGCACATCCAAAGTTGGAGGAGATAGATGTGAGTTGAGGTCATGTTATAGGGTGTGTTTATGTGTAATTATACAAGATAGCTATAAGCTTCTGGTTTATTCAGAATATAGGAAGTACAAAGTTTAATAGTGTTTGTAGAGGGAGGGAATGAAAAGAATTCAGAAAAAAAAAGATGATAGAGAAGAGTAACTATTTGTATTGATTAGTTAAGCACAATGTACATTGTCATATATATACTAGATTGTGATATTCCTAAATAACTCAACTAGCCATTGATATCTTTTATAACTAACTGCTAAAATAGTTAGAACTAAAAATTGGAAACTAAGTCTACTTTATTTTCTATTTGAGGTTTGTACTTCTTCAATGTCTTTAACACTGCCCCTTAATCTAGGAATGTGTGAATATGTCACAGATTCCTATTTGGGTATTGAGATGAGTTTGTTGAGCTATTGTCAGTCCTTTAGTCAGCATATCTACAGATTGATCTTGAGTTGCAATGTAGTCAGTCTTGATCATTCTTGGACTATTTTTTCCCTTATAAAGAAGCATTCAACATCAATATGCTTTGTCATCTCATGGTAATAAGATTAGCTACTATTTTTAGTGTAGGCTTGCTATCACTGAACACATCCTCAGGTAGCATTACTTCACTTCCAATTTCCTTCATCATTCCTAGAATCCATAAACTTTTGAATTCTACCTTAGCTAAGATCTTGGAGATAGTCTTTTATTTCTTTGATTTCCAGGATACTACTGACTATCCAATCCTAACAAAATAACCAGTCACAGACCTTCTAGTTTGAGGACAAGAAGCCCAGTTTGCATCATAGTAGGCACTCACTTTATTATATGAGACACTAGACAATAACACACCTTGACCTGGTTGTCCTTTTACATAGTTTACTACTCTGAGTGCTGCCTTCATGTGTGATCTTTTAAGGTCTTAAATAAACTGACTGAGTCTTTGAACACAAAACCCTATGTCTGGACTTATCCTATTTAGGTAAAATAGCTTTTCAATCAATTTTTCATAAGCAACTTGATTTACTGACAGATACTCAGTAGTCTATCCATGGTTAACATGCTCATTAAACTGTCTAGATGTTAGATTGGTGTTGTAGTCCATTGGAGTAACTGCAGGCTTGGCTGTTGTTAAGCCTAGGTAAGATAGTAACTCTAAAGATTTTTTTGTCTAATACAACAATATTCTTTTGCCAAACCATGCAAATTATATTCCTAAGAAGTATCTCAGCTCACCTAGATCCTTTTTCTTAAAGTTTTAATGTAGAATTATCTTGGTCTATTCTATCACCTTTAGGCTGTCTCCAGTGATCAACATATTATATACTTACACTACCACAAGAATGATGCATTTTTTTGTGTTTTTTATATACAAGGATGGATTATATTGACTCTGAATGAAGTGAGATCTAACTAAAGACCTCTAATAGCTTGGTAGTCCATTGCCTTGGTGCTAGTTCAGGGCTATATAGGGATTTGAGTAGTCTATATACTGCATTCTTTCCTTGACTAGAAAATTTCTAAGGTAGGTCCATGTATACCTAATTATATAGATCACCATTTAGGAAAGCATTGTAGAAATCCATTTGGGTGAAACACCAGTGTTTTCTAGTAAATACAGCTAGTACAGTTCACATTGTCTTCATCTTTACAATAGGAAAGAATGTTTCTTGGTAATAAATGCCTTCTCTTTGTCCATAACCTTTGCTACTAGTCTTGTTTTAATCCTCTCAACTTCACCAGAGGCCTTATACTTTACTTTATATATCCACCGCAACCAATAGCCTTCTTTCCTTTAGAAAGGGTAACTACCTCCCAAGTGTTGTTAGAATTTAAGGTTTCTATTTTTTCTTCATTTCATCAACCCATCTATGATCTTTGTAGGCTTCAAACTAGCTTGTAGGTTTAGTAACACATGAAGTGTTCATCACATAGCTCTTATAGAACTGGGAAAAAATATCATAAAACACATGATTTGCAAGAGCATGAGGTACCTTCTTTGTGTTTTTGAAAACAAAGTCATTTATCCATGCTGGTGATTTTCTTTCTCTGGTTGACTTTCTTTGATCCTAAGATGTAGCTGGTTGAGATGCATCTTGTGTAGTTGTAGGATTGCTCTGAAGTTGTTGCTCTTGCTGAGTAACCCCTTGACTTATAGTTGACCTTATTTTGTATACCTTAGTTCTGGATTATTTGGGAGTAGGTTCACTTGGTGGTATGATCTTGCTGATTGTTTGAGGTTGTAGTCCTTTGGGATGAGATATGTATAGGAATCTGCATTATATCAGTAATTATTGGATATTGATCTTCTAAAGAGAACACATGTTGAGGTAGCTGAGGCTATTTTTTAAACTCCATAAAAGGAAATATATATTCCCTAAATAACACATCTCTACATACAAACAAAATGTTAGTAGATAAATCATATAGAATATATCCCTTCTGAGTGCTAGAGTACCCCATCATGATGCATGTCATTGTTCTAGACATGAGCTTATCATGTTTATTCAGTACTTTGGCATAGGATAGGAACTTCATTACTCTGAGACGATCACAATTTGGCTGCTTATTATATAATCTTTCATAAGGACACAAGCTAAATGATTGGTCTAGGCAACCTATTGATGATATACACTGTAGTTAGAACATAATAACCCCAGAACCTTTTTGGAATTTCAGCCTAAAATTTGATAGCTCTTGTCACTTCTAGGATGTATCTGTGTTCTCTCTCAGCAACACTATTTTTCTGAGGGGAATATGGACATGTAATTTGATGAACTATGCCATGTTACTGGAATAACTTCCTACATATTGAGTTGAAAAAATCAGTACCATTATTAGTCCTTATTACTTTTATAGCCATGTCAAACTGAGTTGTGACATACACAAGGAAGTGTTGAAGCTGAACACATACATCACACTTAAGTTTTAATAGAAATTTTGAAGTATACCTTAAAAAATCATCAACCACTGTTATAAAATATCTCTTTTCACTCATGTTTGGTACTTTGTAAGGTCCCCAAACATCCATGTGCATATGATCAAAACAACATTCACTTTGACTGTTAGTACACAAAAAAGGTAACCTAGTTTGTTTAGCACTAGGACAGATACTACATTACTTTATTTTATCTCCTATTACTTGAACTTATTGAGATACAACTCTTTTAAGCACATTGGTTGATGCCTGTCCCAACCTTTGATGCCACAAATGTACCTCAGTTTGATTTCTTTCCACAGTTGGTTTACTAGATCCTTTTATTTCTACTACAACCTCTTTCCTTAACTAATTTCCAAACACCTATAGTCCTCTACCAGGATTACCAATTCCCTTCACCTTTCTAGTACAAAGATCCTAGAAAACACAAAAATAAGGAAAGAAATTCCACTCTTTAGTCACTTGTGACACTGATCGAAGGCTACATGTAAACTATGGAATATGATAGACATTTATGATGTTATTTCCTTCATAAAGGCAACTAGTTCCCATATAAGTGACCATTGTAGTGTCATCATTTGGTAGATATCCTTCTTTGTTTTTTCCAACTGTGTAACACTCTTGTTAAGTAACAGGTCTACGTTTCCAACCATATGATTTATAGAACTAGTATCTATAATCCATTTCTATGAATCAAAAAAAGCTAGACAACTAGAAATACCTCCACTTGTTATATTTACAGACTCACAAGGTGTGTTGACAGAGTTGTTTTTGTTTACCATTTGATAGATTTTCTCATATTAATACTTGGTGAATGCAACATTTCCCATCAGACTGAAATGATCCAACTAACTATCAAACACTAGAGAATGCCCTGAATCCTTAGTAGACCACTCCTGCATAGACTTAGAATAACAGTACTGACCTTCACACTAATCATAGCCACCCTGATCCATTCAAGACACATTGTAAGCAATGCTGGTTCCTTCATGTCTGAACTTCTTCTTGGACTTGTAATCTTGAGGATAGCCAACTATCTTCCAGTAGTTTTACTTAGTGTGCCCCATTAATTTGAAGAAACTACATTGCAGATTGAAATTTTTCTTAAACTTCTGATTGTTGTTTCCACCTGGACCATTTCTTGCATGCATGGCTATCTGATAACGCCCAAACTACAGCTCTCATAAGAGTGTAAGCGGTCACTGTCAAATATAAAACCCAACTAGGTTGGGTGTTGAATCCCACAAGGAATACTTGGCCACTAAGTAAGCAACTATTAGTAGACTTTTGGTCGAAAATTCTAAAAAAGGGGGGGGGGGATGGTTTAGGCGTGAATTAAAAGCATCAAAATGGCAAAGTAAAAACTGAATGATTTGTTTAGTAAGATTTTAATCAATGAGAATTGTAAGTTAGGGTTATGTCTACCTTATGAGTTTTACGTATCTATTGGCTATGAGTTATGCGGAATTCAGACATGCATGCGCTTATAGAGTTTCGTAATCTATGGTAAATCCTAGTGTCTTTCGACCATCAAGGATTATTTCACTTTAACTCTTTCGAGCTTAAAGCATATAACTAATGGTAGGAATTCTCCAAGAGGTTAATCCAGTTATGGCACTAACTTTTAAACAGGGGTTGGTAGCCCTATTTCCTTGTCACTCTCTCTTTTCCAGAAAAGTTAATGCTATACTGGCGTATTCTATATGTTTGCAACCACAAGAATTCAATTAAGATGAAGAGAGTAATGATATAAGAAGCATACGTATCAAGAATTCACAAACTCATAGCAATAAATAGTATCCCATAAGGCTTCCATAACCCTAACAGAGAAGTTTAGCTACTCATGAGTGCAACGGAAATCACAATAGACATCATCATCAAACCAAAATAATAGTAATCTCATGAGAAATATGTTTTGGCGTTACTTGTGGCGTGATTTCTTTGGTAGTAGCATTTCTCTTGTCGGGAAAATTAAAAGTCGAATAGATGATGAATAATGTCAATAACATAAGGAATAAGAATGAATGGGGAGGAATGAATGGATTGAATGCTGAAAAATTCAGCAAATAAAGGTTTTTATAACACCTTTGTCCTAGTCCTATTGAAATAGGGTTTTTATCCTTGTCCTACTGAAATAGGGTTTTTATCCTTGTCCTAGTCCTACTGGGTTACTGCTGCACCCCTAAGTATTAAGAAATACTAATTTTGCCCCGGACAGGTTTTCCATGCATCACTTTCAGTCCATAGGCTTCCAAAAGTTTCCTTCCTTCTTACGTAAAGCTTTCTTTGGCATCAACCAGTCCATAAAATGCTGAAATCTTCATCATTTATACCTGAAAACTTGATAATCACATTGGTTAGCTTACTTACAGGAAAAAGGACTATAAGTGCAGGAATTATATATTTTTTCCTCACAACTTAGCTAAAATATGGGTAAATTAAGGTGCTTTAGGCGTGTAAATACGCCTAGCATCAACACCCCACACTTAAAGCTTTGTTCGTCCTCGAACAAACTATCATGTACATATAAACATCTACTTAGGGTTTCACAGTAACAACACAAAATATTCATCAAGACAGACACAACAATTATTAACAAAGAGTAGTTTTCTGATCACTACTAGAAACAATTAAACCTCCAACCTAGACTCGTGATGATGGTTAATTCGTATCCAAAATTGAAGGCACAAAGAATCATGAACAACTACCCAAAACTCATCAACCATGTGTGTCTCACAATATATCACCCATAATCACTCACAAGTATTTCATTTTTCGAAACATGGGTATAAGATTTTCCTTGCTCTCACTCTCACAAAGAATTCATATGTTGCAACTGATGACCATAGGTTTGACCTTAGTGTAATGCTCCACTAATATCGGAATGCTACGCTTAGGATCAAATAGGTCTTTACAGGTTTTAATGTAGGCTAAGGGACGGGTAGGACTATTTTGGCCAGAAATAGTGACTAAGTTCCCTAAGCACTTTAATACATCACATTATGTCATTTACACTTTCTTTCAAACAACCTTTCTACTTTATTTTAATCTACCACCCCTTCTCACCTCTTTTGTTATTCGATTTTAAACAGAACTAACTTTTTAGTTTTCTTTTCATTTTTCTTTCTTTTTATAACACACCTCTATGATAGCCATTCTTTTTCATAACTAATTCAAGCACCAATACATTCGAAGGCATCACTCTCACCCAATTTCCTCTTATTTTGTCATATGACTTTACAATTTAAAGAGCTTAGGAATTTGGATCAAATTATGGTCTTGAAAAAAATGGATTAGGCTACATATGAGGCTGTTAAATAGTTCAAAGGCTCAAAGGGGCTTAACTAGGATAAATGTACACGGGTAGGTAAAAAGAAGGTAAACAATCACAGGATGCCAAAGAATGCCGTAATTATTTCCTAAACTTGAACTCTTTATTTCGCTTTACACACACACTAGGCAAGTTCTAGCATCAGCCACAACACAGAATATACTATTACCTCACACACACAAGGCACATGGTCAACTTTATTGGGAGTAGTATAGACTCTTGACCCAACAGATGAAGGAATTAAACCACACAAATATCACACAGTGAGTCACACTTAGATTCTAAATGTCTCAATAGTAATGATTTTAGCGCAAATTCTTGTCATAATACCATGCTGCCTATCAGAACAATTTCATGCAAATATAAAAAAAATCTATACCACTAATCAAACATAAATAAATATAGGAAAAGAAGTACAACATACAAATACCAGCACCCCACACTTAGACGGGACACACTGCCCTCAGTGGAAAATAAATACGGAAAACCTGATTAGTCGGACTCCTTTTCTATGTCTGGGGTCATACCCCCTGCATCGGAATCATCATCAGAGTCGTCATCCTCAGAAGTTTCTCAAAATGTACCCCACTTGATTCCAAGAGTGCATCGAGGTATTTGCAGCACAGAGGATTCAGCTTGCTCTTTTCATCCTCTTCTCTTACCTTTCTGTGAGGTGGACGCTTTTTATTTTCCTTGTCGTCCTTTTGGTGCCATTCTACCTGAGATTAGAATAGATTCATGCTAGCTTATCTCGGCAGATTTAATCGACACACAAACAATAGTGGCACCACCCTACACTTAATTTGTTTGTACAAACTAATTAAGTGAGTGATCTCGATTACTCAGACTTCATCGACATACATATAGGCGATATGTTCCAACAATATGTTCAGCACAGTCATACTTTCATGCCATATTACTTATCCTTTCCAACTCTATTTCATGTAATCTTGACTATAATTTCATGTTTTGGATTAATGAACCTTTTGAACAAGACTACTATATGGAGATCGAATCAAGTTATGGTATAGAAATAATCACAACATCTCATTCTTGTATTCAATCATGATCTTTATCTCGATGAATGAGTCACTCAAACATTAAAGCATTCAATTTTTAAGTTTATGCAATTAACTTCACCATGTCGATTCCACAAAATTATGATAGTGTATCAAAATCAAATACAAGTTGAAACCAAGTCAAGAACACCCATACGTACTCTTTCACTCAACTAGATGTATCATACAAATCAACCACATTCAAATCACCAACACCAATTCAAGATCTAACAAATCATTATAAGCGTACTATTGTAACCCTTACGAAATATAAAAGAAGAACTTACTTGGTGAAGGATTTGGAATATGATCTTGCAAGGTTAGATGAGAAAAACAAAAAGTTTTGAGATATTTTGGAAGGTTAGGTGGCACCTAATACTTTGCCTAGTTGAGCATAGGCGGTGTCTATGCTATGGCTTTGTAGATTCAATGAGCAAAGGCAATGGCATAGGCGGCGCCTTTGTCTTCGCCTAGTTGAGCATAGGCGGTACCTATGCTATGGCATTGTTGGGCATAGGCGGCGCCTATGCTATGGCATTCTAGATTCAGAGACAAAAGGCTTTGGCATAGACCTTACCTTGTTCGTTGCCTAGATTTACATAGGCCTTGCCTTTACCATTGCCTAGTTTTCTTTCATTCCAAACTTACCACCTTCAACCTGAATCACTTCCAAATTAAAATTCTAGACCAATCTCCTCCCTTATACATCTTGCACCTACACTTATTCAAAAACAACAAAAATGATTAGAACGATGGGTTGTCTCCCACCAAGCGCCTTAGTTTTGGTCGTGGCTCGACTACATAAACAAACTCCTAGTAAAACAAAACAATTAAAGACGATGGGTTGCCTCGCATCTAGCGCTTGATTTATTGTCGCAGCACGGCATAGTTATCTTAATTACTTAGACTTCATCGAGATATATGGAGCATCGTTTTCTGAATGGATTCAAATGATGCTGATGCTTACCTGTAGGCATACAATCTTCATTGAGATGACTCTTGAGAATACATATCCCAGGAGGGATACCAATTATATCATCAATAGACCAACCAATTGCCCTCTTGTACCTCTTTAGAGCAGAGTTGAGAGCCTCTACGTGTTGTTCACCTAAATTAGCCGCAACACTCATCAGAAGTATATTTACACTTCCCAAGAATGCATGCTTTAGGTGACTGGGGAGCTCTTTTGATTCTAGCACTGGTGGCTCTTCAAAGGTAGTCTTAAATATTGGTGAAGGTCGATGCTTAAGATCAATGTCCATCTTCTTAGGATCATGAGAATAGGTCCCTATTCCTGTTAGAGAACAAATAGTTTCTTCATGATCCTCAACGTCTTCACTCATGAAATTCAAAAGCATAGCTAACAATGGCTCATCAGTAAGATGCTTCTCTACAGATAATTCTTTTTCCTTCTAATAATAAACATCATCTACAGAGAAAAAATTCATATCACTGGGCTGCTTCATTGCTTTGCATACATCAAAATGGACCACTTCGTTATTCAACCGAAATAAAATCTCATTAGCTCTCATGTCAATAAGCACACTTTCTATTATAAGGAAAGGACATCTCAAGATAATGGGAACTTCAAAATCTACCTCACAATCCAAAATCACAAAGTTTGCAGGAAAAATGAAGGTAGACACCTTCACCAACACATCATTCAAGATACCCACAGGTTGTTTTACCAACCTATCTGCCATCATGAGCTGCATATTGGTTGGTGTAGGGTCGCCCAACCTCAACTTTCTGTAGATGGATAGTGGAATCAAATTGATGCTAGATCCCAAATCGCACAATGCCTTAGAAAAATTCATAGATCCAATCGTGCAAGGAATAGTGAAAGCACTAGGGTCTGCCTTCTTCTATACTAAGGACCTCGTGGCAATTACACTGTAATGATGAATATTATCTGCTGGCTCATAGCTTACTGCCCACTTCTTTGTTAAAATGTCCTTCATACCCATGCATCTGTACCAGCGCCTCTACCAATGGAACATTAATAATCAGTTGTTTCAACATAGTCATAAATTTATTGAACCTGGTATCATAAGCTTTCTTCTTTAGTCTCTGAGGAAAAGATGGTGGTGGAAGAGGAATAGTTTTCTCCACTACTTCCTTTTTATCTTGCTTCCGATTATCACTCTTTTCAGAAGTGTCTTCAGCCTTCTTCTTCAGTCTCTGAGGAAAAGGTGGTGGTGGAAGAGGAATCATTTTCTCCACCACTTCCTTTTCATCTTGATTTCGATTATCACTCTTTTCAGGCTGGTGACGTCCAAGTGTAACATCATGAGCACTCACTTCAGCTTCTACAGCATCTTCGAACTCTGCTTCATCAACATTATCTGCTATATCATCAACCACCTGCTTGATTTTGGATGGATTTTCCAATACTTTACCACTCCTGGTAGTAATAGTCATACATGATCCATCATTTCTCGGATTTTGCACTATGTCGCTAGGTAGTGTTCCAGCCTTTCTTTGGTTGAATTCCGCTGATAGTTGACTAAATTGTTGTTCCAGCTATTTTATTGCAATGAAATGGGAATCAACCAGTTAATTTATTGAGGATAAATCATTCTTTACATCAGTTACGCCCATGTTGTTTGCCTCTACTCCTTTCAAGCCATCATATCTTCCATTGACATCTTCCCCGAACTAGACGCCTCGGCCTCACGATTTACAGGAGGAATATATAAACCACTCCTGTCAGTATTGTTCTTCCAACTACCTTGATCACGGTCCTTGGTTCCAGATTTATCATAATAGTTTTGACCTTGGTTTGCTTGGTCATTGCCTCGGAAACCCCCTAATTATTCAAGTAGTTAGCTTTTTCCTCAGAATCAGATTCCTCTATTCCTTTTGACACAACCGCTTTGACTTTTTCAGTCTTTCCTGATAATAAGTGGTTTGTAAGAAGGTCCATCTGTGTTTTCATGTATGCCATATCTTGATCACGTTCCTCCTTTTTTTGCCTTTGTTCTGCAGTCATGCCAATAGATATGGTAGGGCTTGCTACCTCAAAATCCCTGGTATGCCAAGATCTACTTTGCTTTGTCATCTGATCTAGCATATCACTTGCCTGAACAAAAGTGAGGTCCAAGAATGATCCACGCGCAGTATTATCAACCACTGGCTTAGTCACTGAATTCAAGGATCTGTATAATATCTCCATCAAGTGGACATTGGTCATATAATGATTTGGGCACCACATAAGCTTCTTCTTGAATCTCTCCCATGTTTCTTGGAGAGCTTCAGTTGGAAGCTGTCTAAAATTACTGATCTCATCTTTCAACTGTGCTCTCTTGGATGGCGTAAAGAATCTTTCTAGGAAAGCGTCTTTCAATTGCCTCCAATTAGTAATAGAATCAGGAGTCTGCCCATTCAACCATAGAGTTGCCTCTCTAGATAGAGACAATGGAAATAAGCACAGCCGAATTGCATTCTGTCCAACGCCTAGATTGTTGAATGACTTACATATAGAGATAAAGTTGATCAGATGAATACTCGGATCATCGCCTGCTAGTCCACTAAATAATCCCTTGAGTTACAAAAGCTGAATCATGGTGCTAGTGATATTGAACTTGGCTCCGTGAGCCAAGGGTGGAGGAATAATAGCTCCTGTGGCACCAGCTCCATCCAGATCATCATCATCATCATCAAAAGGCATCTTCATAGCTGGGCGTTCTGGCCTCAATCTGGCTTGACGATCTCTTTTGTTTGCAGGTGTCGCCACCTCATCATCATGCCTAGGGTTTAGTAACTCGTCATCACCTAGGTCCTCATCCTCAGGATTTGTTGTTCGCCCAGGGTTATCAATATTCTGTTGATGTACTTGGGCAGCGGCCAATGCAGCTAGTCTAGCCTGCTCCTATTGAGCCGCCCTTCTCTCAATGTCACGTTGTGCATCCATCCTTCCAATAAGATGCGGTTTAGGGTTTATGGGTAATAATGGTTGTCCCAAACTTTGAGTATTTGGCATGCACTGAACAAAAATCTGCAGAAAACAAAAACAACAACTAAAAGTAAAGTACAAGAATCTTTGACCAAAGGGTCTAGTAACTATCACAAACTTAGTTGACAACCGTATTCCCCAGCAACGGCGCCAAAATTTGATAACGCCCAAACTACAGCTCTCGTAAGAGTGTAAGCGGTCGCTGTCAAATATAAAACCCAACTAGGTTGGGTGTTGAATCCCACAAGGAATACTTGGTCACTAAGTAAGCAAGCTTTCTACTAGTTTTCTAGTAATTAATGGCTTTGGTACCATGTAATTACAAAAGATAGCAGTAAGCTTCTTGTTTATTCAATAATAGAGAAAGTATAGAGTTTGATAGTATTTGTAGAAGGAGGGAATGAAGAGAACTAAGAAAAGAGAAAGATGAGAGAGAAAAGTAACTATTTGTATTGATTAGTTAAGCATAATATAAATTTTCATATATATACTTACATGTGATATGCCTAACTAAATCAGCTAGCCGCTGTCAGTTTTTATAACTAATTGCTAAAATATTTACAACTAAAAAATGGAAACCAAGTCTACTTTATTTTCTATTTAAGGTTAGTACTTCTTCTATGTATTTAACACTCCCCCTTAATATAGGAAGGTGTGATGATGTCATAGATTCCTAGCTTGGTATAGAGATGAGTTTGTTGAGCTCTTGTCAGTCCTTTAGTCAGCATGTTTGCAGGTTGATATTGTGTTTCAATGTAGTGAGTATTGATTATTCCATGGACTATTTTTTCCCTTATAAAGAAGCAGTCAATATCAATATGATTTGTTATCTCATGATATATCGGATTAGCTATTATTTGTAGGGCAGTCTTGCTATCACTGAACACATCCACAGGTAGTATTACTTCACTTTTAATTTCCTTCATCATACCTAGAATCCATACAAGTTCAGCTGTCACTGCAACAAGACTTCTGAAATCGATCTCATTTGAGCTTGTAGAGACAGTGTTTTGTTTCTTTGATTTCTAGGATACTACTGATTCTCCAATCATTACAAAATAACCAGTCACAAATCTTCTAGTTTAAGGACAAGAAGCCCAACCACATCACAGTAGGCACTGACTTTATTATATGATCCACTAGACAACAACACACTTTGATCTGGTTTTTCTTTCACATACTTTACTACTTTAAGTGCTGCCTCAATGTATGATCTTTTAGGGTTTTGAAGAAATTGACTAAGTGTTTGAACACAAAAGGATATGTATGGCTTTTTCATAGTTAGTTATAATAGCTTTCTAATCAATTTTTAATAAGCAACTTGATTTGCTTGCAGATCCTCAGGGTCTATCCATGATTAACATTTTTATCAAATTGTATAGATGTTAGTTTGGTGTTGCAGTCCATCAGAGTAGTTGCAGGCTTAGCTATTGTTAAGCCTAGATTAGATATTAACTCTAAAGCATATTTTCTCTGTGGATCAATATTCCTTTGTTAGGCCTTGCAAATTATATTCCTAGTAAGTATATCAGCTCACCTAGATCCTTTATCTTAAAGTTTTAGTGTAGAATTGTCTTGCACTCTTCTATTTGCTTTAGGCTATCTAAAGTGAACAATATATACAACATACACTAGAAAAATAATGGTTTCTTCTTTTGTATTTCTGATATACAAGGATGGGTCATATTGACTTTGAATAAAGTGAGATCTTACCAAGACCTCTAATAGCTTGGTATTCCATTTCTTTGGTGTTGTTTAAGGCAATATAAGGATTTGAGTTGTCTGCATATTACATTCTCCCCCTGACTTGAAAATCACTTAAGCAGGTCCATGTACCTTTCATCATATATATCACCATTTAGGAAATCATGTAGACATCTATTTGTGGTACATACTAGTGTTTGCTAGTTGTTGCAGCAAGTATAGTTCTCACTGTATTCATCTTCACAACAAGATAAAGTATTTCTTGGTAATCAATGCCTTCTATTTGTCCATAACCCCTTGCTACTAGTCGTGCTTTAATCCTCTAAACTTTACCAGAGGCCTTATACTTTACTTTACATATCCACCTGCAACCAATAGCCTTCTTTCGTTTAGGCAGGGAACTACTGTCCAAGTATTGTTAGAATTCAAGGCTTCTATTTTTTTCTTTATTGCTTCCACCTATCTAGGATATTTGCAGTCTTCAGAGTAGCTTATAAGTTCAGTAACACATGAAGTGTTCATCACATAGCTCTTATAGGACTGGGAAAGTCTATCATAAGACCATGATTTGGAAGAGCACGAGGTACCTTATTTATGTTTTTGGAAACAAAGTCATTCATCTATGTTGGGGATTTTCTTTATATGGTTGACTTTCTTTGTTCCTGAGATATAGCTAGTTGAGATACTGCTTGTGTAGTGGTAGGATTGCTCTGAAGTTGTTGCTCTTGCTAAGTAACCCCTTGACTTTAACTTGACCTCATTTTGTATACCTTAGTTATGGATTGTCTGGGAGTAGGGTCACTTGGTGGTAGCTTCTCTTGCTGATTGTTTGAGGTTGTAGTCCTTTGGGATGAGACATGTGTAGGAATCTTCATGATATCAGTAGTTACTAGATATTGATTTTCTAAAGGAAATACATGTTGAGGTGACTAAGGCTTCTTCTTGAGTTCCTTAAAAGGAAATATATTGTAATACCCTGAAGTTTCCTAACTAAATTTATCCCAAGAATGTCAAGTATTAACTTCTAAATTGAGTGATGTTTATTTCATAGGGACTTTTCAAGATTTTAACTTTTTGTCATGTGGGAAGTTCAAATAGCTTTCCATCGATATAAGATTCACCAAAATCTAATAATCGGTAAGAATTTATGACTTTTTCAAGTTTCAGTGGTAAAACACCATCATCTCAGTCAGAGGCGCATCACGCCATAAGCCAAAATAACATTTGTTAATTTCCAGCAAGACTTCGCGATTTCACTGCATCGTAGAGGGATCCCAAATCCTAATTGTCAAATTCCAGTGAAACTCCGCGATGTCCCCGCGTCGTACCATTGTCCAATTTTGCAGTTGTCAAATTCCAATGACATGGCGTGATAGTGTCGCGTCGTGCCAAGGTTCCAGGTTGGCAAATTTTCACAAAAATTAAAAGACACGTCCAGATTTAAATAGATCTTTTCCCATGATTTTAGTTTATCCTTAAACACAAAATTTAACCCTAAATGACCTAAGGATATCATTATTCACTCTATTTTTTCCCAAATGAGTTTCTCTCTCTCAAGCCAAGAAACCCTAGCTCTCAAATTCAAGGGCCAAATCACAAGTACTCTCCATCAATCTTTCCAAATTCATTAACTCGGGTATGTAATGTATTGATTCATGGGTTTCTTTCGCCCATGAAGCTCAGGAATCTCTTTTCAAAATCCAAGATTTGTATATTTATGAATGTTCATGATTTAATTGAATTGAAAATTGATGTTCATGTTGTTGGTTGGTTTCGTTCCATGTTATATACAATTAACTATAAGAATTGATTCTAATATGTGATGATTTCCAATATTCATGATAAACCCTTCAATTTACAAGTTGATTTACGTATCCATGAATATTAGATGTGTTGATAATTATATAACCAAATCATGCTCCCCATGTGTTTGATTAAATGCCTATGTGAAGGAAAAGTGTCATGCTAGTATGATAATATGAAATCCTTATTAATAAAAAAGTTCATGCATGTCAAGTATTTGATGAAATGTCTTAGCCAATGGATTATGGATATATGTGTAGCCATTGTTATGCTTTAGAAATCATGCCATAATTACTTTTATGCTATCGAGTCTTGGGGGTACTTGTACCTAAAAATTTAGTTGTGTGCCTAGAGCCAGTGTCATGTTTTCACGATATCCTCAGTCAAGCCATAATCAATAGAACTTAGTCAGTCATGTGACTCAGGAAAGCTCAGTAATTCAGTAATCTCAATAGTTTTCCATTAGTTAACATAAATCTATAAATTCAGTATAGTCCAGTTTAGTTAATCATGTTTAGTGTCTATTAGATGGGAGTAGGAATTAGCACCAAGTGAACCCAATGATGGGAACATATACTTTCAGATAAGGGTGTGATTCTTAGAAGCAGTCCTTTTGTTCTAGAACTATGTAGCCAACATAGGTTAACACATCGACACTGTCAGATGAGGGCTGGTGAGGTGGATAAGCATTGTTAGATGAGGGTCCCACCATTCTCTTTTGGGAAGACTGTCAAATAAGGGTTACCCATAGCTTGTCCTTACCAGTGGCATAGTATTGACACCCAACTCAACTATAATGCATTACTTGGGGCATATCGGTTAGATGACTACTTCCCACAGTTTCAATTACAGAATCAAGACTATCAAAAATAGTCATTCATTAGTTCTACAGAATTTAAGACTGTCAAATACAGTCAACTCAAAATAGTATGAAACTCTGCTAGTTCTATTAGAACTTAAACTGTCAGATACAGTCGCTCAGTATCAGTTATTTCAGTTATACAATTATCAGTATCTCATGTTATTAGTACTCCGACTCAGTAATCATGTTATCACAAAGTCAGTTACAGTTATTACGTATCCATGCATGTATTTTCACATTCATATTATCCAGTTAGTTAGTGTAGTTTATGTATGTAAACCCTTTTACATTCATCCTACCTTATATGCATATCAGTACATTCAATCATACTGATGCATTTGCGATATGGTGTTTTACTTTACGCCATAGGTCCAGAGACACGAGCTTCAGAGCATTAGTAGATTCCATATTTCTACAGTCAGTCAGCAGTGAGTATTTATCCTTCAAGGATGTTATGATTAGTTATTTCATTATTTTAGTTCATCATTCAATATTTAGAGTTAGTTAGGGACATATCCCATTAATTCCTTATTTAGACAGTTAGGGGCTTTTCGTACTATCATGTTCAAATAATTTTTTCAATTGTTTTGGGTATTTCATACCCCATCAAGATGTTATGTTTTATCAGTTATGTTGTAGTTTTGAACCTTATGGCCTTTCAACCTTATTTTCATATAATATTATACATTTTGCAGTGTTTAGGTACAGATATCAGTCATGGATTAGCTTGTGTTCCTTAGGGGTCATGAGCACTGTATAGAATTCTGGGTATTAGATTCATGTCATTACAAAATTGGTATCATATCCTAAGGTTCAAGAGTGTCCTACGAAGTCTGAAAGCCGCATCTAGTAGAGTCTTGTACATAGGTGTGTTGCACGCCAAATTTATGTACAAGAGGCTATAAGATGTTTTTGGAATAGTTTCTATTCTTTCAGTATTCATGTCATGCTAGTGAGCATAATCTTCAGTAAATATCTCAGTCTGGTCTAATTCGTTTCCCCCTTTTTTCTATAGAACATGCCTCCCAAAAGAAGAAATGGCAATCGGATATCCCCTCAGCCCAAAGATCCTTTGGTCGAACATGTTTCTTATGCAGAGTTCAGAGCTGCATTCACTAGTCTTTCTCAGTCAGTTACTTCTCAGAATGAACGACCAGTTATCATTCCGACCAACCCAGTGGCCAATTCAGCCACATCCAGGATTCAAGACTTCACTAGAATGAATCCTCCATCCTTTTTTGGGTATAAGCTAGATTAGAACCCTCAGGAATTCATCGATCAGGTTTAGAAGGTTACAATCATTATAGGGGTTACTTTGAGTGAGAGTGCTGAGCTAGTTGTATATCAATTGTAGGATTTTGCTCACACTTGGTACAAACAGTGGAAGTCAGAGAGGTTAGTTGATACAGGAGTTATTAAGTGGGAAACGTTTGTCATTGCATTCTTAGATTCTTTCCCCAAGAGTTGACAGAGGCTAAGGTGTCAAAATTTATCAGCCTCAAGCAGGGAAACATGATGGTGAAAGAGTATTCTTTTTAGTCTACTCAATTAGCCAGATATTCCCCTCATGTGGTTGCAAACAGCAGGGCCAAGATGAGTAAGTTTGTTTTTGGGGTAAATGATAGAACGGTCAATGAGTGCAGGTCTGCGATGTTTAATAGTGACATAGCTTTAGCTAGTATTATGACTCTTGCTCAACAGATAGAAGAGCAGAAAATTAAAATGAGAGTGAAGCAAAATAAGAGAGCAAAGAGAGGTAGTATCAACATTGCTCAGCCCAAATCAGAAGGAGTAAACCGTTCTCAGTTTCATCCTAAGTCATTAGTTCTAGATCCTTCTTCAGCTAGTGCTCTAGCTCCTAAGTTCAGTGATAGTAATAGAGATAGGGCAGCACGTACTAAGTCTCAGGGCAGTGTCAACAATGCCCAAACTAATCCCCTTTGTTAGACTAGTGATAAGAACCATAAGGGTGCTTGCAGAGCTGGTAGCAATGTCTATTTCAGATGTGGCAAGCTATGACATAAATTCAGATATCAGGAGTTTCTTGGGTTTGGCTGGCTATTACAGATAATTTTTTAAGGGATTTTCATCTATTGCATCCCCTAGGTCCAGATTGTCTCAGAAAAAAGTCAAGTTTCAGTGGTCAGATCCTTGCGAGAAGAGTTTTTAGAAGTTGAAGACTCGACTCATCTCAGCTCTAATTTTGGCTCTTCCAAATGGTCCAGATGGACCAGATTGGTTCATAGTGTATTATGATACATCCAGAGTAGTTTTGGGTTGTGTCCTCATACAACATGGTAAGGTCATTTCCTACACCTCCAGAAAGCTTAAACCCCAAGAGAAGAATTATCCAACTCATGATCTTGAGTTAGCAGCCATAGTATTTGCCTTATAGATTTGGAGGCATTAACTATACGGAGTTCATGTAGATATGTTCACAGACCATAAGAGTCTTCAGTATGTCGTTTGTTAGAAAAATCTCAATCTTTATCAGAGAAGGTGGTTCGAGATCTTAAAATATTATGACATGAGTGTCCTTTATCATCCGAACAAGGCTAATGTAGTGGCCGACGCTCTTAGTAGACTGTCTATGGTTAGTGTTGCTCATGTTGAGGACAATAAGAACAAGTTAACTCAAAAAGCCCATTATCTTGCCATAGTAAGAGTTTTGTTAGTTGATATAGAGGAGGGAGATATATGGGTTCATAGTAGTTCAGAATCATCTCTAGTTTCCGAGGTGAAAGAAAAACAAGATAGAGATCCCAGCCTTGTCAACTTGAAAGAGTCAGTCAAAGATCAAAAAGTAGAGATTTTCTCCCACGGAGTACATGGCATATTGCATTGTCAGGGTCGTCTATGTGTTCTTGGTGTAGAAGACTTAAGGCAGTGAATTTTTGCAGAAGTACATGGTTCGCGCTACTCTATTCATCCATGGGCCACAAGATGTACCGTAACTTGTGGGAGATTTATTGGTAGAGTAGGATGAAAAGAGATGTTGCAAAGTTTGTGGCTAAGTGTTCTAAATTTCATCAAGTTAAGATATAGAATCAGAAGCATAGTGGGTCTATGCAAGAGTTAAATATTCATACTTGGAAGTGGGAAGAAGTGAATGTAGACTTTGTGATAAATTGGCCTCATACTCATCATCAACATGATTCTGTTTGGATTATTATAGACAGAATGACTAAATCAACCTATTTTCTTCTAGTTCATACCTCTTATTCAACCAAGGATTACTCCAAACTCTACATTAGAGTTTTTGTTAGATTGCACGGTGTTCCACTCTCTATTATCTCAGATGGAGGTACCCAGTTCACCTCTTATTTCTAGAAAGCATTCCAAAAGGGTCTTGGTACCCAAGTTTAGCTCAGCATAGCCTTTCATCCTCAGAAAGATGGTTAAGCATAAAGGACCATTCAAACCCTAGAAGATATTCTAAGGGTGTGAGCAATTGATTTCAAGGGTAGTTGGGTTGACCACTTGCCTTTGATTGAGTTTTCATAGAACAATAGCTATCATTCCAGTATTAAGATGGTTCCATTCAAAGCTCTCTATGGTAGGAGATGCAGATCTCCCGTCGGTTGGTTCAAAGTTAGTGAGGCTTCAGTTATAGGACCTGACTTAGTATTCAATTGTTTAGAAAAAGTCTAGTTGATCAGAGAAAGACTTCAGACTGCTTAGAGCGAACATAAGTCTTATGTAGATGTGCACAGAAAAGATCTCAAGTTCGAGATTAGTTACTATGCATATCTAAATATCTCTCCCATGAAGGTAGTGAAGAGATTCAGCAAGAAGGGAAAGCTCTATCCTCGATATATCGGTACCTTCAAGATTCTCAGTCGCTTTGGTAAGATAGCTTATGAGATCGAGTTGACTTCAGATATAGCCTCAGTTCATCCAGTCTTCCATGTCTCTTTACTCAAGAAATATATAGGTGACCCAGCAGTTTTAGTCCCTATTCAGAGCATAGATATTCAGAAAAACCTCTCTTATGAAGAGATTTCGATCAAAATCCTAAACTATCAAACTCACAGACTGAGGAAGAAAGAAGTCCTTCTAGCTAAAGTTCTTTGGCAGAATCAGTCCATTAAGGAAGTTACTTGGGAAGTAGAAGCAGATATGCGTACCATCCTCACTTCTTCTCCGCTAACTCAGTTCAAGCTCAAGGTAACAGTTCTTCTTAACCTTTTCAGTTTTCATGTCCAGATTTCAGTTACAACTTCGTATCAATTACCATTGCATGGTCATTCATGTATTCAAGTGTCAGTTCAATCATGTATTCATGCATCAAAGATACATGTTCAGTTTGATGAGAAACTCATCTTATCAGTAATTCAGACATGCATTCATAAATCTGCTATTCATGCATCAGATATGCATGTTCAATATAATACATTCAGTTTATCAGTTATATCAGTCATGAAATCATGTTTCAGTCATTTATGTCCAGTTTGTACTTCATTTTATCTTTTCCCCCATCTCAATCCGTCTCATTTGAGGACGAATGTTCTCAAGGGTGAGATATTGTAATATCCCAAAGTTTTCTAACTAATTAAGTCCCAATAATGTCAAGTATTAGCTTCTAAATTGAATGATGTTTATTTCATGGGGAATTTTCAAGATTTTCACTTTTTTCATGTGGGAAGTTCAATAAGCTTTCCATTGATATAATATTCGCCAAAATTCGATAATTTGTAAGAAGTTATGACTATTTCAAGTTTTAATCGTAAAATACCATCATCACAGTCAATAGGGCATCGAGTCATAAGCCAAAATGACATTTGTCAATTTTCAGTAAGATTCTGCAATTTTACCACATCGCAGAGGGCTCCCAAATCTCAATTTTCAAATTTCAGTGAAGCTTCCTTATGTCCCCTCATTGTGCCATCATCTAATTTCCTAGCTGTAAAATTCCAGTGACTAGCGTCGCATCACGCCATAGGTCCAGGTTAGGAAATGTTCACAAAAAATAAAAGACGCGTCCATGGTTAAATTGGCCTTTTTCCATGATTTTATTTCAACCTTAAACACGAAATTTAACCCTACATGACCTAAGGATATCATTATTCACTCTATTTTTCCTAAATTGAGTTGCTCTCTCTCAAGCCAAGAAACCCTAGCTCTCAAATTCAAGGGCCAAATCACAAGAACTCTCCGTCAATCCTTCTAAATTCATTAACTTATGTATGCTATATGTTGATTCATGGGTCTCATTCACCCATAAAGCTCAAGAATCTCTTTATAAAATTGAAGATTTGTATATTTATGAATGTTCAAGATTTGATTGAATTAAAAATTGATGTTCATGTTGTTGGTTGGTTTCATTCCATTTTATAGACTACTATTTACAAGAATTGACTCTAACATGTGTTGATTTACGTGATATTCATGATAAACCCTTCAATTTACAAGTTGATTTATGTATCCATGAAAATTAGATGTGTTGATGATTGTATAACCAAAATCATGCTCCCCATGTGTTTGATTAAATGCCTATATGAAGGAAAAGTATCATGCTAGTATGATAATATGAAATCCCCATTCATACACAAGTTCATGCATGTCAAGTGTTTGATGACATGTCTTAGACAATGGATTATAGATACATGTGTATCCATTGTTGTGCTTTAGAATGCATTCCATGAATTACTTTTACGCTATCGAGTCCTGGGGGCGCTTGTACCCAAAAATTTAGCTATACCTAGAGACAGTGTCATGTTTTCACAATATCCTCAGTCAATCCATGATCCATAGAACTCAGTCAGTAATGTGACTCGGGAAAGATTAATAATTCAGTAATCTCAATAGCATTCCATCAGTTAATGGAACTTCATGAATTCAGTCTAGTCCAGTTCAATTAATCATGTTCAATTTCTATTCATATGGGAGTAGAAAATAGCACCGAGTGAACCCAATGGTAGGAACACACACTGTCCAATAAGGGTATCATTCTTAGAAGCAATCCATGCATTCCATAACTATGTAGCCAGCATAGGTTGAGACATCGACACTTTTAGATGAGGGTTGATGAGGTAGATAAGCACTGTCAGATGAGGGCCCCACCATTCTCTTTTGGGACACTGTCAGATGAGGGTTACCCACAGCTTATTGTTACCAATGGCGTGGTTTGACACCTTTTAAATTGGGGTTACAGATTGGACCTCAACTTAACAATAACATATTATTTGGGGTATGTCGGTTAGATGATTACTTCCAACAATTTCAGTTATAGAATCAGGACTATCAAACACAGTCATTCAGTCTCAATAATAGAACTCAGATAGTTCTATAGAATTTAGGACTATTTGATACAGTGAACTCAGAATAGTACGGAACCCAGCTAGTTCCATCAGAACCTAGACAGTCAGATACAGTCTCTCAGTATCTGTTATTTTAGTTATACAGTTATCAGTATCACATGTTATCAGTACTCAGACACATTATTCATGTTATCACAAACTCAGTTACAGTTATTACCTATTCATGCATGTATTCTCACATTTATCCAGCTAGTTAGTGTAGTTTATGTATATGAACCCTTTTGTATTCAACCTACCTCACATATATACAAGTACATTCAATCGTACTGACGCATTTGCGCTATGGTATTTTACTTTATGCCATAGGTACAGAAACATAAGCTCCAAAGCATCAGTAGATTCAAAATTTTTGTAGTCAGTCAGCAGCGAGTCCGCATCCTTCGAGGATGATATAATTAGTTATTTTATTATTTCGGTTCAACTTTCAGTAGTTGGAGTTAGTTAGGGACATATCCCATCAACTCCTTATTTAGACAGTATGAGGCTTTTTAGACTATCATGTTCATATAGTTTGTTTTAGTTGTTTTGGGTATTTCATACCCCATCCAGATGTTATGTTTTATCCATTATGTTACAGTTTTGAACCTTATGGCCTTTCAGCCTTATTTTTGCATTATACAGTATATTTTGCAGTATTTAGGTACAGATATCAGTCATGGGTTAGCTTGTGGTCCTTTGGGTTAATGAGCACCGTGTTGCATTCCGGGTATCAGATTCGGGGCGTTACATATATCTTCCCTAAATGACACATCTCTACACACAGACAAAATGTTACTAGATAAATCATACAGAACATATCCCTTATTAATGCTAGAGTTCCCCATTATGATGCATGTCCTTGTTCTTGACATGAGCTTATCATGTTCATTCAGTATTTTGGCATAGCACAGGCACCCCATTACTCTGATATGATCACAATTTGGCTACTTACCATATATTTTTTTCATAAGGACTCACAAACTGAATGACTTGGCTAGGCAACCTATTGATGATATACACTCAGTTAGAACACAATAACCCCAGAACCTTATTGGAATTTTAGCCTAAAATCTGATAGCTCTTGTCACTTCTATGATGTGTTTGTATTTTCTCTCAGCCACACCATTTTGCTAAGGGGAATATGGACAAGTAGTTTGATGAACTATGCCATGTTTCTGGAACAACTTCTTACATATTAAGTTGACAAACTCTGTACCATTATCAGTCCTTAGTACTTTAATAGCCTTATCAAATTGAGTTTTGACATACACAAGGAAAGTTCATCATGACTCTTCCATAACTCGCCACAATGAGAAAATTTTAGGAACTAACCTAATTCCTCATCTCCCCCTTACATCAAAGTCATAACTCTCAACATAAAAGAGACATCACTATATACTTAAACTCTAACTCTCCCTAATGATTTATACCCCGAAAGCCTTGCTTTTCTGTAGATGTTACACTTAACTTTCGCTATCCATTATTGCCATCACTTTACATCCCCCACTCCCATGAGCGAACGCATTCACACTCCTTATCACCAAGCGATATCAATATGTACATGAATACAACTCCTCTCAATAATTTAATATAAAGGCACTAAATTCCCTTTCGGACATCCCTCCCCCCCAGGGATACTAATTAACTTTCTCTAACCCCAAAGTCATCAACTCATGACTAACATCATTATGATCATGGACATCCCCACTTCTAAACACTTAAATCTCTATCTTCAACTCCTTAGAATACTCGCATTACGCCTCTAATCACATAACTTACAACTTAACAAACTTTGTAAAACCATACCCGAGGCTCATATTGCCTACCAATATTTCCTCAATTCAACTCTAACGAATACCGTACAACAACTCACTAGACTCCTCCATACTACAATTTAGAACACAACCCAGGTATGTAAAACACATATAAACATAAAGTTAAACTTCCCCTTTCTAAGCAATCTCTAAAGTCATTGATTTCCAAGAACGCTACTCTTAACATTTGATATCCTCTACTGTCATCAACCTACAGCATGCAGTCTCATGAGCATACACTTCTTCGCTTCTTATAAGATAAAACTCCACTCTCCACTACTTAACCTTCTAACATAAGATCGTTAATTGCATAATTTATATCATAAAATCTTACCTAAAGTTATACTATCGGGGGGAAACTTATTCGTATATACTTACTCCCTTATCCACTTAATGACTCACCCACAAGTCATCATTTTAACACTCGTTCTAATATACACATATACCTCACAATTACCACTTAAATATTTCATCAATTATCAACCTAGGCTCTTTCACTAATCACTTCAAGCCTACTAATTGATCCCCATAAAACATACTTCATTAATCTTAAGCTACAATTCTTACCACCATATTCTACATCTAGAATCCAATCCTATAGACTAGCATCAATCATCTACCACTAATAAATCAAAACATGCAACATAATGTACCAATCCATCAAATTGGGAAAATAACTTCAAATACTTATTTCATTTAACTACTACCTACAATCACAATCCCCTCCATGACATCACTATTATAGCTCAAAATCCATTTCTACCTTCTCACATGAAGTACTAGTTTACAACCACTAAAGGAAAGAATGTCAAGGAGTAAATTCATATAATAGACATGGTCAACCTTAATATTATATAATAACCCACCTTACATACAATTCTCACCTGGAAGTTATAGAATAAGATATCAAGAAACACTAGCCCACCAGAATCTCTTAACAACAATATTCGGCCATAATCATATGGCCTGTCTTATTTACAATCCATTAATGTATCCTCCTTCTACACATCATTAGTATTTACCTATCTATACACCTAAACTTCTTTCATAGCTCTATAAGTTTCAACTAAACTCCCTCTTGCAACCTCAGGGAACCCTAAATTAACAACACTCATCTACTAAGTACTTTTACATATAACCTATACTTTTCTAGCACAACAAACACCATCAATAAATCTTTTCATGCTTCAAGCAAATAATAATTTACCTTAACCAATAAATCTTTCTCCATCTTCTATTTACCTAACACATATGGATATATCACTTTATTACTGGCTCCATCATATGAAGAAAAAAAAATTCGGCAACATATATTCAATAAATTGCCCATACCATTTTTCTTGTCACTACACCTCTAAACCCCCAATTCCAACCAACACAAGAAAAACAATATGAACAACAAGTTGTTAGTGAATCAAAATAGGCCTCACAATGCTTCACTAGACTTTATTTTTGTGTTTTAAACCAGAAAATGAAATGAACAACAAAGCAACTATGCTAGTGAATTGAAAGAGCCCCACACGGCTTCACTAGACTTTTAGTTTCAACAACACAATGATAACAAGATCACAAGAAATGGAAATTTGACATACAATATTCAATAACCTAAGAATACACATCTTACTCTTGTCTTAACTTAACGCCCCATAAGAAAGAGGACACAACTTTAAACTTGACAGACTTACTACACACTAGGGAGCTCCTCTCAAGCCCTTTTGTATGACTTTTAAAATTTCTGCAAGTAAATCTGAGACCATTATCTGGGAACACCAGAGTAAGGAAAGAATTAGGATAACTTTTCTTTCATATAGGTGACACTATAGTATGAATTAGAGTATGAAAGAGGAACATTCTTACTCCATAGCAGAAAATAGAACATGAAGAAAAAGAGATATTCCTAAATGCCTTGTATCCTCCTACTTATAAGTGTGGCACACTACACACCCATAAACAAGTCTCTACCCAATTTCACAGACACTTTGGTACCATGAACTATGCTTTGATACCAAGTTTGTCATGACCCGAATCAAGGGTCTGGCCGTGATGAGTAATCTGAACCATAAAGGCCTAGATGCCCATCTAACTTGTAATCACATACACCATTCATATACAGAAAAGAAATACAAAAATATAACTGAGTATGGGATCATGGTCATGCTCTGAAATCAACAAAATATTAAAGACTACAATTCAACAACATCTAAAATAATATCTGACTCTGTCTGCGAAACCTCTACTACATATGAAACAATGATGTCTGTCAACTGGGACAAGGCCCCCAGTAGACCAAAACTATAAATAAATATCAAAAATTAAATAGGCCTTCTGAAACATAAAAGGCTCACCTAAACTCTGCACTTCTATCTGGAAAGATCTACTACTTAGCTGGACCGCTAGATTGAGCCTTAGACCCTAAGAAGTAGGGATCAATACAGTTGTACTGGTACACAGAGCAAACCCAAAATAATATTTGAAATTCAACATATATGACAGTAATTTAAAAATGGTTCATAAATATATCACATAGTAAAAGTCGCATGGGCGTGGTTAAAAGACTCTATAAAACCATATGAACTCAGTGACATACTCATTGTTTTACTTTTGTGCTAGGTAGTAGACCCTGCAATTCTATAATTCTACGGGCTATATGGAATATGCCCTTAACTTGGCAGCCAAGCCCCCAACTCAAGTTTGCCACAAGGGTCAGAGTCTTTGAATCTCTACTACGCCAAAGGGCCATCACTAGCGTACAAAAGTAACATACCTGTATCGGCAAAACATAATTTTAGGCTATGAGTCGATTGACTCATGCCCTCTTTGGGTAACCACCTAACCCTCTTTAATCCCATTTTTAATTCTTTACAACATGCAATATTTGAAAATCAAACTCTGAAGGCTCTATTTCTGTTATGGCATATATTTACCTAGTATCGTCATACCATTGACTTGCAAGTCACATTCTCTGAGCCATTTATAGCAAATTATGTCTTTATTCTCATATCATAGAATTTAGGACCACCATATCAATAATTATTTTCAAGATACTCATTCTTTAAAACTCATGTGAAACCATGCAAGCAATTCTCTTTATCAATAATTCAATAAACAAAGGTGGTCATGTCAAAATTCTTAACTTCATGCAATTATTTCTCTTTAACAAAACATAGATATCCCAAAAAACACCCTCTCATCATCTCTAAATCATGTTTAAATACTAGGACATTGATAAAACTACTTTCACATTATAAAACATGCATTTCAACTCTTTTATGACAAAACCATAAACTTTAATTCAATACACGAGAGGGAATTCATAATTTGTGCTCTCAAACAATCTCAAATCTCAATTTTCATACATATACATATGCATGCAAATCAATTTACTAAAAAAACATAAGTCCAAAGCAATAGTAACATTGAAACATTCGGAACACATAATTTAAATATAGATTTCAAAACCCCTTTTAAAATCCATTCTTAATAATCTTTAATCATGCTCTAATGTTTACAAGCCCATGTAGTTTTTCGGATAAACCCCATGTACCTTAGACTACAAGAGTTGAAAGAAGGAACCTAGATCTTGATAGATGGAACCCGGATCTTGACCCTTTTATTGGAGTCTTGAACTTAAGATCTTGATTCTTGATCTTGATGGAAAGGATTTAGGGTTTTAATTTAAGAGGAAAAAATAAATTATACAGTGTATTTTGCTTTTGGGGCATGAATCTTATGTTATGGACAGACCTTAGGTGAGTTAAATGACCAAATTGCACTTAAAAATGCAAAAACAAAACCTGAAAATTAGGTGCGTACGATAGAACCTGTGTCACATGCTAATCGCTTGCAGCTACTGCCACTCTCACAAAAATGGATGTAACTTTTCATTCGGGTATCAGATTTTAGATAAATTAGAATTTCTGAAAAGGTACTTCGAAGACCTTTCATTTGATATATAGTAGTTCCTCTAATTCGATATATACAAGAAAATATGGTCGATGGAAGTTAACCCATGTTTAAGCATCCACTAAAATTTAATCGCTAGAAATATTTTCAACTCGTCTTAAAATTAGGGATTCTTGTGACCTCAATTCATATTCAAAGGTATTCCTACACTATAGGATTTATAACCACACATATATTAACAAGGAATTATCTAGTTTAGGTTTATACGTGTAGGAACGACGTTCTAGATTCTAGGCGGAAAGTACGGGGTGCTACAGGACCTAGCTGGAAATGCGATAGAATAGAAAGAATGTTGGTCTCTTATTTTGTTACATAATAAGGTTAGGGGACACTTTAAGGATTTGATAATGACCCCAAATCTTTCTTCTTTTCCTTGTTAGCAACTTGTCTTTCCGACAAAGTTAAAAGGAAAAGTAATAAGAAAAGACCTTATAACTTTTTGTTTTTCTAAATTGAGAAGTTACGTAATTTGTGGCAATTCATTCATTATCATACTGAAGTTCCCTTTTGTTTTTTCTGTCACATACACAAGTAAGAAAGTAAGAGATATGGATTATGTTTCTATTGCTTGTCTTATGAGAACCATACACCAATCAATGGAACTTACTGGATGTGATTTGCAACCGTTCTATGAAAAGCTCGAACGTTTAAGAGCTATTCTGGAGAAGCCATGGAAAGAAATAGACAATCTCACGGCATTAACAAGCTTGGAAGCTAAAATTGCCAAACTAGCTGTTAGTTCAAAGTATATGAAAAGTGTGAATGAAAAATGAAGGAAAATAGAGGAGAGAAGGGAGACACTAATTTAGAAAGTGTACTTCCAAATTGAAAAGTTCACTCTTTCTCCCACATTGGTGGAAGAAGAGAACTTGTGAGTTTTTAAAATAAGGAACACTTACTCCACATGGTACGTGAGGAAAGAAATAAGAGATGCCTCTGCCATCACCATTGTCACTCGGCTCGGCTTCAAATATGGATTTGGATTTGTCAAATGATCGATCGATGAGATTTATCTTTTTGGACAAAGTTTATTTGACAGAAATTTAGTTCGAAAATACCAAAGGAAAAAATACAACTTTTTTTTGTGTTTTGATACTCCGTTTATATGCATGCATGCAGATTCTGAAATAGTGTTTCGAAATAGTACAGTGTTGAAATGAAGGGATGTAATCCTTCAACAAAATTACACACTAATTCATGAAATGGTATTCCTATTTGGAAAAGACACATTCTTTAGATGAAAGACATGGCTTTTCTAGAAAGGTTACACCTTTTAAGTGAACCATTGCCAGTTTTCAGAAGAGGCACATGTTGGCTATATAAACCTGCTTTCATCCATAAGTTTAGGTACAAATTTTGTACAATACAAACTCTTTTCTTGTCTTGAAAAACTTTCTGTGTGATCTATCAAACTGTTGAGTGAGTTCGTTGAATCCAACAATTTGAGGTACTGCTATTGTTTGGATTGAAGGCCATTTTATCCTGGGAGGAAGATTCCAAAACCTCGGGTATAGTGAGGGGAATTGTTTCTTAAGGACACTCCATGAATTTGGGGTTTTTGGTCTTAAATTTTGTTTCATCTCTTTTTTGAATCTTATCACACTTTTAGATTTACAGAACTTCATAAGTGTTCTTGTATTGGACTTAAACTAGTGTTGAAGTTTGTGTTCTTATATACAGATTCTTGTACCCGAATACATAAAAGATAACAATCTTAAGGAACAGGCATTTACAGAATCTGTATTGCTTATTTTTGGAGATTAAAGCTTTAATATTTATACTTCGTTTGAACTTAACTAGTATTCAAAGACATAAAATATTCATCACAAGTTAAAGATCATTCGGTTGACGATTGGAAGTCATAAAAACTTTATCCTTAACTAGAAACAAGAAGAAGAGTTTAAAGTTGCTTAACGTTATAAATAGTATTCTGAAAATAATAAATTTTATTGTCTTGTGGTGACAGGAAAAATGACTAACAAAAGTCAAATGCAAGATGCAGCTACAATTGTAAGGGCAACTAGCATTGCTTAAACAAGTCGAGAAAATGCTCTGCAACCAATGGCACCTATGGAGAAGCCCAAAAAATTTACGGGTATTGACTTTAAGCGATGGCAGGAAAAGATGTTATTTTACCTCACCACTCTATGTATTCAAAGGCTCACTACTGAGGATGCTCCTGAGGTGCCCGAGGAAACCTCGTACAAATAGCATTTCATGATTGTAGAAGCTTGGAAACACTCGTACTTTTTTTGCAGGAGTTATATATATAGTGGTCTCCAAGATGACCTCTACAATGTTTACAATGGAACTAAGACATTGAAGGAATTGTGGGGGCACTAGAATAAAAATACAAGACAGAGGATGCGGGAATTAAGAAATTCTTTGTTGCAAGGTTCTTGGACTTTAAAATGATAAATAGCAAATCGGTTGTCTCTAAAGTTCAAGAATTTCAAGTAATCATTCATTATCTCCTAGCAAAAGGTATATATTTGAAAAATACCTTAGTGGAACAAATTGAAAATGTTCTTAGTACTCACATAAATTGTTTTGTAGGTTTGATTGTGAATGAAGCATTTCAAGTAGCAACTATCATTGAGAAGCTACCACCTATGTAGAAAGACTTCAAAAACTACTTGAAGCACAAAGCAATGAGATAACTGTTGAAGATCTTATTGTCCGATTACGTATTGAAGAGGATAATAAGGCTACCAAGAGAAGGTAAAAAGGGAATCCTATAATTAATAGAGCACATATTGTAGAAGATGAACAAAATAATTTTAAGAAAAGGAAGAAAGCTGAACAAGGAAGCCATCAACCCAAGAAGAAATTCAAGGGAAAGTGCTTCAACTATGGAAAGATTTGCCATAATTCCATGAATTGTCGTGCCCCTAAGAAAGGCAAGAAAAAGTACCAAGCAAATATGATTGAGTCCAACAAAGAATGTGACGATCTGTGTGCTATGTTCTCAGAATGAAACTTGGTGGGGAATCCTTGCGAGTGGTGGATGGATTTTGGTGCCACCCTCCTTGTTTATGCCAACAAAGAGTGATTTTCATCATTCGATCTGGCTCAAGTAGAAGAAATGATCTACATGGATAACTCCACTACGGCTAAGGTAGAAGGAATAGGAAAAGTGGGCTTGAAAATGACTTCAGGAAAGGTCTTGACACTTAACAATGTCTTGTATGTTCCGGAGTCATGTAGGACCTTAATTTCTATTTCACTTCTAGACATGAACAGATAAAAATTCGTAACCGTTTCTAGAAAAATGATAATTAGCAAAGGATATATATATGTAGGAAAAGGCTATCTCACTGGGGCCTTTAAAAGATGAATGTATTGGATGTTGAAATCAATAAAAATTCAAATTCTTATTACTTTCTTGAGTTTTATGATTTGTGACATGAATTTTTAGACCATATTAATTATAAAACATTACGAAAACTGATTAACTTAGAGGTTTTGCCAAAATTTGAGTTCAATAAATCAAAGTGTCAAACGTGTATGGAATCAAATTATGCAAAGCGTCCTTATAAGTCCATTGAAAGGAATTTCAACCCCTTAGACTTAATACACACTGACATTTGTGATATGAAGTCAACACCATCACGTGGTGGGAAAAAGTATTTCATAACTTTTATTAAACATTGCACTAGATACAGTTAGATCTACTTGCTAAATAGTCTGGATGAAGCAATAGATGTGTTTAGGCAATACAAAATTGAAGTTTAAAATCAGTTAGAGAAAAAATAAAAATAATAAGAACTGATAGGGGCGGAGAATATGAATCTCCCTTTGCTGAAATATGTGTAAAGAATGGAATTGTTCAACAAACTACGGTCACGTATTCACCTAAATCTAACAGAATTGCGGAAAGAAAAAACTGAACTTTGAAGGAAATGATGAATGCCTTGCTTATAAGTTTCGATTTACCGCAAAACTTGTGGGGGGAGGATATCCATACAACCAATCATATACTTAATAGAGTTCCCCATAGTAAGACACAATCAATTTCTTATGAAAAATGAAAAGAAAGGAAACCCGACTTGAAATATTTCAAAGTGTGGGGGTGTCTAGCAAATGTTCAATTTCCTATGACTAAGAGGGTTAAGATAGGACCTAAGACTGTGGACTGTGTGTTCATTGGATATGCTAAAAGTAGTAAATCAAGAGGTTTTTGATTCATAAATCCAAACATCTGAATTTAAATGAAAATATGGTAATTGAATTAGATAATGTTGAATTCTTTGAAAATATTTACCCGTATAAAATTAGACATGAACAGTCTAGTGGAGGGTCTAAATGACCTCGAAATAAATCAAGTGAGAATGTACATAATAAAGAAAATCCAATACATTGTACACATCAAAGAACGTCAACTTTGTTTGGTTTGGATTTTGTAACATTTCTCCTAGAAAATAAGCCTCAAACATTTAAAGAAGCGATGTTATCTTCTGACTTATCCTTTTGTAAAGAGGTAGTCAATAGTAAGATTGATTTAATCTTAAGCAACCATACATGGGAATTGGTTGATCTTCCTCAAGGAAATAAACCTTTAGGTTCTAAGTGGATCTTCCAAAGGAAAATGAAAGTGGATGGTACTATTGATAAATACAAGGCTAGACTTGTAGTAAAAGGCTTCAAATAAAGAGAAGGTCTTGATTACTTTGGTACATACTCACCATTAACAAGGATAATATCAATTCGAATGTTAATTGCCTTGGAGGGGGTATATGGTCTTGAAATCCTTCAAATGGATGTGAAAACTGCATTTCTCAACAGAGAATTGGAGGAAGAAATTTACATGGAATATCTTGAAGGTTTTATGGTTCCAAGAAAGGAGAATAAGGTGTGTAAACTTATTAAGTCATTGTGTGGACTAAAGCAAGAACCTAAACAATGGCATACGAAGTTTGACCAAATCATGTTGGAAAAAGGGTTCAAGATAAAGGAATGTGATAAATGTGTTTATATTAAAGTCACTCCAAATCACTAAGTCATTATTAGTTTATATGTTATCATTAGTAGAGACATTTTTGACATAAATGAAATGAAGTGAATGCTCGAGAGCAAGTTTGATATGAAAGACCTTGGAGTTACAAATGTGATATTAAGTATTAGAATCCATAGAACTCCACAAGGGCCAATTTTCACAGTGTCACTATATCGAAAAGGTACTTAACAAATTCAAGTATATGGAATTTGGTACTGCCAAGACTCCTTTGAATGTAAGTTTTGCACTTCAAAAGAATGAAGGTGAAAGTGACTCACAATTAGAGTACGCAAGAGTAGTGGGATATTTAATGTATATAATGAATTGTGCACAACTAGACATAGAATGTGCTATTAGTAAATTGAGTCGGTACACGAGTAATCCCACCAAAACTCATTGGATGAAAATAAAAAGAGTTTTGGGTATCTTAAATACACTTAAGACTATGGCTTGCCTTATAATAAATATCATGTGGTACTTGAAGGATATAGTGATGCAAATTGGATCACCGGATCGAACGAAGTTAAATCCACAAGTGGATATGTATTTACTATCGGTGGAGTAGCAGTATCTTGGAAATTATCTAAATAGACTTATATTTCTTACTCTACAATGGAATCTGAATTTATTTCATTGGATAAAGCCAGTGAAGAAACAAAATGGTTCTGGAATTTCTTAGAAGATATTCCTTATTGGCCCAAACCAGTGGCACCAGTATGTATAAACTGTGATAGCCAAGCGGCAATAGGTAGGGCAGGGAACATGATGTATAATGGTAAATCTCATCACATACAATGGACCTATAATACCATTAGAGAACTTCTCTCTAGTGGAATTATCACTATTGACTATGTAAAGTCAAAGGATAATATGTTAGATCAACTTACAATAGGCCTATCTAGAGAAGGAGTGGAAAGGACATCCAAGGAAATGAGTTTAAGGCCAAGGACAAGTCAGCATGGTGGTAACTCTACCTAGTAGACTAGAGAAACCAAGAGCTAGGTTCAACGAGATCAAAAAAAGTAATGTCTGATAGGTTCAACATTGTCAATTACCTAACCCATTCTCATAATGTAGACAATGTGTAGTAAATAAAGATAAGACTTAAGGTGAAAAGTCTTTTAATGATTATCTATATTTGGTAGATTTAACCAAATAGTTTAATCTATAGGATTAACGTTTAGAAATCACCTAAGTGAGGGCGAAGTGGAAGACGCTTCAAGGAGAATGTTAGTAAAGACCTATTCTCTAACCTCTCATAAAATTAGGATGTGTTCATGGATGGAAAGAACAAAACTGTGAGAACCATAAATGGTAAAAGGATGGTTGTGTGACATGTGTTGTCTAGGTGTACACTAAAGCTCGACGGTTCAAAGATATCAAATCTATCAATTGACCGAGTGCATCTGATGCATGTTTACTATGGAAAGTTCATTGGGAAACCCACCTATCCAGATGCAATCAGTCTTTACTTGATGATCACATACTTGTCTGTAAAAATATTACAAAAATAGTCATTTACCTTTCATGTGGGGGATTGTTGGGTTAAAAGTATTTGAAAAAGTGTGAATGAAAAATGAAGGAAAAATTATTGAGAGAAGGGAGACACTAATTTAGAAAGTGTAATATAAATTGAAAGGTTCACTCTTTCTCCCATATTGGTGGAAGAAGAGAACTTTTGAGTTTTTAAATTAAGGAACACTACTACACATGGTAAGTGAGTCAAGAAATAAGATATGCCTTGCTCCATCATTGTCGTCGCTCGCTCGTCTCATCTTCGGCTTTGGCTTCGAATTTGGATTTGGATTTGGATTTGTCAAATGATCGATCTATGAGATCTATCTTTTTGGACAAAATTTATTTGACAGAAATTTTGAAATTCATTTCAAAAATACCAAAGGGAAAAATGCAACTTTTTTCGGTGTTTTGATACTCCATTTATATGCATGCATGCAGATTCCGAAATAGTGTTTTGAAATAGTGCAGTGCTGAAATGAAGGGACCCAATCCTTCAACGAAATGACACACTAATTCATGAAATGGTATGCCTATTCGGAAAAGACATATTCTTTGGATGAACAGACATGGCTTTTCCATAAAGGTTACACCTTTTAAGTGAACCATTGCCACTTTTCAGAAGAGGCACATGTCGGCTATATAAACCTGCTTTCATCCACAGGTTTAGGCACGAATTTTCTACAATACAAACTTGTTTCTTGTCTTGAAAAAACTTTCTTTGTGATCTATCAAACCGTTGAGTGAGTTCACTGAATCCAATAATTTAAGGTAACGCTGTTGTTTGGATTGAAGGCCATTTTAACCTGGAGAAAGATTCCAAAACCTCAGGTACAGTGAGGGAAATTGTTCCTCATGGACACTCTGTGAATTCATAGGACTTGGTCTTAAATTCTGTTTCATCTCTTTTCTGAATCTTAGCACACTTCTTAGATAGATTATTCATAATCTAGTGTTGAAGGTATTACAGAACTTCATAAGTGTTCTTGTCTTAGACTTGAACTAGTGTTGAAGTTTGTGTTTCTTATATACAGATTCTCGTACTCGAATACATAAAAGATAACACTATCATACAATAAAGAGGATTTGGTTGACTCAGAATTGAGAGAAGTTCTATTAGCACAAAATGTGGAGGAAAGAAGCAAAATTGTATTGTAGTTCCTTTTTGTCTTGGAACGAGCACTGGGATGTATTGATTGTAATGCCCCGATTTGCTGAAATGGAATGCTACATGGTGCCCATGACCCCAAGGGACCACAAGCTAACCCATAGTTGATATTTGTACTTGTACGCTACATAATATAGAACATAAATGCAGAATACATAATACTATAAGGCTATAAGGTTCAAAATGGAATAATCATAACATAAGATTGGGGTATAGAATACCCCAAAAAACTGTAATAATATCTGAAGTCTGAACATACTAGTCTAAAAAGCCTCTAACATAAATGTCTGAATAGGGATTTGATGGGACATGTTCCCAACTAACTCCGACTAGCAAAACTATACTGAAATAAACCATAATATAAGTAATGATCATGGCCTCGAGAAACGAGGACTCACTGCTGGAACTCTAATAGCTAAGATGCTACTCCTACTGCTGGTCTGGAAATCATGTATCTAAACCTATGATATAACATAAAATAAAGCACCATAGCGCGAATGCATTAGTACAACTGAAAATTCTAAGTATAAGAGTGACGTAGGATAAATGTAAAGGGTTTATATGCATGAACAATACTGACTGATATGAACGTGAGAATATACACATACATAAGTAATTGCTACTGAACTCATGACGATACTGACTACTGAGTCTGAATACTGACAACATGAGTTTACCGGTTCCAAGATACTAAATAACTGTGTTTACTGATATTGATCTGTGACTTACTAATAAGTGAGGAACTGATACTGTGTTAATGAATATTAAGAGACTGATACTTTATTACTAATAAAGGAATGATTGTTTCTAGCAGACCTAATTATGAAGGACTGGTCTAATTGATTATATCTGACAATCCTGAAATTGAGTACTGATAGTATGAGTTTACTGAAATCTAATATGACTGGCAAATGAATTCTGATAACTGATATAGCTGATAACATAAGTGACTATATCTGATAGCCTTGATACTAGATACTAATAACATAGGTAACTGTAGCTGACAGCCCTAAATTTGATGGAACTATCTGAGTTCCGCACTATATCTGAGTTGACTGTATCTAACAGTCCTGATATTCTAAAGAACTATCTAAGTTATTTTACTGATACTGGATGACTAAAATTATGGGAGGTAGTAGTTTAACCGAAATGCCCCATGTATACTAATGTAACTGAACTGGGGTCCAATCCTTGCCCTAATTGGAAGGGTGTCAATACCATGCCATGGCTAAAGACAAGCTATGAGTGATCCTCAAATCTGGAAGTGTCCCCAAAAGAGAACGGTGGATTTCCACCTCATCAACACTCAAGCTGGCAGTGTTGATGTCTTAACCTATGTTGGCTACATAGTTCTGGAATGCAAGGATGACTGCTAAGAATCACACCCTTATCTGACAGTGTGTGTTCCCATTCTTGGGTTTACTTGATTTTAACTTCTACTCCCATCTGAATAGACACTGAGAATGACTAACTGAACTGATTAACTAAACTGATTAACTGGACTAATAATTCTGCTTACCTGAGCTAAGCTAAATTTAATCAGTTTCATCAACTAACGGAATACTACTTAGATCTGAGGACTGACTGAGAGAACTGAAGTTACTGAGTACTGAGTAGAACTGGCCTGGTACTGAGTTTACTAAATTTCCATTGACTGGTGGAATTTCAACTGATGTCTAGTAACTAACTGAGTTCATGAGATTACTGAGATTTCCTGAGTCACATGACTGACTGAATTCTACTGAGCATGGATTTACTGAGGCTATCATGAAAACATGACATGGATCTAGGCACACAACTATATTTTTTGGGTACAAGTACCCCCAAGACTCGATGGAAGGAAACTAACACATATGACTGACTTGATCATAAGAATAGAGTCCACAATTCACAATATCATGAGTAGGGGATTTCATAATACACATGACTATCATATTCTTGGTCATGAAAAGGGAATGGATATAACATGTAAATACTTGCATAAATTCAATTTCATGAGCATTCCATATTACAAAAACAATGCGTAACAATTTGCATGGAAATCATGGTGAACATAAACATAGAACATGGACTAGTCATTTCGGACCTATTATGTCATAAAAGCATGATTTCTAGTCTCTTAGGTATTTTCACAAACACCTTACATGCAAATATTTAGCATAGGTGGATTCATCAAGATTACAAGTATTCAACCATCAATTTCACATGTTTATACATCATATACCACCATAGTTTCATCCAAACATACTAAGATCCAATCTTGGACATTATCAAATTTCAACAACATGATCATCAACCATCAACATCATAAATATCATAATACATAATTTAGAAGATGACTTTTTTGAGCTTTATGGATGAAAGGAGTCCATAAATCAACACACGCATACCTTAGTTCGTGATTCTTGGAAGATTGATGGAAAGATTCTTGAAATTAAATCTCCAATGGAAAACTATCTTCTTGTTCTTGAGATAAAATAGAAGAAAAGATTGTATTTTGTCTTAAAATGTGGTTAATTCTGTGTTTATGGGTATATATGGGGTGGGAGATGACCAAAATGCCCTTAAGAAAAAAAGAAAAAGATGCAGTTGTCCCTCTATTGACTGTCTGACAGGCTGAAGTAAATTGATCATAACTTTTTACTAAGATGCCCAAATTGGATCAAACCAATTGCATTGGAAATAATACTCTCATAGATTTCATTTGATATATAGCAGCTCTCACTGTTCATTATATACAGGGAGTTATGATCATTTAAAGTTGACCCTAAAATGCTAAAAAAAAATTGGGCAAGCACTGGAGTTAGCAGGCGGCGTGGGCTAATTTCCCGGGGCTTCTATTTTGAGCACCCAAATGTGCCCTTACCCTACTCCAAAAATTCTGAAACTAACCCGGGATATACTATGAGCTTTCCCAATTGTAATTCAACTTGAAAGTTTAAAAACAAATGTCAGGAAGGTTACCAAATAAATCCCCAAAGTTTGGAGGTCTAAAATAAGACTAAGTGTTGAATCTTGAACACTTAGCAAAAATTTTCTAAGTCTTTGGATCTTTCATGGAGCTTTACGAGCTGAATTTGACACGCGATTTTGTGGGGTATTACAATATCTCCCCCTTAGGAACATTCATCCTCTAATAAGACTGACTGAGAGGGGAAAAATGATAAACTAGAGTACGTTCAAGACATTCACTACTGAGACATGAGTTCATGACTGACATGACTAAAAACTGAGCATATTATACTGGTTTATGAATGATGAACTGTGTGCTCTGATGAACTGAGTTTCTCAAAATGAGAATACATATCTGATGCATAACTGACAAGCTGAATCTATGCATATCTAATGAATGATTATATGTTCGACATGATATGTGAATGAATGACTGAAAGCAATGATAAGTTGATGACATATATCTTATATCTGAATATATGACTGAACTGGCTCATGAACATATGATTGAACATGCAATGGTAAAATATACCATGTTTGAACTAAAAATTAGTCATGGAACTAAATACCAATTTTGGTACTAAAATCTAAACATAAGAACGAGTAAGTTCAAGAAAGACTGTTACCTTGAACTGAAAATTCCGATGAATTTGAGATCAATTACTTAATATGCAAGAGTGGGAACATGAGGACGTAATTGAGCTTGGAATATGATATATGAACTGAACTGATTCTATAATCTATGACATGGATAGAGTATCGTATTGCGGATTAAACTAATCCATTGAGTACATGGCTTACTACTGAGTTTTGGAGTTAGAAGGTCGGCTCATAAGTAACCCTTCCTATAAAATAGATTCATCATAGAAAACGACATGTTTAAACCATAAAAGCTCGAGGGCTATAGTGTATCTCCCCCTTGGGACACTATGTCCCTTGAAGAATGCTGACTTGAATGAGATACTGAGCAAAACAGAGGCGATGCACAAGGCACTTACGAATTCAGTCATGACTGAATATCTGAGATCTGAAACAGAGACATAATGCGTGAGTTGAGCTGAAAATGAGTGATTAAATACATTAACTTGTCTGATAAACTGAAGGACTAATAGATGAATACTGGGTATGAAAGATTGAATTGTACTTAATTTGAATAGCTAGGCTGATGCCATAGAGTATCATATATATAAGAAGAGACTGGAGGAGTAACATGAGGTAACTGAGCATAGATTTCTTGAAAGCTATATTGTTTAAAAATGCAGGACCAAGAGCATTACATAAGTTGGAAACATTCCATAAACTGAGGTATGAAAATACCTATAACTGATTAGTTGATAACTGTATGCTATGGTCAAGCAAGTTTGAAACCAAACTAAATTTTTTAGCTGAGCACTAATCTAAAGATAACATCCTAACTAATGCTACAACTGGAACCCATGCTGGTGTTGGGTTCGAATAATAGAATACTGATAAATGAAGTTTAGAATGATACTGAAGTATTGAATCTTAATGGTTAAGTAACTGATTATTGATAGTTATAGTCTTGCTGAGTCCTTTACTGAATATTGATTACTGAGCTGATGTTGTATCTGAGAACTGGGCCCTTTGGATTCACCAAGGAATCTAAACTGAGAGTATGCATGACACATTATGAATTTATGTGATCGTTAGGAGCGTAACATGTATCGCAAGAACTAAGCATTCTATAGACTAAGATACTGAAGCACTGATAGCTGAGTAACTTATAAGTGAATTGTTGATAGTTAGGTGAGGGGTCCTAACATAAGTCATGGATCTGAACATAAAATCATACTCTGCACTTTCAGAACTTATAAGTACAACCCCTTGTTATCCAATTTCTTTCATTCAAGCCTATCTGCATAACTACACCCTCTTGTAAAACAAGAATTCAATAATCTTTTCTTAACATGAAACATTTATTCTCCTTCATCTAAGAAACTACTCATCACTACACTATTTCACAAGGAGAGGCTTCTGAAGGATTAAATCAGGAGGACCTGAAGTATGAATAGATACTAGTTGATCTTAAAACATCACTAAAACTTTGAGAAATAGAATATCAACATGTTTTTTTACCAAGAAGGTATGAACTAAGAGTATACATGAGATAATCTGAATTTATCTGATCTATATAGGCAAAGCATGAGTCATGGAAATTGAGTATACTATAAAGCGTGACATGTGCATATGAGTCATGAGCTGCATGACCTGAGTTTGGAATTTTTGCATTCATGGGACATTATTTTATAACACTGAGGGAGCTAGAATTGAACCCCTTATGCTGGGAACTGAAGGCGCACATGATCCCGTAGAAAGTGCATAAAAGTAAGTTCAATTCATGAAACATGATTCATACTGCGGAGTAAACTGGGACTCCTTATGCTGGGAATGGAAATAATACATGATTTATGGGGAAAAAATAAATGAGCATGGTTCGTGACCATAGATTTGACATGAAACTCTTGAGTGGGTTTTGTGATAGCTGAGGTGAAAAACTATGCACTGAGATAAGTATGGGTCGGGAATCATCTGCCCTTACTGCTTTCTATTTATAGAGGCACTATCACTGGAATTTAAGAGCCTGACTTGGTTACTTGATCTACTATCACATACTTATATTCTATTCGACACCTACCTAACTAAACACATCATCTGATGCAGTTTTCTCATATACTATTAACATCATATCCACACTTTCATACCTAATTTTAAGTCATAGACTTATATTCTTGTTTGCACTGTTCAAGACTATTGATTGGTATAACTATCCCCATGAATACATGATCTGATAATTATTAATAATACTATCCCAACTCTACTACTGCTAAGCTTCTGAGTTCAAGCTTCTAACTCTATGTCTATGCTATCATAGAATCTTGAGAAGGAATCTGATGGAATATCTAGATTTGGGTGCAAGAAGGAGTTCTCATAATCATGAAGGAAATCTATATAACTTTAGAACAGAACAGTACTGATAGGGTATTGCCGAGCCTGTACCAATCCCATAACTGATAGTCGGGACTGTCTGAGAAAGCCCTAACTTTAGTACCTTAAGTTCACTATTTCTGCTACCTTGAAAGTAAGGTGGAGTTGACATACGTGGAGCATGATGAGAATCTACATGAGTTTTCTTAGAAATCCTTTCTTTAGCATGATCTGAGACATGAAAAAAGGGAAACTATTTCTTAAACACCTCATAGCCTCCTACACATAAGTGTGGTGCACAACACACGCATGTACAAGACTATACTATATGCGGCTTTCAGACTTTCTAGGACACTGCTAAACCTTAGGCTCTGATACTAAGTTTGTAACACCCCGATTTGCTGAACTAGAACGTTACACGATGCCCATAACCCCGAGGGACCACAAACTAATCTATGGCTGATATCTGTACCTGTACACTGCATAATATAGAACATAAATGCAGAATACGTAATACTGTAAGGCCATAAGGTTCAAAACAAAATAATCATAACATAAGAGTGAGGTATAGAATACACAAAACAACCGTAATACCATCTGAAGTCTGAACATATAAGTCTAAAAAGCCTCTAACATGACTGTTTGAATAGGGAGTTGATGGGTCATTTCCCCAACTAACTATGACAAGCAAAACTGAACTGAAATAAACCATAACATAAGTAATAATCATGCCATCGAGAGACGAGGACTCACTGTTGGAACTCAAACAGCTAAGATGCTACTGCTACTGCTGGTCTGGAAATCATGCATCTGAACCTATGGTGTAACATAAAAGAAAGCAACATAGCATGAATAGGTCAGTACAACTGAGAGTACTGAGTATACGAGTTAGGTAGGCTAAATGCAAAGGGTTTGTATGCATGAACAATGTTGACTGATATGAATGTGATAACACATACATACATAAGTAACTACTACTGAGCTCTTGATGATACTGACTACTGATTCTGATTACTAACAACATGAGTTTACTGGTTTTGAGATACTAAATAACTGAGTTTATTGATATTGATCTGTGAATCACTAATCAGTGAGGAACTGATACTGTATTACTGAATACTAGGAGACTAATACTCTATTACTGATAAAAGAATGATTGTCTTTGGTAGTCCTGATTATGAAGGGATGGTCTAATTGACTGGATCTGATAGTCCTGAAACTTAGTACTGATAGCATAAGTTTACTGAAATCTAATAAGACAAGCAAATGATTTTTAATAGCTGATATAGCTGATAACATGAGTGACTATATCTGATAGCCTGAATACTGGATACTGATAACTGATGATAGGCGAATATAAGCGCCTATATCAATATATTTTGCCCATATTTGTGCCATGTTTTGAGAACAAATCATATATTTCATGCACTTTTAGTCCTTTTTCCTGTAAGTGAGCTAACGAACATGATTAGCAAAGTTTCAGGTATAAATGATGCAGAATTCAGCATTTTATGGCTTACTTGATGCAAAAGAAAGCTCACAAAGGAAGGGAAGGAAGTTTACACGCCTAAGGACCAAAAACACTGCATGGAAAAGCTGTCCCGGGCTAAAACAGCATTTCTGAAGACTTTGGGGACTTGCAGTAACTTAGTTGGATTTGGACAATGATACATTATCCTAGTACAATTGGGTTATGTATTTCATTAGTTTATTTGGATTATGATAATATTACATTAACCTAGTACATTTGGGTTAAGTATTCCATTAGTCTAGTAGGATTTGGTTAGATATTTATTTACCTAGTAGGATTAGGATATGGGTATTATAAATACCCTATCATGCTAGAGATTTTAAAGGCATTCTTCAACTATCCTTCTATTCTACAATTCTACAACTCTTCTAATCTTTCCATTAATTCTATTTTTCTTCTTCTATTCATCTATTCTTAAATTCCGCAACAAGAGAATCGTTACTTTTGCCTTGGAATTCACGCCTCACGCCTACCACTTGTGCTACACGAAAACCATCAATCTTGTGGTATAACAACAATGTCAATCGTGATCTCCTTCGCATTCATGGGTAACTAAACCTCTCTGTTGGGGTTATGGAAGCCGAATGAGATACTATCTATTGTTATGAGTTTGTGAGTTCACGACACGTATACTGCTTATATCATTATTCTCTTCATCTTAATCTACATTCTTTGTGGTTGCAAACGCAAGAATACGCCAGTATAACATTTAACTTGTTCGAAAGAAAGGTTATTTGTCTGGAAAAGAGATAGTGTCAAGGTAGTAGGACACCCTTTCCTATTAAAAAGCTAGTGCCGTAACTGGACTAACCTCTTGGAGAATTCGTACCGTTAGACACGCTTTAAGCTCAAAAGAGTTAAAGTGAAATAATCCTCGATTAGGTCGAAAGACGCCTGGATTTACCATCGAATACAATTCTTTATAAGCAGTTGCATGTCAGAATTCTACACACTCATAGCCAATAGAGACGTATACCTCAGAAGGTGGACATAACCCCAACGCTTCAATTCTCATTGTTTACAACTTACGTAACAATCTTTCTCTTTTTACTTTGTTATTTTCAGCTTTTACTTCAAGATTCTGGTTACTTTACTTGCACTACAAAAATCCCCCCTTTTTCGAGACTTGCACCAAAAGTTTAGTAATTTTGCTTACTTGTTGGCCAAGCTATTCCCTGTGGGATCGACACCCAACCCAGGTTGGGTTCTATATTTGCTAATGACCGCTTTACACTCCTACGAGAGCTGTAGATTGAGCGTTATCAGAAATTGGCGTCGTTGTCGGGGAATACGAGTGTCAATCAAGTTCGTGATAATTACTAGACCCTTTGGTCAAATATTCTCGTACTTTTACGTTTAGTTTTTGTTTTTGTTTATTGCAGGTTTTTCTTTTAGTGCATACCCCATAATAGAAGTTCTGGTCAACCGTTATTACCAATCAATCCTGAACCACAACGAATTAGAAGAATGGAAGCACAAGCAAAAATCGACAGGATGGCTGCTCAACATGAGCAGGAGAGATTAGCCGCTCTTGCTGCCGCCCAAGTACACCAGCAAAACATTGATAATCCTGGGCGAGAAACTAATCCTGACGATGAAGATTTAGGTGATGACGAGTTGATAAACCCAAGGTATGTTGCTGAAACTATAACACCTGCCAACAGAAGAGGTCGACAAGCTCGGTATAGATATAATCGCCAACCTATGCAGCCAGCTTTCGATGAGGATGATGATGATCTTGATAGTGCCGGAGCCACTGGAGCTATAATTCCACCACCATTAGCGCCCGGACCAAGTTCAACATCACTAGCACCATGATTCAGTTATTGCAACTCAAGGGATTATTTGGTTGACTAGCTGGCAATGATCCGAATATGCATCTTATCAACTTTATCTCTACATGCAAGTCCTTTGACAATCCTGGTGTTGGTCAGAATGCTATTCGATTACGTCTATTTCCATTGTATCTGTCTGGGGAGGCAACACTATGGTTGAATGGGCTGACTCCTGATTCAATTATAAATTGGAGGCAATTGAGAGACGCTTTCCTAGAAAGATTCTTTCCGCCATCCAAAAGGGCTCAATTGAGAGATGAAATCAGCAACTTTCGTCAGCTTCCCTCTGAAGCTCTTCATGAAACATGGGAGAGGTTCAAGACAAAGCTAGCGAGATGCCCAAACCATCACATGACTAATGTTAACCTCATGGAGATCTTGTATAGAGCCTTGAATTCAATAACTAAACCAGTGGTGGACAACGCAGCTGGAGGATCTTTCATGGACCTCACCTTTGGTCAAGCAAGCAATATGCTAGATCGTATGACGAAACAAAGTAGAGCTTGGCATACCAGGGATTCTGAGGTAGCAAGCCCCACTTTATCTATTGGCGTGACTGCAGACCAAAGAAGAAGAGAAGAAGAACGTTATCAAGACATGGCGCACATGAAAACACAAGTGGATCTTCTTACAAAGCACTTATTATCAGGGAAGACCAAAAAAGTGAAAGCTATTACGTCAAAAGGAAGAGACGAATCTGATTCTGAAGAGGAGGCCAACTACTTGAACAATCAGGGGGTTTCCGTGGGAATACCCAAGGAAACCAAGGTCGGAACTACTATGATAAATCTGGAAACAAAGACCAAGGTAGTTGGAAAAACAAGAATGAAAAGAGTGGTTTGTACGTTCCCCCTGGTAGACGAGACACCACCATATCTAATTCTGGAAGTATGGAAGACATGATGGATAAATTATTGAAAGGAGTGGAAGCAACGAGCGCGGGAGTTATGGAGATAATTAATGATTTGTCCTCGATAAAATAATTAGTTGATTCTCATTCCACTTCCATCAAGCAAATAGAACAGCAATTGAGCCAACTTTCAGCAGCACTCAATCAAAGAAAGGCCAGCACTTTACCTAGCGATACTATGCAAAACCCAAGGAATGATGGGTCATGCATGGCCATCACTACAAGGAGTAGTAAGGTGCTGGAAACTTCAGCAAAAGGCAAGCAAGTGGTCGAAGAAGTTGCGGACGTGGATGACAACGCTGAAGGAGAGGATGCCGCAGCTACTCCTCCTAATGATAAGGATGTTACTTTCAATACTGTGCAGCCTGAAAAAGTGGAAAAACGGAAGCAAGAGGAGAAGAAAACCGTGGAAAGAACACATCCATACCCACCACCACCTTTTCCCCAAAGATTGAAGAAGGTGGCGGATGACACTAAGTTCAGCAAATTTATGACTATGTTGAAGCAGCTGACCATTAATGTTCCATTGGTGGAGGCACTTGAACAAATGCCCGGGTATGCGAAGTTCATGAAGGATTTTTTGACAAAGAAGTGGGCAGCAAGCTATGAACTGAAAGACAATGTGCATTATTGTAGTGCAATTGCTACCTGATCAATAGTTCAGAAGAAGGCCGACCACGGAGCTTTCACGATTCCTTGCACCGTTGGATCTTTGAATTTTGCCAAAGCATTATGTGACTTAGGAGCAAGCATTGATTTGATGCCATTATCGATCTACAAGAAGTTGGGGTTGGGTGATCCTACTCCAACCAATATGAGGCTTGTCATGGCGGATAGGTCGGTAAAACGACCTGTTGGTATCCTATGTGACGTGTTGGTGAAAGTTTCTTCATTTATCTTTCTGGCAGACTTTGTTATTTTGGATTGTGAGGCAGACTCAGAAGTTCCCATAATCTTGGGGCGTCCTTTCCTAGCTACAGGAAGTGTGCTCATTGACTTGAGAGCCAATGAACTCTCATTCCGAATAAATGACGAAGTAGTGCGCTTTGATGTTTGCAAGTCAATGAAGCAACCCAAAGATCTAAGTGTATTCTCTGTGGCTGATGTTTTCTTTGATGACGAGAAAGAAGTGCTTGAAGAAGAGCAGATTATTGATAACCCTCTGGCAATTGTGCTCATGAATGGACAGAATGAGGATGCTGAAAATTCTGAGGAAGCTATTTGTGCTCTATCGGGATTCGGGACATATCGCTATACTCCCAAGAAGCTGGATCTTGATCTTAAGAATCGGCCCACACCACCAGCTAAGCCATCTATTGAAGAGCCACCCACGTTAGAATTGAAGGAGCTGCCAAGTCATTTGAAGTACGTATTCTTAGGAAGCGGAAACACTCTTCCAGTCATCGTGGCAGTCGATTTGGGTGAGCAACAAGTTGCAGCTCTTATTGCTATTCTACGCAAGTATATTAGAGCTATAGGATGGACCATTGCGGATATTATTGGTATTCCACCTGGGATTTGCACGCATAAAATTCAGCTTCAAGAAAATTGCACACCCACCATTGAGCATCAAAGACGTCTAAACCCACCTATGCAAGAAGTGGTGAAGAAAGAAATTATCAAGTGGTTAGACGCAGGGGTTGTGTATCCTATTTCTGATAGTACATGGGTAAGCACGGTACAATGCGTTCCCAAGAAAGGAGGCATGACGATGGTCGTAAATACGAAGAATGAGCTTATTCCACTCAGGCCCGTCACTGGATGGAGAGTATGCATGGACTACCGAAAGCTAAATTCTTGGACACTCAAAGATCACTTCCCAATGCCTTTCATGGACCAAATGCTAGATCGATTAGCGGGGAAAATATGGTTTTGTTTCCTTGATGGTTATTCAGGCTACAATCAGATTTGTATTGCTCCCGAACACCAAGACAAGACAACATTTACATGCCCATATGGTACGTTTGCTTTCAAACGTATGTCATTCGGGTTATGTAACGCACCAGCCACCTTTCAACGTTGTATGATGTCGATTTTCTCTAATATGGTTGAAGACACTTTGGAGGTATTCATGGATGATTTTTCAGTTGTTGGTGAGTCTTTTGAAGCGTGCTTGGCAAGCTTGAGCATGGCACTACAAAGATGTGTAGAGTTCAACCTTGTGCTGAATTGGGAGAAATGCCACTTCATGGTAAAAGAAGGAATCGTTCTTGGGTACAATATCTCCGAAAGAGGAATAGAGGTTGATCGAGCAAAAATTGAGGTTATTGAGAAGCTACCGCCTCCAATTTCGATGAAGGGAGTTATAGTTTTCTTGGCCATGTTGGTTTCTATCGTAGGTTCATCAAAGACTTCTCCAAAATTGCTAGTCCATTGTGCAAACTATTGGATAAAGATGCAAAGTTTGACTTCAATGACGATTGCTTAAAGGCATTTGAATGCCTCAAAGGAAAACTCATTGAAGCCCCTATCATGGTAGCACCAGATTGGACTCTCCCGTTCGAAGTCATGTATGATGCGAGCGGTGTAGCCATTGGAGCTGTACTTGGACAAAGAAAGGGGAAATTATTTCATCCCATCTACTATGCGAGTAAGGTCCTAAATGAAGCCCAAAGAAACTACACTGTTACTGAACAAGAGATCCTAGTAGTGGTGTACGCATTTGAGAAGTTCCGTGCCTATCTATTAGGTACTAAGGTGATCATTCATACAGACCATGCAGCTCTTAGGTATCTCATGACAAAGAAGGATGCAAAACCAAGGTTAATTCGATGGGTTTTACTGCTGCAAGAGTTTGATTTTTAGGTCAAAGATAGAAGAGGTTGCGAGAACCAAGTGGCTGATCACCTATCTCGACTTGAGAATGAACATGTGGCGCAACCTAAAATTCAGATTGATGATGCATTCCCGGACGAAGAGATATTAGCGACAACAATGGAGGAACTACCATGGTATGCCGACTTTGCAAATTTCGTGGTGAGCAATGTGATACCTGCCAAATTATCTTACCATCAAAGGAGGAAGTTTATGCATGACGTCGAGCACTACTATTGGGATGAGCCTTATTTGTTTCGAAGATGCGCTGATGGTATCATTCGACGATGTATATCCCATGAAGAAGTGCCCACCATATTGGAAGCATGTCATACATACCAAGTTGGAGGACATCATGCAGGCAATCGGACGGCAAGAAAAGTTTTGCAAAGTGGTTATTATTGGCCTTCGATATTTCGAGACGCCTACGACTATGTTAGAAGGTGTGATCAATGACAGTGTCAAGGTGCTATTTCAAAACACCATGAGATGCTCATGTCCAAAATTCTTGAGGTAGAACTCTTTGATATGTGGGGTATAGATTTCATGGGTCCATTCATGAATTCGTTTGGAATGAAGTACATCTTGGTTGCTGTGGATTACGTGTCGAAATGGGTTGAAGCTGTAGCATTGGCCGACAACGAAGGGAAGCGTGTTGTAGCATTTTTAAAGAGGAATATCTTCTCTCGCTTTGGAGTACCACGTACTATCATAAGTGATGGAGGATCTCACTTTTGCAATAAGCTATTCAAATCAGTTTTGGCCAAGTATGGTGTCAAGCAACATAAGGTAGCCACGCCTTATCATCCCCAAACTAGTGGACAAGTAGAAGTTTCCAATCGCGAGATCAAGCAAATCCTTGCGAAGACGGTTAATGCAAATAGGAAGGATTGGTCTAGGAATCTTGATGATGCACTATGGGCGTACAGGACTGCATTCAAAACACCCATTGGCATGTCTCCTCATCAACTAGTCTATGGGAAGGCTTGTCACTTACCCATCGAGCTCGAACATAAGGCATTGTGGGCGTTGAAGCAATTGAATTTGAATTGGGATGATGCTAAGAATCTGAGGTTAGAGCAGCTGAACCAATTAGATGAGTTCCGTCTCCATGCATATGAAAGATCAGACCTATACAAGGAGCGGATGAAAAAGTATCATGATCAGCGGATTGTTCAACGAAGCTTACAGAGGGGTGATATGGTAATTCTCTTCAACTCCAGATTGAAGCTCTTCCCAGGTAAGTTAAAATCTAAGTGGTCTGGTCCATTTAAAGTTATCCAAGTCTACTCGTCTGGAGTAGTCGAATTGGAAGACAATAATGGTGTTGTCTTCAAAGTGAATAGCCAACGTGTTAACCCTTATATCGGTCCTTTTGACTCGATGAATGACATAGCCATCACTTATCTCGACGAATTCTAAGTACTCGAGATTACTACGTCGAGCAACGACTATAAATAAGGTGCTAGATGGGAGGCAACCCATCATTTTATCGTTTTATCATTTATCGTTTTTCCTTTCATTCTAGTACTTGTTTTGTTTTGATAAATGAAAAATCCAAAAATAAGAGTCGTGCCACGACCAAAACTAAGGCGCTTGGTGGGAGGCAACCCATCGTACTAATCGTTTTCATTTGGTTTTGAGCAAATATAGGTGCAAAAGGGTATTCAACGAGGAAATTGATTTCAATTGACAATTTGGATGTGCTACATGGTAAAGTTGGTAATTTAGGAATGGTAATGCATAAGGCTATGGATTGAGCATTTCTCATGCCAAAATAGGCATCGAGGAAGGCTAGCCGTAGGTAAAACTAGGCCACGAACAATGCTAAACCTATCCTATAGCCTAAGGTCTCGGAATCTAGTGTGCTATACACTATGCGCCGTCCATTCCTAAGTGTGCTTTTGACTATGCGCCGCCTATGCTATAGCATTAGGTCTCAGGATCTCATATGCCATAGACTATGCGGCGCATATGTCCCTAAATACCATAGACTATGCGCCGCATATGTCATGACTATGCCAAGTATTATGCGCCGCATATGTAGCATTTTTGTCTCCAAAATCGATTGTAAATGGGTCAAAACCCGACCCATTATCTTCTTATATAAAGGGGACTTACTCTTGCAACATAAACACATTACAAATTAACCTAAAGGCGCCGCACAACCACCCAAAACATCTCAAAATTTTTCTTTTGCTCTTCCAATTCACAAGAACATCTCCAAAGGCTTCAATCACGTAAGTACTCTTTTATTCTTCATCTATTTCTCATAAGTACTACATTGCTATGTCTACCATGAATTGCTACATCTTGAAAGAATATTGGTGATGTTAATATGTTTGGATAGTTGATACAAAACCATGTGAGTGAACATATATGTAAGGATAATCTTGACTTGTTTCCGACTTGAATTTGTTGTAATAGCATTGTTATACTATTTGTGGAATTGCTATGGTGATGAACATTGACTATCATGTTATGATCTTGTTACTTGGATACTTACATGTTGGACTATCCCGTTCATCGGGATAAGCCTTATAGTTGCCTACCGACTTAGGAGGTTGCAATTGTTGAAAATATCCATACCATGATACAAACCCTATATAGTAGTGCTCGTTTATCTAACATGAAAGTAGTACAATGGCTGCAAATAAGTGATGCATTGCTGATTTTCTTGTCGGAATATAATCCTAACATGTATGTCGACGAAATCTGAGTAATCGACCGCTTTCGCTTCACTGATTTGTGTTAACAAAACTAAGTATGGGGTAGTACCCCTATTGCTTGTTGATAGATTATATTGATTGAGATTGTGCTGCCATTAACACTATTTCTAGTCTCAGGTACAATGGCACCTAAAGCAAGTCAAGGCAAGGAGAAGGCTACCACTTCCCACAAGGGCAAGAAGAGAGGTCGAAAGGACCAAGGAGAATCATCCTCAACACAACTACCCCACAGAATGTTTGGAATAAAATGGGCTCTTGAGGAGGAAGCCAAAGAATGGTACCGGAACAACAAAGAAATAAAATATGTTTACGTCGACTTAATCAACAAGGACACCTTAGCGAAGAAGGAGCCGCGGATGTTGGCAAAAATAATGGCGTTAAAGCTGGATTTCATCTTCCGCGACATGGGAGAATGCAACCTTGATTTAACAAGAGAATTTTATGCCAACTGGTAGCCGAACACAATGGGAAATGAAGTAAAAATTTGGGGCCAAGTGTTACAGCTCAATGCGGACTGGATCAACTCTTTTCTTGGCTTACCTTCGGTCGACACAGCACCATTCAAAGAGCTATACAGCAGGCCTCCTTATAGAGTAATACGACACACACTTTGTGGAAGTAGATTGATGGAAAGGTGGGGCAAACATAAAGACACCGGCCGACTCAACACCTTCCCCTATGCTCCACTGAATAGGGAAACAAGAATCTGGATGCGTATTGTCAACTCATGCCTTATTCGTGGGACTCAATACACCAAGACATTAAGAGATAGAGTGTGTTTAGTCTATGCTTTGATGACAAATGTCCCTATCAACTTTGGGGCAATCATTCTCTCTACCATGAGGAAGGCCAGACTCTACAAAAGATCCCACTTCACTTTTGGTAATCTGTTGATAGCAATCTTGCAGAAGGAGGATATCGAAGAGGAACCAGCTGACCACAAACTCCCACATAACCCAAAGAAGGTTGACCTCACCAAGGTCAAAGATGTTGAAACAACTCATGGTGTCAACCTTACTACTGCGGAGAGACATGCTCGTGATGAAAGTTTCTTCCGTTATCTTTATGGCATGACACGCTTTACTATGACGAGTGGTGGAGGTGTTCCAACTGCTGAAGAGATCCAACAGCTGGACCATGACTACCCAATGAACATGCATGCACGGGAGATGTGTGGAGTGGGCGTATACTTTGAGGAACCTCTAGATGATGATGTGCCGACTGATGATGATCGACGCTTGCCAGACTCTGACGAGGAGGAGAACTCTGACGATGACTCTTATGAATATTCCAACAAAGAGGGTATGACCCCCGACATTGAGGAAGAGTCCTACTGACCAGGTTCTTCGTATTTATTTTCCACTGAGGGCAGTGTCTCGTTTAAGTGTGGGGTGGCGATATCGCATGCTATATTTCTCTATCGCATCTATGTTTGTTTACTTTGTTTTTTATTTGTTTCGGTTTTTTGTAAGTTTTTTTTAGGAGTAAATTTTTTTTGCTTTGCATAAAATAATTCGAATAGGTAGCATGAGATTATAACAAGAGGATGTTCTACAATTATGACTATTGAGATGTTTAGGCTCTAGTGGTGACTCATTATGTGATATTGTGTGATTCAATTCCTTCACTTTTTGGGTCGAGAGTCTATATTACTTCCAATCAAGTCGACCATGTGCCTTGTGTGTGAGAGAATAATCGTATATTCTATGTTTGTGGCTGATTCTAGAACTTGTCTGGTATGTATGCAAAGCAAAAATAAGGAGTGTAAGTTTAGGAGATGATTTAGGTATTTCTTTGGCAACCTATACATGTTTACCTTCAGTTTTACCTACCCATGTAAATCATCCTAGTTAAACCCTTTTGAGCCTTTAGCCTATTTCTTTGACAACCTTGTATGTAAGCCTAATCCATTTTTTTCAAGACCATAATTTGATCCAAATTCCTAAGTGCTTTAAAATGAAAAAGTCATGTGACGAAATAAGAGGAAGTTGGGTGAGTATGATGCTCTGAATTATAGTGGTACTTGAATGTGTTATGAAAAAGAAAGTGCTATCATAAGAGGTACTTGAATGTGTTATGAAAAGAAAAAGGAAAAGAAAGTTGAAAAGTGAGTTATGCTTAAAATTGAAAAACAAAAGAAGAGAAAAAGGGTGGTAGAATAAAAGAGAGAAAGGTTTTTTGAAAGAAAAAAGTGTCAATGATACAATGTAATGTATTAAAGTGCTTAGGAACTTAGTCACTATTTCTGGCCAAAATAGTTGATCCTACCCATCCCTTAGCCTACATTACAACCATCAAAAGACCTATTTGATCCTAATCTTAACATTCTAACATTTAGTGGAGTATTACACTAAGGGCAAGCCTATGGTCATCAGTTGCTACATAAAAATTCTTTGTGAGAGTGAGAGCAAGGATATGTTGATACCCATGTTTGAATAATATGCTATACTTGTGAGTGATAATGGGTACTATATTGTGAGACACACATGATTGAGGAGTTTGGGTAGTTGTATATCGTTCATTGTACCTTAACTTCTGCATGCGAGTAATCCACCATCACGAGTCTATGCTAGAGGTTAAACTGTTTCTATTAATAATCGGAAAGCTACTCTTTGCTGATAATTGTTGTGCTTGTCTTGAAGAATGTTTTGTGTTGTTGCTGTAAAACCCTAAGTTGATGTGTAGAGGGACATGATATTTTGTTCGAGGACGAACAAAGCCTCAAGTGTGGGGTGTTGATGATAGGCGAATATACGCGCCTATATCAATATATTTTGCCCATATTTGTGCCATGTTTTGAGAACAAATCATATATTTCATGCACTTTTAGTCCTTTTTCCTGTAAGTGAGCTAACGAACATGATTAGCAAAGTTTCAGGTATAAATGATGCAGAACTCAGCATTTTACGGCTTACTTGACGCAAAAGAAAGCTCACGAAGGAAGGGAAGGAAGTTTACACGCCTAAGGACCAAAAACGCTGCATGGAAAAGCTGTCCCGGGCTAAAACAGCATTTCTGAAGACTTTGGGGACTTGCAGTAACTTAGTTGGATTTGGACAATGATACATTATCCTAGTACAATTGGGTTATGTATTTCATTAGTTTATTTGGATTATGATAATATTACATTAACCTAGTACATTTGGGTTAAGTATTCCATTAGTCTAGTAGGATTTGGTTAGATATTTATTTACCTAGTAGGATTAGGATATGGGTATTATAAATACCCTATCATGCTAGAGATTTTAAAGGAATTCTTCAACTATCCTTCTATTCTACAATTCTACAACTCTTCTAATCTTTCCATTAATTCTATTTTTCTTCTTCTATTCATCTATTCTTAAATTCCGCAACAAGAGAATCGTTACTTTTGCCTTGGAATTCACGCCTCACCCCTACCACTTGTGCTACACGAAAATCATCAATCTTGTGGTATAACAACAATGTCAATCGTGATCTCCTTCGCATTCATGGGTAACTAAAACTCTCTGTTGGGGTTATGGAAGCCGAATGAGATACTATCTATTGTTGTGAGTTTGTGAGTTCATGACACGTATACTGCTTATATCATTATTCTCTTCATCTTAATCTACATTCTTTGTGGTTGCAAACGCAAGAATACGCCAGTATAACATTTAACTTGTTCGAAAGAAAGGTTATTTGTCTAGAAAAGAGATAGTGTCAAGGTAGTAGGACACCCTTTCCTATTAAAAAGCTAGTGCCGTAACTGGACTAACATCTTGGAGAATTCGTACCGTTAGACACGCTTTAAGCTCAAAAGAGTTAAAGTGAAATAATCCTCGAATAGGTCGAAACACGCCTGGATTTACCATCGAATACAATTCTTTATAAGCAGTTGCATGTCAGAATTCTACACACTCATAGCCAATAGAGACGTATACCTCAGAAGGTGGACATAACCTCAACGCTTCAATTCTCATTGTTTACAACTTACGTAACAATCTTTCTCTTTTTACTTTGCTATTTTCAACTTTTACTTCAAGATTCTGGTTACTTTACTTGCACTACAAAAATCCCCCCTTTTTCGAGACTTGCACCAAAAGTTTAGTAATTTTGCTTACTTGTTGGCCAAGCTATTCCCTTTGGGATCGACACCCAACACAGGTTGGGTTCTATATTTTCTAACGACCGCTTTACACTCCTACGAGAGATGTAGATTGAGCGTTATCAATAACATGGGTGACTGTAGCTGGCAGCCCTAAATTTGATGGAACTATCTGAATTCTGTACTATATCTAAGTTGACTGTATCTGTCAGTCATGATATTCTGAAGAACTATCTGAGTTCTTTTACTAAGACTGAATGACTAAAATTGTGGGAGGTAGTAGTTTAAACGACATGACCTATGTATGCTAATATAGCTGAACTAGGGTCCAATCCTTGCCCTGATTGAAAGGATGTCAATACCGTGCCATGGGTAAATACAAACTGTGAGTGACCCTCAAATCTGGCAGTGCCCTAAAAGAAAACGGCGGATATCCTCCTCATTAACCCTCAAGTTGGCAGTGTTGATGTCTCAACCTATGCTAGATACATAGTTCTGGAATGCAATAATGGCTGCTAAGAATCACACCGTCATCTGAAAGTGTGTGTTCCCATCCTTGGGTTCACTCGGTGCTAACTTCGACTCCCATCTGAATAGACACTGAGCATGACTGACTAAAATAATTAATTGAACTGATTAGCTGGACTAATAGTGTTGCTTAGCTGAGCTAAGCTAAATTTAATGAGTTCCTTTGACTGAAGAAATACTACTAAGATCTGAGAACTGACTAAGAGAACTGAAGTTATAGAGTACTGAGTAGAACTAGACTGGTACTGAGTTTATTGAATTCCATTGACTGACGAAATTAATACTGATGTCTGATAACTGACTGAGTTCATGAGATTACTGAGATTTCCTGAGTCACATGACTGATTGAATTATACTGAACATGGCTTGACTGAGTATATCATGACAATATGACATGGCTTTAGCCACACAACAATATTTTTCGGGTACAAGTACCCCCAGGACTCGATGGAAGGAAACTGACACACATGATTGACTTGATCATAAGAATAGAGTCCACAATTCACAATATCATAAGTGGGGGATTTCATACTACACGTGGCTATCATATTCTTGGTCATGAAAAGGGAATGCATATAACATGTAAATACTTGCATAAATTCAATTTCATGAGCATTCCATATTACAACAACAATGCGTAACAATTTGTATGAAAATTATGTTGAACATAAGCATAGAACATGGACTAGTCATTAGGACGTATTATGTCATAAAAGCATGATTTCTAGTCTCTTAGGTATTTTCACAAACACCTTACATGCAAACCTTTAGCATAGATGGATTCATCGAGATTACAAGTATTCAACCACCGATTTCACATGTTTATACATTATATACCACCACAGTTTCAGACAAACATACTAAAATCCCATCTTGGGCATCATCAAATTTCAACTACATGATCATCAACCATCAACATCAAAAATATCATAATACATAATTTAGAAGATGATTTTTTTGAGCTTTATGGATGAAAGGGATCTATAAATCAACACACGCATACCTTAGTCGTGATTCTTGGAAGATTGATGGAAAGATTCTTGAAATTAAATCCCCAATTGAAAACCATTTTCTTGTTCTTGAGAGAAAATGGAAGAAAAGAGTGTATTTTCATTGAAAATGGGGTTAATTCCATGTTTACGGGTATATATGGGGTAGGATATGACCAAAATACCCTAAAGAAAAGAGAAAAAGACACAATTGTCCCTCTGTTGACTGTCGGACAGGCTGAATTAAATTGATCATAACTTTTTACTAAGATGCCCAAATTGGATGAAATCAATTGCATTGGAAAGAATCCATTTGATATGTAGCAGCTCTCATAGTTCATTATATACAGGGAGTAATGATCGTTTCAAGTTGATCCTGAAATGCTGGAAAAAAAACTAGGCAAGCACTGGAGTTAGCAGGCGGTGCGGGCTTATCGCCTGGGGCTTCTGTTTTGGGCACCAAAACATGCCCTAAGGCTACTCCAAAAATTTCAAAACTCACCCGGGATATACTACGAGCTTTCCCAATTGTAACGCAACTTGAAAATTTAAAAACGAATGTCGGGAAGGTCGCCAAATAAATCCCCAAAGTTTGGAGGTCTAAAATAAGACTAAGTGTTGAATCTTGAACGCTTAGCAAAATTTTTCTTAGTCTTGGGATCTTTCATGGAGCTTTACGAGCTGAATTTGACACGCGATTTTGGGGGGTATTACATGATTCCAGCATGAATCAGTGGATGGCAACATAGGAAAGCATAAAAAGTCTAAAAGTACAAACTTACTCTCTTGTCAGTTTACCTGAGCATGCTATAGAGCGGCCCCAGAATATGATGGTTGGCTATGAAACTGAATTGAGATGATTCTGGATCAACTTGCTAGCAGAGAAAGGGAACTAGAAGTTGTCTCAATTGTAGTTATGGAAGGCATTGGCAAGACAACTTTGGCTACAAAACTCTACAGCAATCCAATTCTTCCAAAAGCTAGTGTTTCACAAGGGCATTGTGTGAGAAATGTACTACTAGCCCTTCTTTATACTACAAGTGATGAACCTGATAATCAACTAGCAGACCGACTGCATAAGCTTCTAAAAGGCAAGAGATACTTCTTAGTCATTGATGACATATGGACTGCAGAAGCTTGGGATGATATAGAACTTTTTTTCCCAGACTGTAATAATGGAAGCCGAATAGTCTTGACTACTCAGAATGTAGAAGTGTCTGAATATGCTAGCTCAGGTAAGCCTGCTTATCACATGAGCCTCATGAATTTTTATGAAAGTTGGAGTTTATTGTACGAAAAGGTCTTTGCGAAAGACTCTTTTCCCCATGAATTTGAACAACTTGAGAAACAAATTGCATTTAAATGCGGAGGATTGCCTCTATCAATTGTTGTGATCGGGGGGCTTCTTTCCAAAATAGGCAAATCATTGGGTGAGTGGCAAAGTGCTGCCAATAATGTAAGTTCAGCAGTAAGCACAGATGTTGATGTTCAATGCATGAAGGTGCTGTCTTTAAGTTACCATTACTTGCCTTCCCACCTAAAACTATGCTTTTTATATTTTTCAATTTTTGCAGAAGATCAACTGATTTTTGTAGATAAAGTTGTGCAGTTATGGGTTGCAGAGGGATTTTTGAAGGTAGAGGAGATAAAGAGCATAGAAGAGGTGGCCGAAACATGTCTAAACCAACTTATAGATAGAAGCTTAATTTCCATCTGCGAACATCCGCGATTTGGAAAAATTGAGAGTTATGGAATGCATGATGTGACCCGTGAATTCTGCTTGAGAGCAGCTCAAAACACGATTTTTGGGAATGATCACAGAGGAAAGAGTAATCAAAATCCATGTACGCAGTCCATGCAGTGTTCCTCCAAGAGTCGAGGTCTGATCAGTAACCATAACGAGGAAGAATATGTTAGGTGTCATAATAGTGAGGCTTATTACTTTATATGCTTTGGTAGATTCCTATGTCGTGTGACAGAGTTTCCTTTCAAGCTAGTCAGAGTACTACATCTTGCTTTACGTAGCTGTATAAATTTTCCCAGTGAAATGCTTCATCTAATTCACTTGAGATACGTATCTTTGAGCCTTTGTTCTTCCTTAGAGCAATATCGAGAGATTCCCCGATGTATAATAGGCATTCCTCCATCTATATCATGCTTATTTTATCTGCAAACTTTTATAATTAACCTATCGGGTGTAGGTTTGCAATATCGAATCATGTTACCATTGGAAATTTTGACGATGCCGCAGTTGAGGCACCTCCACTTGGATTGGAACTACTTTCAGAGTCATGAGCCTACAGAGAAAAGTCTAGTTTTGAAAAATTTGCAATGTTTCTCTGGATTGAATGCTCAGTATTGTACTGGGTCTTTCTTTAGACTATTTCCTAATTTAAAGAAGTCGGAAGTACGTGGCGTCCCAAAAGACTTTAGTAGTTGCAAGGATATGAATGATATTAGCTCGTTAGATCAGATCGAGGAATAGGAATTTCTTCTTAATGTTCAAAATTATTCTTGCTCTCTGGAGTGCAGTACACCTTCAGGTTCTACTCCACAACATCGTCAGCGGTTTCAGAAGGAAAAGCGGTCATATCCTGCAGATGATGTTCCACTTTTGCTCCCACCTCCTTCAGATGCTTTTCCATAAAACCTTAAGAGTTTAGCTCTTAGTGGACAATTCTTCCTTCCATGGAAGAATTTGAGCATTGTTGGTAAACTTTCCAAACTAGAGTCCCTTAAACTATCGTATAATGCCTGCGAGGGAGTAGAGTGGGAAGTAGCTGAGGAACGTTTTCCTCGCTTGAAGTTCTTGCAACTTAATTATTTGGGAATTTGGTACTGGAGAGCCAGTAGTGATCACTTTCCATGCCTTGAACAATTATTCCTTTATAGTTGCTAGAATTTGGACTCAATCCCTCATGACTTTGTTGATATAACCACACTTGCTCTTATAGACATAAGCTACTGTCAAGAATCTGTTGGGACTTCCGCATGGAAGATTCAACAGGACACTCAAGATACCTATGGATGTTCTTTTGAGGTCCATATGAGGCCCGTTCCTCCTTCTGATTGTCTGCTAAGTCACATTGGGCGTCCTTTACGCCCTGTGAGTTGAACTTATTGTTATTTGCTAGTTCGTTTTGGCATCAATCTTGATACAAGAATAATCATGGATATGGACTTATGAAAGTGTGTGTTGGACCCGAGACATTGTGTGTGCAATTGAAGTGTAAAAGAGGGTCAAAACACACCAAAATCAGTCTGCTTCTTACACTTGATGGGCGCCTCACCCTTGAGGGGTATTATGGACATTTTGTCTTCTATTTTGTAATAGTTATATAAGGAACACGTTAGGGTTTCCATAGATTATGGAAGTGAGATACGTGTTAGTTAAAATGGCTATGTTGAAATTAGTTAAATTAGTTAAGTTAGATTTGTATTTAGTTAAGATTAGATTTAGTTATTTATTAAATTAATTATGAGAAGTCCATTTAAAAATAGAGAAGCTTTTAGAAAAATTAAAGAATCTTTAGTTAGTAATTATTCAGAATATATAAGTCTAAATAAAACAAAAGAAAATCCACAAAGATTAGCCTATTTAATTACATTAATATCTAGTATTGAAGCAAAAATAGTAGATACATTAGGAGCTAGAATAAAATTTTTACAACAATGGTATAGAAAGTTATGTGAAAAATATAGAGAAGAATTAAAAATGGAAAAAACATTAATAAGAAATTTAGCATGTTGCAAAAATAAAATAGCACCTCAATTTGGATACGAAGAAAGATATTATAAGAAAAGAAAAAGACATAAGAAATATAAGAAATATAAAAAATCAAAATATAAATATAAGAAACCAAGAAAAAGATATTATGTAAAAAATTATAAAAACAAAAGACCATATAGAAAGAAAAAATCTATAAAAGAATGTACATGTTATAATTGTGGAAAGTTAGGACATTTAGCTAGAGATTGTAAATTACCTAAAAATCCAAAAAATAAACAAATATCCAAAATAAAAATAGAAAATACAGAATATATGCAAATAGATTATATAGATTATGAACTAGAAAGTGAAGATAGTATATATGAAATTTCAGAAAACGACACAGATACTGAAATAGATAGTGAGATAGAGGAATCAAATGACTGAAGAAGATATAAAAATAATAACAAAGGAAGAATATTTAAATGACGAAGGAACAGAACAAAAGATAATATCTGACAGTAATATATTTGATGAAATAAAAGGAAAAGAGTTAGATTTAAGTGTAGAAAAAATATTTAAAATACCAACAATAAAAAATATTTTTAGTAGGAAAAAAGATGAATATTATGTAGTATGTCAAAAAGAACATGTAATAGACTGTAGATATGCAAAAGGAAAAGCTAGTATACCACTAGTAACAAAAAGGATAATTAATAAAGAAATAAATGATATAAAAAGTAAAGGAGATCCAATAAAATATGTACACCTTGGAGGTACAGAAATATTAATAAAAGCATGTTTTAGAGAAGGAATAGATACACCAATAGAATTATATTTAGCAGATGATAGAATTATAAAACCTATAGAAAAAAGCATAATAACTGTCGTAAAAGGAAATTTAATATACCAAAAATTTAAATTTATAATAAGTGCAAATTATTCAGTAGCAGTAACAGAAAGAAATATAGATAAATCATTAGTATTATATTGGAAGATATCAGGAATAGAATTAACCCCAGGAAGTAAAATATTTACAGCGAGATGTAAAAATTTATATGTATTAACAACAAAACATAAAATAACAGGGAAAAATAAGATTAATAAAATACAAATAGATAGCCCATTTGAGCAAATTGTAAAAACAATAGATTATAATGACTATAGCTATAGAGACATAGATATAGAAGAAAATTTAGAAATAGTAAATGATAGAATAAGTACAACGAAAAGAATAGCTAATGAAAAACCAGAGTCATCGAGCTCATCAAAAAGAATGAGTTATGAAACAAATTCAATAAGTAATTTAAACCAATATTACATAACAGGAAAAATAAATGAAAAAGAACATTTAATACTATTAAACACAGGACAAGAAGAAAATTATATAGCAAAATATCTAGTAAAAAATGAAGAAATAAAAACTGATAATGATATATGCCCAGATCTACCGAGAAGTTTAATAAATAATAAAGATATAGCAGAAAAAGAAATAATAATAGGAGGAATTAGAAAAATAAAAATAGAATTTGAGGTAAAAGAAGAAATACAAAAAAACAGATATAATATTAGGAATAAAATGGTTAGAACAAGTAAAACCATATAATATAGAACATACACAATTAGCCATAACATATAATAGGGAAAGATTATTTCTAAGAAGAGCCTTAACATAAAATGAAAATATATGTATTAATAAAGATAGTAGTGGAAGGATATTACAGTAGATATTATACGCCTATGATAGATACAGGAGCAGAAGCTAATTTATGTAGATATAATTGCTTACCAGAAAGTAAATGGGATAAATTAAAAATACCAATAGTAGTTAAAGGATTGAATAATGAAGGAAGCTTAATTACTTATAAAGCTAGGAATGTAAAAGCACAAATATGGGATAAGATATTGACAATAGAAGAAATTTATAATTATGAACTAACATCAAAAGATATACTTTTAGGAATGCCATTTTTAGATAAACTATACCCACATATAATAACTAGAAACGATTGGTGGTTCACAACACCATGTAAACAAAAAGTAAGAGCAAAAAGAGTTAATAATAAAATAAGAAAGAAAACTGATTGGATAAAAGGAAGTGAAAAAATTACACAAAAGTTAGAAAATATAAAAAACGCTGAAGATACAATAGAATTAGTAGTATTTTCGATAAATAAAACAGAAATAACTATATTTTCAATAAATAAAATAGAATTAGTTAAGAAAAAATTAGAACAATTATATAGCGAAGATCCATTAAAAGGATGGGAAAAACATAAAACTACCTTAAAAATTGAATTAATAGATAAAAACAGTATAATAACCCAAAACCATTAACATATAATTTTGACGATTTAAAAGAATTTAAAATGCATATAGATGAATTATTAGAAAAACAATATATACAAAAAAGTAATAGTAAACATAATAGTCCAGCATTTATAGTAAATAAACATAGTGAACAAAAAAGAGGAAAAAGTAGAATGGTTATTGATTATAGAAATTTAAATGCAAAAACTATAACATATAATTATCCAATACCAAATAAGATATTAAAAATAAGACAAATCCAAGGATATAATTATTTTAGTAAATTCGATTGTAAATCAGGATTTTACCATCTAAAGTTAGAAGAAGAATCTAAAGAATTAACCGCATTTACGGTACCACAAGGATTTTACGAATGGAATGTACTACCATTTGGATATAAAAATGCACCAGAAGATATCAACATTTTATGGATAATTATTTTAAACAATTACCTAATTGCATAGTATACATAGATGATATATTATTATATACAAAGACTAAAGAAGAACATATAAAATTATTAGAACAATTTACAGATATAATAGAAAATTCAGGAATAAGTCTAAGTGAAAAGAAAGCCGAAATTATGAAAAAACAGATAGAATTTTTAGGAATACAAATAGATAAAAGTGGAGTAAAAATGCAACAACATATAATACAAAAAATAATAAATTCAAAAGAAGAATTAGATACAAAAAAGAAATTACAATCATTTTTAGGATTAGTAAACCAAGTAAGAGAATATATTCCAAAATTAGCAGAAAACCTAAAACCCCTACATAAAAAATTAAAAAAGGATATAGAATATAGTTATAATGAAGAAGATAAAAAACAAGTTCAAAAAATAAAATTACTTTGCAAGGAATTACCAAAATTACAATTTCCGGATGAAAATAGAAAATTTACAAACATAGTAGAAGCAGATGCCAGTGAATATAGCTACAGAGGAGTACTTAAATATAGATATGAAGTAGAAAAAATAGAACACCATTGTAGATACTACTCAGGTACGTTTAACGAGACAGAAATAAAATGGGAAATAAATAGGAAAGAATTATGTTCATTATATAAATGTTTATTAGCATTTGAGCCATATATTGTATATAACAAATTTATTGTGCGAACAGATAATACACAGGTACGCTGGTGGCTAACAAAGAAAATACAAAACTCAGTTACAACAAAAGAGATTCGGAGACTAGTTTTAAATATATTAAATTTTACATTTGTAATAGAAGTAATCAGTACTAACAAAAATGTTATTGCAGATTACATACCAAGACAAAGCTACACAAACTGAAATGATAGAAGAAAATATACATGAAAAGATACTCAACGCCCTGACTACGCTTTCATTGAAAGTGGACAGTATGGGTACTGAGATAGTAAAGATGGGGACTGAGATAGAAACACTAAAGCTAAAGACTAGTGAAGATAAACTGAAGTCTATAGCTATGAATCAGCTAACTCAGCAATGTGCAGAGCTATGTCGATCGGAAGACAATAAAATTCCAGAGCTAGAAGAAGATGTTGGGATACTCCATAAAACCCATAACGTTTATCAATATACTTCTGCAGGTACAAGCAAAGGAGTTAGAAAAAATATGAACTTAAATAAGCTATTTGACAAGCCATATACACCAAATATACCAAAAGACCCCATGTTTACACCCCCACAAGTTACCACATATCGAGATAGCCTAAATCAAGACAAAAAGACATATAACTACACAGCCCGCACATATATAGAAAATATCTACAACGTACAAACTTTCTTAAATAGCAACCCCAAAGCTACAAATATCCAAGAACCAGATACGAACTATATAACCCAGAAATTAACCGGATACAACAAGCTAATTGCCTTACCAAAAACTAAACCAAGCCTAGTTAAAACTTGCTACGAATATGGATTACTTAGTACCGTATATACCACGGACGGAACTGAGATATCCACTATACCCGAGATATATGAAGCATTTAGCACATTTAAAAGAATAACCAAAGGTACTTTATTTTTTATAAAAATCTACACGGCACCAGCAGAGATATTATTTGACGAAGTTAAGAAACCTATACAAGTTGTAAAAACAGGAATGACACGAGATATGATTATACCACAAGATATTGGTACACAGCCAGAGATACCCAGAATCGAGATACCAAAATTTTATGCGAACAAAAGAGTTATCGGACTATCTACAATTTTACAAGAGCTAGCAAATACATATTGCAATCAAAATCCTATATGGAGTTATTATTCAAGAAATCATGTATTAATATATTCGAATTCAAAAGAGCTACGGGAAACAGATATGGAAACTATTAGGCAATGGATTATGACGTTGCTTAAACCAGAGACAGAACCTATCGCCAGAGCTATTAGAGAAAAATTTATTTCAGAGGAATTATTGACCAGATATTGCAAAACTATTGGACACAAATATCCAGACCACAAGTGTTCAAAATGTAATGGAGGAGATAATGACGTCCCAGCAGTACAGCTAGAATAAAAGAAGATAAAGACGACAGCTGGAAAGATAAAGAAGAGCAAAAATAGAGATACAACAGATACGACAAAAAACCATGGAGACAAGTTATTTATTAAAAGTTACGTAAAGTCTTTAGTACTATTAATGTGAAGACTTTTTTTTTTGTTTTTGTTTGTTTTAGGATTAGACTAGGTACTAGTAGGCTACTATAGCCTTTAAGACTTTTTTACCATTTTTTGTTTTTTAGCCTTTAGCCTTTACGTAAAAAAATGTAAAGTGTTTGTAAAAAATCATCTATAAATAAAGAGACAAGAAGGCATTGCAAAGAAAGCCTTCCAACATTCAAGAAAAAACCTCTCTCCATTCCGTTAAAAAATATTTAGCCCAGTTAATTAAATATATACACTGCAATGGAAAAAGTTATGGAGCAACAAATCTCAGAAATATCAAAGCTACCGGAACAGGTATATCTATTTACGATTATGAATAGCTAAATTCATAATTCCCGACAATCATGATATGATAAAATAAATTCATATTAGTTACTTTATAGTAGAATTATTCGAAAAATAATATGTTAAGAAGTTTATTAGCAAAGTGGAAACGGAGAAAAATCCCAAGGAACTATGCCATCCTAAAGGTGAAACCAATGAGGCAAGAAGCCGTGGCGGGGAGTAACCAAAGTCGAGGCGCTGTTTAAGGGAAAAGTATCCGAATTACCATGCTAGTAGTGACCGAAGAACATGTTATTTAAGAGTAATCTAGTATATAGTAATCTGAGATGACTATATTTTATTATGTATATGGTTGAAGGGAATATTTTGAAAAAAGCAATTTTATGATAATGAATGATAATATATCTGATGTCATGATAGATAAATTTAAGATACTTATTTTGTATGTACTTAGAGATATAGATGTTGCAGATATAAGAAAAATTATATTAGAAAAAACATATGGAAAAAATTATACGGATAGAATAAATTATATACCACACATACCTAACTACACTTATAAATATTTATTATGTTAAAATTACGTAGGATTTTTAAAGATACGCAAAAAATACAGTTACTGGAAAAACAGATAAAAATAAATATAGACAAATACATGGAAAATAAAAAATATATAAAATCTCTTAATAAAAATATGCAAAAACTACTAAGTCTAAGACAAATAGCTATAAAATATCAATTTTAAAAAATAGCCCATTTAGACTACCTTAGAGTTTTAATCTTATATATACTTAAAGATATTGAAATAATAGATATTAAGAAAATGATATTAGAAGAAGTAATAAATTACGAAATTGAAATGATAAATGCCACAGCACAAATATACGAAGACATTTACCCAGAAGGATATTATTCAGACCAAGATTGTGAATGTTAGAATATATTAGAAAAACTAGAGAAAACCAAGATAATCTAAATAACGAAGTTAATTATAGAAACCATATTAGAAAAATAATGGAAGATCTAAAAGAAAAGTTAATATGGATAGAAAAAACCTTAGAAAATTTAGAAAAAAGTACATGTAACAGTTTATATAATATAAAAAACTCACTACGAGAAGAACAACACAAAATAATAAATGACATAGAAAATCTAGAATTAGATATACACTACAGTACAGAAAGAATAAGTTATTACACAGAAATTTGTAACTCAGCAGTTACTACAGGATAAAATAATAAACTAAAAGTTAATGAATACATCTCACAAAAAGAATAACTTATTAAAACAAAATCTAAGAAATAACCAAGCACAAAAAAGAATAGATTCATCAGCTATAATAAATCTATTTATAAATCTATTTATCAGCTAAGTTATCCGCACCCCTCTACAACACAAGTCCTCTCTCTCTAAAGAGGCTTGGCCGAAACTAGGCTTATACAAGTGTGGAATCACTTGTGTTAGCATTTTGATTGGAAACCTTGGTGCTTGAGCCGTGGATTCCTCTCTTGTGTCTTCATAAGAGATAGGTGAATTGTTTTGTGTAGTGTTAAGGGTCCAAGAGTTACCATATTCTTGGGTTCTTAAGATTATACCAACCCTTTGTCTATCTATCTTTTATCTTGTTGTAATCTTGTATTGTTCCTCTTGTTCTAGTGTAACCCGTGTTGGGCATTGTATTGTTGTTGTTCATCTTATTGTTGCTTCCATCTTGAAATCTTCTTGTTAGTTTGTTGTTCGCTGCAAAATAGGTGTCAATACACCTTGTTATTGTGCCATTATTGTGTTGTTTCTATTGTTGTTGTTCAACCCGAGACTAGGTCTCATTTCGGTTCTTGGGTTCGATTAAGTTTGTGGACTGTTTTGTGCAATTTCTTCTGTTCCCTTTTTTGTATTGTATCAAGTCTAGTGATGAGTTTGCTGTTTAAAGCATCCACACGTGTCAGTGTTAGTGTATTTGTTTCTTCATGCTTGACGTGCTTGGTAAAATGTTTTCCAATTTTCTCAGGCTCAGCTGGTTAAGAATTTTGGAAAATATTTTCTTTAGGAAAATAAGTTCTTTGAAAATAAGGAAAATGACTTCGTCAATAAAAGTAGGGAAAAGAAGTGGTATTTTCTCCTCCCAAGTCCCACCGTCACAACAACCCAACCCCCAACCCCATCTTCATAATTTTGTGCTTGATACAAATAAGTTCTTTTAGGATAATGAGTATGTTCGAAGAGATGATATCTTCATTGACACGTTTTGTAAGATAGACATTCAAACTCAGTTAGTGACCAGATAGGCACTTGACGAGGTGTGTCGTTTGAAAACCAGGAGAAATGTAGGGGAAAAAATAAGTTGAAATGGGCTAAAGATTAGATATTTTTTCCTGCTTTTCTCTCCAAAAACCTCTTTGGTAATGTGGAAATGCGGCGAGCTGAAAAGATTTCTTTTCTTTTGTTGGATTTGTTCTGCAGGGACGAGAAGCATTGTGTATGTTCTATTGCAAATGTGGGATCTATGTTCTATTGCAAATGTGGGATCTGCAAATTTGGTTCAAGTTGCAAGTTTGATCACCCAATGTATGCTGTTGAATATACATGGGGTTCATAATTAGGAACCAGTGCATTGAACTTGAATTCAAAAGGGTTCGTTGAAGCAGTTTCAGCGAAGCCCAGGCGACTGTCACTCCCAGATATAAGAAAGATGCCGTCTGGTGATAATAACATTGATATTTATCCACCGATTACCAGTCAGCATCATTATTTTGTATGTACAAATTCTTTTGAAGATGCATTTCAGTTAGTAGGTATTGGACATTTGTATAGACAAGTAAAAGGAGATTGAGAACTTCTCATTCTATATATGATCTGCAAATTTCAATTGCTATTATACAAACACTTTGAAATACAACTAAACAGAACAGTACCGATGGTCACGTGTTCTTACCTATCTCATAAATAGGACGTGTGAATACACATAACAATCAAGTGAAAAGATGCCTTGAGAGTCCAATTGAAGTGGCATTCCAGAAATTTCACAACTGATTCTGAGATAAGTAACAATTTATGACTATTTATAACATTGTTTGCTTTACTTGGAGTCTTCAATCTACCTGTGAAGGACGAAAGAATAATTCCAGTGTCACTAGAGAAATTACACCAACTTACTAAAAACTTGACACAGGAAGTAACAGATGGGAAAGTTTTGCGAAAGGTGTAATATTTAAGTCATTACTAATTTCACGATAGGTAATTGGAGTACAAATTCGCGATGTTATTTACCATAGCCATTGTTAACATGATGGACAGCTCACAGATCATGAACTAATAGTGAATATTCTATAAATTAATGTAACTATGTATTGTTGTATATAAGTGTAATTACAGATATTTGATTTAGTAACCAAAGAGAATAAATATTGTGATAGAATAGCTGCAGATTTAGAGGGATAGAATAGGTGATTTTAGAGATAGGAAAGATGGATCTTTAAGGATGTAATCTTTGAATACTTTCTATTTAACGACAAGACCCAATATTGAGAGGCATTTAGCAGAAAATTGACATAGTATATCTTGTTTCATCGAGTCTATCTGTGGTTCCTTTCAACATTTTCTTTTGGTTTTGTTGACCGTTTGTCGACAATTAGTCCTTAACACCTAGGACTTTGATCTCGGTCATAGTATTTCGAGTTTTTACAACTATTCAATAATATGTCTTCACATCAATTTGAATCATTCAGTGTTCGTTTCACTGGAAAAATTGTTCATGCTGGGAATTTCAATTTCAATTATTTGGTACCGGATAAGAACTATGGCACCATATAGATGGAATCAATCCCAATCCTACTGATCCTAAAAATTTAAGTGAATGAATAATTAAAGATGTTCGGGTGATAACAAATCTTTCTCCTTTTCCCTCTGAGCTATCCATCTTTTTGAAAAAACTTAAAAGAAAAAAGAGACCTTTGGTCTTTTTCTTTGTATTTGATTATTTGAGAAATTAGCAAAGTTGGGTCAGTGAACACTTTTAGAATGTGATAATGATCACTAATATCCTTTTGATAAAGTTAAAAGAAGTCAAGTGGGAACTTTAATTTGTTCTTTGAGTTCTTTATCAAATGTATCATTATGTATAATCGAAAATCTTTTGATGAAAATCTTGCAGAAACAACTATACTTGTCTAACAGCCAAGGTGGCTGTTTACAGCTCGGCCCAGATGCACGTGATTATCTAAATATTAAGAAGAAACAACAAAATAGAGTTAACATGGGGATATTCCAGTAGGTCAAGTTTTGTCTAGGGTGTCCGAGAACATATCGGAAAAACACAGGCTGAAAAGAAAGCTCTTCAAAATCTGCCTAGTGTTGTGGATAAGTGTTGGGACTAAGAGTTTGATGGTTTCTAAGCAGGAAATGGAGTTGAACTGTAATAATCCACCTTTTCGGGCCAGAAATTCTAATTGTGGTTCCTATGTGTGCAGAGTTGAACCCATTATTCTATTTATCTATATGTGGGGTCATCAAATATATAAAAAGGGACAACCCGGTTCATACCGACTCCGTAGGTGTCGGGGAGGGGGAGATCATCAAATATATGATGTGAGAATATCTTTGTACATTGATCAGAGTCATAATACCCTCCTAACTCAAGGACGGGTTGAGGACTTTTCTATCAATACAGTTTTAACGGATTCTCCAACTAGGGTCTACTCAAGAACAAGAGAAAATTAGGGTTTCTTCTAAGTTCAAGATATCAAGAAAAGGGTCAAGATTAGGGTTCCAATCTTTAAGTTAAACAACATAAGGTACGTACGGTTTTCCTAAACTACATAGGCATGGTGAATTTGTTTTTAATAATTTTTTGAATGGTAAGAAATCATGCATTCATGAATGGTTTTAAATTGCATTAAAAAGCATGCATTATGAACTCTTTCAACGATATAATGTTTTGGCCGTGAGGTTATCCCCTAAATTTGATTTGCACTCGTATAAAAGTATGTATGCGTTTGAGTTTGAATGTTGAATTGAGAGCATGAACATATATAATCCCTCTCTTGTTATGAAGTATCTTGATTTCATGTGTGATCACTTATTCAATTGCATATTGAGAAGCATGTTACAACCGTCTTTACTACTATTTAAGACTTGATTTTTGGGTTATGAACGGAAGAGACGGAGTTCTTTGTTAATATAAATGAAAGTGATGATTTAAAGAGTTGCATGCTGATACAAGAAAGACCGAGGAAGGCACAAAACTTCCCACAAAACAATCCACAAATTGAGAGCAACCCGAGGACCTCTTTGAGTTCTAGTTTCTTCCAACAACAACAACACAAGTATCACGAGCTTACAAGATGTTTTAACACCAAAACAGAAACAATACAATAAGAACAAGATGAACACAATTCACAAAAGATTTGGATTCAACAAGAAAAATGATTACAAGATACAAACACTAACATAATTGCAAGAAAGGTAAAGATAGATAGTGATGCATAGATTATTACAAATATTATGAACTAAAGAGTATATTAAACTCAAAACCACCTAATGAACGTAACAAAAACACCACACTCTTATGGTGACCGCCAAGGGAATAAAATAACCTCAAGATCCACCGTTTCCAAGCAAAGAACAATATTGACTTTTCCAAGCCCTAAACTACAATGGCTAATCCAAGCCCTAACTAAGAACTACACTAAGGTGGTCCACTCTTAAGAGAGTATTTTCAATGTCTTATATTTTTATCATTAAAAAACTAATAAGATAAGACCTAAAATATCCTATTTATAGTATATGACATAATGAGAAAAAATGACTACACTACCCTTAATGATAGGGGCTGCCATGGAGTGCATTTTGGGCAAAGTGAAGTGACCAAAATGTCCTCAATGAAGATGACTCCAAAATCGTGAGCCATTAAGTGTCTAAATCCATGAGTCCTCAAGTCTTCAATGCTCCAATCAATCTTTCACTCACGACCTTGATGTATGGTATGCTTAATGGTAGGCTCAAAATAGGTCCTCTATACATGTTCTCGTATCCTCGAGGTGACCAAGTCTTAAGCCTATATGTGTTGTCCTCCAAAGGTGTCATCAAAATATAAGATGGCTATTCGTCTCATATCATCCCCCCTTCTTGAAAAGGATTCGACCTCTAATCTAAACCTTGCAAAACCGAAGAGAGGACAAACAAATACAAACTCCTCATGGCATGAGGGTTAGGGTTAGTACAACAAATCATCTCATCATTCCAAGGTTGCACATATTTTCAATATAATCAAGGATTCTTTGAACGAAATATTAAAAACTCAATGAAAGATGTACGAAGGATTTGGTTATGGGATTCACCAAGAGTGACACTTTACTTGTCATGTAGCCTAGCAACAAGTTGGGTGCACCAACATCACCATTTCTACATTTGGAACTGGGTCAAATGGGAAGAGTGACCATATCCACGGGTCTAGAAAACACTATCCTTTTCCATAGTCTCCACCCAAACTAAACGACATACTCTCTACAGTATCATACATGTCATCCAAAGCAAATAGAGAGTGGAGAAAGGTATCACTCAAGTCAACTTCTACTAAGGTGCCTTCATGTGTGTACTCACTACTAGTTTCCCAATCATCACCATGAGTACTCTCAACAATAATGTCACACAAAGTAAAAGGAGAAGTAGGTTTCAAGACCACGTATACCTTACCCTTAAGAGTACTCTCATCTTCCAAGAAGATATTTCCATCTTTCGAAGGAATGTTGTCACACGATAGTGGGTTAGCATATAGGCTATAGCTTCCAAGGCAAGCTATACCATCATTTTCACAACTAGGTCTATTAGGAGTGTTTATATCATCTTCAAACAAGACATTATACCTAAAGAGGAAATGATCTAGTTCATGGGCAAATTCAAAACAAATACGTTCATCACTCTCTAAAAGATCAATATCAAGTTTCAAAGAAATTTCAAGAACAAGATTTTCCCAAGAATAGCTCTCAGATTCACTCTCCTTTTGTTGACCAACATGTTTAAGAACTTCACTCACTTGAGTTCTATTAATCACATCACTCACAGATACAAGTGGTAGACAATTTTCACAAATAAGTTGATCAACACCAATTACACAAGCCGATGTACTTCTGTTCAACATATAGGCTTTAACACTAGGTGAACATAAATTAATCTTACAAGAAGAGTCAATTTGGTCATCAATAGGATCTAGTGTATCTACACTCACAACATGTACATCATCAATAAGAGGCAAAGAATTATTAGACTCATAATTAAATAAGCTAACACTCACACTCAATGGGCTACTAGCCACACAATTATCATTCACATGCATAAAAGTGTAAGAGTTAGCTATTTTACCTTGAATTTCTTGAGTTGACACTCCTTTGTCGTGTTGTGAAAGTCCTCCTTAATTTTGGGCAGCAACTTCCCTTTGGCATTGCTCACCTTAACTTTCTATGTCGGTACCTACACAATGTCCTTAGAAATAGAAGGACAAACAATGTTAGCTTGGTTTAGTGGCAATCCCCTCACTTCACTCCACACAACCTCTCCCTTTTTTCCACTCTCAGATCACCACCTTGCACACCCTTACTTCTCTCGATCTTTTCTCTCTCATAAGAATTTGGATTGGAGTAAGTATTCACTTTTCTTTGTGGCTCGGGCAGTATATATGTTACGAGGTGATTTTCCCACCGGTATCTTACAACATTAGGCCAATTTTGCACATTTGGAATTCTATGTTGTGCAAACTAATCGGCACTTAAGCATACATGATCGTTTGTCAATGTAAGAATATCGCACCACACCTTCCCATCGTATTCAAATTGGGAGAAGACAACTTTGACTCTCTCAAAAACCTTAATCCCATCCAAAAAGTATGGAACAAGTAAATCCTTGTGAAATAACCCTCAAGTAGTAAACCATGGATGGAAGGATGTAGTTTCTATAGTACCTATCATTTAACACAACAAGGCATCCCGGTATCCCATAAATGGTCACCTTTTTGGAGTGTACACTCTTTTTCGAATCAACATTGTAAGGAACACAAGTACCCCTTAATTTTAGAGATACATACCCTCTTCTTCTCGTTGGACAACCTCCACTAGAGCTAGTATAACCATTCACACTATAGCGACCTCGATAAGAAGTACTAGAAGGTGGAAAATATGAATCTTCACACTCCTCACGTGTACTCTCATTATACCTCTTATAAGCTTTGCGAATGAAAGGGTTATACCTAACACCAAATCAAGGTACGGAGTGATAAATGTAAGACTCCTCATATGTCCCAACGTCATCATAAGATCCATCACGAGGTCCTACATCATCTCCAAATTCACCATAAGTAATAGTCACTTCATTCACCTCATTTTCTCCCTCAAAATTGTAACTCTCAAATCTGCCCAAGTTTTGATCATGGCTATTTTCAAAGCCTCCGCAATCTCCCTCAACTTCGTAGCCATAAAAACCCTCACTACAATCATAGCCTCCCATGTCGTAGCCATAATAATCCCCGGCTATCGAAGACATGTTCCCCTAATATCACCTTTGTACCTATACAATCAACAAACAAGATTAATAGTAAAGCTTCTCACCAACACCCGTATACACTCATCTTTGTGATTTACACAATTGGAGTGGCGAATATTGAAAGTTGCTTATACTCCGGTAGTCAATAGGATGTCAATTCTACTTGGAAGACGGAATGAATTCTTGTTTGATCGACTCAAGACACAAAAATAAAATTTACTTACGAACTTGAAATGAAGAAGTTACTACAATTTAAAAATGAGAAAAAAAACACAAATATCGAAGACACGAAAGAAATAGATTCAAAAACTAACTTACAACTTAGTAGGTATTTACTAGTTGCAATTAGTATGAGAATCAATAAAATGAAACTAAGAATCAACAAGAAGAAACTAAGAATCCAAGATTTTGAGCCAAAAGTTTCGATATTGTACGAAATTTTGTGATGTGGCGGTCTTGGATTGGTTGCAGTTTTTGAAAGGTTCTTATTTTTCCCAACTTTGAAATTTTGGTTTGAATTTTGAATCTTGCAGTGGTTTACCTACCCTTGGAGAAGCCAACAACAAGATTGGATCTATTTTCACCTTTCAAAAAGGTTTGACTTATCTTACACCTTTTAGGAAAGACACCTTTTGAGGGGTTGGTGGACTTTTCCTCTTTTGGACACCTAGGAAAGTGGTCTTTCTTTCTTTTTATAACTAGTCTTTTTGGTAGATCTTTTGTCTCCCTTCCCTTTTGGTAGATTATTGGGAACTAGTTTCAAGACAAACACAAGGGCTTCTCTTCCCACTACTTGGGTATGGATCAAACAACACTATTAAAGAGTCTTCTTACAACTAACATGAATATTAGTCTAAAACAACAAGAACATTCAATAGGAATTCAAATACCAAGTCTCACGTTGAGCTCCAAGAACAAAAAAGACCTTTTTCGAACTTAAAACCCACAACAAAATACCAACAACACGAGTTCAAACCACAACTTCAAATTTTAGTCCACAACAACAACACCAAAATGCACCAACAATGTTCAAGTTTAGAACTGCAACAACAATACCAACAAAAATCGTTCAAGCTAAACTTGGATCTTGACTCAATGGTGTTAGTGAAGAAAGAATCTAACACAAGAAACAACAAAAAAAAAGTAAAAATACACCTATATCTAGACTCAAAATCCACCAAGACAACAACAATAATAAAATTTTGGCCAAGATACAAAAATGAACAAATTTGCTTCTTTTTGACTTTTCAGTTTTCTAACACCTTTTTTTTATTTTCAAGTTTACGAGCCCAAGATTGACCTTGTAGGAATAAGATCAAGCCATGCTATGATACCAAATGATATAAAAAATACCAAGTAAGGAACAAAACAACCCACAAAATAGTCCACAAATTGAGAGCAACCCGAGGACCCCTTTTGAGTGTTAGTTTCGGCCAATAACAACGACACAAGTATCACAAGTTTACAAGGTGTTTTAACACCAAAACAGAAACAATACAAAAATAACAAGATGAACACAATTCACATAAGATTCAAGTTTAACAAGAACAAATGATTACAAGATACAAACACTAACACAATTGCAAGAAAGGTAAAGATAGATGGTGAGACAGATTATTAAAAAGATTAGGAACTAAAGAGTATATTAAACTCAAAATCCTAATGAATGTAACAACAACAACACACTCTTACAGGGATCGCCAAGGGAATCAACCCACCTCAAGATTCACCATTTCCAAGCAAAGAACAATATTGACTTTTCCAAGCCCTAACTAAGAATTACATTACGGTGGTCTACTCTCAAGAGAAAGGATTTTCAATCTCATATTTTCATCATCAAGCAACTAATAAGACAAGAGAAAAAATGTCTTATTTATAGTATATTACAAAAAGAGACAAAATGACTACACTACCCTTAATGATAGGGGTGGCCATGTAGTGCATTTTGTGCATAGTAAGGTGACCAAAATGTCTCAATGAAGATGACTCCAAAACCGTGAGCCATTAAGTGTTCAAAGTCATGAGTCATAAAGTCTTCAATGCTCCAAGAAATCTTCCACTCATGGCCTTGATGTATGGTAGGCTCAATGGTAGGATCAAAATGCATCCTCCATGCATGTTCTCGTATCCTCGAGGTGACCAAGTCTTGAGCCTCTATGTGTTGACCTCCAAACATATCATCAAAAAATAAGATAACCACTCGTCCAGTATCACATGCCTTTCTACAAAATAATGGACCACCACATGCTTTAAGACATGAAGGAGAGAATCTCTGCATAAGTTTCATGCAATCCATTATACAAATCCTCTTATACTGTTTGAATGATTTGGTGGTCTAAATATTGTTATTGAATAAAAAAGTTGTAACATGATATTTTATGTCTTAGAGATATGACTTTCGAGTCTTAGTATGATGATACCAAACAGAAGAGTGCCATAATAGAATCAGATCCCTTTTCAGATTTTGATTTCATAGAGTGCATATCTTAAAGAGTTAAGTGGTTATCTGAAGAAGGCATTTGAGTATAAGTGATCATTGCTGGAAACCGTGTTTTGTGATACGGGTTTATTATGTCCCAAAGAGGGACCTTACGCTGGCGTAGTGCCCCTTGGCGTAGTAGAGATAGAGACTCCAATCCTTGCGGCAAACTTGAATTGGGGACTTGGCCGCCGAGTTAAGGGAAGATTCCATATAGCCAGTGGGTTTATAGAATTGTAGGGTGTACCACCTAGCTCCAAAGTAAGATAAAGAGTGAGTCTTGAATTTTATATAAATGTTCAAAGTCTTTTAAGTATTCCCATGTGTTTTCATATATCTTAAGTAAAGTGTTCTATAAATTGCTCTCATTTATGTTGTATAAAAGCACATTATTTTGGATTGCTTTGCGTACCAGTACATCTGTATTGACCCCCTATATTTCAGGATCTGAGGCATAGTTCCCGGGTCTCGCTAAGTAGTAAATTAGTGTGTCTGAAACTTACAGTTAGTGAGCCTTCTTTATTTTGGAAGGCCGGGTTATTAGACTTTGTTATTTCATTTTGATTTATGGTCCGACTGGGGGTCTTGTCCCAGTTTTAAACAAGATGTTGGTTTTGATGTGTTAGATATTTCACAGACTGATGTTAGATGTTGTTAGAGGTTTATGGATTTCATTCCAGATTGTTCAGTTGAATTACAATATTGACCATATTTTTGTATAATAACTTTTCCGCATTTCTTTACATTGTATGGATGTAGTACATGATTGCCAGATAGATAAGGGCGCCTAGGCACTTCATGGTTCAGGATGTTCGTCGCAGTCAGAGTCTCTGCTCGGGTCGTGACATTACCCAAGCTAATAGATGTATTAAAAAATAATACATTACTAATACCATCGTATCCAATGTATTAGTTATGCATAGAATAAAACCAAATAGTGTGTATAAATAAGTTATACATTGGTTAAAAAAGTGTACCAAACAAGATATTAATAATACATACACAAAATGCGTGCATTATTTTGCTATATAATGCTATAGAATGGTCTTATAATACGGACATCCACAAGGTTTTTTTCGAGGCCTTCTTGTTCTTTCTAAATTCGTGTAGCAGATTCCCCAAGTTTGGGAGTATAGTCTCTTAACTCAATCAGCTGTAGTGTGTGTATATCTGAAAACTCAATGGGTATCTCTTTCAAGATTTGGTTACTTCTAATCATGAGGTGCTCAAGAACAGGAAAATTATCATTTGTGGCTTTCCAGTACTTGAGATAATTACCATCAATTAGCAAAAACTTCAATCGAGTAAATTCCCTAACAATTGTATACCATTCTTCGATACCAAAAGCACTAGTCATCAGCTTCAATACCTCAAGGTTAGGCAATTCAGCTATGATGTCCAAGTACGACTAACTTAGAAAAGTTACTTTCAACTTAAGCTTCTTGAGCGTTGCAGGAAAAACTTTTGCACTTGCTGGCAAAAGTTCACCAAAACAAAATAAAAAACTCAATGTTTCAAGTTGAGGCAGATGGACAAGATTGTTGAGAGGCCCAGAGTCCCGAAAACATCCATAGTCAGTCATATCTTGTTTAATTCCTAAATGTTTAACATTATGAATCCCCAAAATAACCTCGCCCGTGCAACAACCAAAAGACAAGTAAGAGATAGTTTGTAAGTTTGAAAAATCCAAGTGTCTTCCTTTGTCAACAGATCCACATGGGCAATCTGGCAAATAAAATCTGGGCAGTTTGAGATGCCTTATTTGTATTAGTCCCCAAATTTGCACCGGACAAGTTGCAAATAATCGATCATCCCCTTTAATAATTAATGTCTGCAGATTCCATAACTTGCAAATTTCTGGAGGTATGTCTAAATTCTCATGGCATTGCAATAATAGGTACCTCAACCAGATGAGGCTTAGTATCTGTAGAGGGAAAATATCAATCTCTCTGTGTCTCAACTCCAAGATTTTGAGTAATTTGAAATAAATAACCTCTGATTTGAGAATAGAACCTTGAGAATGAGCAACAAAGAAGAAACTAGAACGGGTTCATTTCAAAAGATCATTGTTGTCATGATCTCTCAACTGACAATGTACAGGGGTAAGAAGAGCCCTATAAAGACCAAAGGGACAATAATCAATTTCATCACCAGTCACGCGTTTAAAGGGCTGCATATTTTGCATACTGAGATATCTCCATCCTGAATCTACTTCAAGCACAATGTCGTTCATGACAAAAATGTTCTCCCTTTGAATTTCTCTCACTCACAGGTCACTTATTAGATCATGAACCTTACATGATCTAATGTTTGTTCCATCTAGACTTTTCTTGCAGATGAGGACTAGAAATCTATCGATAAGCTCTTGCAAACACTTCTAAGCCTCTCCTTCCAAATCATTTTCCAACTTCAGGAACCCCTCAGTTGTCCATGATCTCATCAAATTCTTCACTGGTATCTTACTCTCTTCTGGAAAAAATCTGAAATGCAGAAGACATGTTTTTAGATAGCTAGTCAAGTGATTGTAACATAACCCAAGCACACGTGAACATTGTTCATCAAGATCATTTGTGACAAATGACTTGACATCTTTCGCAACACTTTCCCAATCTTCTATTACCCTTTTAGATTTGAGAAGTCCAGCAACCACGACAATAGTTAGTGGTAACCCATGACATTCATCTGTGATTTGCTTATCAACAGTATCAAACTCATATGGTAATGCTTCACTTGAAAATGCTGCACTTTTGAAAAGGCTCCAACTCTCATCTTGATCTATAAAGCCCATCTGCAAAGTAAGATTCTTTGTATCAGCATAACAAGCTACTTCATTGTTACTGGTAGTCAACGGTATTTGACTCCCTGCATTGTCTTCAGTTGGAAAGCATCATCTCACGCCATCCCACACTTCACAGCTCCAGATATCATCCAAGACAATTAAGTACCTCTTTCTCTTTAAACTTTTCTGCAACATATCTGCGAGCTCTGCTTCACCTTTCGTCTTAACCATGCCATCCATTTTGATTGTCGATTGCAGAGGGCTCAACAAAATTTCCTTTATGTTATGTTGTTGAGATATAGTAGCCCAGGATTGAACATCAAAACGACATATAATTGATCCATGATTGTAAACTCCTTTCGCTATGGTTGTTTTACCTATGCCTCCCATCCCGACAATCGGGATGACTTTGAGTTCACCAGAATAGCTTGTAGTTAGATCTTCTAACAAACGTTCCTTTTGATCATCACGTCCAACCATATTGTTGTTAGGATTCAGAATATTGTTTGTTGAACTTGAAAAATCTTGAACCAATGATCCCTCTGATACTTGTTCGCCTTTATCTTGAATTTTCGTCGACTTTTTCCATATACGATCCATGTCCTCTGCTACTAGTTGCGGGGTATAAGAAAGCCTCTCATGTGTCTTTTCATCATTTGCCATTACAACTTTAGTTACTCAGTTGAATTGTTTGTTCAACAATATTTGCAACTTCTTTTATGTGTACTTCCAAATCTGTCATTTCCCCAAAAATATTATTATTAGGGGAATAATAATATTTAATAGCGCCTAAGACATAAATACCTGTTACTAATAGGCAAATCTTTTAACTATTTCATCATATACTGAAACAGGCTCAGTCAATCACAAAGGCACACGACTGGATAAGCAGTGGAACATATGTAGGTGATATAATATTCTGGTTTCAATCTATATTCTTATGTGTCAAATGATACCTGTAACGTGTTATATGTGGCGGCCTTGCCATGGCCTTTAGGTGATGATCTATGAGACTTAATTCCCTTCTTTCCTTCTCTTTTTATGTAATTTTACAAATGCAACTCCACGTACTAGCAGATCGACCACGTGGTTGAGTGTGATCAATGATTATCTTATACGATGAGACAACCAGTTAGTTTTGTGTTGTCTAGGAGTCCTTACGATATTGTTCTGATTCCATTATTTTGAGCCACATCCCAACGTAAACTCTTATTAAATGCTCTTATGACTTTGCAGATGGGCTTAAACCTGTGTAGTTTAGCGATGTACTTGATTATGATTTTAGTTATTGATTTGGTTATTACTTTGGGTTATTAGTGTATTGTACTACTTGCAGTCTATGGCTTTTTACTCCTGCATTCATTTCACATCATTTCATGAAAAATATTTTTCTTGTAACGAGGGTTTTTCAGTAACAACCTCTCTACCTCTCGCAATGGCAAAGGTAGGGGTAAGTTTTATGTATACCCCACCCTCCCCTCCTAATAGACCACTTGTGGGATTTTCTAACTTTGGTCGGACGATAAAATTGAAGGACATTATAGTCTAAGACCACAAGATTCAAAAGTTTTCTTTACTTTCTTCAGATTCTTATCAAGTCAAATACACAAACAAAATGAAGTGGACCTTGATTTTCCGTTGTATACTTGGAGGAAAAAGATATATCCTTCGTTTAAAAAAACGACATGCTTTCCTTTTTAATCTGTTAAAAGAATGACTTCTTTCCTTATTTGATTATACTCTAATTTCAACTTTTCACATGTCCTATTAAAAACCATAAGATTAAAAGATATTTTGATAAATTTGACATAACTTTAATTTAAGATCACAAGATTCAAAAGCCTTCTTTATTTTATTAAATTTCGTGCTAAGTTAAAATTGGCAATTCATTATAAAACGGAGGGCGTAATTTTTCTCTCTGGGATGATCAGCAGTAAACATATGCTAAGTTGTTGAGGTTGATATTCAAATGCTCACTCAACTAATAGTTATTAAATAAAAAATGAGCAATTAAGGGAAACTAACCTTTCAATGGTAGTTTGGGAATAGAAGAAGAAAGTTGGGAACAAGCAACAGATCACTCCAACAAAATACTATAAAAAAACACAAATATTCTTATATAAAAACAAAATGATATTGTAGCAAGTAATCAAGATTAAAATCAAGAGAAAAATGGCATACCTCTCTGAATAACTAACACGGTATACGTATAGATAACAAAGGATAAATTGGAATGAGAACTTCAATTATTGTTGCATGCGGAGAAAGTGCATTATGTAGTTTTAAGATAAAAAGTTACTATAAAAAGATCATTATGTAGATATATATCTTTATTATATGTTAATAATAAAGTTAAAGATGATTATATTGTGTTTTAGTTGTAATTATACTATTTTTGTTGTCTTGTCTTTTTTTTGAAAGCTATATGCTGCTTTCTTTATAAGTTTATAATTATAATTATTTTTGTTTTGTAGATATTATGTGCTTGTCTTGTCTTTATAATTATACTAAAGGAGTTGAGCCACTTTTAGGCTAGATGGTTTATCTCAAGCTCCCCTTTGGTAAAAAATTATACAATATATATGCTTAATTATAATTATTTTTTATGTATATATGGTAGATGTCGAATATCCTTCGACTAGTTTATATGTTTACGTTTTTACAATTTTAAACTTCTTTAATGAATATTTTGATTCTATCATTGTACTTGATCCTCCCTGCTCATGGGATTCCCCCATATGAAATTATATAGATATATACCTCATTGATATATTAAAAAAGACCTTGGCCAATTTATTGTACCAATCACAATTTTTGTGTTATTTTAGCTGGCTGCCACTTATATTTTGTGGACTAATAAGTCAATAAAGAAATTACTTTACTTCACTACATATTATAATATGAGGGGAATGAGGAGTTTTGGTCGTCTTCATAGCCCACCTTTTGGCAGTATTTGTGGGTCCTATCAAATAAAAACATTCATCAACTTAATAAAATTTATGAACCACAGATTTTATTAAAAGTTACAAATTTTCCAACATGTTCACTTTTGACCCAGAAACATCTAAGAGATCAGTCCAATTCATATATTAATGGTAAATTTAAAGTAAACTAAATTAATATCATGCTTTAAAAGAGACATAATGTATCCACAAAAATGCTAACAAAAAACAAATGGACCGAAATTATTTTGTAAATGGAAATGGATCTTAAGTGATTTAACTTACCACGTGTTAGATTACAATTTAATTAAAACTCCTTTTATTTAAATTAACAATATTTAAGCTCACGTTTCTTATAAAATTAAAGTTTTCAATAATTTCAACTATAACCTCATAATTCTTTTTGATACTATAGAATAATAAATAATATCTTGTATTTATTATTTCTCGTAGTAGACATGAAAAAATATAAAACAATAATTAAAATGTGATGAATAAGTTACTCTTGTAAAGAGATGTAAAAAATAAACAGAATAAGTAAATAGAGAAAATTGAAGGAAAGACATCTTTTAAGACTTGAATAAAGGATTGGTGACATTGACCAACTTAAAGGGTCAAACATAATTAGAAAACCTGATTTAGTTAATTGAGGACTTGATTAATATTTTAAAAACTTTCTAATCTTTTCAAAAATACAAATCAACCCAACTCATATCCCTCTTCAATCCAAATCAATTAGTCTCTCTCCTCTCTCTCTCGATAGCTTTTCTCAACTCTCTCCCAACCAACAGTTTTGCAAATTTTTCCTTTCAATCCTCGGCGACTTCAATATTCGACTATAAATAGTTGGGTTTCGAGTTCCTTTTCAACTTCAATCATCAATCGATGTAACAGCCTTGCTCTCCGGCCACAACAGCTACGAATTCTTCATTGTTCCTTTTCTTCTTTCACAGGTAAAAATTTATAGCCTTTATAGTTTTGAAGAAAATGAGGAACTTGAGTCAACTTCTCTTATAGTATTAGTTAACAAGTTCAATATTTGTTGCTTTAATTTGAAATGCGGTCTGAATAAAACCCTAATTTCTGGTATTTCTTCTCTTCTCTTTCGAAGTGAATTATGATTTTTTATTGTTTATTGCATTTTTTTGAAGTTTTATTTTCATTGTTTGTGTTTATACAAATAAACCAACGATTTGGATTGTTTTTTTCTGTTCTTGTTCTTGGTAAAAATGGTGATATTGTTATTTTCTATTGAACAAAATCGTTCTACTATTTTTTCTCTAACGGATTATTCATCTGGTGCAACATATTAACCATCTGATGCAACAGATTTTTTATATGATGCAATAGATCAATCATCTGATGCAACAGAGAAACCATCAAATTAAAATTTTGATGCAACAGATTAATCATCTGATGCAACAGAGGAACCGTCGGATAGAAAATCTAATACAATAGATTTATCATATGATGCAATAGTTTGACTATCTGATGCAATAAATTAACCATATGTTATAACAAATTAACTATCTGATGCAATAAATTTATTATCGGATGAAACAAAAGAACCATCGAATAAAAAATATGATGCAACAGATTAACCATCTGATGCAACAGAGAAATCATTGGATTAAAGATCTGGTGCAACAGATGAACCTTCTGTTGGATAAAATCCTATTAACTCTTCCAACAGGACATGTACAAGACTTGATTTTTCTAACTGATCATTCATCTGTCGTGATAGACGATCCTTCTGTTGGAAGAAATCTAAATAATATTGATCGTTGATAAATTTTCAAACAGATCACTCATATGTAGCAATAGATGTGCGACCTATTGAACAGACCATTCATCTTTCTCAACAGATGAGTGATATATTTTGTATAGTCGCAACAAATTACTCATCTGTTGCTGCAAGTTAGTTAACTATTTCGACAGTTTACTTATATGTTGCAACAAATGTGTGATCTATTGTAATGCATCAGGCATCAGTTTTAGATTCAGATATTTAGTCATGATTCAGTTCATAAGTATTCAGTGAATGATTTTAGTTTTCTAAGTATTCCAGCTCAGACAGTGTAGTATGCATTGTATGATCTTAGCCTCGTTGTTTTATGATTCATGCTTGCATAAGTTATCACTTTGCAGTTCTATGTGTACGATTGCATCATGAACATTTCAAGCGAATTCTAAACTCTCAGCATAGATCATTTTCTTATGATAAGTTAAGGCAAGTCAGCTCAGAAATCAGTTTCAAAATAGAGGTTTTAATGTTACGGACTTAGTTATGAAAGTGTACTCCTTAATATGCTTGCTCAGTATGTAATCCCAGTCACCTTAGTTCATAACTCTCAGTCCAATCAGTCTCAAATTCAGCCATATAGTTACATTCATGTAAATTCATGCACTAACAGATTAGCTCAGTCATTCAGTATATTCTAGATTCAGTCACATAGTTTGTTTCAGTTGTGCATATCAGCATATAGTCTTATATTCCTCAGTATTTTTAGTTTAGTCAGCCACATTCGAGGAAAAATATTCCCAAGAAGGAGATATTGTAATACCCCATACTTTTTCTAGCTTAATTTCGCTCCTAGAACGTCAAGGGTTGACTTCAAGAATGAATAACTTTTGTTACTTGTGAAATTTTTCAGATTTAGACCTTTCATTGTGTAGAAAATTGAATTAGTTTTCCATTGATACCAAATTCGCCAAAATTTGATACTCGATTGATAAGTTATGGCAATTTTTGTGTTGACAGTGTGTTATTTAGACAAGCACCGTATCGCGGTGAGGGCTCATTTAACAATTGTCATTTTCCTTTCCATAGGACCACCATTATTAGCTCGCATCATAGAGAGGTCCAATTTCCCATTTTTCAATTTCAAGTAGGCCAACACGATTGTACCACATCCCGTTGATGGCCAAAATGATATTCCAATAGAATAGCGCGATGGTGACACGTCGCATTAAAGTCCCAGGTCCCAATAGTCAAAATCCAATGGGGGGGAATGCAATAGCTTCGCGTCACGGAGGTTCTCAATTTTCCAGTCGTCAGTTTCAAGTGAGCCACCGCGATAGTAACGCATCACGGTGGCATGTTAAATAGGGATTTTTGTTTCCCTTTTCTAGTTCCGATTAAAGTTTTAAAAAGGGTAGTTTGGTCAATTCCCAAACCCCCAATTCATCTAAAACAAGAAATTTAAATCCATTCTAAGCACTTTATGCTTATTTTCATCCATTCTTTCTCAAAGAAAAAACCTAGAACTCAAAGCTTACTCTCCAAGAAATCAAATTCCTCCATTGTTTCTCCAAGAAAACTAAAAATTGAGGATTCCCAAACTAAAATAATCAAGAATTCATCTTTAAAAGCACAAATAGAGATTCAAGTTCAATCTTTCTTAGAAGTTTCATCAAGTAAGGTATGTGGGGTTTTATGAACAAGGATCCCCTTCCATCCTTGTGCCCAAAACTAGCTTTTAACTTAAAATTTATGTGATTTTAAATGATTATGCATGAGTTTTAAATTAGGTTTCATACCCATTATTGCTATTTTCAAGATTATGAGTTTTTGAGAGATTTTGAAGATGAATTGCATGTCTATTTTCATATTTTCATGCCTGTTGCAGTATTATTTTTTTTTATTATCAAGCATGATTATTATGATATTTTGACATGAACTTGATGTATGGGTTATTAAGTCCAAGTTATATGTTGATATTCCAAGAAAGATGATGCTTTAAGCATTATATGATTAGATTATTTACAGATTTACAATAAATCTTTGATCTTTTGATCCTCAGATAAGATTGGAAATCCACTTTACAGATTTATTATAGATTACAAAAATCAAATTATCTTTACTTATAGATTGAATCAGATAAATGTGTAACTGATTTTATAATAAATCCTTATGCCCGTTTTTTTAAAGTGGATTTCCAACAGAATGAGAGCATATTTAAAGGGAGTAGTATTTAGCAGCGAGCGAGAAGTATGGGATTAGCGTGCCCTATCTTCCATAGAACTATGTAGCCAATGTAGGTACAGATTATCAGATTATTCCCATTCTAATATGGGTGACAGTCACAGGTGATCACTTAGCTTAGGTTATACTTCTTGAAAATAGTATTATACCTCTCCCCATCGTGACGTTTTCCCCATAGAGGAATGAGATGTTGAACTCCATGTTAGCTCACATGGTTTATATCGGTTAGAAGAACCTCCCTTGCAGAACAATTTTAAAAGAAGTCCCTAACAGTAAAAGCTTGCAAAACAGTTTTAAAAAAAGTCCCCAGCAGTAAAAGATTTCAGAACAATTTTAAAGTATTTTCCTAAAATTTTAAAGCCTACAGACTTCAGATTTCAAAACAGAATAATATTTAAAAAAAAACTTTTAGAAAACTAAGTGTAAAAGCTCATAGCTTTATTCAAATTATGCTTTACAGAAAGATATTATCTATAGATTTTAGCTTTCCAATTTTCGATTCAGAAGTGAGCTCTTTTTACACTTAGACAGTATGATTTATAGACAAAATACTAGCACAGCTTTCAGAACTAAATGTTATGACTCACTAGATTTATAAAGTATAGTTTTCTTATTATTATTATAGATTTCATTTTTTAGATATTCCAGCTTGTGTGAGTCATTTTAATTTAGCATGCATTGTTTTACAAATTATGATGATTGTTTTACAAATTATGTTGATGTTGATATAATATTTTTTTTATGCATTCACCCACATATACTCAGTATATCCTTAAAGTACTGATCTGCATATACGTTTATGTGCTACATTATCTCATAATATAGGTATCAGTTCAGATGTAGTATGCACAATCAGAATTAGATAGTTGCTGATTTAAGTCAGGAGATGATATGTCCTCCTACTTTGGGGACTTCAGTTAGATGTTGTTTTTTGTACTTTGTTTTCTTACTCATATGTATTTATTAGTGGTAGTTGGAGTCGCGTCCCAGCTATCTATAGTCAGTATAGTAGAGGCTTCATAGATGTCAGTCAGAGTCAACCATGCAAATTTCAGTTCTATTTTTTAGAGTTTATCAGAATGTAAAATTGTATCAGTATTGTGTTTTCACAGATTCCATTATTTTTATGTTTCCACAAAGTAAAATCAGTCATTTTATACATTTTTAATCAGTTGCTTAGCAGTATGTTAGTTCATGGGTTAGCTTGGGATCACTTGTGGCCCTAAGCACCATGTGACGTCTCGGGACTTATTTTGGGGGCGTTACTTTTATCTGATATAATCATCAACCATAGTTAGAAAATAGTACTTGTTATCAAAAGTAGCATTTCTATAAGGGCCCAAAGATCCATATGTACAAGCTCAAAACATGATGAACATTTTGAAGTACTATAAGGGAATGATAATCTTATTTGTTTAGCTAGTGGGCATATAGTACATTTATTCAACATATCTACATCATTATGACTCTTCAAAAACTCTAATGATCTTAGAACCAGTGAAGCTGGATGTCCAAGTCTTTTGTCCCACAGTTTACAACTTGAAACAAAAACTTCTTCAATCTTGTTGTGCTTTAGTACTGCAGGTCTAGTGCTATCTTTCCATTATCCTCTAAGTAATTAAAGTCCATCCTCCTGTATACCAATCCCCTATACCTTAACATTGAAGAGGTCCTAAAATACACATAAATCAGGATAGAAGGAAATAAAATAAAAGAGTTCCTTGGTTATCTTAGTAACAGACAGAAGATTAAGTCTGAACTCTGGGACAAAAAGAACATCCTTGATCACACCATCTGCAAATACATACGCCCCTCCAATATAATAAATATTTACTTCATCACCAGTAGGAAGGTGTAGTTTGTCCTTTTGACTTGATACTAGGATTGTACTATTTCTAAACATGTGTTTGTGTGAAGCCACATGATGTGTAGCCCCTGAGTCCGTAATCCAATTGTCAGAAAAAGTTTTAGACAGAAAATAAGTGGTTATACCTATCATGTTGGATTGTTTTATGTCCTTGGTGTCCTTGATTAGCATGCTCATAATTTGAGTGTATTCTTCATCTGTGAATATGTGAGCCTTTGCCAGTGGTGCAAATCCCTGATCATGACTTGAACCAGCAATATCAACTTGTCCTGCTACCACATTGGCTGTTTAAGAAGACTTACCAGCTGTGTTGTTGCCACTACCATATGTGGAATAGATGTTACCACTACCATATGACCTGGGATTAGTTGTACTGTACCCTTGTTTCTTTTTATTCTTCCAATTAGTAGGATAACCAATCAGTTTATAGAAACTCTTTTTGGTATGACCTGAGAGATGACAATGAATATAATTTCTACCTTTGCAGTTGGAACTTCCCTGTCCATAACCATAAGAACCATAATTTCGATTCACCTTTATGGATAGAAGTTTTGATCTATCATGTACAGCAAGCATACAAGAGGAATGTTGGATCTCATCCTCAACAAGCATGGCATAATCTTGATTGATAGTAGGAGTTACTCCTTTGAATAAAATTTGTCTTTGATCTGGATCATAGGACTCATTTAATCCACTCAAAAACTGTAAGAGTCTCAATTAACACATATGATCTAAATATTAGTTAGACTTAGGGAAATCACAGCTAGGATTAGGATCCAACACATCATACTCACTCTACAAAATTTTTAATTTGGTGAAATAAACTGAAATTGAATCAGTACCTTGAAACATCATACTGATTTCACGATGCAACTAATAGATGCGCATATGATTCACTTTTTCAAATCTCTTTTTTAAATCTTCCTAGATAGCACAAGCATTTGTAGCATAAACAATACTAGATAGCAGTCTCTGATTGACTATGTTCATAATCTAGGATAAGATAATCGCATTACATATCTCCCATTGCTCATGAAGTTCCTCCCTGTATGAGTCCTTTCTGCAGGATCCAGTGACAAAACCAATTCCTCTTTTCTAAGAGTGCAATGTGCATTGAACGACTCCACAAGTTGTAATTTTTTGAACCAATGAGTTTGATGGGAACGAGTATAGCATTAGAGCTATCTAAACTACCAATAAAATTGGATCACTTTTATCTATCTTAGGAGCCATGGCTGAACAAAATGAATCAAAAATGGAGTTCAATCGAGAATAATAATAATAATAATAATAACAATAATAATAATAATAATAATAATAATAATAATAATAATAAGAAGAAGAAGAAGAAGAAGAAGAAGAAGTCTATAACAGAGATCAGACAAATTTGGATTTCAATCCAGAAGAAGAAGAAGCCGATAACAAAGATCACATAAATTCCTTGAGATTTGTAGATAATAGACTAAGAAGTGAACTTAATCTTCTCAGTACTGAGCTTGTGGCTCTTATACCATGTGAAATTCTAGAACAACATCTAGATCATTCATGATCAATGGAGGAAAATGTAAAAGAGGAACTAAACTTTATTAATTCATCAGCTTTACATTATTATTGTTGCTCTTATTTATAGCCAGAAGAATGTTGAGCTGACTGAGATTCTCTCCAACTCATTGATAGCTCAGCATAACCGAATAACAACATAACAACTTATCAACTAACTCTGTAACTAACTCACTAAGTAACCAACTGACTAACTACTTTATCAATATCAATACAGTTGTGAGCTAGATAATGGAACAATAACTCTATACATTTATATATACAGACACAATGATGCTGTGATCACATATACATGTTGAAACAGGCATGTTATGATCGACGAATTTAAAAGACATTCTATACTTATTCAAGGTAAGACACATAAATTAAAATGAAGGAGGTATAATCATATCATCAAGTGGGAATATATATGTTTTGAATAAAATCCATGTTGTTGTTCTTCATTAGTTAATTCTAAGATATTGCATAAAAATACATCTAATAAGCTAATGATCTTGACCAAAGTCCCTATCAATAGACACCTCAGTCACAAAAGCTTTAAACTATATAAGTTACTAATGTATAACCTACAAATTCCTACTTATTTAGACAACAATGATAACCTTGACTGAAAAGGAAATGGCTATTCTAAGTTTGACTCTACCAAGAACTTTTAATGAATTTATTTATGCAGATGGAGAATAATCATAATCTCTATTATCTTCTCCTTCTAAGGCTACTGCAGAAACATAGTCATAATCTTTACCATCATCACTATCTATCTCTAAACATGTTGCAGGAGCATAATCATAATCACCATTTTTATAATACAATGTTCTCTTCTCGAACCCAATAATCTTAAAAAAATTCAAAGATTCTATACCTTAGAGAAAGCCTAAAATATGAGCTAGATACAAATCCTAAAACATGAGCTAGGTATTGGATGTGTACTTGTATTTTTTTTAACTATATGTGAAGATATATGGTATTTGTGTTATGTATGATATAGCCATATAGGTGGAAAAACCATTTGCTTATATATAAGTAAGAGCCAAGTGTGGACTCTTTTGGACATATTAGGAAGTGTGTTATGTTACCTCAAGAATGTGCACAACTATATATGTTAGAGCAAAGAAGTTTTGATGATTGACATATGTCAGCGGAATATGTTAGTCATACTGATCCTCACATGTGAACACATCAAAGCTGATGCAAAATTGACAATGTGAAAAATAGGAGTGGATAAGCAAGGAAATATAAATAGTATCTAAATGCTTATCACATACAACAAAAAATTTGAGGAGAATACAAATACACCACTTAGAGATTCAGTTGATCAAGAAATCCCGCCAGATGAGGAGAAAAAATAGAAAGATTTCTATTCAGCCAAGGAGTAAAATAGAATTCTATTGAAGAAAGGAAAGTACACCATTTAAAGGACTCTATCAGGAGTTGGCTTAAATAGAATAAATGACATTCAAGAGACTCACACAAGCACTGATAAGAAAAACATCAATCAGCAAATTAGTTCACTAACTTGAAGAAGAACGTGGTCCTTCACTTAGCAAGTCATAGACTTTGTAGTAGGTTGGTTCTTTGAGTTGTAATGTGTTTTAATTCTAGTCTTAGTGAAATATAAACAGAGTTTGGAATTGTGTCTTCAAGTTATGGCACTTGAAGACTTGGGAACACTTATCTTGGAAAGATTTATGTTATTGTAGAAATAGGAGTTAGAAGTTTTAATTCCTAGTTTACAAGATGTCTTATAATTTTTTGATTGTTGAGGATCAATAGTATTAGTGAAGTTGGAGTTACATCCAGTAGAGTTACAGGAAGTGTTTTTTTACACCTTTCTTGAGCTGAGTGTTTTTCACGTAAAAATATTATCTTCATTTTTACTTACGTGAACCACGTTAGTTGACTTAATCCATTGATAGGCAACTATTAGAGTAAAACACTAAAAAAAGTAGTGTACGCACTTTAAGAAGTGGTATCAGAGTGAGGTTGTCTTAAATAAGGTTAACACCTAAGAAAAGATCACTATGATAAATTCCACACCTCCTACTGGTCACAGTGAAGGTTAGTCAACTACTAGACCTCCACTCTTTGATGGTTCTCACTTTATCTAGTGGAAATCCAGGATGAAAATATTCATCCAAGGTTAAGACTATGAATTATGGGGTAGGATCACTGATGGTCCTACTATTCCAATGAAGCTAGATGATGGTGAACAAGTCAAGAAAGTAAGAAGTGAATTTACTACTGATTACTTATTGGCATTAAAGAAAAATCTTAAGGCAAAGAACATCTTAGTTTATGGACTAGGACCTGCTGAGTACAACATAGTGTCAAACTGTACCACTGCTAAGAAAATTTGGGATGGTCTGGTCAATGCACATAAGGGTACCTCTCAGGTAAGAAAATTCAGTATTTCTCTTTTTTTTACTGAGTATGAAGCATTTAAGATGAAGGAGAATAAATCCTTGCATGAAATGATGACAAGGCTTACTACCTTGATAAATGAGTTGAATTCCTTGGGAAAAGTCATCACTGTGGAGGAACAAGTTGAAAACGTGTTGAAGGTACAATCAAAATCAAAATAGAATGTTAAAGTGACTGCAATTAGAAGCAAAGGATCTCACAGGTATGACACTAGATAAACTAGTTGGGAACCTGAGGACTTATAAAATGGAAATTGATGGAACTAAAGAACAAGTACCCCCTGAGAAAATCTTAGCTTTGAAGGCTTCAGATGGTAATGAATAATTGAACTTGACAAGGAAAAAGTTGCCTTCGTAACTAAGAACTTCAGCAAATTCTTTAAAAAGAAAAAGGGAACAAGTAGCAAGAAACATTCCAATAATAATCCAAATAGATGCTACAAGTGTAGTAAGACTGATCATTGGATCAGGGATTGTCCTATATAGGAAATAGAATGGAGAAAGAAAACGGATGAAAGAGAACTGAAAGAAAAAACAAAAGAAAGGAGAATGAAGAACATGCAATGATAGAAGCATGGGGATCTGATTCAGATGATGATGAAATTGATGAAGCAGTATTCATGGTTTTTAGAGATTCAGAATTAGAGGAAGAAGATAATGTTTTTAAGGTATGTATACTTGAACTTAAAGAAAAGTTGTATTTATTTTCCAAAACAAAACTTGTTTCATTGATGAATGCTCTACTTGATGATTTCCAAGAATTGAATTCTGATAGGGATGAACTGTTCAATGGTCTTTCAAGTCTAAAATTTGATCTCATTGATTTAAAAGCTTGCAAGAACACTATTGAAGAAGAAAATTGTACTCTCAAGAAACAGGTTGCACAACTTGATTCTTCAAACAATGATCTTCAGTTCGAAGTCTTAAAATTAACACTCGGTGAAAATGGAAAAAAGGTCATAAGTAAAAAACAAGAAAATGTTGAACTTGAATTAGTTAAGTACAAACAAGAATGTAATGATGTAAATGAAATGGTGAATAAACTGAATCAAGAAGTCTCTAAACTGAAACTTGATATTGAAAGAGCAAACATGTGGATAAATTCTTTAAGAATTGTTCATAAGTTGAGTGAAAGGAACATAATGAAAAAATAGGTTTAGGTTTTCACAAAAATCCTAATGATGCTCAAGACTTGTGTTATATCTATTGTAATCCTAGACATCCAACCACTGAATATCCTATGGCTACCAAAAATTTGATCTAGCAGTCAAACCTGGCAAATAAATTCTCTCAGGACAAGAAAAAAGAACTAAAACTGGACAGAGAAATAGTTCACATTACTTGTTGCCTGTATAGACTAGAAGAAATTTAATTCACCTATTTACTCATAAAATGGACCCAAGCTTATCTGGATTCCAAAAGCTAACCAATGATTTATTGTAGAAGAAGGTAAAAGAAAGCAAAAAAGCATTGGTATTTGGATAGTGCTTGCTCAAGACACTTGACTGGTGATAAGAAAAAGTTTCTTTCACTCTCCAAAGTAAATGGAGGAGGAGTTTATTTTGGTGATGGTAAAAAGGGAATCATTACTAAAGTTGGCAAAATTGGGACATCTAAATCAAGAGCATTAGAGGATGTCTATCTTGTGGAAGGATTGAAGAACAACCTTCTTAGCATATAACAACTGTGTGATAAAGTTAATAAAGTTGTTTTTACTTCTACAGGAGTTAAAGTCAAGAGGATAGACACCAAGGAGATTGTGCTCACTTCAAGAAGATACATGAATATGTACAAAGCTGACATAATGACAATGACAAGAACAGAGCTGACCTTCCTTAGTGTTATAAAAGATGATCCCCTCCTCTGACATAGAAAACTTGGACATGCAAGCCTAAAACAACTAAACATACTTTCTTCCTAAGATATGGTATTGGGCCTTCCCAAAACCAAATTCAAAAAAGAAAAGGTATGTAGTGCCTGTGTAAGGGGGAAGCAGGTAAAATCCACTTTTAAATTAAAGAACCATGTCAGCACTAGCAAGTGCCTTGACCTGATCCATATGGATCTGTGTGGACCAATAAGACTTCAAAGCAGAGGTGGAAAAAGGTATATTTTTTAGATTGTTAATGATTAATATAGATTTATGTGGGCATTGTTTATAGCTTCCAAATAAGATGCCTTTGATTTATTATCAATATTCATCAAGAAAATTGAAAAGAAACAAGGCACTTCTCTAATTTCCATAAGATCTGACCATGGTACAGAATTTAAAAATATCAAGTTTTTAGAATTCTGCTCCTCAAATGGTATATATCACAACTTATCTACTCCCAAAACACCTCAACAAAATGGAGTAGTAGAAAGGAAAAATAGGACCTTGGAAGATATGGCTAGAGAAATGATGCTTACAGGAAATCTTGCTACAATAATTTGGGATGAAGCAATTAGTACTGCAGCATATATCATAAATAGATGCATGATTAGACCTATTCTAGATAACACTCCCTATGAATTACTAAAAGTAAGAAATCCAAACATTTGTAATTTTAGAACTTTTGGTTGTAAGTATTTCATTCATAATAATGGAAAAGATCAATTGGGAAAATTTGATGCTAAAAGTGATGAGGGAACCTTCTTAGGTTATCCACATCATAGTAAGGCTTATAGGGTGTTAAACAACAGAACTAATTGCGTTGAAGAAAGTGTGCATGTAGTATTTAATGAATCTTGTACTAAGACTAACATGTATGAAGGAAGTGATTCTGAGGTACAGGTTACGCAACATAGTCCATCAGTAGAATGTGTCAAATCTAGAGGCACACTGACAAGGGGAACTAATTTTGGAGGTACACTGACAGGGGGAACTTAACGACTAGCCACCCCAAATTAGAATGTTCACAGTAATCCTAGTACTTCACAAGAATTGATTCCAAAAGGATACAAGTATCAAGGATCTCATCCTATTGAAAATGTACTAACTGATCTCACTTTTGGGATCACTACAAGGTCAGGGTTGAGGAGTATGTGTTCTTTCAAGGAATTTCTGTTAGAAATTGAACCAAAAAAAATAAATGAGGCACTTTTTTATGCTGATTGGATCATATCCATGTAAGAGAAATTAAATCAGTTTGAGAGAAGTAATGTATGACATGTAGTTCCTCTCCCAAAAGATAGAATTGTGATAGGGACTAAGTGGGTGTATAGAAATAAGGTTTATAAGCATGAAATAATTACAAGAAATAAGGAAAGATTGGTGGTCCAAGGATATAATCAAGAAGAAGGCATAGATTTTTATGAGACTTTTGCTCCTGTAGTTAGAATTGAAGCAATAAGGCTTCTGGTAGCCTTTGCAGCTTATATGGAGTTCATTCTCTATCAAATAGATGTTAAGAGTGCATTTATGAATGGAATTTTGAAGGAAGAAGTGTATTTCAAACAACCTTCAAGCTTAAAAGTAAGGAGTTTCCTGATCATGTGTATAAGCTTGACAAGGCTTTGTATGGATTGAAACAAACTCCAAGAGCTTGGTATAAGAGATTGTCATAGTTTTTTATGGAGCATGGTCATACTTGAGGTAAAATTGACAACACTCTTTTCTTAAAAACTAATGAAAAGGATCTATTAGTTGTGAAGGTATATGTTGATGACGTTATTTTTGGCTCCACAAACATGAACATGACACATGACTTTTTTAAACTCATGAGTTGTGAATTTGAGATAAGTATGATGGGGGAGCTGAATTACTTCCTAGAATTGTAAATTAAATAAACAGCATCTGGAACCATGATCCATTAACAAAAGTATGTCAAGGAACTTCTCAAAAAAAATTCCATGGAAGAGGCAAAAGAGATCAGTACGCCAATTGCCACTGCCACAAAACTTGATTTGGATAAGACAGGTCCTGATGTAGAGCAAAAGCTATATGGAGGAATGATAGGATCATTATTGTATCTCACAGTAAGAAGACTTGATATTGTGCTCAGTGTGGGCCTTTGGCAAGGTTTCAAGCAAATCCTAATGAATCTCACTTAAAATCTGTGAAAAGAATCTTTAGATTTCTCAGGGGTACTAGTGATCTTTGTCTATGGCATCCAAAAGGTAGTAATTTTAACTTGGTAGGATATTCTGATGCTGACTATGCAGGATATTTGGTGGACAGGAAAAGCACCATAGGAATGGCACACTTCCTTGTATCATGTTTAATTACCCGATCCACTAAGAAATAAAACTCAGTATCACTGTCTACTGCTGAAGCTGAGTATGTTCCTGCTGGATCTTATTGTGCCCAGTTATTGTGGATTAAAAAACAACTCATGGATTTTGGTGTTGATGTTGTATGTGTTCCTATTCTCTTTGATAATATAAGCGACACTAATATTTCTAAGAATCCTATTCAACATAAAAGAACTCAATATATTGACATTAGACATCATTTCCACAGAGATAATGTTGAAAAAGGTCTTATCTCAATCATGTTTTGTTCTACAAAAGAGCAAATTATAGATATATTCACTAAATCATTAAGTAGGGAACACTTTGAAAAAAGTTGGTTAGCCTTGGGGATGATTAAGATTGCATAAATCTCCTTCAATGATTGACTAGAAAAGTGATGCATTATTGTTGATTAATCTAGTCTTGCACATTTAGTTGTGTGGCACAATTCCAAAATCTTTATTGATATAACCTTTATTTATTTAAAATTTTATAGTGTTTATAAAACACTCAAAAGAAATTTTTGTTCAGAATTTTCAGAAGTTCATGTATGACTATCAGCTTTTCTTAAAATTGATTAAGGTGTAACAGGTATGACCTCTTGGTTCTCTATATTTCTCATAACTTTCAAATCCCAAAATTCCAAGCATTTAAAAAATCTTCCACCACAATCCCATTATTACTGAAATTCTTCATAATTATCCTGTTGCTTATCACATCACTCCCCCTTTATGCTTCAACTTCTCACTCCTTTATTATAGCCGTTCTTTCTCTTGGTCTTCTCATTCACTATCTCAAAACCAATAATAAAATATTATTTACTCACCATGGCATCTTTATAATCTACTCCATCTTCAGACTCCACCACCTTTTCTTGAACAGCCATTGTTCTTCATCCCACCATTACCCTACCATCTCCCATTCCTGTTACAATTTCAATTAAATTATCTGAATTTGCTGCTTTTAAAATTTTCAAAAACCCTTTTGCTTAATTTTCTTCAAACCCTTCATTTTCTTATAAACCTTCACTACCACCTCTGATCCCATGAAAATATTGAATACCATGATCTGGGTGTACATTCCCCTATTTTACCTACTCCTATAACCCCTCATACACGTGGGAAGAATCAACGGGAAGAAGATTCTTTAGTTGAAGCCCTTCAAGTGAGCAAAAGAAAATGTGTTGCTACATCTTCTCCTCCATATCCTCATTCATCCTCTCCTGACATCCTTATCTACTCAGTACGTAAAGGCAAGTCGATCAAAGGAAAAGTTCCAAAACCCTCTTCTTCTCGTAAACCCACATCTCATCCTAAACCCAACCCTACCTCAAAAACTCCCTCATCTTCCAAATCTACTCTATTAAAATCATCCATCCTTCTGAAGAAACAGGTTGCCAAACTTATTCTCTCTGGTTCTTCTGAGTCTAACTCACCTCTTGAAACTAATACTAAATTGGATCCTAATTTTGGATTTCATAAAACCTCTGAAATTAGGATACTCCTGAAGAACACTATCTACATTTTCAAAAACGTAAGCTAGCTAGATGACATGTTGTTAGTAGTTTTGGGGGTGCTAACATGAATACACTATTAGCAAAATTAGAAGTCCAAGGGTGGTCACACCTATTTATTCATGGTGACTTACAAAGGAAGTTTTCTAAGCCTGAGGTTTATGAGTTCTATACAAATGGGGTAGCTATTGGTGAGATGTTCTTTACAACTATTCGAGGGGGCACCATGAATCTCTATGTTGTTGATATTGCTAGAATCTTACATATTCTTCCAGGGGGTTGGGGTCACTATGTCAAGGTCACTTGGCCACCTCTTGACAAGCTTGCATCTTCCCTTGATATATCTCATAAATTTTCAGGCAACCCATACCTGTTCAATCATCGTAGGGTTCTTATGAGAGAGATCTAACCACTCTGTAAACTCTATTTTGATGTTTTACACAAGATACACACCTCAAGGAAGGAAAAAAAGACTGTAGCTAACCTTTTTTATCTTACTCTTATAGAGTTGCTGGACACTGAGGTGAAAATTGATCTGCCTAGGATTATCCTAAAGCATATGCAAAGGGTTATCCTCAAAGAAGTGAATGTCCATTCTCTTCCTTATGAATTCTGGATCACCCCTATATTTGGAGAATTTTGAGTGCTTGTCCAAGTGTTGTAGCACCCCGCCAAATCGCCCATGCGTTAGTCCCATTTATTTTGATTTCCTAAGTGAGTAAAGTTTAAACCATATAGAATTTCATTAATTTTGACTCTCTATCAAGGGGGGAATTAAATGACCTTTTTGTCGATATAAGATTTGCCAAAATCCAATTCTCGAGCAAGAAATTAAGGCTAATTTAAGTCCTAGTTGAAAAACACCATCATTTTGGAGCTTGGCGCATTGCGGAGGGGGACTATTTAATAATTGTCAAATTCTAGTAGTCTAGCATAATTGTGATGCATTGCACTGAATTTCCAAGTCCCAACCAGTGAGACAACGCAATGGATCCACGTCACGGTGATCCCAAGAATCCCATTCGTCAAGTTTTAGTAAGACACCAAGATAGTGGCACGTCGCGGTGGCCCATAAAATTGGGGTCCCAGTTATATTTTATTCCATATCATTAAAGGTATATTGGGTATTTTCCACCGTCTTATCATCTTAGACACGGGATTATACTCCCAAGTGACCACATTATTCATATTTTCATCAAAAATTCACAAGAACACTCTCTAGGGTTTTAAACAAAGAACCTAATTAGCTCAAGATTCAACCATGGGTTTTTGAAACTGATTGAAAATTTGGAATCCCCAAACCTTAGGCTTCAAGAATCATCCATCAAATTTTTAAATTGAGGTCTATGGGATTTATCCTAAAAACTACATGGGTTTGTAAATTCTAGAACATGATTTAAAGATTATCAAGCATGAATTTTAGAAAGGGGTTTAAAATACATAAATTTATTATGCATTATGAACGTTTAATTGTATTGTTGATTTGGTATTTAGGCCTTTCGACCTTAAATTGATTTAAACCTATACAAATATGTATGATGTTGAAGATTTGATAAAGAGCATTATTATTCAAAATCCCTCTCTTTGATGATTTAGAGCTGATAAATTTCTTGGGAATGATTTGAGATTTTTGTTTAATGTTTTAAAGGGGATATTTTCAATATTTAAGTATTTAACGTAATTTTAATGATGATGAGAGGGATTTTCTTGATATAATTTCGTCCTTGTCTTAAAATAAAGAACTTCATGTGATTGATATCTTTGACATGACCACCTTGTAGAGAGTTTCTTGCATATGTTTACATGTGCTTTAAGAAAGAGTTTCTTGAAATTATTTATTGATATAGTTGTCCCAGATATATGTTCTGAAACACAGATTACTATATGCCAATAATGGCTCAAAGATGTGACTTGCAAGTCAATGGTGTGACGATACCATAAGCATGTATGTCATAACAGAGTATATTTTCAGAGAATGCATGTTTTAAAGGATTAAAAATGGGCATAAAGAGGGTAAGGTGATTACCTGAAGAAGGCTTGAGTTCAAGTAAATCTTAGCCTGAAATAGTGATTTGCCATTTCAGGTATATTATTTTACGCTGGCGACGGTTGTGTGGCGTAGCAGAGTCAGAGACTCTAACCCTTATGGCCCACTTGAGTTAGGGGTTTCCCCGCTGATTCAATGGCGAATTCATATAGCCTGTGGAATTTTAGAGTTGTAAGGTATACAACCTAGCGCAGAAGTAAAACAAAAAGTGTCACAGAGTTCAGATGATTTATCAGAGTCTTTCAAAAATGCCCATGTGATTTCTTACCATATGATATGTTTATGAACTGTTCTAAATTTCCCTCATATATGTTGAGTAAAAATTATTATTTTGGATTTGCTCTACATTCCAGTACATTTGTATTGACCCCCTACCTCTCAGGGTCTAAAGCTTAGTTCAGAGGTCCTGCTAAACAGTATTGTTTTAAGATAGCAGTGTAGTGTGCAGTTGCTGAGCCTTCTTAATTCCAGAAGTCCTGCATCTTTTAGATTATGTTTTATATTTTGGTTTACGTCTACTGGGGGGCTTATTCTAGTTTCACAAAGTTGTCATTTGACTTTGTAGTACAGATTTCATAGACTTCTCCAGATATTGTTTAGTTGATTTTGGATTTCATTCCTTATTGTTAAAATAAATCCAGAGTATGACCATGTTTTTGTATCAGATTATATTTTTGCATCTTTTTTATTATATGAATGTTGTGTATGATTAACAGATAGAGTAGGACGCCTGGGACTTCATGGTTCGGGATGTCAGTCAGGGCCAGGACCTAGTTCAGGTCATGAAAAACTTGGTATCAGAGCACGGTTCATGGTCCCAAGGTGTCTGCGAAATCACGTCAGGTTGGCAGTTCATAAACATATAATATGGTAAGAAATCACATAGGCATTTTTGAAAGACTCTGAAAAATCATCTAAACTTTGTGACACTTTTTGTTTTACTGCTACGTTAGGGCCTGGCCGTGATGGACATCCTGAGACCCTGGGACCATGAACCGTGCTCTAATACCAATTTTGTTACGAACCAACCTAGGTCTTGGCTATGATGGATATTCCGAACCATGAAGGCTCAGGCGTCCTACTATATCTGTTAATCATGCACAATATTCATATAATAAAAGAAGATGATAAAATATAATCTGATATGGAAACATGGTCTTACTCTAGACTTAGTTTAACAATAAGGAATAAAATCCAAAATAAACTAAACAACGTCTGGAACAGTTTGCGAAATCTCTACTATATGATCTAAAGATAACTATCTGAAAAGCTGGGACAAAGCCCCCAGTAGATCAAAACAATGGAATAACATATTCTGAAATAACAGGCTTTCTGGAACAAAGAAGGCTCACCATTGCATGAATCACTTCTCTCTGAAATACTCTACTAATTAGCCGGACCCATAAACTGAGCCTCTAAACCTGGGAGGCAGGGGGTCATTACAATTTAAAACATGCATTCTCTGAAAACAGATTCTGAAAACATACTCTATTATGGCATACATACTTATGGTATCGTCATACCATTGACTTTCAGGTCATATCTCTCAGCCATTATTACTCTATTACAATCTCTATTTTCAAAACATAAATTCGGGAGCACCATATCAATAAATCATTTCAAGAACTCCTCTAAAACTCATGTAAGCACATGTATGCAACTCTCTTTGTCAAACTTTCAATGATGCAAGGTGTCCATGTCAAACTCTTAATCTCATGCAAATCTTTTTATTTTAACAAAATATATTTACATCAAGAAACTCCCTCTCTTAAATCTCTAAAACATGCTCAAAGTACTATGATATTTGAGTAAACTATTTTCAACCCATAGATCATGTATTTCAGTCAATCACCATAAGATCATAAACATAAGGTTATCCTAAGAGAGGGATTTTCATTATTTGAGCTCTCAAACAAATCTTCAATTTCAATTTTCATACATATACTTATATGTGTAAATCAATTTAAGGGGAAAAGTCCAAAAGGCCAAAACAACAATATCATTAAACATGCAATAAGCATAATAAAATCATGGATTTCAAAACCCCTTTAACAAATTCATGCTTGATGATCTTTAAATCAAAATTGAGTGTTTTCAACAAGCCCATGTAGTATTAGGATAAATCCCACGTACCTTAATATAGAAGCTTTTGAATGAACTCTCGCGTTGGGGATGATATACAGACGATTGATGGGTTCTTCTTGTATCCCTCGCAATGGGGATTCCGATTATTGAAGAATTAAGGAAAAGCTAAGGTTAAATCTTGAGATATGTTGATTTTTGGGTTGAAACCGAAAGGAGTTTTCTTGGTAATTTTAAGAGAAAATAATGTTATTTTCAGGTTTGGGGGATTTAATCCCATGTTATGGCTGAATAAGGGGTGGAAAATACCAGTTTTGTCCTTAAAAATGTGAAAATAGAGCCTGGAGATTGGGTGCGTGCGACAGAGCATGCGTTGCATGCTAATCGCGCAATATTACTGTCTCAGTCACTAAAATGGCCATAACTTTTCTCTCGGGTATTGGATTTTGGCAAAATTGGTATCGTTGGGAATCTAATTCAAAGAGATTTCATTTGATATATATTAGGCCCTCTAATTTTTTTATATACAAAGAGTTATGGTCAATTAAAGTTGACCCAAGTTTCAACTCTCAGTCAAACTCGAACGATAGGAAAGATTTCAACTCGTCCTTGAGTTTGTGGACCTCTATGATCTCAATTCATGATTAAATAGGTTTTCATACTATAAAATTGATTAACATGATAAATTTACATAGGATTTATGGCTTTTGGATCATCTACACATAGAAACGACGGTTTTTGTTCTAGCCCAAAATGCGGGATGTTACATTATTTCCCCCTTGGGATCATTCATCCCCGAATGATAGGTAAAAATATTGAATCTTAAAGGTATGTAATAATGTGTACATGATATTTCTTCTAAGAAGGGATATAACATACCAAGTTGTCATCACAACACTCTATCATGAAACTGAATTTTGAGCTGACTTGACTTTACTTGCTTTAAAGAGCTGATTCATACTGAGAGTTTAGGATTCTCTTCGGAGTTTTTAAGCTAAAATCACACACATTGGATTTGGAAGTGATAACTTATGTATGTATGAATCATGAGGCAACAAGATTTAGATCATACAAAGGTATTACACAATCTGAGATGACATACTTTGGAAAATTTGAGATTATGCGTTGAACTCTTATGAACTGAGTCATGACTACATAGCTGAGTCTGAAAGATGATGCCTGGACTAAACTGAATTTGCAATTTACATAGATGGAATATATTATCTCTTGGGATGGTCATATGCATGAGACTTCGGATAGTAGGACTGGCTGAAAAGGTGGAAAAACCACAGTAACTTGTCTGCCTTACTGTTAAGCTGATTTACTGGCTACACAAACTGAATTATACTGGACACTTATACTTAACTGGAATATATTTTCAACACTCTTTCTAAAGAAGTTCTGGTAGCATTAGGGAGCAAAGAATCTTAGGCATGATTTATGCAATACATCCAACTAAGGAATCACAACCTTGGCACTACTCTATTGCATGGAATATAGACATTTAAGTCATAAGCTAGGATAGAATTTCTGCGTCTTAGGCAATGCAACTTCTTACTTTTAAGGTTAGCCACACTTCAAAAATACTCTCTCAACTATATTTTCCCCTTAAACACCATGCTCGTTGATTCCACTTCTTTTTCTCACATAGCCGCTGATATTTCCATGTACTAATGTCTAAACTGAACTAAATCCCCTTACCATATTCAAGACAAAATCAAAATCACGACGCACCACATAATATTGTAGTAATAGTTTGAATCATGAATTCAGTACACCCTGTATTTTACAATTCCTCATCTCATGCATAATTCTTATTGCCACTCCAGCAATCACCTTCAACTTTGCATTAGACATTCACAAACACTCAAAGCATCTATTCGTATGTATACAAACATGACATTCAAGCCTATCTTCATACCCACATATGCACTTCTAAACAAACACTCATAAAGCATTTTTCTCATATTCTCTAATACTTCTATCCACAACAACTTCCCTGCACTATTCAAATAATACACATAAAATATTCTCAACTAACCAAGCCATACACGAAACTTCACCTCAAAATTCTTTCAACTTATGGACTTACATAAAACAAGCACACAATAATTTTTCCAAAATATAACACATAAAACTTTAACTAACCTTGGCATGTATCAAAGACTTGGCCTCAATCTTACTTCAAAATTACTACCTTAACTCAAATAAGCACACAACCATCTTTCATCAACAATAAATGTTTACTCTTTCCCATCTAGACAACTATTCATCATCACTATCTCGACCTAAGGGAAAAGGTCACTAAAAAATTAGAATACCGGAATTCGAAACATGAGGGAAGTACTAAGCATAACTTGATACCCTACCAAGGCATGAGGAATAGAGCACTCATGACATGGAATCATTAAAGAGATCTAATCTGAGGACGTACCTAATATAAATCTGAATTTTCACTAATCGTTAAAATTATCACATGTGCACAAGAGTCATGAACTGCATGACCTGAATTGTTGGAATTCATAACTTACGGAAAGTTATTCTGACTGCTAAACAAACTAGGAACTCATCATACTAGGAACTATAAGAGTACATGATTCCTTATCATATGCATGAACACGGACTATGATCATGAAGCTGAAATATAAAACATGAGTATCTATCAGAATAAACGAAGTAAACTACTGAAATAAGAATAGATTGAGCATCGTTCTTTCTCACGGCCAATTCCACCACTTACTGGCACATCTATTAGCATCTAAAAATTTGACTTAATTACTCGTTCTATCATCTCCCCCTTAGATTTAAGCCATTACTCTAAGTCTGTGAATCACTATATACACTATGGTATAAACTAAAATCACTTTACTCTAGAGTCGGGGATATAACCATACATATAAAACTAAACTTACACTGTAAGACGGTATCTTCATGTATAGAAACCAATGCCAATACCTCCTTCTAAGATTTAACCCTTAGGTTTATATAGCCCCAAAATTCATTATATAACAGCTTAAGCATTCACCAACTTAGGTTCTCCTAACACTAAATATGGATATCTCCAAACCTTGGACGGACCATACCACTTCTGTCATAGTCTACCAGCATCATGCCTGCAAACTTATATTTCTAAACCAAGAGAATCAAGATTATACAAAAATGCTCAACATTATTAATCATAACTTCTTAACTTGTCTATCAAGAACATCACATATTATCTAACTAGTCTTTCTACACCTAGCAACTCAACGGTACTACTATGTCTACCAACCACACACAACATGTAATTGTCTTAGAAAAATATCGCAACCTCATATCACCTTGGAATACTTCTACTTCATACATACAACATCATACTTTATTACGAATCAAATAAACTTAAGTGATTGCATACACCGTTCAAGCCTATTAGCTCACTTCCATATAACTAGTATTATTAACCAAGAAATCATCACATCCACCTTTATGGACATAAATTGTTCAAACTTAATGTCTAGTGCTAAACATGATTTGCAACCCAACCACATACACAATTCTCACAAAACATACATCATTAATCTTATGCCACTATTCTTACAACCACATTCTACATTTAAATTCAAGCCTGTAGTCTAGCATGAATCACCTACCACCAATGAAGAATGCAACATAATATACTAATCTATTAAATTGGGAAATTCTACCCAAATACCTCATTTTATCTAGATACTATGCACGACCAAAACACCTTATGACATTACTACTATACCTCCAAAAACTACCACATACCTTCTCACAAGTAGTACTAGTTTACAACTACCAATGGAAAGAAGGTCAAGGGGGGTAAAGTCATATAATAGATATGGTCAATCTTAATCTTATATTATAACCCCATACAATTTTATCTACGTATACGGCTTTCTCACATCATACTTACTTACCCAAGCATATTGTTAGACTACCTTCAAATTTCACAAACAACCATGAGTCTATAATTATAACTTACTGGCTCATCTAACCATTTTCATACTTCAAGCAGACCTTAACTAATAACTCCTTCTCTACCTTCTACTAAACTAACACACAAGGACGTATCAATTCATTAACAACTCAATCTCATGTAGAAAGATTTGTTAATATATATATTCAATAAATTACCCTTACCAATTTTCTTGCCATTACGCCTCTAAACCCCCCAGTTCCAACTAACACAAGAACAACAAGTTGCTAGTGAATCAAAATAGGCCTCACACGGCTTCACTAGACTTTGATTTTGTGTTTTGAACAAGAAAATGAGAGAAATGAAAAGGCAACTATGCTAGTGAATCAAAAGAGTCCCACATGGATTCACTAGACTTTGAGTTTCAACAACACAATGATATCAAGATTACAAGAGATAGAAACTTGATACACAATAATCAATGATATAAGAATACATAACTTACTTTGTATGAATAAAAATCTGAGTCAAATACTTCCCCCACAGACTACCATACAATCCACACATGCTACTAGCTAGCACATTAGTCTATCACTATAAAGGGGTAAATTTTCCTCGAACATCGGTTATTCAACTAAAATATTTATTTACACAAAAGTCACCCTCACTTGGACTTCTAACCTTGTGACTTCATATCACCGGCTTCTTGGTCTAATCTCACTACCAATAGGTCATGACAACAACACTTTAACTTATACTACTATTCGGGTGAAAATATAGTTCCAACATTCTGCTACACATCACTCCCTTTTTTAGGCATGACATCTACAAAAAAAAAATTGAAAAGGACTCAATACAGTTAATACTGCAGGCTAAAAAGAAAGATCTGATTAGAATCAAAGTTCACACTAGAATCAATACACTCTGAAGCACTAACGGACTCTTCTTAAGCCCTTACACAATTTTAAAATCTTTTATGGCTCAACTAGAGAGGACCATACCATTTAAATTATAAACTTCTGCACTTGATTCACCTCAATAATGAGACATATCTGAGTACATCAGAGTAAGAAAGGAAATAGGACAACTTTACTTTCATATGGACAACACCATAGCACGAATTAGAGTATGAAAGAGAAATATTCTGACTCCATCACACAAACTAGAACATGAAGAAAGGGAAACATTCCTAAACACCTAGTAGCCTCCAACTTAAAAGTGTGGCACGCTACACACCCATAAATAAGAACCTACCCAATGTAATTTCCCAGACACCCTGGGACAATGAACCATTCTCTGATACCAATTTTGTCACGGCCTGAACTAGGGCCTGGCCGTGACAGACATTTTGAACTATAAAGTCCCGGGCGCCCTACTCTATCTGTTAATCATGCATAATATCCATATAATAAAAAAAAGATGCAAAAATATAATTTGATATGAAAACATGGTCATACTTTGGATTTAGTTTAACAATAAGAAATGAAATCCGAAATCAACTAAACAACATCTAGAACAGTCTGCAAAATCTCTACTACATAATCAAATGACAACTTTCTGAAACTGGGACAAGGCCCCCAGTGGACTTAAATCAAAATATAAAACATAATTTGAAAGATGCAGGCCTTGTAGAATAAACAAGGCTCACCAACTGCACACTTCACTGCTATCTAAAAACAATATTATTTAGCAGGACCCCTGAACTAAGCTTTAGACCCTGAGAGGTAGGGGTCAACACAAATGTACTAGAATGCAGAGCAAATCCAAAATAATAATTTATATTCAACATATATGAGAGTAATTTAAAAAATTTCATAAACATATCATATGGTAAGAAATCACATGGGCATTTTTGAAAGACTCTGAAAAATCATCTAAACTCTGTGACACTCTTTGTTTTACTTCTGTGCTAGGTGATATACCCTATAACTCTAAAATTCCATGGTCTATATAGAATATATCATTGACTTGGTGGGTGAGCCTCCAACCCAAGTGTGCCTCAAAGGTTGGAGTCTCCAACTCTGCTACGCCACATGGCCGTCGCCAGTATAAAAATAATATACCCGGATTGGCAAATTACGACTTTAGGCTAAGAGTTAATTGAACTCAAGTCTTCTTCAGGTAACCACCTAACCCTCTTTAAACCAATTTTTAACTCTTTAAAACATGCATTCTATGAAAATATATTCTGAAAACATACTCTGTTATGGCATACATACTTATGGTATCGTCATACCAATGACATGTAAGTCACATCTCTGAGCCATTATTAGCATATTACAATCTCTGTTTTCAAAACATAAATTCGGGACCACCATATCAATAAATTATTTCAAAGAACTCCTTCTCTAAAACTCATGTAAACACACATATGCAACTCTCTTTGTCAAACTTTCAATGATGCAAGGTGGCCATGTCAAACTCTTAATCTCATGCAAATCTTTATCTTTTAACAAAATATATTTATATCAAGAAACTCCCTCTCTTAAATCTCTAAAACATGATCAAAGTACTATAATATTTGAGTAAACTATTTTCAAGCCATAAATCATGCATTTCAATCAATCATCATAAGATCATAAACATAAGGTTATCACAAGAGAGGGATTTTCATTATATGAGCTCTCAAACAAATCTTTAATTTCAAGTTTCATACATATATTTATATGTGTAAATCAATTTAAGTGGATAAGGCCTAAAGGCCAAAGCAACAATATCATTAAACATGCAATAAGCATAATAAAATCATGGATTTCAAAATCCCTTTAACAAATTCATGCTTGATGGTCTTTAAATCAAAATTGAGTGTTTTCAACAAGCCCATGTAGTTTTAGGATAAATCCCACGCACCTTAATGTAGAAGCTTTTGAATGAACTCTCGCGTTAGGGATTCTATACTTACGCTTGATGGGTGCTTCTTGTAGCCCTCGCAATGGGGATTCCGATTCTTAAAGAATTAATGAAAAGCTACGGTTAAATCTTGAGATATGTTGATTTTTGGGTTGAAAACCTAAGGAGTGTTCCTGGTGATTTTGAGAGAAAATAATATTATTTTTGTGTTTAGGGGATTTAATCTCATGTTATGGCTGAATAGGGGGTGGAAAATACCACTTTTGCCCTTAAAAATATGAAAATAGAACCTAGAAATTGGGTGCATGCGATAGAGCGTGTGTTGCATGCTAATCACGCGATGCTACTATCTCAGTAAGGAAAATGGCCATAACTTTTTGCTCGGGTATTGGAGTTTAGGAAAATTGGTACCGCTGGAAATCTAATTCGAATTGATTTCATTTGATATATATTAGGCCCTCTAATTCATTATATACAAAGAGTTATGGTCGATTAAAATTAACCCAAGTTTCAAAACTCACTCAAACTCGAACGATAAGGATGCTTTCAACTTTTCCTTGAGTTTGGGGACCTCTATGATCTCAATTCATGCTCAAATAGGTTACCATAATACAAAATTGATTAATATGTCAAATTTGCATAGGATTTATAACTTTTGGATCATTTACACATAGAAATAATAGTTTTCATTCTAGCCCGTAATATGGGGTGTTACATTATCTCCCCCTTGGGATTTTTCATCTCCGAATGATGGGTAGGAACGTTGAATATTAAAGTTATGGAATAATGTGGACTTAATATGTCTTCTAAGAAGGGATATAACATACCATGTTGTCATCACAGCTCTCCATCATGGAACTAAATTTTAAGCTGACTTGACTTTACTTGCTTTAAGGAGCTAATTCATACTGAGAGTTTAGGATTCCCTTCAAAGTGTTTATGATAAAATCACACATATTAGATTTGGAAGTGATAACTTATGTATGTATGAATCATGAGGCAACAAGATTTAGATCGTACAAAGGTACTACACTATCTGAGTTGAAATACTTTGGAAAATTTGAGATTATGCGCTGAACTTTTATGAACTGAGTGATAACTACATAGCTGAGTCTGAAAGATGATACCTGGACTGAATTGAATTCGCAATTTACATGGATGGAATCGATTATTTCTTGGGATGGTCATAAGCATGAGACTTCAGATAGTAGGACTAGATGAAAAGGTGGAAAAACCATAGTAACTTGACCCAAGTTACAATGCATTATGGTCGATCAAAGTTAACCCAAGTTTTGAAGCTCACTCAAACTCGAATGATAGGAAAGCTTTTAACTCATCTTTGAGTTTGGAGACCTCTATGACTACAATTCTTTCTCAAATAGTTCCCATACTACAAAATTGATTAACATGCCCAATTTGCATAGGATTTATGGCTTTTGGATCATCTACGCATAGAAATGTCGATTTTCATTCTAGCCTAAAATGCGGGGTGTTACATAGGCTGTCTGTAAAATTACATCGGGTAGAGTTCTATTTATGGGTGTGTTGCGCGCCACACTTATAAGCAGGAGGCTAATAGGAATTTATGAATTTTTCCCTTCTTTGTGATTCAGTCATGCCTTATAGTCTATTCTGCCCCATAATTATGTGATCTCTTATATTTCAGAAAAACAGTCATGGCTCTCCGTCGTACTTCGATCAGAATACGAAGACATATGAGGTTCATACCACTTGTGGTATGAGGACCCTAAATAGAGCTCAAAATCTAAAGATTGATGCTACTCTGAGAATCCCACCTACTCAGACCAGCCAACCTAGTTCAGACAGTCCATTCACATGCTTGCATAGTTAGTAGCCACACAGACTCAATGGTCAGAAGATATTAGGTCTTTATCTATTACGTCTAAGGCTACAATAGTGGGCCAATTTATGAGAATAAATTCATCCAAGTTTATTGGTACCAAGGTAGAAGAGGATCTATAAGAGTTTGTGGGTGAGATGGAGAAGATCCTTAAGGTGATGCATATAGATGGGGTAGAGGGGGTTGAGTTAGTAGCTTACCAGCTTAAGGATGTAGCGAACCAAAGGTATAACGAGTGGAAAGATTCAAAGAGTGAGCATACTAAATCCACAGTTTAGGGCCGAGTTTGTGGAAGCCTTCCTTGATCGAGTTCTTTCCTCTTGAGATGAAGGAGGCCAAAGCTGAGAAGTTTATGACTCTAAAGTAGGGAAATATGAGTGTCTAGGAGTACACTCTGAGGTTCAACCAGCTAGCCCGTTATACTAAAGAGATGACTAGTAACATGAGAGCCTGAATGAGAAAATTTGCATTCGGCCTTTCAGATGACTTAGTACTTGAATATCACGGAGCAATGTTGAATCGGGACATGGATTTTGTCAAACTATCAGTCCACATACAGCAAGTTGAGGAGAAGAAAAAGAAAATTATGAAATCTAGGGAGAAATACATACAGTCAAGGAGAGCCAAAATAGAAGACCAACGCTACAGTCAGCAGCAGAGTGGGAATTGGATTAATAAATGAAAAAAAAAATTATTGGGATAATGCACAGTCTACAGCCAGTGTTCCGGTGACTAGACCCCCAGCTAAACAGCGCACTCAGTATTATTAGTATAGGAAGGGGCCAAGGATGCTGGGTTCGTAGTCTCAAGGAAGTGAGGCTCAGATCTCTCAGACATACCCGTGTTGTAAGAGATGTGGGAGGAATCATCCAAGGAGATGCCAGTTTGTCACTATGGTGTGTTATTCGTGCGGCCAGCCAGGCCATATCCAGAGAGACTGTCTGGCAACAAAGGGTAATGCTGGTGAATCCAAGTCATAGGCTAATTCTTATGCAGCACCACCACCTCATAAGGGTACCACTTCAGCCACCGAAAACTGACGCAACCGGTTATATGCCTTGACCGACCGCCAAGAGGTAGAGGCCTCATCGGATGTAGTTACTAGTACATAGAAAATATTTTCCCATGATGTTTATGTGTTACTTGATCTCGGGTCTACCTTGTCATATGTGACCCCTTATATGGCTGTTGTTTTGGCTTTGAACCCGATATGAATGCTGAGCCTTTTTTTTATTTCCACTCCAGTAGGAGATTCTGTTATGGCTAGGAGGGTGTATAGAAATTGTGTGGTGAATTTTTATGGGTTGGATACTGTTGCAGATCTTATAGGACTTGAAATAATTGACTTTGATGCTATCTTAGGGATGGATTGGCTCCATTCATGCTATGCCACACTAAATTGTAAAACTTTAAGAGTCAATATTTATTTCCCGAATAAACCAGTATTAGAGTGGTAGGGACATTCTTTAGGACCTAGAGGGCACTTTATATCTTACCTCAGTGCCCATAAACTTATTTATAAGGGTTGTTTGTATCATCTTATTTGGGTTAAAGATTCGAATACTGAGAATCCTTCTCTTCAGTCTGTCCCTGTGGTGAATGAATTCTTAAAAGTTTTTCTATATGTTCTCCCAGGAATACCACCTAATAGGGAGATAGATTTTGGTATTAATTTATTGACAGAAACCCATCCCATCTCTATTCTTCCATATAGAATGGCTGTTACAGATCTAAAAGAGTTGAAAAAGCAGCTAGCAGATCTTCTAGACAAAGTTTTTATTTCCCTAGTGTTACTCCTTGAGGTGCACCTATACTCTTCATGCAAAAGAAAGATGGTTCTCTTCATATGTGCATAGATTACCGCCAGTTGAATAAAGTCACTATTAAAAATAAATATTCTCTTCCTAGAATTGATGATCTTTTTTACCAACTAGATGTTTTTCAAAGATAGACCTTCATTTGGGATACCATCAGTTGAAAGTTAGAGAGTCTGACATTCCCAAAATAGCTTTTTGAACCAGATACGGTCATTATGAGTTTTTAGTCATGTCCTTTGGGTTGACTAACGCCCCTGCAGCCTTCATGGACCTTATGAATAGGGTGTTCCATCAATTTCTAGATATGTTTGTCATGGTTTTTATTGATGACATCTTGGTGTATTCAAAGAGTGAGGAGGACCATGCCAATCACCTTCGAATTATTCTTCAGACTCTCAGAGATCATAAGTTGTATGTAAAATTTTCCAAGTGTTAATTCTGGCTTGATGCTATTGCTTTCTTAGGGCATGTTGTGTCTAGTGAGGGAATTAAGGTTGATCACCAAAAGGTTGAGGCAGTGAGTAAATGGCCCAGAACGATGACTCCAACCGATATTCGAAGCTTCTTAGATTTGGCAGTATATTACAGGAGATTTATAGAAAGCTTTTCTTCCATAGCTGCTCCACTTACCAAGCTGACTCAGAAGAAGGCAACGTTTGTGTGGTCTGACTCCTGTGAGAATATTTTCAAGAGGTTGAAAGACAAGTTTACCACTTCTCCTATTTTAACACTTCCATACGGTACAGAGAGTTTTGTTGTATACTGTGATGCATCACGAGTGGGACTCAGATGTGTGCTTATGCGGCATGGTAGAGTGGTAGATTATGCATCTAGGCACTTAAAGGTGCACGAGCGAAATTACCCTACCCATACTTGGAGTTAGCATTTGTAGTGTTCACATTTAAAATCTGGAGGCATTATCTTTACGGAGTTCACATTGATATATGTACTGACCACAAAAGTTTACAGTATGTTTTCTTACAGAAAGAACTTAATCTCAGGAAGAGAAAGTGGTTATAATTGCTAAAAGATTATGACATGAGTCTGCACTACCATTCGAGCATGGCGAATATGGTAGCCGACGCCCTTAGTAGCTTGTCTATGGGTAGTTTTTCTCATATTTAAGAAGGAAAAAGAGAGATGGTAAAGGATATTTACTGACTTGCGAATCTTAGAGTGCAACTCTTAGATTTCGAAGATGGAGGGGTGGTTGTTCATGAGATAGCTAAAGCATCCTTTTGTGCAGAGGTTAAGGAAAAACAGGTTGAAGATCCCATCTTGATGCAGACAAAGAAAGATGTGGGTCAAAAGAAGGTGATGTCCTTTGAAATTGGTGGTGATAGTATTTTGAGATATCCGGGTAGATTGTGTGTACCAGATGTAGAAGGTCTGAGGGAGAGAATCCTTGATGAAGCTCACACATCGAGGTATGTTGTTCACCCAGGCTCTACTAAGATGTATCATAATCTGAAAACCATATACTGTTGGAATAATATAAACCATGATGTGGCTAACTATGTTGCTAAGTGTTTGAATTGTCAACAAGAGAAAGAAGGGCATATGAGGCCAGGTGGTACTTCCCAAGAGATCAATATGGACTTCATCACGGGACTTCCGAGGTCCCAAAACCAGTATGACTCTATTTGGGTGATTGTTGACAGGCTGACCAAGTTAGCTCACTTCCTGCCTATGAGGACTAATTATTTGAGAGATGTCTATGCCAAGATTTACATTAAGGAGATAGTCTATCTGCATAGAGCACCTGTGTCCATCATATCTGGTTTAGATACGCAATTCTCTTTGTAATTTTAGAGATCTTTTCAGAGGGCTTTAGGTACTCAAGTGAACCTAAGTACGGCTTTCCACCCCCAGACCGATGGGCAAGCTGAGCGTACTATTCAAACCCTTGAGGATATGTTGCGGGAATGTGTGATTGACTTCAAAGTAGTTGGGTAGATCACTTTACCTTGATAGAGTTTGCGTATAATAATAGCTACCATGTCAGTATTAAGATGGCTTATTTTAAGCAGTTGTATGGAAGGATATGTAGGTCACCAATAGGGTAGTATGAAGTAGGCAAGACTCAGGTGTTTGGGCCTGACCTTGTTTACTAGGAAATGGAGGACGTAAAGATCATTAGAGAAAGAATTAAAATAGCCTAGAGTAGACAGAAATCCTATGCTGATGTTAGGAGAAGGGAGCTAACATTTGGGGTTGGTGATTGGGTGTTTCTCAAAGTTTCTCTTATGAAGGGAGTCATGCATTTTGTAAATAAAGGAAAGTTGAGTCCTCTCTATATAGGACCATACCAAATTGTGAGAAGAATAGGTGAAGTTGCATATGATTTAGAGTTGCCTGCAAATCTAGGTTCTGTTCACCCGGTGCTTCATGTATTTGTGTTGACGAAAGGTATTAGGGACCACTCTCTAGTGTTACCTGTAGAAGAGATAAGAGTATCAGACTCCCTATCTTATGAAGAATATCTTATTGAAATCTTGGATCATCAAGTCCAAAAGTTGAGGAGCAAGAAGATAGTTTCAGTTAAGGTGTTGTGGAGAAATCAGAAAGTTGAAGAAGCAACTTAGAAATCAGAAGAGGACATGAGAGCAAGGTACCCAAATCTATTTGATCTGGTGAATTATGAGAAAGGTACGATCCTTGTCTTTCTCTTTCTATGTCCTTAATATGATTGTAATTTTGTTTATTTGTGCCACGCGCCATCATTCGGAGATGAATGATCCCAAGTGGGGGATAATGTAACACCTCGCTAAATTGTCCATGCTTTAGTCTCATTTATTTTGAGTTTCTAAGTGAGTCAAGTTTAAAACATATAGAATTTCCTTAATTTTGACTCTATCAAGTGGGAAATTGAATAAGCTTTTCATCGATATAAGATTTTCCCAAATCCGATATCTGGGCAAGAAATTATGGGTAATTTAAGTCCTAGTTGAAAAACACCATTATTTTGGTTCTTGGCATATCACGAAAGGGATCTATTTAACAATTATCAAATTCCAGTAGCCTAGCACGATTGTGGTGCGTCACGCTGAAGTTCTAGGTCCCAAACAGTGGGACAATGCGATGGCTCCGCATCGCGGTGACCCCAAGAATCCCATTCGTCAATTTTTAGTAAGCCACCGCGATAGTAGCGCATCACGGTGGCCCATAAAATTGGGCTCCCAGTTATATTTATTCTGTCTCATTAAGGGCATATTATGTATTTTCCACCCCCTTATCAGCTTAAACACGGGATTATACTCCCAAGTGACCACATTATTCATAATTTCTTTAAAAATTCACAAGAACACTCTCTAGGGTTTAAAACTAAAAACCCAATTAACTCAAGATTCAATCGTGGGTTTTTGAAACTGGTTGAAGATGTGGAATCCCCAAATTGTAGGCTTCAAAATCATCCATAAAATTTCTAAATAGAGGTACGTGGAGTTTATCCTAAAAACTACATAGGCTTGTAAATGCTAGAACATGATTTAAAGATTATCAAGCATGAATTTTAGAAAAGGGTTTTGAAATACATGAATTTATTATGCATTATGAACGTTTAATTGTATTGTTTATTTGGTCTTTAGGCCTTTCCCCCTTAAATTGATTTAAACCTATATGAATATGTATGATGTTGAAGATTTGATAGAGAGAATTATTATTGAAATCCCTCTCTTTGATGATTTAGAGCTGATGAACTTGTTGGGAATGATTTGAGATGCTTGTTTAATGTTTTGAAGGGGATCTTTTAAATATTTAAGTATTTAACATGATTTTAATGATGATGAGAGGGGTTTTCTTGATATGATTTAGTCCTTGTCTTAGAAAGAAAGAACTTCATGATTTTGACATGACCACCTTGTATATTTGAACAGCTGAAAATGAGAGTTTCTTGCATATGTTTACACGAGCTTTAAGAAAGAGTTTCTTGAAATGATTTATTGATATGATGGTCCCAGATTTATGTTTTGAAACAGAGATTACTATATGCCAATAATGGCTCAGAGATGTGACTTACAAGTCAATAGTATGATGATACCATAAGTATGTATACCATAATAGAGTATGTTTCAGAATATGTTTTCAGAGAATGCATGTTTTAAAAGATTAAAAATGGGCTTAAAGAGCGTTAGGTGGCTACCCAAAGAAGGCTTTAGTTCAAGTAACTCTTAGCCTGAAATCGTGATTTGTCGATCCGAATATATTATTTTATGTTGGCGACGGTCGTATGGTGTAGCAGAGTCAGAGACTCCAACCCTTGAGGCACACTTGGGTTGGCGGATTCCCTACAGAGTCAATGGAGGATTCCATCTAGCCCATAGAATTTCAAAGCTATAGGGTATACTACCTAGCGCAGAAGTAAAACAAAGAGTGTCACAGAGTTCAGATGATTTATCAGTCTTTCAAAAATGCCCATGTGATTCCGTACCATATGATATGTTTATGAACTATTCTAGATTGCTATCATATATGTTGAATATAAATTATTATTTTGGATTTGCTCTGTGTACCAATATAATTGTATTGACCCCTACTTCTCAGGTTTAGAGGATCAATCTAGGGGTCCATCTAATCAGTAGAGTAATCCAGAGAGAAGTGATCCCTGCAGTGGTGAGCCTTCTTTGTTTCAGAAGGCCTGTTATTTTAGAATATGTTATTCCATTGTTTTGGTCTATTGGGGGCCTTGTCTCAGCTTTTCACACAGTTGTCTTTAAATCATGTAGTAGAGATTACGGAAATTGTTCTAGATGTTGTTTAGTTGATTTCGGATTTTATTCCTTATTGTTAAACAGAATTCAGAGTATGACCATGTTTCTATATTAGATTATATTTATGTATCTTATTTATTTATACGAATGTTGTGCATGATTACCGGATAGAGTAAGACGTCCGGGCCTTCATGGTTGGGGATGTCCATCAAGGTCAGGCCTTAGTTCGGGTCATGACAAGTGTAGTCTTTGCAGACCACCAAAGATGTTATAAGGAGTGTGTACCATATACAGTTGCCTGTTTCTATAAGAAGTGCAGACAATCCTATAAAGTGTTTAAGGAATGCTCTCAGTGATAAGTTTGCTGAATTGGAAGTTGTGTAGAATGAAAATTTGCAACTTTGTGGTCAGATCACTTCACTTCAAATTGCCCTTAAGAGTGAAAGATTTTCAAATGCTGAAATTATGTGAAAGATGACTGCTCTCATTCCTTCTGCCTCTTCTTTCTCAACTTAGTTGACCTCTTAAGAACCTTAGTAGTTTCTTTTTGATGGCCTATTTATCTTATCGATTTTTTTTATTTTAGTTAATGTTAGCCTGCTCTTGGATATACTGAACATCATTACTACTTGTGTTTTGCTCCTGTTTAATTAAATGAATAATGGTTCATATTTCAGCTTTTGATTGTTTTAGTGATAGCCCAGTGGCCATGGATTATTAAACTTCTCTTACTGCATTCTTGCTTTTCGATGATGTCAAAATGGGGAAGTGTTAGATTGTCCAATGTTTATAACTCAATGACAAACTTTTTTCTAAGTGTTCTTGTGTCATAGTTCTTTATACAGTATGTCAGGAATTTACGAAGTGTTATGATGATGTTGTAAGGCTGTGGAACATGTGGCTAAATGGTTTGTCATCATCAAAAAGGGGGGATTTGTTAGAGCAAAGAAGTTTTGATGATTGACATATGTCTGTGAAACATGTTAGTCATACTGGTCCTCACATGTGAAACACATCAAAGCTGATACAAGACTGATAATGCGTAAAAATAGGAGTGGATAAGCAAGAAAATACACATAGGATCTCAATAGTTATCACATACAGCAAATAAGTTGAGGAGAAGATAAATGCACCACTTAGAGATTGAGTTGATCAAGGAGTCCTGCCAGACGAGGAGACAAAGTAGAAAGATTTTTATTCCGCCAAGGAGTGAAACTACCTGAGAATCCTATTGAAGAAAGAAAAGTACACCATCTAAAAGACTCTATCAGGATTTAGCTTAAATAGAATGAACGACATTCAAGAGGCTCACTCAAGCACTGATAAGAAAAGCATCAATCAGCAAATCAGTTCACTAACTTGAAGAAGAACCTGGTCCTTTACTTAGTAAGTCGTAGACTTTGTAGCAGGTTGATTCTTTGGGTTGTAATGTGTTTTAATTCTAGTCTCAATGAAATATAAACTAGGTTAGGAATTGTGTCTTCAAGTTAGGGAACTCAGAGACTTGGGAACACTCATGTTGGGAAGATTTGTGTTGTTGTATAAGTAGAAGTTAGAAGTTTTAATTCCTAGTTTACAAGAAGTCTTGTAATTTGTTGATTGTTGAGGCTCAAGAGTATTAGTGAAGTTGGAGTTAAATTCTGTAGAGGTACATGTTCTGGTTTTTTACACCTTTCTTGAGCCGGGTATTTTCCACATAAAAATAATTGTCTTCATTTTTACTTACATGAACCACGTTAGTTGACTTGTTCCACTGATAGGTAACTATTAGAGTAAACCACTCAAAACAGTAGGGTTACGCACTTTAACAATATGCTTGGCTCCAAAATTCACTTTACACATGTCAATTAATTTGGATCTGATGAGTGCTAAAAGGTTACATATTCTCTATCATTGTGGAATAATAGAAATATAGAATCTCCCTATGTTTCATTTCTATCTCTCTCAAACTTTTTGAAGGAGAATTGGACGAGCCAAAACAAAATTTAGCTAGTGGAGATGTGTGCATGGCATGTGGTAGTTTGTTTTACACATATGTGGAAGCTTAGTTGGCATGCCACAAAGACAGGGTTACACTTGAAGAACAAAATATAAGTTGATGGTTGACAACTATGTCGTGATATCGATATGTCCTTTGATTCTTGAAGACCCAGTAATTTAGAAAGATTTTTCTTGTTGATAGTAATCGGTCTACAACAAATGAATATAAAAAGTGTCGACATTGTAGGCTATATATATTTTTCATGCATAATAACATATATTTATCTCTTCAAACTCATTTGGACGTGGATCTTAAACAGGGATATTCATAATATTTTGCAAGAGCGCCGCAGAACTATTCGTAAAGCAAACGAGTTTCATCAATTCCTAATTCCCCGGGCCAATATGAATTTGCACTAGCTTCTTTAGTAGTCCAGAGTTCGAGCATTATTACACTCTCTTGACGGAAAATCTTCTCAAATTACAACCCTCCCACCCAGCTCGACGCGTATAGGAAAAACGATAAACAGGGAAACTGCAGAAAAGATTGAAGAGACATGTAGCCGCGGAGGAGAAGAATCGACGGAGTAAGAAGAATACTTATATCATGGAGGAGAGATGATAGAGAGGAAATTGTCGGAGTAAGAAAGATCAAATCATGAAGAGGATATGGTGAAATGGATTAGAGTATTACAGTGTTTAAAAGGGGTATGAATCTTGGGTCGGGTCAGGTTTAGGGTATAAAAGAGTTGGGTGGATTTATTTTTTGTGATGTGACAATTAAAATTTTTGTTTAAAAAAAGGCCTGTAAATTTCCAGCAAATCACTTAACATCCAAAGGATTATGTTCCTAAACTTTAACAGTGAGGGCATCAGGGACTGGGAATCACTCATAGCATGTAATGGAATGAAGCAACAACGGCAAAATATGTCTGGAACATAACAAATAAAACAGATAACTTGTGTATAAAACGGGTGCACAATATACCTGAGGGGACTGATTGGTGGCAGTATAAAGTGACGGTGGTAATTAGGGGAGGAAGAACAATGGCACCACTGGCGATGGGTAAGGAATAGTTTGAACTTGCCAAAACATGGATTCATCTGCTGTTTAAGTGCAATAATAGACTTCTCACCTAGAAGAGAGTGGAAAAAATGGGATATGGTCAATATATAGTATCTTTATTATGTGGGGCTGCAAAAGAGGACACTAATCATTTGTTCTTTGAATGCCACTTTTCTAGGACTTGTTTACATGAAATGTTGGTGTGGTTAGGGGTGACAATCAGGAACACGACTCGTCCAGGTATATGGAGAAGGATATTCTAGGTTTTGCCAGGTAATTTATGTAAAAGATTCTGCCTTGCAGTACTAACAACATTAGTGTATGCAATTTCGAGGGCAAGCAACGAGGCAATTCGGAACCACATAGTAATCAGACCAAATGTAATATGCCAACAAATTAAGGAGTGGTGATATAGGATCAAAAGGCCAAAAATGCCAACAAATTAAGGAGTGGCGATATAGGATCAAAAGGCCAAAAATGTCACAGAAATTTAGGAAAGAGAGAGAGGATAGATGAGGGGAGCCTTAGTAACTGGTAAAGTTGTTGCCACGTGATCGGGTCATGGGTTCAAGGTTTGAAAACAGCCTCTGGCAAAAATGCAAAGTAAAATTGCGTACAATACACACTTTTGGTGGGACCCTTCCCGGACTCTGCGCATACTGGGTGGGAACTTTAGTGCACCAAACAGCCTTTTTAGAGTGGATAGATCAATGGTACAGATGAGAGGACAAAAATTAGAGATAGGTAGAATGAGTGATCTACCTAGCCTCCAGCAAGTCTACCTGGTGGGGAGGCTTAAGGCTTTGTAGACTGTACTCCATTGATGGAGCTTAGAAGAAAGAAGAGGAAGAACAAGAGAGAATTTTATAAACTGCTTCAAGTCTCTACAGTGAGGTGCATATTCAGTCTTTTATAAACATTTTCTTGAACATTCTTGTGTGTCAGCTCACTACACACTCAAAACTCCACTAATAACCGACTAACTAACAATCAACCATCTCATCAACTAACTAACTGAGCAACAAACTTATTCAATCAGCTAGTTAGCTCTCTGGTATTGCAGTGAATTAATCAAAAACAGAAAAAATGAATGGAGCATTATAACGACAATGAAATATAATCCTCAACAACAGACACTATGGGGAAGTCTGGTTTGATCTAAGTTGTAAACACAAGATCGATCTTGGTGACTGATAAGATTTTGTTATTTCACAAAAAGAAAAAAAGATAGTGTAACATAAAGTAGACCCTTCATAATACAGGCACAAAGATAGGAGAAGTGGCAAAAGTCGGTTGTCATGTGATGACGAAATCACAAGTCTAAGCCGAAAAAATAACTTCAGAAATATAAAGTAATATCAAACTGCAATATGATTGGACCCTTCGATGGTTCAATGCGTAGCACGTGCGCGCAACAGACGGTTCTGTCAATGTTCGATCACTATTACCAGCACTGAAAGAGAAGGTGAAGAATGTGATGTGATTTACTGCTAGAGGTTATTGAATGTTGAATGTTACATAGTAGTAGTCAGTACAACTAGGAAAATTAGTATAGGGATCCAATCATGTAATGCTATATTTATATAGTAGGGAATGAATTGCAATAAGAAATTTTGTAATAGCTGACTGTGCTTTGCGTAATACATGTACAATGCGTACTTAAAACTTAGGAATCAGTGCTTTAATTAGGGGTGTCAAGTGGGCCAGCCCGACCCGACCCTCGTACCTAACCCGGTCCGGTAAGCTCTAGGGCTTTAAGGTTTTGAGTTTCGGGCCGGTTATTTTGTTAAAATGGGTCCGGCTAACCCGGACCGAACCAAGCTCAGTCCAGGCCCGCCGGTAACCGGCCCGGACCGATCCAAAAAAATTAAAACAAAAAAAAAATATTTTGACTTTTGGGCCAAACTAGCCGTTGGCCCAATGACTATATAGCCGTTTTTGGGTCCAAACAGCTAGTTTGGGCCCATTTATTAAAAAAAAAAAAAAACTTTAAAAAATATTTTTTAATCCCAAAAAAAAATCTATAAATACCCTACAACTTCAAATAATTTTTCACTCTCTCAAATCTCATTCTCTCTCAAATCTCAATTCTCAATTCTCAAATATTCAATATATTTAATTTCTTAAAGTGTTCACTTTAATTTTTTAATTTTTCGTTTACAAAGTACGAGCGGAAGTTTCTAAAGTTGCGATCTTCGGATACTTCCAAAATTTGGTATTGTCGTTCCATCTCTTACCTTTAATTTTTATTTATTGTATTAATTGTTTAATAATTAATTTTATTATATTTGTGTATTTTGAATATTTTTAGTTTAATTTAATTTATATTATGAATAAATTAAGAAACCTCGCTACTAAAGGTGTTAAAAATTTTTGTCCCGAAAGCGGTAGTGGTAGTAAAAAGCGAATTACTAGCGGTAGAGGTAGTTCAAGTAGTAGATATACCCCATGTACCTTCCCCTCTGGTACCGCTTGGTACATCTTTTGAGAAAGAAATAGGTGTAGGTGCTCACGATATGAATTATGTAGAAGCTCAGGAAAATTACGGTATAGAAGAAGAAAATGAAGTAGATGCGGTTAATTTAAACGAAGATAATAAAAATATTGCTGAGACACCCGCAGTAGGAGATGCTAACGTTAGATTTGAATCAGTTAATCTCCCTTCCCGTCCTCCCAGTGCCCCAAAACCTCGTAAAAGAACTAGTATTGCATGACAATTTTGTGAACGTATATCAGATATTGAGGTGCAATGCAATATTTGTCAACAAATATATAAGCATAGAAGTGGAGGCAAGCAAGGGGGTACGGGTACGTTAATGAGACATATAGTTGAAGATCACAAAAGAGAGTTAAATATTGCATAAGGTGGTGGGGATGTTGGTGGGTCAACGCAAACTAGAATGGACCCAGCAACCGGTCACGTAGTGAAGAAATATAATATATTGAGGGACAGGAAAGAAATAGCTAAAATGGTAGCTGTTGGTTGTTTGCCTTTTAGTTTTCCTTCTTCTGATGCCTTCATTCGTTATATACAAGCAATTTATAATCCTATGTTTAACAGTATTCCTAGAACTACTTGTCGGTCTGATATTTTTAGACTCCATTCACAATATTGTTTTTATTTATCAACATTGTTAACAAATATTCAATGTAGATTGTCCCTAACTTCTGATTTTGGTCGTGCTGTAAATAAAAATGATTATTTAACCGTTACTTGTCATTGGATGGATAGTAATTTCGTGATGCAAAAACGTATTCTTGCTTTTTTATATGATGAAGATCGTAAACATACTAGACAATTTATTGTTGATTCTATTGTTAAAATTGCCGGATATTATGGTATCGAAAATAAAATTTTATGTATTGCTTTTGATAATGCTTCTAACAACAAGACTGCTATAACAAAAATAAAATCTGAGCTATCTCCGCTCTTGCCTGAAATTTTTCATATTAAGTGTGCATGTCATATATATAATTTAATTGTAAAAGATGGTCTTGACTTTTTTGAGCTTTATATTGAAAAAATTCGTTTGCCGTTGGTTTTATTCAAGAAAATAATCGTAGATCGAGAATTAGAGAATTTAAACTTAAATGTCAAGAAAATGAACTTACACCGATTTTGATGCCTGAGGAAACTGATACTAGATGAAATTCTACGTATGAATTTTTAAAAACTTGTTATAAATATAGAATTCCTATTTCACTAGCTTTTAACCAAATATAGAATTCCTATTACACTAGCTTTTAACCAACATTGTGGTTCATTTGTTGATTCTGCTGATTGCATGCTACATAATTCTGATTGAGTTGTAATTAATGATCTTGTCAAGTTTTTAGAAAAATTTTATGTAGCTACAGTTGAATTTTTCGGTGCTTATTATCCTACTGTTTGTAATATTTTGGCATATATAGCCGATATTTCTGGTTTTCTCAAAGAATATAAAAATAAAGAAGGTTATAAAGAAGTTGTTGGCGCCATGTTTACGAAATTTAAAAAATATTTTTTTCAGATTTCCCCTATTTACTTGGTTGGTGCTATGCTAAATCCGTGCATAAAATATAATAATATGTGTCACTTTAGTACTCTTATTTATACTAACTTAGAAATAAATACTAACCATGATTCTGAACAAGTACAACTTTATTTGTGGACGGCTACGGCTGATGCAAAGGATTACATAGAAAAATTATATAATCACTATGCTGATTTATTTGATTTAGCCGTACCTACAAATATCACTCTAACTGTCGCTCCTCATCCTCCCGAGGAGCCATCATCTTCTAAAAGGGCGGCACATAGTGGTTTTTCTGATTCGTTTTATGATTTAAATTGTTGGAATAGTGTTGATGAGAGAACTTACACAACAACTTATCGGGAAGAGCTGAAATATTATCTTCGAATGGCACCAGAGGATCGCAGACGACGGATAAACACGTTGGACTGGTGGGGGAGTAATGAAACACAATATCCTGTGCTTTCAAGATTAGCTAGAGATATCTTGAATGTTCCAATGTCAACCGTTGCATCAGAGAGCGCCTTTAGTTAGGGACGACAGCAGCTTGGAGACAACCGACACTCATTGGGAAGCAATGCAATGAATGTTCTAGTTTGCCTCAGAGATTGGATTAGAGCGGAAAGAAGAAATCAAGGAATAGAACCGGAGCCGAGCGACGAGTTGAAACTTGAAGAAATTATGACTTCACGGGAGAACTCAGCAGAATCAAGTCCAATGCATGGTTTTGCCCCTGTTGACTTCGACTATCCTATGAAAGTTCCCATTAATATTAACATGAATGAGTTGGAAAAAATGATGCATAATTTATAGATTTTTCATTCATGTAAATTATAAATTTTGGATCATTTTGCAATCAATAAAATTCCCCAAATTCATTCACTCCTTAGTCCTTGCTTTTTATTTTTTTTCATTTAACGATTTAAAATTTTAAATTGAATTTATAGTTTTCTTTTTTTAATTAAAAACTTACTTCTAATATATTATTAATTTACTACCAAATATTATTAATTTATTATATTAAGTAGCATATGTTTTGTATATTTGTGCATATATCTTCTATAGAAGTGTATATTTAACGTATACATGTGTATATGATTTATAAATTAGTATATAAGTATATCTATATGTATTGTAATGTATATATAATGTAGTATATTTTGTAAGTAGTATTATATATACATTGAATGGTGCGTATACACGTGTATATATCTTCTATATAAGTGTATATTTAACGTATACATGTGTATATGTTTTATAAATTAGTATATAACTATACAAATATATATTGTAATGTTTATATATTATAGTATATTTCATTTAAAGTATTACATATACATAGATTAGAGTGTATATATGTGAATAGATCTTCTATAGACGTGTATATTTAACGTATATATGTGTATATATATATATATATATATATATATATATATATATATATATATATATATATTGTAGTATATTTTATTTAAAGTTTAAAGTAGTACATATATATATGGATGGTGCTTATATATGTGTAATTGTGTATATATTTTTAAAATTCTAATGTAGTATATACTATATATATAGTGTATATATATTGCTTAACGTATTTATAATGTATATAGGTGGGTATATATAATGTATATTGAAAAAAAGTTTTTTTTTTTATATGTTTGACCAGGTTTGATCATTTTTTAAAACGGGTTTGACCGTTTTTTAAACGGGTTTGATCGGGTTTAGGTGGATTTGACCGGGGTGGATTAAGTGGACCGGGTTAGGGTGGTTTTTGATTTTTTTACTGTTGGGCCCGGCCCGGCCCGGCCTACTTAGACCCCAACCCGGCCCGGCCCTCAACCCGGTTAAATAACACGGGCCAGTTCTGAGTTGGCCCGGCCCGGCCCACTTAACAGCCCTAGCTTTAATATGGGGGCTAGATTGTTTTGCTTTAATAGTGCTTTAATATTTATCATAGTAACATGATAGTAACATTATAACAACCCAAACCATGTACATAACCAGATTCATGACATTAACATTCTAATTTCAAGCTACAATCAACATTGCATCTAATCTAAATCTACCATTAATTGTAAAAATCCTCCAATGAGGTAGTGGTATGGACGGATTACAGTTTACCCCCACATCCCACTTTGTGGGTATACACTGAGTATGTTGTTATTGTAACCATCAATGAATATTAACTTATGCGTCCGGAGTATAGTCATAATCTCCATCATCGTCATCTCCTTCCAAGGATGCTGCAAGAGCATAGTCATAGTCTCCGTCGTCGCCATCACCACCTCCCTCTAAGCATGCTTCAAGAGCATAGTCATAATCACCATCACCATCTCCATTTGAACATGATGTCCTCTTCTCAAATCCAATCTTGAAATGCTAGACATTTTATACATACATATATACACACACACACACACACACACACACACACACACACACACACACATATATATATATATATATATATATATATATATATATATATATATATATTTCTTCTTAGTTGGACTATAGAAATATGAGATATTAGATGTTGTATATATGATCTCTTTGATATAAGGGTGTCAAACGGGCCGGCCCGACCCGGCCTTATTATCTAACCCGGCCCGGTTTGACCCGGCCCGGTAAGACCTAGGGCTTTAGAGTTCTGGGTTTCAGGCCGGTTTTTTTGCCCGGTTAACCCGGACCAAGCCCGGTCCAGGCCCACCGGTTAACCGGCCCGGCCTGATAATTAAAAAAAAAATAGATTTTGGGCCAAACTAGCCGTTGGCCCAACGGCTATATAGCCGTTTTTGGGTCCAAACGGCTAGTTTGGGCCCATTTAGTAAAAAAAAAAAAACGTTAAAAAATATTTTTTAATCCCCCAAAAAAATCTATAAATACCCTACAACTTCAAATCATTTTTCACATAATTTTTCACTCTCTCAAATCTCATTCTCTCTCAAATCTCAATTCTCAATACTCAAATATTCAATATATTTAATTTCTTAAAGTGTTCACTTTAATTTTTTAATTATTCGTTTACAAAGTACGAGCGGAAATTTCTAAAGTTGCAATCTTCGGATACTTCCAAAATTTGGTATTGTCGTTCCATCTCTTACGTTTAATTTTTATTTATTGTATTAATTGTTTAATATTTAATTTTATTATATTTGTGTATTTTGAATATTTTTAGTTTAATTTAATTTATATTATGGATAAATTAAAAAACCTCGCTACTAAAGTTGTTAAAATTTTTTGTCCCGGAAGCGGTAGTGGTAGTAAAAAGCGACTTACTAGCGGTAGAGGTAGTTCAAGTAGTAGATATACCCGTGTGCCTTCGCCTCCGGTACCGCTTGGTACACCTTTTGAGGAAGAAATAGGTGTAGGTGCTCACGATATGAATTATGTAGAAGCTCAGGAAAATTACGGTATAGAAGAAGAAAAAGATAATGAAAATATTGCTGAAACACCCGCAGTAGGAGATGCTAACGTTAGATCTGAATCAGTTAATCTACCTTCCCTTCCTCCCAGTTCCCCAAAACCTCGTAAAAGAACTAGTATTACATGGCAATTTTTTGAACGTATATCAGATATTGAGGTGCAGTGTAATATTTGTCAACAAATATATAAGAATAGAAGTGGAGGCAAGTAAGGGGGTACGGGTACGTTAATGAGACATATAACTGAAGATCACAAAAGAGAGTTAAATATTGCAAAAGGCGGTGGGGATGTTGGTGGGTCAACGCAAACTAGAATGGACCCAACAACCGGTCAAGTAGCGAAAAAGTAAAATAAATTGAGGAACAGGCAAGAAATAGCTAAAATGGTAGATGTTGGTTGTTTGCCTTTTAGTTTTCCTTCTTCTGATGCCTTCATTCGTTATATACAAGCAATTTATAATCCTATGTTTAACAGTATTCCTAGAACTACTTGTCGGTCTGATATTTTTAGACTCCATTCACAATATTGTTTTTATTTATCAACATTGTTAACAAATATTCAATGTAGATTGTCCCTAACTTCTGATTTTGGTCGTGCTGTAAATAAAAATGATTATTTAACCGTTACTTGTCATTGGATGGATAGTAATTTCGTGATGCAAAAACGTATTCTTGCTTTTTTATATGATGAAGATCGTAAACATACTGGACAATTTATTGTTGATTCTATTGTTAAAATTGCCGGATATTATGGTATAGAAAATAAAATTTTATGTATTGCTTTTGATAATGCTTCTAACAACAAGACTGCAATAACAAAAATAAAATCTATGCTATCTCCGCCCTTGCCTGAAATTTTTCATATTAAGTGTGCTTTCATATATATAATTTAATTGTAAAAGATGGTCTTGACTTTTTTGAGCTTTATATTGAAAAAATTCGTCTTGCCGTTGGTTTTATTCAAGGAAATAATCGTAGATCGAGAATTAGAGAATTTAAACTTAAATGTCAAGAAAATGAACTTACACCGATTTTGATGGATGAGGAAATTGATACTAGATGGATTTCTACGTATGAATTTTTATAAACTTTTTATAAATATAGAATTCCTATTACACTAGCTTTTAACCAACATTGCGGTTCATTTGCTGATTTTGCTGATTGCATGCTACATAATTCTGATTGGGTTGTAATTAATGATCTTGTTAAGTTTTTAGAAAAACTTTATATAGCTACGGTTGAATTTGTCAGTGCTTACTATCCTACTGTTTGTAATATTTTGGCATATATAACCGATATTTCTGGTTTGCTCCAACAATATAAAAATAAAGAAGGTTATAAAGAAGCTGTTGGCGTCATGTTTACGAAATTTAAAAAATATTTTTTCCCGATTCCCCCTATTTACTTGGTTGGTGCTATGCTAAATCCGTGCATGAAATATAATCATATGTGTCACTTTAGTATTCTTATTTATACTAACTTAGAAATAAATACTAACCATGATTCTGAACAAGTACAGCCTGATTTGTGGACGGCTACGACTGATGCAAAGGATTATATAGAAAAATTATATAATCACTATGCTGATTTATTTGATTCAGACGTATCTACAAATATCACTCCAACTGTCTCTCCTCATCCTCCCGAGGAGCCATCATCTTCTAAAAGGCCGGCACATAGTGATTTTTCTGATTCGTTTTATGATTTAAATTGTTGGAACAGTGTTGATGAGAGAACTTACACATCAACTTATCGGGAAGAGCTGAAATATTATCTTCGAACAGCACCAGAGGATCGCAGACGACGGATCAACACGTTGGATTGGTGGAGGAATAATGAATCACAATATCCTGTTCTTTGAAGATTAGCTAGAGATATCTTGAATGTTCCAATGTCAACCGTTGCATCAGAGAGCGCCTTCGGTCAGGGACGACAGCAGCTTGGAGATAACCGACACTCATTGGGAAGCAATGCAATGAATGTTCTAGTTTGTCCCAGAGATTGGATTAGAGCGGAAAGAAGAAACCAAGGAATGGAACCGGAGCCTAGCGACGAGCTGAAACTTGAAGAAATTATGACTTCACGGGAGAACTCAGCAGAATCAAGTCCAATGCATGGTTTTGCCCCCGTTGACTTCGACTATCCTATGTAAGTTCCCATTAATATTAACATGAATGAGTTGAAAAAAATGATGCATAATTTATAGATTTTTCATTCATGTAAATTATAAATTTTGGATCATTTTGCAATCAATAAAATTCCCCAAATTCATTCACTCCTTAGTCGTTGTTTTTTATTTTTTTTATTTAACGATTTAAAATTTTAAATTGAATTTCTAGTTTTCTACTTTAAATTAAAAACTTACTTCTAATATATTATTAATTTACTACCAAATATTATTAATTTATTATATTAAGTAGCATATGTTTTGTATATTTGTGCATATATATCTTCTATAGAAGTGTATATTTAATGTATACATATGTATATGTTTTATAAATTAGTATATAAGTATATCTATACATATTGTAATGTATATATAATGTATTATATTTTATAATTAGTAGTATATATACATTGAATTGTACGTATACACGTGTATATATCTTCTATAGTAGTGTATGTTTAATGTATACATGTGTATATGTTTTATAAATTAGTATATAACTATACAAATATATATTGTAATGTATATATATTATAGTATATTTCATTTAAAGTATTACATATACATAGAATAGAGTGCATATATGTGAATGGATCTTCTATAGACGTGTATATTTAACGTATACATGTGTATATATTTTATAAATTAGTATATAACTATACAAATATATATTGTAATGTATACATATTGCATATATCTCATTTAAAGTATTACATATACATAGAATAGAGTGTATATATGTGAATAGATCTTCTATAGACGTGTATATTTAACGTATACATTACTTTATGTTTTATAAATTAGTATATATATTGTAGTATATACTTTTTTTAAAGTAGTACATATATATTGAATGGTGCGTATATATGTGTATATATCTTCTATAGACGTATATCTTTAAAGTATACAAGTGTATATGTTTTATAAATTAGTATGTAACTATATATACATACATATTGTTGTATATATATATATATATATATATATATGTATATCACTATATTGTAGTATATATTTTATTTAAAGTAGTACATATATATTGAATGGTGCATATATATGTGTATATATCTTCTAAAGTAGTATATATTTAACGTATACATGTGTATATGTTTTATAAATTAGTATATATATATATATATATATATATATATATATATATATATATATATATATATATATATATATAGTAGTGTATATATATATGTATATTATACTATTATAGCATATGTTTTATTTAAAGTAGTACGTATAGTCATATATAATTATATATTGAATGGTACGTATATATGTGTAATTGTTTATACTTTATATATTTTTTTAAAAATATATATTGTATATTGGAGTGTATATTGGAGTGTATATAGTGTATATTGGAATATTTATTTATTTTTTAAACGGGATTGACCGAGTTTTGGTGGATTTGACCGGATTGAGTTAAGTGGGCCAGGTTCGGGTGGATTTTAATTTTTTTACTGTTTGTCCTGGCCCGATTAATGCCTAACTCGGCCCGTAACTGGCCTGAAACTCGGGTAAAATGGGAGGGCCGGTTTCGGGTTGGCCCGGCCCAGCCCGTTTGACACTCTTACTTTGATATGGAAAATAAAGAATGGTTTTTGTGTGGTATGAATAGGTGAGGAAACTATATGCTTATAAAAAGGAAAGAGCCAATTGTGGACTCATTTTGACACGTTAAAAAGTGTGTAATGTTACATGAGTAATGTGCAAAGCCATAAGCTTGGATGAATTTTACCCAGCTTTTGGAGTTGCCACATCCAAGATTCACGTTACATGTCAATATATCTGATGAGTGTTTAGAGTTGCCACATCCAAAATTCACTTTACATGTATATATGATGAGTGTTAAAGCTTATTCTCCATCCTTGTAGTGGAGATAGAATATATATCTCTTTCTTTCTAACTTTATGAGTGGGAGATCATGAATTGGATTTAAGTAAAATTCTAAAAATCATGATCTTTAAAATAAGATAAATTTTAGGGCAAAATTCAGAAATAACATATTTATCTCATTAATTAATTATGAGTTTCATAGCAACAGTTTCATAAACACATAATATAGTAAGTTGTATTTTGTATTTTGCAAACTGTTGATACAAAAATATAAGTACATATTATTTTTACTGCCCTTATGATCGATATGTATTTTGTATTTTTACAAACTGTTGCTACAAAAATACAAATACATACAAATACATATGCTACAAAATGTAATTTGATAAAAGTATTATTATTTTTTATAATTTAATATTTAAGTATGCTACTTAATGTATTTTTTCCTAAATTTTATCTATTATAATACGTAAATATCATCTAATTATGTAAAAAGAATTTACATCAACGATAAATAAAATTCTGTTCAAAAACTTGAGTCAAACTTTGCTGACGATCTTGACTCTTCTGATAATCCAGGTAAAGTTCTCTCATCTGAACTTTACAAACTCAAAGGCATGTTTAAACGACAGCCAGGGAAAAAATACGCGGATATTCCCCGAATGTCTACTGCCTATTATCCACGTCCTACTCCTCAAGATGTTCTAGTAGAGGAAAGGGATTGGAACCAGACAAACACTTCCTATAGTGGCGACGCTATCTATGAATGGAATATTGACGGTCTTACCGATCGCCAAATTTTTATTCTAATCCACCGCATGTCTATGTACGCCACTATTGCTTTGGCTACTAAATCCTCTAGTTCTAGCGCCGCTAGAACTGACCAAACAATCTGTAAAATGATTGTTGCGGGCTTTACCGGTCAACTTCGTGGCTGGTGGGATAATTTCTTAGATGATTCCAAACGCGAAGCTATTTTTAATGCTACCAATGATCAACCAGGAAAGGATAATCTTGGTCGACCTCTTCCGGCAGGAAGATCTGATGCTGTCTATACCCTTATGCTCACTATTATTGAGCACTTTGGTGGAAGATTCACCAATCAGTTTGAAAATATTCGAACTCTTCTCAATAGCTTAAAATACCGCCATCTTGGCGAATTTCGTTGGTACAAAGATACCTTTCTTAGTCGTGTTATGGACTTACCTGAAAGTAAGTACGAATACTGGAAAGAAAAATTCATTGATGGTCTTCCTCCATTATTCGCAGAACGTGTTAGAAAAACTCTTCGCGGATCTTATGGTGAGATCCCTTATTCTGAAAAGACTTATGGTCAGCTAATTGTAGCTTGTACGCAAGAAGGCTTAGCCCTCTGCAATGAGTTAAAACTAGCTCGACAGATCAAAATTGATAAACTCCGAGAGAAATCTCAATTGGGTGATTTCTGTGAACAATTTGGCATGGAAAAACCCTTGGTTCATAAATCCAGACAACATTCTAAATCCTCCAAACCATATTACAAGTCCAAACGCCCTAGACGTCGGAGTAAGGAAGAGCGCGAAGCTCGAAAGTCCTTCTGAAAGTCTACCCGATTTGCCAAAAACTATTCGAAACGCGAGTTATCTAAAATAAAATGCTATAAATGCAATCAATATGGTCACATTGCTCCCAATTGCAAATTGCAAAAACTAAAATCTCTTGAATTGTCTGATGAAATTCATGATAAAGTCTATAATTTATTATATACTTCTGACGACTCTGATTCTGATTCTTCTGAAAATGATTTTGAATTACCTGATTCTACTAGTGAATCAGAACAACTGCATAAATGCAATGATTGTGATAATCATGATTGTAAGTGTGATGAAATGATGTATAAAATCCAAGCACAATTTGAAGATCTTGATTTAGATGTGAAAACTTTACTGCTGAAAATATTCTTGAATTACTTAAAGAAGTTACTGATGACAAACTTCGTGAAAAAATTCTTAATCTGGCTACGCAAAAATCTTCGGCTTCTTCTTCAAATACAACTAAAGAAAATTCTTTTGAACATCAGCCAATGGCGTATTCTTTAGCTGAGGTTAATCGCCGACTAGCTATCAGTAAAACTCCTGGTAGAAATACCACTCCTGATGATTTAAAAATCGAAGTCGACAAATTAAAAAAGGAAATTATTTCTTTAAAACAAAATCAGATGATTACTGATCATCGTCTTTCAAAACTCGAAGACGAAAATTCTTCGAAATCTTCAACTTCTTCCAAAGGTAAGGAAAAGGAAACGGAAAATCCGGCAGATTTTGAAACTCTTCAATTGGAAAAATTTACTTCTGAAAATCTGAAAAATGATTCCTTTTTAGGTATGATGCAGATTGTTACTGCCCACAAATGGTATGTTAATTGTACCATTTTGATTAATAAAGACTTTTTTATTTCTAACGTTGCCATGATCGACAGTGGAGCGGACGTTAGTTGCATTCAGGAAGGATTAATTCCTACTAAATATTTTGAAAAAACTACTCATGTTATTAGATCTGCATCTGGGCATTCTCTTGACATTAACTATAAACTGCCTAATACGCATATTTGCCGTAACAAAGTATGCATCCCTCATTTCTTCTTTTTAGTTAAAAATCAGATATATCCGCCTATCATTTTAGGTACTCCGTTTATAAATGCTATTTATCCTTTTACTCATCTTGATGCAAGTGGTTGTAAGGCTACATACAAAACTCAGCCAATCTCGTATCCTTTTATTACTCATCCGGTTTCTCGGGATATAAACGCTCTTATTAGTATGAAACAAAATCAGCTTAATTTCTTACAATTAGAAATTATGAGTATTAATATTTCTGATACTATGAAATCTGTTAAAATACAAGAAAAAATAAAAGCTATCTCTTCTCAACTAATGCTGGATATCTGTGCGGATCATCCGAATGCATTCTGGAATCGCAAGAAACACATTGTTTCTTTACCTTATGAGAATGATTTCTCTGAAGACAAGATTCCAACAAAATCTCGACCCTGTCAGATGAATACAGAGTTAGTTGAATTCTGTAAAAAAGAGATTGACAGTCTCTTACAAAAGGGTCTTATTAAACCTTCAAAATCCCCTTGGTCTTGTACTGCATTTTATGTGAATAATGCTGCAGAAAAAGAAAGAGGTATTCCTCGATTAGTCATTAATTATAAACCGCTGAATAAAGTCTTAAAATGGATTCGCTATCCTATCCCGAATAAAAGGGATTTACTTTCTCGACTATACGATGCTAACATATTTTCTAAATTTGATTTAAAATCGGGATATTGGCAAATTCAAATTGATAAAACTCATACGTATAGAACTGCTTTTAATGTTCCATTTGGTCAGTATGAATGGAATGTTATGCCATTCGGTTTGAAAAACGCTCCCTCTGAATTCCAGAAAATTATGAATGATATCTTTAATCCGTATATGGATTTCATTATTGTCTACATAGACGATATTTTAGTCTTCTCCAAAACACTTGAAAATCATTTTAAGCATTTGCATATTTTCAAACAAATCATCATTCAAAATGGTTTAGTCATTTCCAAACCCAAAATAAGTTTATTTCAAACCAGTATTCGATTTTTAGGACATAATATTTCTCAAGGTTCAATCGAACCTATTCAACGTGTTCTAGAATTTGCTAATAAATTTCCTGATGAAATCACTGATAAAAAACAGCTTCAACGCTTTCTTGGTAGTCTTAACTACATTTCTCCTTTTTATAAAAATCTTTCTCGGGATCTAGCTCCCTTATACGATCGCCTTAAAAAGGATCATAAAACTCCGTGGACTAAAGCCCACACTGATTTGGTCAAATTAATTAAAACTCGAGTTCAAACTCTTCCTTGTACTTCTCTTGCTAATCCCAATTGGTTAAAAATTATTGAAACAGATGCCTCGAATATTGGATATGGTGGAATACTGAAACAGGTTAATCCCCATACAAAAACTGAATGTTTAATTCGTTTTTATTCTGGTAAATGGACTGATAGTCAGAAAAAATATGCTACTGTCGCTCATGAAATGCTCACTATTGTGAAATGTGTATTAAAATTCCAAGATGATCTGTATAATCAGAAATTTATTATTCGAACTGACGCTCAATCAGTAAAATTCATGTTTGATAAAGATTTTAAGCACGACGCATCTAAATTAATATTTGCTCGGTGGCAAGCTCAACTAGCCCCGTTTGATTATGAAATTCAGTATAAAAAGGGTAGTGAAAATTCATTACCTGATTTCTTATCAAGAGAATATCTAATATGACTTTCTACTCTCGTTTTCTCTCTGAAAGAGTTATTATTGCAATTCTTCAAAGTATTCCCCTACCTAAACAAATTCAGCAGTTAATATTAGAAGCTCTTATACATGAACTTGTTCTGACTGATCTATGGTGGTTTAATCTGATTCATAATGATTTATGGTGGTACACCACTTATGAAAACGCTGACAATGACTGGTATGATATTGATATAAATGACGACTGAATAATTATGCTTCTTCCAGTATGACAGATCCCCCTTGGCAATTTGCCAGAGGGCATGGACGAGGACGAAACTCTACCTATTCACCTCATAGAGGAAGAACAAATCCTGCATATCTTAGAAATACAGCAAGAAACACTGCCTATGGCTCAAGCTCAACAATTCAAAATTTTCCGGTACTTCAGCACGGAAATAGGACTCTGGTTAATGCCAAAATCTCTCGTAATGAGGCAACTACGTCACAAACTCAGAATATTGACATAAATGATATTCCAGAAACTCATCCGTTATTCCAACAAATACAATCATATTTGGCTGAACAGAAAAACTCTGCAGAATCTTTTGCATCTATTGTTTCAGAAAATACTGAAGATACACCCTCCTATGAGAAGCTTGAAGCTCGAGAACTGATCCTATATCTCGAAAATCAGCATATACCCTCTATAGAAAATTCTGAAGAAGCATGGCGACTCTTAAAAAATTATTTAATCGCCAATGTATATGCTACGGGAGAATCTTATAAAACACGGACTTATTACGAGCAGATTCTCATTCAGACTAGCAGTGCCACTTTTGAACACAGCCCATTGAGCGAATCAACTCCTGGAGTCCATGGTTACTCCAAGATAATTATCAAAAAACTGATCCCTATTGAAGAATGGGGTATCTCTTCCTTAACTCAGCGATCCCTCTCTATGGGACCCACCGGAACTCTTGCCAATTTTATATATTAGGACTATATCAAAGCCTTTTCTCTAGTCCTTTATTATAATAATTATAAACACAAACATACTTGGTTCATTAAGATTTGTTCCAAGGTATTTGAAAAATCCATTCCTAATTGGTTTATTCAATGGTGGACCAATCATGGACCCACTACTAAAATACTGCCTAATGAATATTTATCCTTATATCAGTCTTGGAAAAAATCCTCGCCATTTTTAATCGAGCTCTACCTTTCTGAACATATTTGTAAACTCGATACTATTGACCAGATATATTTTTTTATTGAATTCTCCATTCCTTGGATCCACCGCTGGTCTATTGAAATTGGGTACAATCAACAGCAAATCCCCGCTTTATACCGCACATTCTATTGCAACTTTTGGGATAAACTTCTACGTATCGACCCGGCAACTAAATTGACCTATGGTCATGAGCTACGTGAAGAAATTAAACAAAAAATTTCTGCCTATGAAAAAGCACCAAGGAAATCCATCTTGGTCGAAGACAAAAATCTTAATTATGTCTCTAGAAGAATTTCAGCACATGATGGCAACAAACTCCAATTGATTGAAGAATATCTGGCAGAAGTCCGAGATAAACTACTCCTGACCGTCGAACAAAACTCTGATACTTCAATGAATAGCACTGAGGCAAATACTGACGATATCATTACTGATTCCCAGCCTCCTGAAAGTCTCAATGAAGACGAAGAGTTAGCCAAGGCAGAATTACTTCTACAAAGATGGGGAAAAGAAAAAATCTAAATAATTGTATAAATCAAATATTATTGTAAAAGCACTATTGTAATAGTATAAACACTATGCACAGGGCCCCACTATTACTGTGCAAGATTCTTTTTCTTTTTTATATAAGGAGCCTCATTTAATAGAAAGAGGCAGAAGTTTTTAGAAAAAAAAAAATTTTTATTTTCTCTTTCTAGTCTACTCTCTCTCTCTCTCTCTTGTAATATTTCTCTAAGCAATAATACAAGTTTGTTCTCCTATTCCGGCGACCACTCCGGCCAATAAGGTACATATTTAATTTTTAAGTTTTGTTTTCTTTTTATCTTCCCAGATCTACGCCGTGACTATGTCCGGCTAAACTCTTTTTATGTTCATACTCTAGTTCTAACCTCTCGAGGCATGTTAACTATGAAGGACCCAGACTCTACTTAGATAATATAAGACATCTTACAACTTTCGACTTGGTTTCGAAATGAAGGTACAGTCGAGGTCATCAGTTTTATGTCAGCCTGGTCTCTGTGACCGGTCTAGTGAGTTGTGCCTTTGAAGCCCGTATTGATGAAGAGAAAGGGTGATTTTTGCACAATTAGAACTACTAGACAATGGGCTCTCATGAAATTGTGTGTTCTTTGACAGGCCCCTTGTTTGGGTAAAACATTTTACCATACAGTCAGAAGTTTTGAAATGTCTTTAGTATTTCGGTTGGAGCTTTTGGTTCGGTTTTCCGACTTTCAGCGCAAATCCGATATTATTACATGGTCTGGTAGGCTGAGCGGCTAGTAGACTAGAAAGAGAAAATAATTTTTTTTTTCTAAAAACTTCTGTCTCTTTCTATTAAATGAGGCTCCTTATATAGAAAAGAAAAAGAATCTTGCACAGTAATAGTGGGGCCCTGTGCATAGTGTTTATACTATTACAATAGTGCTTTTACAATAATATTTGATTTATACAATTATTTAGATTTTTTCTTTTCCCCATCTTTGTAGAAGTAATTCTGCCTTGGCTAACTCTTCGTCTTCATTGAGACTTTCAGGAGGCTGGGAATCAGTAATGATATCGTCAGTATTTGCCTCAGTGCTATTCATTGAAGTATCAGAGTTTTGTTCGATGGTCAGGAGTAGTTTATCTCGGACTTCTGCCAGATATTGTTCAATCAATTGGAGTTTGTTGCCATCATGTGCCGAAATTCTTCTAGAGACATAATTAAGATTTTTGTCTTCGACCAAGATGGATTTCCTTGGTGCTTTTTCATAGACAGAAATTTTTTGTTTAATTTCTTCACGTTGCTCATGACCATAGGTCAATTTAGTTGCCGGGTCGATAAGTAGAAGTTTATCCCAAAAGTTGCAATAGAATGTGCGGTATAAAGCGGGGATTTGCTGCTGATTGTACCCAATTTCAATCAGCGGTGGATCCAAGAAATGGAGAATTCAATAAAAAAATACATCTGGTCAATAGTATCGAGTTTACAAATATGTTCAGAAAGGTAGAGCTCGATTAAAAATGGCGAGGATTTTTTCCAAGACTGATATATGGATAAATATTCATTAGGCAGTATTTTAGTAGTGGGTCCATGATTGGTCCACCATTGAATAAACCAATTAGGAATGGGTTTTTCAAATACCTTGGAACAAATCTTAATGAACCAAGTATGTTTGTGTTTATAATTATTATAATAAAGGACTAGAGAAAAGGCTTTGATATAGTCCTAATATGTAAAATTGGCAAGAGTTCCGGTGGGTCCCATAGAGAGGGATCACTGAGTTAAGGAAGAGATACCCCATTCTTCAATAGGGATCAGTTTTTTGATAATTATCTTGGAGTAACCATGGACTCCAGGAGTTGATTCGCCCAATGGGCTGTGTTCAAAAGTGGCACTGCTAGTCTGAATGAGAATCTGCTCGTAATAAGTCCGTGTTTTATAAGATTCTCCCGTAGCATATACATTGGCGATTAAATAATTTTTTAAGAGTCGCCATGCTTCTTCAGAATTTTCTATAGAGGGTATATGCTGATTTTCGAGATATAGGATCAGTTCTCGAGCTTCAAGCTTCTCATAGGAGGGTGTATCTTCAGTATTTTCTGAAACAATAGATGCAAAAGATTCTGCAGAGTTTTTCTGTTCAGCCAAATATGATTGTATTTGTTGGAATAACGGATGAGTTTCTGGAATATCATTTATGTCAATATTCTGAGTTTGTGACGTAGTTGCCTCATTACGAGAGATTTTGGCATTAACCAGAGTCCTATTTCCGTGCTGAAGTACCGGAAAATTTTGAATTGTTGAGCTTGAGCCATAGGCAGTGTTTCTTGCTGTATTTCTAAGATATGCAGGATTTGTTCTTCCTCTATGAGGTGAATAGGTAGAGTTTCGTCCTCGTCCATGCCCTCTGGCAAATTGCCAAGGGGGATCTGTCATACTGGAAGAAGCATAATTATTCAGTCGTCATTTATATCAATATCATACCAGTCATTGTCAGCGTTTTCATAAGTGGTGTACCACCATAAATCATTATGAATCAGATTAAACCACCATAGATCAGTCAGAACAAGTTCATGTATAAGAGCTTCTAATATTAACTGCTGAATTTGTTTAGGTAGGGGAATACTTTGAAGAATTGCAATAATAACTCTTTCAGAGAGAAAACGAGAGTAGAAAGTCATATTAGATATTCTCTTGATAAGAAATCAGGTAATGAATTTTCACTACCCTTTTTATACTGAATTTCATAATCAAACGGGGCTAGTTGAGCTTGCCACCGAGCAAATATTAATTTAGATGCGTCGTGCTTAAAATCTTTATCAAACATGAATTTTACTGATTGAGCGTCAGTTCGAATAATAAATTTCTGATTATACAGATCATCTTGGAATTTTAATACACATTTCACAATAGTGAGCATTTCATGAGCGACAGTAGCATATTTTTTCTGACTATCAGTCCATTTACCAGAATAAAAACGAATTAAACATTCAGTTTTTGTATGGGGATTAACCTGTTTCAGTATTCCACCATATCCAATATTCGAGGCATCTGTTTCAATAATTTTTAACCAATTGGGATTAGCAAGAGAAGTACAAGGAAGAGTTTGAACTCGAGTTTTAATTAATTTGACCAAATCAGTGTGGGCTTTAGTCCACGGAGTTTTATGATCCTTTTTAAGGCGATCGTATAAGGGAGCTAGATCCCGAGAAAGATTTTTATAAAAAGGAGAAATGTAGTTAAGACTACCAAGAAAGCGTTGAAGCTGTTTTTTATCAGTGATTTCATCAGGAAATTTATTAGCAAATTCTAGAACACGTTGAATAGGTTCGATTGAACCTTGAGAAATATTATGTCCTAAAAATCGAATACTGGTTTGAAATAAACTTATTTTGGGTTTGGAAATGACTAAACCATTTTGAATGATGATTTGTTTGAAAATATGCAAATGCTTAAAATGATTTTCAAGTGTTTTGGAGAAGACTAAAATATCGTCTATGTAGACAATAATGAAATCCATATACGGATTAAAGATATCATTCATAATTTTCTGGAATTCAGAGGGAGCGTTTTTCAAACCGAATGGCATAACATTCCATTCATACTGACCAAATGGAACATTAAAAGCAGTTCTATACGTATGAGTTTTATCAATTTGAATTTGCCAATATCCCGATTTTAAATCAAATTTAGAAAATATGTTAGCATCGTATAGTCGAGAAAGTAAATCCCTTTTATTCGGGATAGGATAGCGAATCCATTTTAAGACTTTATTCAGCGGTTTATAATTAATGACTAATCGAGGAATACCTCTTTCTTTTTCTGCAGCATTATTCACATAAAATGCAGTACAAGACCAAGGGGATTTTGAAGGTTTAATAAGACCCTTTTGTAAGAGACTGTCAATCTCTTTTTTACAGAATTCAACTAACTCTGTATTCATCTGACAGGGTCGAGATTTTGTTGGAATCTTGTCTTCAGAGAAATCATTCTCATAAGGTAAAGAAACAATGTGTTTCTTGCGATTCCAGAATGCATTCGGATGATCCGCACAGATATCCAGCATTAGTTGAGAAGAGATAGCTTTTATTTTTTCTTGTATTTTAACAGATTTCATAGTATCAGAAATATTAATACTCATAATTTCTAATTGTAAGAAATTAAGCTGATTTTGTTTCATATTAATAAGAGCGTTTATATCCCGAGAAACCGGATGAGTAATAAAAGGATACGAGATTGGCTGAGTTTTGTATGTAGCCTTAAAACCACTTGCATCAAGATGAGTAAAAGGATAAATAGCATTTATAAACGGAGTACCTAAAATGATAGGCGGATATATCTGATTTTTAACTAAAAAGAAGAAATGAGGGATGCATACTTTGTTACGGCAAATATGCGTATTAGGCACTTTATAGTTAATGTCAAGAGAATGCCCAGATGCAGATCTAATAACATGAGTAGTTTTTTCAAAATATTTAGTAGGAATTAATCCTTCCTGAATGCAACTAACGTCCGCTCCACTGTCGATCATGGCAACGTTAGTAATTTATTTCATTTTTTCCATGGGATAAAATAACATCAAATTTAAATTTATTAAAAAATTAGTTGTATCTTAGCTAAATAAATTATAAATTTAATTTTGAAATACCTCACTTTATCCAAAGAATCAAACCAGACAAAAAAAAAAAAATTCTTAGCACGTTGAAAATAATTTAGCTTATTATAATTGGATCATTAATTATAATCTATTTACCTCAGTCTATAATTTAAGTCGACTAATGAGAAATTTTATCAAAGTATTTTAAGAAGTCTTTTTTTCGTACAATATATTATATTGTAGACCTAATATAGAAAATGAAAGTTTAATTAGGTAATTAAATAAATTATGAAAAATAAATAAAAAATAAAAATTTGACAAGATTTGAACGGGTTGAACAGTAACCCGTTGGTTAGCCATTTCGTTCAAATCCAGATCAGGCAAAGTAATCTTTGGGCAGGCTAATGATTAGTTCATTATTATTTTAGAAAAATAACAACATAATGTTATTTAACTTACCATATTTACATAATTTTTCATCTTTACAAAGTAATTACAAAATCTCAACCTATTATGTGTCTTTGTTGGATGTATCGAGAGCTAATTATTTATCACGACAAACTCAAAATTGAAAAAAATGTATCGGAAGCTAATTATGTATCTTTACAAAGAAAAAAAATATGTTTTTGTCGGATGTATTATGAAATTTGATAGACTTAAAATAGAAAAAAATGTATTTAGATTATAAAGAAAAAAATGTATTTTTGTTAGATGTATCTGGAGCTAATTATATATCTCCACAGACACAAAATTAAAATTTTTAATAATTATGAAAATTATCAAAAAAAATTTACAACTAAACTTCAAATTATCGAAATTTATATTATTTGCCCTATTTCTAAGTTCCATCAGAACTGCTATTTGACACTGATCATTTTACAAAATTTTATGAAAAAGGATCATATTTGTCCATTACTATTGAAAAAAAGTTTAAGATTACTTTTCTTTTACTAACGATTTTTAGATGTCCGTAATGTTATCGGCCATATATACCGCCTTTAAAGTTATGAAAGTTATTTAAATTTGTCTTTCATCCCTTAATCTAGTTCATTTTAACCAAAATGAAATGTCAACTCACTAAACAAACCTTCTACTTTGACCACCACACACAAAAAAAGAAATACTACCCAATTACTCCTCTAAATTATACTCAAAAAGGTTATGACACACTTCAACTTAAAAGGGGTCCCCTGAATTAATTAAAAGTGTAATTTTCACACCCTTAGTTACCTACGTGGCACAACACATTGAAATATCCACATAGGCACATGAGTGTGCCACGTAGGCGCTAAGGGTGTTAAAATTATACTTTTAATTAGTTCGGGGGTAATAGGACCCTCTTTAAGTTGAGGTGTGTCATAGCCTTTTTGGATATAGTTCAGAGGGTAATTGGATATTTTCTCAAAAAAAAAAAAAAAGAGAATCACTATTATCTTCACCATATATACCATCACTATTTGAAAGGGAGTCTTGGACTAACCGGTAAAGTTGTTGTCGTGTAACTAAGAGATCATGGGTTCAAGTCTTAAAAACAACACTTGACAGAAATGTAAGGTATATATCCTTGTGGTGAGGCTCTTTTGTGAATCCCTTATATAGCGGAAACTTTAATGCACGCCCTGTTTTTTATATACCATCACCACAAACTAATTGAGCGATGGATATGGAATAAGAGAAAGCTATTTTTGTCTGGTTATAGTAATCACGTGTACGTAAATACTCATTTTGTTTCAATTTGTGTATTGCTTTTTTTAATTTATTTTTTAAAACAAATGTCACTTTCTATATTTAGTATTTTTTTAATTTAAAAATTCTACCTGATATGTTTAATACTTACAAGATTCAAAAAGTATTTTGAATTATTATTCGCATCTTTAAGTTAAAAATATTTTTATTTTGTTAAACTTTGTATTCACTTAAAGTAAGATGCTTAGATTAAAATGAAAACTGCCGGAGTACAATCCTATCATCAAATGAGAGTATGTTTGACAACAATATATCCATGTCACTGTTTTTCATAAGTTAATAAGATATTGTATTAAGAAATACATAAAATAAGCTAATGATCTTGATCAGAGACCCTAACAACAGAGATCTCAGCAGCTCAGCTATAAAAAGGTTACAACTAAGTTAAATAAACCTACATATTCCTACTTATTTAGACAACAGTAAAGTTTGACCAAAAACATTGTGTCTATTCTAAATTTGTCTTTACCAAAAAACCTTCAATGAAACTGCAGGAGTATAATCATAATCACCATCATCATCTCCATCTCAACACGACCTTCTCTTCTAGAACCCAATAATCTTTAAAATTCCAGACATTCTATACCTTAGAGAAAACTTGAAATAATATGAGCTAGATATTGGATGTGGACTTGTACCTCTTTTAATAAGATGTGAAGATATATAGTATTTATGTTGTGTATGATAAAGGTGAAGAAACCATTTGCTTATATATAGGTAAGAGCCAAGTGTGGACTCTTTTGGACACGTTAGGAAGTGTGTTATGTTACCTCAAGAATGTGCACAACCATATGCTTGGCTCCAAAATTCACTTTACACATTGTTATTTTATTTGTATTCCTTGAGTGTTAAAAGGTTACATATTCTCTATTATTGTGGAATAATAGAATCTCTTTATGTTTCATTTCTAGCAATCACTTAACTTTATGAAGGTAAATTGAACGAGCCAAAACAAAACTTAGTCAGCGTAGACGTGTGCATGGCATCTGGTAGTGTGTTTTGCCTATGTGGATGCTTAGTTGACATGCCACATAGACAGGGTTACAATCGAAGAACAAAATATGAGTTGATTGTTGACAACTATGTTATGATGTCGATATGTCAGTTGATGCTTGAAGGCTTTGCTGATACGAAGTAATTTAGAACGATTTTTTTTTTGTTGTTGATAGTAATCGACATTGTTGACTATATTTTTCATGCATAATAACATATATTTACCTCTTCAAATTCATTTGGAATTGGATCTAAAACAGGATATTCATAATATTTTGCAAGATGCATTCAACAACTTTTGGGAAAAAAGAAAAAGCACACTATTTATATTCTTACAGCAAACATCTTATGATGTTGGTTGAGTTTGCAAATTCTAGACACACAACAGTCACCAGCTCCAAGAAATCACAAAGCTTTCAGAAATATAGGTTTTTTTCATTGTCACACCCTTTTTTTTTAACCAAAAAAGATTATCATTTGAAAGTTTGAAAGCGTTTTTATTATTAAGTGACAAAATGAAGATTTGTATCGAAAAAGATTCATTTTATAATCAACTTAGAGTCGCCACTTGGCATAATCAAGTGTGCCAAGTCATCTTTAGAAATCTTTTTTCAAAACTGTATTTGACTCTTTTAAACTGATTTGCGAATAGAGATTCCATCTAAGGAATTCTGTTGATCGAGGGGAAGGTGTTAGGCACCCCTCGGTCCCGTGGTTCGACCACGATCACTTGGTGAAGTATATCGGCTAATTTGACATTACAAATGTATAAACCACACAAAGAACATAAAATAATCAATCAAACACATGAAACACAACAAAATCCAAAATATAGTGTTCAGTCCAATTATATAGTCCGAAATTAAATAAATACGAAAAATAAATCTTATTCAAACCTACGCTAATCTTAACTATGCTCTTGTTGTTTACCCGATGCCTCGGGCCTTGATCACGAACCTCCTTCGAAAATTTGATATGTCGGGGCATTCCCCGATGAATAAATACAACTTTCTTTGGGGCATTCCCAGGCCAAATAAGTATAATTGATCCAAATTAATATAATAAAACCATTCAACAAACATTTTCAACATTCAAAAATCCACAAGTTCTAAATTTGCCTACCCGAACCTACTATTTGTCTACCCGGCTTGACCTATCATGATTCTATCACGTTCAACATCATCAATGAATCCAAATTTACTTTTACCGAGGCCAATCCCTTCCCGCATTGATTCTCAAATTAATCAATTCTTCGACTACCAATTCTAGTTTCGAGATTCAAATCCAACATCAACTAACACAAAACAAAGATTCAAACATGTCAAACAACAAATCATTCACATTCACGTAAAGATTAAAGGGAGAGAAGATATAATTGGACCTCAATGTCTCTTTGAAAATCGATGTAGTATTCCGATTAAATCTAGTAGAGTTTGCGCTGATGAACCTCGAATAAATCCCAACAACGAAACCAAGCCTTAGTATTTTACTTTTTACTCTATTTTCACCCGTTCGAACACAAATCACGAAAAATAGACACAATAACCCGAAACCAATAATTTGTGTGATGATTTCTATAGAAACCTCGCTGGAATCAACCTAAATGGCCGGTTCAAGACTAACGAGCTAATGGGATACCATTTCCGACTGGATTTTGCTTAAAGCACAACAACAATGAGATTCCTGGGGATTTTGGTGCTAGTTGGGTTATTTTAAAAAGCCATCGTCGTTTTTGGCATAGTTCCAATGATGGTGTCTCGTGCCAACAAAAAACCACGATGGTCGGTGTCTTTTGATGGAGATTTTGGCAATAATCTCGTCGGAGAACTCTCACGAGCCTCGCCCCTGTCTTCTTTTTTGTCTCGACCTCTCACTCTCTTCTTACTGTCTCCCTTCGTGTAGTGATCTGTATATGCATTTGTGGTGGAGAAGATGAGTGTAAAATGGTTGTTGGGTGTTAATAGTGAATCTGTGAAGATTTTAGTGAGGTTTTTTGTGTGCCTAGAGAGAATTGCGCGTGCTCTCTATTCTAGTGGGTCACCCTGTGAGTATATATGCTGGTATTGTATTCTGTTAGGGAAAGGGGAAATCAACGTGACTTGGGGTAGGGTCTAGAGATATGTAGGGTAGGGATAGGGTGTGGCGTAGTGAGGTAAGGTTTGTTAGGATAAGAAAATATTAGGGATTTATTGAAATTTTGTTATTTTTTTATATTTTTGTGGGGCATTGTCATATGGGTAGGGGTGTAAGGTAACGTGAGGTAAAAAATGAATGAACTGGATTATCGGGAGGAACAAAATTAGTGTCTACATCATGCCCCTTTTTGGGTGTAAATAGAAAGTGTTTTCAGACCAAAAAGTAGACAACGAGACCAAATTTTAACCCGATCATTATTCAAGGAAAGAAATAGAAGGAAGAAAGACAACCAAGTTGGAGAGTCGAGTGAGGTCCCTTCGAGGTTTCGGTCTGTGGCTCTGTCATTACATCAAAAATGAAAATTTCAAGTTAAAATATAAATAAAATTACAAAAGTCCTATCTATGCAGCTTCTTTTGGACTCTTGACTTGAGTTTCATCACCCTATTCTTCAGGCGGGCTCTTGACTCGCAATTTACTTCAACTTGTTGCCTGGCTTTTAATTTCTTCACTTTATTTCTTGACTCTCAATTTCTTCACCCTGTTCTGCAAGCAGGCTCCTAACTTGCTATTTTTAATTTTTTGACTTTCAATTTGTTCACCCTAGTCTCCAGGCGAGCTCCTGACTTGCTATTTTTCAATTCGTTGACTTTCAACTTGTTCACCATATTCTCCAGGAGGGCTCCTGACTTGCTATTTTTCAACTTTTGCACCTTGTTGCTTGACTTTCCATTTATTTGCTCTGTTCTTTAGGCGGATTCCTCAAATCAAATCAAAACTAGAAAGAACATTATCCCAAACAAAAATTATTATAAAGAGAAATTTCGCTTGCCAGAAAAGTAAAGTTTCAAAAACAGGAATTAAATTTTTGCCCTAGTTTAACATCAGAGAACTTTGTGATAGTGATGATAGGCGAATTTACACGCCTATAGTGCTATATTTTACCCATATTTTAGCAATGTTTTGAGAACAAATTATATATTTCATGCACTTTTAGTCCTTTTTCCTGTAAGTGAGCTAACGAACATGATTAGCAAAGTTTCAGGTATAAATGATGCAAAATTCAGCATTTTATGGATAACTTGACGCCAAAGAAAGCTTCACAAAAGGAGAAAAGGGAGTCTTGGACGCCAAGGACCAAAAGTGGTGCATGGAAAATCTGTCCCGGGCTAAAACAACAATTCTGAAGATTTTGGGGACTAGCAGTAATTTATTAGGATTAGGATAATGATACATTAACCTAGTACAACTGGGTTAAGTATTTCATTAGCTTAGTAGGATTTGGTTAAGTATTTCATTAGCTTAGTAGGAATAGTATATGGGTATTATAAATACCCTATTTTGCTAGAGATTTTTATTGATTCTACTTAACAACAACTCTCATCTTACCTTACAATTCATTCACTGCTACTTTTAATTCTACTTTTTATTCTTCTTTTATCCATCTATTCAATTCTTAATTTCCGCAAAAAGAGAAACGTTACTTTGCTAGGAATTCAGGCCTAACGCCTACCACACTACTACTACACGAAATCTTTATTGTGGTATAATAACAATGTCTATTGTGATTTCCTTCGCACTCATGGGTAACTAAACCTCTCTGTTGGGGTTATGGAAGCCGTATGAGATACTATCTATTGCTATGAGTTTGTGAGTTTGTGACACGTATGCTGCTTATATCATTATTCTCTTCATCTTAATCTAAATTCTTTGTGGTTGCAAACGCAAGAATACGCCAGTATAGCATTAACTTGTTCGAAAGAAAAGTTATATGTCTAGAAAAGAGATAATGTCAAGGTAGTAGGGTCCCATCCCCTATTAAAAAGTTAGTGCCGTAACTGGATTAACCTCTTGGAGAATTTGTACCGTTAGATATGCTTTAAGCTCGAAAGAGTTAAAGTGAAATAATCCTCGAATAGGTCGAAAGACGCCTGGATTTACCATCGAATACAATTCTCTATAAGCACATGCATGTCTGAATTCCGCATAACTCATAGCTAATAGAGACGTAAACTCAGACGGTGGACATAACCCCAACTCTTCAATTCTCATTGTTTTACAACCTACTAAATATTCTTTCTTTTTACTTTGCTATTTTCAGTTTTTACTTTAATATTTTGGTTACACATTACAATCCCCCCTTTTTACGAGACTTGCACTAAAAGTCTAGTAATCGTTGCTTACTTGTTGACCAAGCTATTCCCTAAGGGATCGATACCCAACCCAGTTGGGTTCTATATTTGACTACGACCGCTTTACACTCCTACGAGAGCTGTAGATTGAGCGTTATCAAAAATTGGCGCCGTTGCCGGGGAATACGAGTGTCAATTAAGTTTGTGATAATTACTAGACCCTTTGGTCAAAGATTCTTGTACTTTTACTTTTAGCTTTTGTTTTTGTTTACTGTAGGTTTTTATTCAGTGCATGCCCCATACTCGAAGTTCTGGTCAACCGTTATTACCTATCAATCCTGAACCACAACGAATTGGCAGAATGGAGGCACAAACGGAAATCAAAAGAATGGCTGCTCAACAGGAGCAGGCGAGATTAGCTTCTCTTGCCGCCGCCCAAGTACACCAACAAAACATTGATAACCCTGGGCGAGCAACAAATCCTGACGATGAGGATTTAGGTGATGACGAGTTACTAAACCCAAGGCATGATGCTGAAATCACAACACCTGCCAATAGAAGAGGTCGTCAAGCTCGGTTTAGGTATGATCGCCAACCCATGCAACCAGCTTTTGACGATGATAATGATGATCTTGATAGAGCCGGAGCCACAGAAGCCATTATTCCTCCACCGTTAGCGCCCGAAGCCAAGTTCAACATCACAAGCACCATGATTCAGTTATTGCAACTCAAGGGATTATTTGGTGGACTAGCAGGCGATGATCCGAATATGCATCTCATCAACTTTATTTCTACATGCAAGTCGTTTGACAATCCTGGTGTTGGTCAGAATGCAATTCGATTACGTCTATTTCCATTGTCTCTGTCTGGGGAGGCAACTCTATGGTTGAATGGGTTGACTCCTGATTCTATTACAAATTGGAGGCAATTGAGAGACGCTTTCCTAGAAAGATTCTTTCCGCTATCCAAAAGAGCACAATTGAGAGATGAAATCAGCAACTTTCGTCAGCTTCCAACTGAAGCCCTTCATGAAACATGGGAGAGGTTCAAGACAAAGCTAGCGAGATGCCCAAACCATCACATGACTAATGTTCACCTAATGGAGATATTATACAGAGCCTTGAATTCAATAACTAAACCAGTGGTGGATAATGCGGCTGGAGGATCTTTTATGGACCTCACCTTTGGTCAAGCAAGCAATATGCTAGATCGTATGATGAAGCAAAGTAGAGCTTGGCATACCAGGGATTCTGAGGTAGCAAGCCCCACTTTATCTATTGGCATGACTGCAGACCAAAGAAGAAGAGAAGAAGAACGTGATCAAGATATGGCGCACATGAAAACACAAATGGATCTTCTTACAAAGCATTTATTATCAGGGAAGACCAAAAAAGTCAAAGCTATTGCGTCAAAAGGAAGAGACGAATCTGATTCGGAAGAAGAGGCCAACTACTTGAACAATCAGGTGGGTTTCCAAGGGAATACCCAAGGAAACCAAGGTCGGAACTACTATGATAAATCTGGAAACAAGGACCAAGAAAGTTGGAAGAACAAGAATGAAAAGAGTGTTTTGTATGTTCCCCCTGGAAGACGTGACGCCACCACATCTAATTCTGGAAGTATGGAAGACATGCTGGCTAAAATATTGAAAGGAGTGGAAGCAACAAGCGCGGGAGTAACGGAGGTAGTTAATGATTTTTCCTCTATGAAACAAATAGTTGATTCTTATTCCACTTCAATCAAGCAAATAGAGCAGCAATTGAGCCAACTTTCAGCAGCACTCAATCAAAGAAAGGCTGGCACTTTACCTAGCGATACTGTGCAAAACCCAAGGAATGATGGGTCATGCATGGCCATTACTACCTGAAGTGGTAAGGTGCTGGAAACTTCAGCAAAAATTAAGCAAGTGGTTGACGAAGCAGCGGATATTGATGATAAAGCGAAAGAAGAAGCATCCGCAGAACAAGGCCACGACGTCTATGACGTCAACCCCAATGATTTGCAACCTGAAAAAGTTGAAAAACGGAAGCAAGAGGAGAAGAAAGCCGTGGAGAGAAAAATTCCATACCCACCACCACCTTTCCCTCAAAGATTGAAGAAGGTGGCGGATGACACGAAGTTCAGCAAATTCATGACTATGTTAAAGCAGCTGACCATTAATGTTCCATTGGTGGAGGCACTTGAACAAATGCCTGGGTATGCGAAATTTATGAAGGATATTTTGACAAAGAAGCGGGCAGCAAGTTATGAGTTGAAAGATGATGTTCATCACTGCAGCGCAATCGCGACCCGATCAATAGTTCAGAAGAAGGCTGACCCCGGTGCTTTCACTATTCCTTGCACCGTTGGATCTTTAAATTTTGCCAAGGCATTATGTGATTTAGGAGACAGCATCAATTTGATGCCACTATCTATCTATAAAAAGTTGGGGTTGGGTGATCCTACTCCAACCAATATGAGGCTCGTAATGGCGGATAGGTCGGTAAAATGACCTGTTGGTATTCTATGTGATGTATAGGTAAAGGTTTCTTCATTCATCTTTCCGGCATACTTTGTTATTTTGGATTGTGAGGCAGATTCAGAAGTTCCCATAATCTTGGGGCGCCCTTTCCTTACTACGGGGAGTGTGCTTATTGATTTGAGAGCTAATGAGCTTTCATTCCGAAGAAATGACAAAGTAGTTCGCTTTGATGTTTGCAAATCAATGAAGCAACCCAAAGAGCTGAATGTATTCTCGGTGGCTGATGTTTACTTTGATGATGAGAAAGAATTACTTGAAGAGGATTAGCTGATTGATGACCCATTGGCAACTTTGCTTATGAATGGTGAGAGTAAGGATGCTGAAAATTGTGAAGAAGCTATTTGTGCTCTATCAGGATTAGGGACATATCGCCATGCTCCCAAGAAGCTGGACCTTGATCTCAAAAATTGACCCACACCACCAGCTAAGCCATCTATTGAAGAGCCACCCACGTTAGAATTGAAGGAGATGCCAAGTCATTTAAAGTACGCATTCTTAGGAAGCGGAAATACACTTCCAGTCATTGTGGCGGCAGATTTAGGTGAGCAACAAGTTGCAGCTCTCATTGCTATTCTACGGAAGTATATAAGAGCCATTGGATGGACCATTGCGGATATTATTGGTATTCCACCTGGGATTTATACACACAAGATTCAGCTTGAAGAGAATTGCACACCCACTATTGAGCATCAAAGGCGTCTAAACCCACCTATGCAAGAAGTGGTGAAGAAAGAAATAATTAAGTGGTTAGACGCAGGAGTTGTGTATCCAATCTCTGATAGTACATGGGTAAGCCCGTTACAATGTGTTCCCAAGAAAGGAGGCATGACGGTGGTCGCGAATGAGAAAAATGAGCTTATTCCACTTAGACCCGTCACCGGATGGAGGGTATGCATGGACTACCGAAAGCTAAATTCATGGACACTCAAAGATCATTTTCCAATGCCATTTATGGACCAAATGCTAGATCGATTAGCGGGGAAAGGATGGTTTTGTTTCTTAGATGGTTATTCCGGCTATAATCAGATTTGTATTGCTCCCGAAGACCAAGAGAAGACAACGTTCACATGCCCATATGGTGCGTTTGCCTTCAAACGTATGCCATTCGGGCTATGTAACGCACCAGCCACCTTTCAGCGATGTATGATGTCCATTTTTTTTGATATGGTTGAAGACACTTTGGAGGTATTTATGGGCGATTTTTCAGTTGTTGGTGAGTCTTTTGAAGTGTGCTTGGCAAACCTAAGAATGGCATTGGAAAGATGTGTAGAATTCAACCTAGTGTTAAATTGGGAGAAGTGCCACTTTATGGTAAAAGAAGGTATCGTTCTTGGGCATAAAATCTCCGAAAGAGGAATTGAGGTGGATCGAGCGAAAATTGAAGTTATTGAGAAGCTGCCACCCCCAATCTCTGTCAAAGGTGTTCGTAGTTTCCTCGGTCACGCAGGTTTCTATCGACGATTTATCAAAGACTTCTCCAAAATTGCTAGTCCATTGTGCAAACTCTTGGAGAAAGATGCAAAGTTTGACTTCAATGAAGATTGTGTGAAGGCATTCGAATGCCTCAAAGAAAAACTAATTGAAGCCCCTATCATGGTAGCACCAGATTGGTATCTCCCGTTCGAAGTCATGTGTGATGCTAGTGGGGTATCCGTTGGTGCTGTACTTGGACAAAGAAAGGAGAAGCTATTTCATCCTATCTACTATGCGAGTAAGGTCCTGAACAAAGCCCAAAAGAACTACACTGTCACAAAACAAGAGCTCCTAGCGGTTGCGTATGCGTTTGAGAAGTTTTGAGCCTATTTGTTGGGTACCAAAGTGATAGTTCATACAGACCATGCAGCTCTAAGGTATCTAATGACAAAGAAGGATGCAAAACCAAGACTAATTCGATGGGTTTTGCTGCTGCAAGAATTTGATTTCGAGGTTAAAGATAGAAGAGGTTATGAGAACCAAGTGGCTGACCATCTGTCTAGACTCGAGAACGAGCATGTGGCGCAGCCTGAAATCGAAATTGATGATGCATTCCCTGATGAGGAGATCTTAGCAGCAACAATGGAAGGATTACCATTGTATGCCGACTTTGCAAATTTTGTGGTAAGTAATGTGATACCTGCAAACTTATCTTACCATCAAAAGAGAAAGTTTATGCATGATGTACAGCACTACTTTTGGTGTTATTCGACGATATATATCCCATGTAGAGGTGCCTAATATATTGGAAGCATGCCACACTTCCCAAGTTGGTGGACATCACGCAGGTAATCGGACAACAAGAAAGGTATTGCAAAGTGGATATTATTGGCCTTCGATATTCAGAGATGCCTACGACTTTGTTAGAAGATGCGACCAATGCCAAAGATAAGGTGCTATTTCGAAACACCATGAGATGCCCATGTCAAAAATCCTTGAAGTAGAGCTCTTTGACGTATGGGGTATTGATTTCATGGGTCCATTCGTAAATTCGTTTGGAATGAAGTACATCCTAGTTGCTGTAGATTATGTCTCAAAATGGGTTGAAGCTGTAGCGTTGGCCGACAATGAGGGAAAGCGTGTTGTAGCATTCTTAAAGAGAAATATCTTCTCTCGCTTTGGAGTACCACGTACTATTATAAGTGATGGAGGATCTCACTTTTGCAACAAGCTATTCAAATCCGTGTTGGCAAAATATGGTGTCAAGCAACATAAGGTAGCCACGCCTTATCACCCACAAACTGGCGGCCAGGTAGAGGTTTCCAACCGAGAGATCAAGGAAATCCTTGCTAAAACGGTAAATGCTAATAGGACAGATTGGTCTCGGAAGCTGGACGATGCACTATGGGCCTATAGGACTGCATTCAAAACACCAATTGGCATGTCCCCTTATCAACTAGTTTATGGGAAGGCTTGTCACTTACCCATTGAGCTTGAGCATAAGGCATTGTGGGCATTAAAGCGATTGAATCTGAATTGGGATGATGCAATGAATCTGAGATTGGAGCAACTGAACAAGATGGATGAATTTCGTCTACATGCTTATGAGAGATCGAACCTATACAAGGAGCGGATGAAGAAGTATCATGATCAGCGGATTGTTCGACGAAACTTTCAAAAGGATGATATGGTGCTTCTCTTCAACTCCAGATTGAATATATTCCCAGGTAAGTTAAAGTCCAAGTGGTCTGGTCCATACAAAGTTATCCAAGTCTACTCGTCTGGAGTAGTTGAGTTGGAAGACACCAATGGTGTTATCTTCAAAGTGAATGGCCAATGAGTTAAACCCTATATCGGTCCTCTTGATTCGATAAATTATATGGCCATCACTTATCTCGACGAAGTCTAAGTACTCGAGGTAACTATATCATGCCGCGACAATAAATAAGGCGCTAGATGGGAGGCAACCATCGTTTATCGTTTTTCATTTTTTTTCATTCTAGTATGTGTTTTGCATTTGATTAATAAAAATACAAAAATAAGAGTCGTGCCATGACCAAAACTAAGGCACTTGGTGGGAGGCAACCCATCGTACTAATCGTTTTCATTGGTTTTGACCAAATGTAGGTGCAAGAGGTATACAACGAGGAGATCGGTTTCAAATTTCGATTTGGACGGATTGCATGGTAAAGGTGGTAAGTTAGGAATGAAGATGCAAAAGGCTATGGATTGAGCATTGCTCATGAAAATATAGTCATCGAACAAGGATAGGCCTAGGTAAAATTACGCCACGAACAAGGCAAGGCCTATACTATGACCTAAGGTCTCGGAATCTAGTGTGCCATAGCATAGGCGCCGCCCATGCTCAAGTATGCCATAGCATAGGCGCCGCCTATGCTAAAGTCTTTTGTCTCTGAATCTCAAATGCAAAGTGAAAGGCGCCGCCTATAGTCACTAAAGGCTTTGCACTAGGCGCCGCCTATGCTCACCAAAGGCAAAGCAAAAGGTTCCGCCTATGCCAAGCATAGGCAAAGCTAAAGGCGCCGCCTATGGTCACTTTTTGTCTCCAAAAACGATTTTAAATGGGTCAAAACCCGACCCAACCTTTTTCTATAAATAGGAGACTTAGTCTTGAAACACAAACACATTGAAAAACCTAACTAGGCGCCGCACATACTCTCCAAATCATCTCAAAAATTTTCCTTTTGCTCTAATTCTTCACAAGAACATCAACCAAAGGCATTAATCAAGTAAGTACTTCTTTGTTCTTCATTTATTTTTCATTTATCATGCCTATTATGAATTGCTAAATCTTGAAGAAATATTGGTGATAAGAATGTGTTTGAATTGTTGATACACAACCAAGTGAGTGAACATATACGTTGGGATAATCTTAACTTGTTTCCAACTTGAATTTGATTTTGATGAATTGTTATACTACTTACGGAATTGCCATAGTCATTAACATTGCATAATCTTGTCACTTGAATACTTACATGTTGGAATGACTTGTTCATCGGAATGAGATTTATAGTGGCCTGCCAACATAGGAGGTTGTGATTATTGTTAGATGCTATACCTTCATGTAATCCCTATGTAGTAGTCTTGCTATATCCATCATGAAAGTATTGCAAAGATTACAAGAAGGGTGACATCTCTGATTTGATTGTTGGAATATAGCACCTAAAACGTATGTCAATGAAGTCTAAGTAATCGACCACTTTTACTTCACTAATTTGTATCAACAATCTAAGTGTGGGGTGGTACCCCTATTGCTTGTGTATAGATTGTATCCATTGAGATGATGCTAACATGAACATTGTTCTAAGTCTCAGGTACAATGGCACCCAAAGCAAGACAAGGCAAAGATAAGGCTACCACTTCCCAAAAAGGCAAGAAAAGAGGCCACAAAGAGCAAGGAGAATCATCCTCAATGCAATTACCACGCCGCATGTTTGGAATAAAATGGGTTCTTGAGGAGGAAGCGAAGGAATGGCATAGGAACAATAAGGAAAGAAAATATGTTCATGTGGACTTGATAAATAAGGAAAGCCTAGCGAAGAAGGAGCCACGCATGTTGGCCAAGATCATGGCATTACATCTTGATTTCATCTTCCGAGACATGGGAGAATGTAATCTCCATTTGACAAGAGAACTTTATGCCAACTGGTCGCCGAAAACCACAGGCAGCGAGGTCAAGATTTGGGGCCAAGTTTTACAACTCAATGCGGATTTCTTCAACTCCTTTCTTGGCTTGCCTTCAGTCGATCCATCACCATTCAAAGAGCTGTACAGTAGACCTCCATATAGAGCAATTCGACACACACTTTGTGGAAGTAGATCCATGGCAAGGTGGAGCAGACAAAAAGACACCGGACGACAGAACACCTTCCCATATGCTCCTTTGAATAGGGAAGCAAGGATATGGTTGCGTATTGTCAACTCTTGCTTCATACCAGGGACCCAGTACACCAAGATAACAAGAGATAGAGTGTGCTTGGTATACGCACTGATGACGAATGTCCCTATCAACTTTGGTACAATTATTTGATCCACCATGCGGAAAGCCAGGCTACACAAGCGGTCCCATTTCAGTTTCGGCAACTTGTTGACTGCAATCTTGAGGAAGGAAGACATCGAAGAGGAACCGGCTGATCATAGACTCCCACATAATCCAAAGAAGGTTGACCTCACAAAGGTCAAAGATGCTAAAACCACACATGGCGTCAACCTTACTACGGCAGAGAGACATGCTCGGGATGAGAGTTTCTTTCGCCATCTTTATGGCATGACTCGGTTCACAATGATGAGTGGTGGACGTGTTCTAACTGCTGTAGAGCTCCAACAGCTGGATCATGACTATCCAATAAATGTGCATGCAAGGGAGATGTGTGGAGTAGGTACATACTTTGAGGAACCTCTTGATGACGATATGCCGACCGATAATTAGCGACGAATGCCAGACTCTGACGTGGAGGAGAATTCTGATGATGACGACTCCTATGATGATTCCGACGAAGGGGGTATGACCCCCGACATAGAGGAGGAGTCTGACTGACCAGGTTCTTCGTATTTATTTTCCACTGAGGGCAGTGTCCCATCTAAGTGTGGGGGTATTTGCATGCTATACTCCTTTAAAACTCCTTTGTTTGAGTTTTTTTTTGTAGTTAAATTTTTTTTTTACTTAGCTTCGCATGAAATTATTCTAATAGGCAGCATGAGATTATAACAAGAGTTTGTGCTAAAATCATGACTATTGAGACGTTTAGGCTCTAATTCTGACTCACTACGTGATATTGTATGGTATAATTCCTTCAGTTGTTGGGTCAAAAGTCTATACTACTCCCAATAAAGTCGACCATGTGCCTTGTGTGTGTGAGGATATTGTATATTCTATGTTTGTGGCTGATGCTAGAACTTGCCTGGTATGTATGTAAAGCGAAAATAAAGAGTGCAAGTTTAGGAGATGATTAAGGCATTTCTTTGGCAACCTGTAATTGTTTACCCTCATTCTAACCTACCCATGGACATCATCCTAGTTAAACCCTTTTGAGCCTTTAGCCTATGTTCTTTGATAGCCTCATATGTAAGCCTAATCCATTTTTTTTCAAGACCATAATTTGATCCAAATTTCTAAGTGCTTTAAAGTGTAAAGTCAAGTGACAAAATAAGAGGAAGTTGGGTAAGTATGATGCTTTAGAATGTAATGGTGCTTGAATTTGTTATGAAAAAGAATTGCTCTCATAAGAGGTATGTTATGAAAAGAAAAAGGAAAGGAAAGCTGAAAAGTTGCTTAAAATTGAAAAACAAAAGAGGAGAAAAAGGGTGGTAGAATAAAAAAAGGTAGAAAGGTTGTTTGAAAGAAAAGTGTTAAGGATACAATGTGATGTATTAAAGCGCTTAGGAACATAGTCACTATTTCTGGCCAAAATAGTCCTACCTGTCCCTTAGCCTACATTACAACCCGTAAAAGACCTAGTTCATCCTAAGCTTAGCATTCTGACATTTAGTGGAGCATTACACTAAGGGCAAGCCTATGGTCGTCAGTTGCTGCATATGAATTCTTTGTGAGAGCGAGAGCAAGGATATTTCTATACCCATGTTTGAAAAATATGCTATACTTGTGAGTGATTATGGGTAATATATTGTGAGACACACTTGTTGATGAGTTTTGGGTAGTTGTGTATAACTCTTTGTACCTTAACTTTTGGATATGAATTAACTACCATCACGAGTCTATGTTGGAGGTTGAATTGTTTCTACTAATGATCAGAAAACTACTCTTTGTTGATAATTGTTGTGCTTCTCTTGATGAATATTTTGTGTTGATACTGTGAAACCCTAAGTTGATGTTTAGATGGACATGATAGTTTGTTCAAGGACGAACAAAGCTTCAAGTGTGGGGTGTTGATGATAGGCGAATTTACACGCCTATAGTGCTATATTTTACCCATATTTTAGCAATGTTTTGAGAACAAATTATATATTTCATGCACTTTTAGTCTTTTTTCCTGTAAGTGAGCTAACGAACATGATTAGCAAAGTTTCAGGTATAAATGATGCAGAATTCAGCATTTTATGTATAACTTGACGCCAAAGAAAGCTTCACGAAAGGAGAAAAGGGAGTCTTGGACGCCAAGGACCAAAAGTGGCGCATGGAAAATCTGTCCCGGGCTAAAACAGCAACTCTGAAGACTTTAGGGACTAGCAATAATTTATTAGGATTAGGATAATGATACATTAACCTAGTACAACTGGGTTAAGTATTTCATTAGCTTAGTAGGATTTGGTTAAGTATTTCATTAGCTTAGTAGGAATAGGATATGGGTATTATAAATACCTTATTTTGCTAGAGATTTTTATTGATTCTACTTAACAATAACTCTCATCTTACCTTACAATTCATTCACTACTACTTTTAATTCTACTTTTTATTCTTCTTCTATTCATCTATTCAATTCTTAATTTCCGCAACAAGAGAAACGTTACTTTGCTAGGAATTCACGCCTAACGCCTACCACACTACTACTACACGAAATCTTTATTGTGGTATAATAACAATGTCTATTGTGATTTCCTTCGCACTCATGGGTAACTAAACCTCTCTGTTGGGGTTATGGAAGCCGTATGAGATACTATCTATTGCTATGAGTTTGTGAGTTTGTGACACGTATGCTGCTTATATCATTATTCTCTTCATCTTAATCTAAATTCTTTGTGGTTGCAAATGCAAGAATACACCAGTATAGCATTAACTTGTTCGAAAGAAAAGTTATATGTCTGGAAAAGAGATAATGTCAAGGTAGTAGGGTCCCATCCCCTATTAAAAAGTTAGTTCCGTAACTGGATTAACCTCTTGGAGAATTTATACCGTTAGATACGGTTTAAGCTTGAAAGAGTTAAAGTGAAATAATCCTCGAATAGGTCGAAAAACGCCTGGATTTACCATCGAATACAATTCTCTATAAGCACATGCATGTCTGAATTCCGCATAACTCATAGCTAATAGAGACGTAAACTCAGAAGGTGGATATAACCCCAACTCTTCAATTCTTATTGTTTTACAACCTACTAAACATTCTTTCTTTTCTTTGCTATTTTCAGTTTTTACTTTAATATTTTGGTTACACATTACAATCCCCACTTTTTACGAGACTTGCACTAAAAGTCTAGTAATCGTTGCTTACTTGTTGACCAAGCTATTCCCTGAAGGATCGATACCCAACCCAATTGGGTTCTATATTTGACTACGACCGCTTTACACTCCTACGAGAGCTGTAGATTGAGCATTATCAGATAGTCACATCATAACTACTTGAAATATCAGAACAAAGAAATGCATCTTCTATGGGTTAATTGAAATGATTCAACTACAGAGTGAATTTTCAATGAGTCAAGGGGAATGACTCAACTAGGAAGTACATTTTCTAGGAATTAAGGGGAATGACTCGACTAAAAGATACGTATTATAGGAATCAAACGGAATGACTCGACTAAAAGGTACGTCTTATAGGAATCAAGGGGAATGACTTGACTAAAATGTACATCTTATAGGAATCAAGGGAAATGACTCGACTAAAAGGTACGTCTTATAGGAATCAAGGAAAATGACTCGACTAAAATGTACGTCTTATAGGAATCAAAGGGAATAACTTGACTAAAAGGTATGTCTTATAGGAATCAAGGGGAATGCCTTGACTAAAAGGTACGTCTTATAAGAATCAAGGAGAATAACTCGGCTAAAAGATACGTCTTATAGAAATCATGGGGAATGACTTGGCTAAAAGGTACGTCTTATAGGAATAAAGGGAAATGACTCGACTAAAAGGTACGTCTTATAGGAATCAAGGGGAATGCCTTGACTAAAAGGTACGTCTTATAGGAATCAAAGAGAATGACTTGGCTAAAAGATACGTCTTATAGGAATCAAGGGGAATGACTCTGCTTAAATGTACGTTTTATAGGAATCAAGGGAAATGACTCGACTAAAAGGTACGTCTTATAGGAATCAAGGGGGATGACTAGACTAAAATGTACGTCTTATAGGAATCAAGGGGAATGACACGACTAAAAGGTACGTCTTATAGGAATCAAGGGGAATGACTCGACTAAAAGATACGTCTTATAGGAATCAAGGAGAATGACTTGACTAAAAGGTATGTCTTATAGGAATCAAGAGGAATGAATTGACTAAAAGGTACGTTTTATAGAAATCAAGGGGAATGACCCGACTAAAATATATGTCTTATAGGAATCAATGGGAATGACTCAACTAAAAGGTATGTCTTATAGGAATCAAGGGGAATGACTCGACTAAAAGGTACGTATTATAAGAATCAAGGGGAATGACTCGACTAAAATATACGTCTTATAGGAATCAAGGGAAATGACTCGACTAAAAGGTACGTCTTCTAAGAGTGAAGGTTCAATTTAAGAAGTGTATCACCTAGCAAATGAAAACTGAAATCCCTGGATAAGAAATTTCGTCTCCGAGGGATACAGGATGATGATTTTTTACCATGATTTGATTATCAAACCTATGTAGAAAAATTGCTTCCTTCATTTGTAGAAGTGAGGCATTGTCGCTCTTGGTATTTATACTCTGAAGTCCTTGATTTGAAGGTAACATGCTTCCTATTTCAATAGAGTAAACTTATGAGTTTAAAACATGGTGGTTGATTTATGGCTTTGGCTTTTGAGGCAATTTCTCTTGTGCTGGTCACATTCAATCTTGCTTCCAACCATTAACATATGTCATTAACTTACTGCATCATTGACACAAACTCAGATTATTAAGAGTGACTCTGAAATAAAACACAACATCTCTGCTTTGTCCTGCTCCACAGATAACCCTTTGAACCTTGGTATTTCCATGAGTTCCTAGATTTGTCTGTTAACAAAACTTTCTGCATGCCTTATTCGGCTCACGATCATGTCCCTTTCATGTGCTGGTTTTGTCTTGCTTTGTGCAATTGAAGAAGTTGATAGCCAGTTTTGAAACCTTTTCTCACTTGTTTTGACATGAACTTGACTCAATGACAAGAGAAAAAAAATGACAATGATTTTTTATTTAGATAACTGACTCAATTAAAATAAAATAAAAATAAAGTAAAGAAAGAAAAGACAATGAATGTCCCCATTTGAAACAAAGAAATGAAAAATTTATCTAAAAATGACAGTCAACTCTAATGATTATGCCATGCATTTTGGATAAAGTTGTCTGATCTTTCCCATCCAAACTTTCTACCAATTGTTGTTGAGTTAATGGCCTTGAAACTGAGTTATTTCCTTAGGTCAATTACATTTAAGACCTCATTTGGCTAGTGGAACCTTGAAGGATTTTCGTCTACAAGCCTCTCTCATTTTCTTTTTCTCATCTCATCATTGTCTTATGGTGTGTGTGAGGATTTTTCATCAATGAGACTCTCTTATTTTCATTTCTCTCAACTCGCAATCGTCCTACAGTGCCTGTGAGGGTTTTCACCGATAAGACACATTTTTATCTCTCACAACTTACCGTCGCCTTATGGTGCCCGTAAGGGTTTTCACCAATAAGACTCTTTCATTTTTATTTCTCTCTTGATTCCTTATTCTGAAGAAGAAAAATAATTCCCCAAATGCATCATCATATCCATTGCATGCTTAGCCTTAACATCTTCAAAGATTGATCTGGAGGTCTTTCTTTGGTTGTAACTCGTCTTTTGGATAAGGTAAGAAAGAAAGGATGGAATGAGGCTCAAACAACACTTTAAGTAGGGCAGGACTTATAACTTTTGGAATCGACTCAAACAATGAGGATTAACTCATGCCCCAGTTTCTTTTGACTAGGCAATTTCTAAATTATTTATTTGGTTGGACCGAGCCCCAAGTAGGTCAACCTACGTATCTCACTCCCGAGAGGAGAATCAGGTCACACGTAGTTCCAAAAACTCATTTTTTGCTTAACTCTAATTTTTTTTTCTTTTTTTTTTCTTCAAGTATTTTTTTCTTTTGGGACCTTTCTGACTCTATTTTTTCTTAATACGCTTTTTTTTTCCTTTTGACACATTTTTTTTCTTTTTATTTTTGAAACTTTTCTGACTCTATTCTTTTGCTCGACACTTATTTTTGGGCTTTATTGACTCTATTTTGATTTTAAAAGAGGGGTATGAAAGAAAATAAAACTAAGACTCAAATGGGGTAAACAAAGAATTACACAATGTTTGAATAACAGAATGAAATGCCTTCATCATACCAATCCTTGACAATGCAAGTACACATCATGCAATATGAAGTGAAAGATGAAGATCATTTGTGACATTTTAACAATACTAACTTTAACTGAGCATGTGTGTCACTTCTTCTTATACACTTGTCCAACATACAACTAAGATGTACATCCCTCACATTGAATGTTTCATGCCTTCGTGAAATTGATTTTCTTTCTATTTCTTTTGACATAGGATCGCACATCCACTATTTGACCTAATTGAGACACGTCTTTCAATTGATGACTAAGTTATTCTTGCGATTCTTAAAATAATTGCCTTAATTTTCAAAGAAGGCTTCAACTTGTCACCAAATGTTTTAGTACTCTATCTAGTTTCTTAGATGCTTTTCTCTAACTTTAGCCCTCTGATTCAATGTTTCATGGTTAAATTGGATTTTGAGATCCGATGAAAATTCCGCAAGTATGTCATATCACTAGAATCAACATAAAATGTATTGTGTAAAGAAAACAAAATAACACATATTTAAAACACAAAGGGAAAGAGACATTTTATTTAGTTGAAATAAAAGATAGAAGGGAGGGTGCATCTTAGCAAGGCTGCTAACGTGCACTAGCGGTAGAACCAACATGACCTGATTGGAAATCACGACACCGGCAAAGATTGTAACACCTAAGGATGGTATTAGATATAATCTTTCCTCAATTACTTTTGGAAACTTCTTACCCCCAAAATTCAAATCAATACCTGAAGAAGATGAAAACATATCGTCAAGTTCTGTCTCTCCTAGAATAGTACATCTGAGAACCTATGGTGCTTCGACGGATCCTCCATCGAATCAGAAACTTCAATTCTCTGCAGCTGCAACTCCACCTGATACAGTATAGAAGGAGTTTGGTGTGAATCGATCAGCGGGAAAGGTTCTATACTATGTTCCCCCAACGTTAAAGCAAGGTAAGATCTGTGACAGTATAGTCGAGGAGGATATTCGAAGTCCAACCGAGTACTGGAAACATGCTCTTATAGGTTATGTTATTGGGGATACCCCCTACCATAAGTCCATTGAGACTTACATATTGCATGCCTGGAATTGTGCTACACAACCTCAAGTGCTGAATCATGATGATGGTTATTTTATCTTTTGATTTGAATATTGTAATAGGGTGTTAATGGGTGGACCATATACTTTTCATAACAAACCTTTCATTGTGCAAGCTTGGGACATTGATTTCGAATCAACCCGGATAGTATCACACTATACCTCTGTGGATTACTTTCCTTGGGCTACCGGTGGGATACTGGTCTAGCGAAGCTCTTAGTAAAGTAGCAAGTGCCATTGGCAAGCCAAAGTACACAGACCAGTTTACTGCTAATATAGAAAGAATATCTTATGCACGGGTCCTGGTGGAAACAGACATAGCACAACCCCTAATTGACACAATAGAAATGGTCACGCCTACTGGTACCTTCCAACAACCAGTAGAATATGAATGGCGACCAAAATATTGTGAGAATTTCTTGAATTTTGGGCATGTCACAGCAAATTGTAGATTTCAGAATGAGTTAGAGGTAGAAGAGAAGGATGAATTTAAAGAAGTGCAAACAAAAAGGAGAAGGAACAGAAAAAAAAAAGAGGCCCCAGAAGACACAATGGATGCAGAAAGATGAAGCCCAAAAGAAGGATAAACCTATAGACCCCCCTGTATCTGATCCAAAAGGCTCTTGCAAGGATAAGATGATTGTGCAAAATTTAGGACTTATACAACAAGGTGAATATGTTAATAATGACCATGCCTGTACTAGCAATAGTGATACAAACTCTTTTAGCCCTCTCAAGCACTGCACTAATGATGGAGGACCTCCGAACAGGCCTGGAGAGGCCCCAAACATATGATTTTCTAAACACGGAACATCAGGGGTTTAAATCAACCCCTGAAACAGAAGGAGATTAGTCTTTTTCTGAAAAGGTCCAAAATAGATATGTTTGGGTGTTTGGAAACTAGAGTAAAAGAACGTAAAGCTGGTAATATCCTCAAGAAGATGGTGGGGGGATGGAACACTTGTTGTAACTACCCGATAGCCCCAAATGGAAGAATTTGGCTAATGTGGCAGCCTACAGTAAATGTGTCTATAATCTTGACAAAAGAGCAGTTCATACATTGCTATGTCACTGATGCTTCAGGAAATTTCTCAGCATATATCACTTTGGTGTATGCCAAAAACAGCATGCAGGAAAGGATAGAACTATGGAACGAGATCAAAGCATTGGGTGTTACAATTCAAGAGGCATGGATCCTGAGTGAAGACTTTAATGCTGTGCTAATTTGAGGATCTACTTGGGTCACCAGTCACTCAACAAGAAGTTTAGGATTTCAAGGATTGTATAGACCAACTCCAGCTTACTTCGCTAAGAGCAAAAGGCTACTACTATACTTATGCAATAAACAATAGCAAGATCAAAGAGTGTATTCAAAGATTGACTGGGTCCTGGGAAACTATCAATGGCTACAAAGATATGGTAATGTGGAGGTTGAATTCCTATTACCTGGGATTTCTGACCACTTTCCAATTTTGGTCCAATATATTAGTCAGCGAGCTTCCAGACCTAAACTATTCAAACTGTATAGTACTGTGTTGGAGCATCAGAAATTCCCTGAGATTATGGTAAATACGTGGAGGAAGAACTATTATAGAACTTATATGTATAAGCTAAACCAAAAACTAAAACTCTTCAATATGATTTGCAGTAACTGAATACTTATATGGAAGCTTACACACAGAAAATTCAACAAACCAGAATACTATTAAACATCACACAGAGCAAGCTAGCCTCAGATCCTATGAATCATGAACTGATACAAGAAGAGGCCAAGCTACTAAAGGAATTTTAACATTGGAACTTGGTAAAGAAGAAGGTGCTAAGACAGAAATCCAGAGCAACATGAATCAAATGTGGAGATGCCAATTCCAAGTACTTCCATGCACAATGTATGATCAGAAGTAATAGAAGCTCCATCAGCTCTATCTATGATAACTCAGGCAACAAAGTTACTAACCCTGATCTTATAAAGAAAGAATTTATTGAGTTCTTTACTGGGCTAATGGGTGATTCTACCCCTGAGCTACCTTGCCCAAATTCTGAGGTTATCAAGCAAGGGCCCTGCCTCTCACACTCTCAGAAGCTTGAACTCATACAAGAAGTAATAGACCAGGAAATCTTAAGTGCAATGAAAAGTATGCCATCAGAGAAGTCTCCTAAGGTTAATGGTTTCCCTGTGGAATTCTATAGAAGTCAATGGACTATTATCAAAGATGATGTTTTACTTGCTGTGAAAGAGTTTTTCAGATCTGGTAAGCTTCTAAGAGAATTTTGTTGCACTGCAGTTACTTTGATCCCCAAATGTTCCAACCCTTCCATGGTAAAAGATTTCAGACCAATAGCCTGTTGTACCACTTTCAATAAGTTGCTTACAAAAATCCTGACTAATAGGATAAAAAAGGTTATTGATACACTTATAGGACCATCACAATCAACATTCATAGAGGGTAGAAGCATCATAGATAATATCTTATTTAGCCATGAGTTATTCAAATGGTACTCAAGAAAAGGATTATCCCCAAGATGTGTACTGAAAGTTGATCTCAAGAAAGTATATGACTCCAGGGAATAGTGTTTCCTTAGGAGTATTTTAGCTGAGTTGGGGTTCCCATTGAAGTTTATCAACTGAATTATGGAATGTGTTTGTTCTGTTTCTTATTCACTGATCTTGAATGAGGGCTTACAAAACCTTTCCAAGGAAAAAGAGGGATAAGACAAGGTGATTCTATGTCACTTTATTTGTTTGTTATAGCTATGGAATATATGAATAGGTAATTGAAATGCCTAGACCAGAAGAAGGAGTTTCAATACCACCCCAGGTGTAAGCAACTTGATATAAAGCATATATGTTTCGCAGATGACCTTCTTCTGTTCTGTAAAGCTGATATTAACTTTGTAACAATGCTCCATCAAGCTTTCCTGAAATTCTCAAAAGCCACAGCATTACAAGCCAATATTGACAAGAGCTCAATCTATTTTTCTGGAACCAAACCTCAAGTCAAGCAGAACATCCTAGAAGTTTTGAGCTATACTGAAGGCGAATTGCCTTTTAAATATCTAGGGGTGCCATTGTCCTAAAAAAATCTTACAATCGACTAGTTCCAACCACTTGTGGATAGAATAGTGGAAAAAATAAAATGCTGGAGTGATAAATTACAATCATATGCTGGTAGATTACAGCTGATTAAATCTGTTATCTTTGGCATACAAACTTATTGGGCTCAGATCTTCCTACTGCCTAAAAGAATCATAAAGGTAATCACAGGCCTCTGTAGAGTGTTTTTGTGGACAGGAGCCATTCTGACTTCAGATAAGGCACTTATTTCTTAGGAAAAAATTTGTCTTCCAAAATCAGCAGGTGGTTTAAATGTTCTGAATATATATCTCTGGAATAAAGTTGCTATCATAAAACAACTTTGGGCATTATCTGAAAAGAAGGATGGTTTATAGATAAAATGGGTGCATACCTATTATTTGAAGGCTGAAAATATTGAATCCTATAATGGTCTAAAAAATGCCTCATGGGCAATTAGGAAAATTATCAGTGCACAGAAGTATGTTATGGAGGCCCCAGGACTATAAGGGGACTTGGAGGTTAGATTGAGAGCATGTGTCACAGGAGAGTCATTCACAATAAGGAAGATATACAATGCTTTAACTCCCCAGCTCCCCAAAGTCCCCTGGAAAAGTATTATATTACAGCATTCAGTACACCCCAGACATAGCTTCATTCTTTAGTTAGCTCTACTAAACAGACTTTCTACAGTTGAGAGACTAGAAAGTTTGGAATTCAAGTGCCAAAAACATGTGTGTTGTGTGGAAATGCTGATGAAACACATGACCGCCTATTTCTTGATTGCAGTATCACCAAACACTTATGGACGAGGTGGCTGAATTGGCTAGGTATACAGAAAAATATAGGTAGTTGGAATCAAGAGACAGAGTGGGTATCCAGACAAGCTAAAGGGAAGTCTACACAAGGTGCTATCTTATGTAGTATATTTGCAATGATGGTCAACATCATATGGAGAAGCAGAAATAACATCAGATTCCATAAGGGCAAATATAAAGAGAAAATGGTCTGCAGGGAGATAGCAATCCACATTAATATACAAAGTCAAAGGCATCAAAGATGGGGAATAATACTCCAATAAGATGCGGGAACACCATGAAGCTAGATTGATGATTTCTTAATACTTTTGATTTGAAAATGTAATATGAGACTTTATGATTCTCAATACTACTGAGTAGCGTCCCTGCATGTTAGAAGGGGCAAAGCTAGTATAGGTTTTTAGTCAAAAATGAGAAAATAGGGAGTCAGGCCCTGTTTTGGTTTGTAAACCCATATTTTGGTGAAATAAAAATGTTTTATTTTTCAAAAAAAAGATAGAAGGGTTTGAACATAAATTACAAAGGGACAAAAGAAGATAGATCCCAAACTACCACTTTGAAATAATTTGAAAAACAGAAAAGAAAAGAAAACAAACTACCAGAACTCTTCCTAGTAGGGAGAGGGGTGACTTCTCCATTGCTCAGTCTGACAACTTAGCCACTGGTTTGCCTAACAAAATGACTAGAGCTTCCACCATGATCAGACACATTCCCTTCAACTAATAAGTTTTAGGTCCTCATGCTTAACTCATTGCTTCCTACATATTGTGCAGTACCATGTGCTGGCAAAGAACTCTGTGGGACGGTTGAGTTGCCAGTGTTTTGCACCACAATCAATTTTTCTTGAATCATCCTTTTTATTTCTCTTTTCAAAGCACAAAAATCCTCAATACTGTGACCCTGAACATCAGAATGATATGCACATCGTACATGAGGATCAAAATTTCTTGAATACGGATTAGGAGTATACCCAATGAGAGGAGAGATCATGCCCAACTCTCTCAATTTCTAGAATAAACTGGCATACGACTCCCTAATTGGTGTAAAATTATCCCTAAGCTTCTTGTTAAGAAATTTTGGTGTCTAATTAACATTGATGTAGGCTCAGAAATATAGCAATGATCATCAAGAATATTGAACATGTATTCACTAACGGCCCGGGGAAGCACAACCATTGGATTGATAGCCAAAGTGGAAGCCTCAATAGGATGTTGAGAAACACAAGCACATACAGTATGTGGTGCTGTCAATGTGGTAGGTTTATACTAAAGGGCTAGAGAATGAGTGATGGAATCATTGGGATGCTTTTGGCTTGGAATGAATTCTGAGGCATGTTGTATTGCATCAACAATAGTAGGAAACTGGCTTTGCAATTGTGATGGCAAACTCAAGGCATTACAGGGTCAATAGTAGGGAATGGAGGAGGAGGCAACCCACTAGCCCAAACTCGATACATTTATGTCATTTGTTGCCTCAAACTCATAATTTCTTGCTTTAAACTTTAATTTTCATGACTCTTTGTTTAATCCATGACGTCACTCTCTATATCTTTGTTAGACACAACTAACCCTTCCTTAGATTTGGTGTGATGTGGAGGACCAGCTATAATGTCACAATGCCACAAACCAACCACCTTAAACTAACTGAACAAGAAATAACAAATGTGTTAGAGTTCAACGCTTTCTCAAAACTTTTTTTTAGAAAAGATCACCGAACCCAAGGAGGGCGCCTATGTATCTCATCCCTGAATTAGGAGAATTAGGTGTGCGTAGTTCGTGAAGTTTGGCCACAACAGAGCCAATAAAACTCTTTTCTTTTTCTTTTTCTTGAAACTTTAAGAATAAAAGAAAATAATAAATTGTCAAAAGAATTGATGAAAGATTTTTTTTGCATTTTTCAGTTTTAACATCTCTATACAAAATGAAACATATTATTACCAAAGAAATTTTTTTTTTGGGTTTTCGATTTTGAATTTCATACGAAAATAAAACTTGAAATTACTAAAGGAAAATCTTTTTTGTAGTTTTCTTTTAAAAGATGTATATGACACCTACTCTAACTGAAGAGTTAAGAAGATCTTTTTGAATTTTTCAGATTTCTATAAAAAATGAAACCCATGATTATCAAAGAAAAATCTTTTGGGGATTTTAATTTTGAATTTCATATGACAATAGACTTGAAACTATTAAAGGAAAATCTTTTTGTAATTTTCTTTTAAAGATGTATATGACACCTATTCTAAATGAAGAGTGAAGAAAATCTTTTTTGAATTTTCTTTTTTTAAAAATAAGATCTTCAAACCCACAATAGACTGCCTACGTATCTCACTCCTGAGAGAGGAGAATCAGGGGTGTGTAGTTTTTCCTGATCGGACAATTAAGGATTGAAGAATAAACTAAATCTTGACTTGAGAGACATGACTACAACGATGAAAATAACATATTTTTGGGGATTTTCAGTTTGACACTCCACATAAAACTTATACCAACAACTATGAAAGAAAAATCTTTTTGGTATTTTCATTATATGAAATGTACAAAACTTCTACCATCTTTTTAAATTTTCCTTTTATAAAAAGCTCCTATTGAAAAAATCTTTTTGAAATTTTCGAATTATAAATGCTTGCTAAAGAAAACAAAGGCAAAATGTTTTTGATGTTTTTTTATTTTTTGGAAAATTAGTGCAAAACATAAAAAAAAAAAAAATTGAATTGTGAAAAACAAAAGTCATAAAGAACACTAAAAGCTACGAAACTCTTTTTTGACTCACTTTTTTCTTTCCTTATTTTTCATTGCCTATACACTTTACTTCTAACACATATTTTTTCCCAAATCAGCCCATCAAATGACCACGTTACCCTCATAGATGCAATATTTAGAACGTAGGGATGTTTTAAAGGTGAGTCTCCTACAAAGGACCAAGTAGGTCCCGATGGGTCTCAATATGATGCAGATAAGCATGACCTAAAGGCTGACCTATGCTTGGGTCCACTAACAAGGTCGTTTGGAGGAGCATATGGTCGATAGTGGTTGTTTTACTTTCCACCCACTCCATACGCCCGACAGCTCCCCCTCCTAAAATAAAGGTGACTCAACTAGAGTTCGTGCGCACGACATGCACTCCGAAACTTGTTGTAGAAAAAATTATCTCGAGTTATGTACATGATGCCAGATATAAAGTGGTAACACACAAAAGAAAAATTGTAAACACGTAGCACGTAAGCACTCAATAATAAAGACAAACAGTAACACAAACAATGTTTATACACCCACAAAATCAAATTAAGCCAATATAACTCTAAAAAATAAGCTCGAATTCTGAAAATTCCCCAGTAGTGTCGCCAAAGCTGTCACACCCCTTTTTGTAACCAAAAAAGATTATCATTTTAAGTTTGAAAGAGTTTTTGTTATTAAGTGACAAAATGAAGGTTTGTTTCAAAAAGAATTCATTTTATAATCAACTCAGAGTCGTCACTTGGCATAATCAGTTGTACCAAGTTACCTTTGGAAATCCTTTTGCAAAACTGTTTTTGACTCTTTTGAACTGATTTGCGAACAGAGATTTCGGCTAAGAAATTCTATTGATAGAGGGGAAAGTGTTAGGCACCCCTCGGTCCCATCCCGTGGTTCGACCACAGTTGCTTGGTGGAGTATATTGGCTAATTGGACATTACAAATGTATAAACCACACAAAGCACATAAAACAATCGATCAAACACACGAAACAAAACAAATCCAAAATATATTGTTCAGTCCAATTATACAGTCTGAAATAAAAAAAATGTGAAAAATAAATCTTATTCTAACCTATGTTAATCCTAACTACGCTCCTGTGCTTTACTCGATGCATCGGACCTTGATCATGAACCTCCTTCAAAAACATGCTACATTGGGGCATTATCCGGTGAATAAATACAACTTCCTTCGGGGCATACCCCGACCAAATAAGTATAATTGATCCAAATTTATAAAATAAAATCATTCAACAAACATTTTTAACATTCAATAATCCACAAGTTCTAAATTTGCCTACCCGAACCTACTAATGCCTACCCGGCTCGACCTATCATGATTCTATTACATTCAACTCATCAATGAATACAAATTTACTTTTACCGAGGCCAACTCCTTCCCGCATTGATTCTCAAATTAATCAATTCTTCGACTACCAATCCTAGTTTCTACATTCAAATCCAACACCAACCAACACAAAACAAAGATTGAAACATGTCAAACAACAAATCATTCACATTCACATAAAAAATTAAAGGGAGAGAAGACAGAATTGGACCTCAATGCCACTTTCAAAATCGATGTAGTACTCTGATTAAATTCGACAGAGTCTGCACTAATGAACCTCGAATCGATCCCAATAACGAAACCAAGCCTCGATATTTCACTTTTTAATCTATTTTTCACCTGTCGATGAGATTGTTGTCTGAATCTCCATCGGAAGACATCGGCCATCGTGGTTTTTCGTTGGCGCGACGACGCCATCATCAGAACTATACCGGAAACGACGACGACTCATCGAAATAACCCAACCAGCGCCAAAATCCCCAGAAATCTCGTTGTTGTTGTTGAGCTTTAAGCGAAATCCTACAGGAAATAGTATCCCATTAGCTCGTTAGTCCTAAACCGGCCATCCGGAATCAACCCAAATGGCCGATTTAGGACTAACGAGCTAATGGGATACTATTTTCGGCTGGATTTCGCTTAGAGCTCAACAACAACGAAGAGATTTCTGGGGATTTTGGCGCTGGTTGGGTTATTTCAATAAGCCATCATCGTTTCCGGTATAGTTCTGATGATGGCGTCGTCGTGCCAACGAAAAACCACGATGGCAGGTGTCTTCCGATGGAGATTCCGACAACAATCTCGTTGGCAGAACTCTCACGAGCCTCGCCCCTGTCTTCTCTCTTTCTCTCGACCTCTCACTCTCTTCTCACCATCTCTCTGCGTGTAGTGATGTGTGTATGCGTTTGTGGTGGAGCAGATGAGTGTAAAATGGATGTTGTGGTGTCAATTGTGAATCTGTGAGGATTTCAGTGAGGTTTTTTGTGTTCCCAGAGAGAATTGCGCGTGCTCTCTATTCCAGTGGGCCCCACTGTGAGTGTATATGCTAGTGTTGTATTCTATTAGGGAAAGGGGAAATCAACACTTGGGGTGGGGTCTATGGGCCAGGGGTATGTGGGGTAGGGGCAGGGTGTGGGGTGGTGAGGTATGATTTGTTAGAATAAGGGAATATTAGGGATTTATTGAAATTTTGTTATTTTTTTGTATTTTCATGGGGCGTAGTCACATGGGTGGGGTGTAAGATAACGTGAGTTAAAAAAATGGATATATTAGATTATTGGAAGGGACAAAATTAGGCTTCTACATTCACTATGAGTCAATAAAAAATTGTGTTATAAATTATGTTTTTTTCACTGGATGGATTTATTGGAAAATGCATGGTAGAAAATAGATTACTATTAAAATACTAAGAAGTTTTCTATTTTTTTTCGTGTGAAAATACTATTTTTTTTCTTTTCGCATTGTTTTAATTAAATATCTGTGAAAATAGTCATTAAGCATTTTTCATTCGAAAGTTTCAAAGGGAAATAGTGATATTAATCGCCATAAAAAGAACAGATTTGGGCATCTATGCTCGCCAAGTAAGAAAATACTTGTTTACTCTTCAAACGATACAATTGAATTTATACACGTGAGTTTGAATTGACCAAACGAATAGATTGAAATGAAATAAATTGGAAGAAATGCACAGTAAAATAGGTAAAATCAATAATTAATAAGTATGAATTGAAGTATAAGATGATTAGATTAGCCTAAGCTCCAAGGGAGTTGGCTGGCAATGACATAGGAAATAAGTGATATTGAGCACTGAAATTGTAAACTCTATATTTTCTATATCATATGCCATATATTTTGACTTGTGATAAACTTTCTTTCAAAAATCCACATGCACACTATATATACAAACAGCAAGTATTAATAACAATAGACTAAAAGAGTGAAATAATATGTATAATATCGAGAAGCTATTTTATATTTGCTGATTAATTTAGCCATTCAAACATTGACAAAAAAGATACATCTAAATAATACAATAAGCTAGTGATATCAGAAACTCTAATATCAGAAACTCTAACACCTTCATGTAGACCTCAGCTACACTAGACTCATTTGGACACGTTAGAAAGTGTGTTATGTTACCTCAAGAATGTGCACAACCATATGATTGGCTTCAAAATTGGCTTTACACATGTCATTTTATTTGTATGTGAGAAGTGTTAAAAGCAGGGACGGACCATGTGTAATTTTAGGGTGTTTCGGCACCCACTAAACTCGACGTAGATTAAGTATAATTATATAAGAAATACAGAATAAATAGTATAATTTATTAAAAACCACCTAGATAACAAACATATGGTTGGGTGTAGTGGCTTGAGGATGTGAATCCCAGGTCCAGTTTTTTAGGTTTGAATCCCTACAGCTACATACTATTTTTTATAAAAAATTTTGAGCACCCACAACTTTGAATTCCTGAGTCCGCCATTGGTTAAAAGGTTACATATTCTCCATCCTGGTGGAATAATAGAATATCTCTATGTTTAATTTCTCTCTCTCTCTCTATCTTTTTGAAGGTAAATTGAACTAGCCAAAACAAAATTTAGCTAGTGGAGATGTGTGCATGGCATGTGGTAGTGTGTTTTATCTACGTGGATGCTAAGTTGGCATGCCACATAGACAGGGTTATATGTACACTTGCAGAGAACAAATTAAAATATAACAGAAGCACCTTTAGAAGTCAATGATGGGTCTTGGAGGTGAATAATATGAGCCACTAATTTATCATCAAGTGAGACTACTATGTTTGGCTACAATACATGTCACTGCTTTTCATAAGTTAATAAGATATACTGTATAAGAAAAATACATCTAATGAGCTAATAATCATGATCAGAATCCCTAACAACAGAAAGTCCTAAGTTACTAATACATAAACGTACATATTCCTACTTATTTAGACAACAGTAAAGTTTGACCGAAAACATTGTGTCTATTCAAAATTTGTCTTTACCAAACTATCTTCAATGAATTTATTCAAGCAGCCGGAGTATAATCATAATCTCCATCGTCATCTCCTTCTAAGGATGCAGCAGGAGCATAATAATAGTCGCCATCATCACCATCTCCTAATTCGAAAGATGCTGCAGGAGCATAGTCATAATCTCCATCATCATCAACATCTCTTTCTAAGCATGCAGCTGGAGCATAATCATAATCACCATCGTCATCTCCATTTGAGCACAACCTTCTCTTCTCGAACCCAATAATCTTTAAAATTCCAGACATTCTAGCTAGATATGTAGTGGATATATTGTATGATATCTTTGGTAAGGTGTGAAGATTAATAGTAATTGTGTTGTGTATGAGCGATTGGTGAAGAAACTATATGGTTATATATAGGAAGGAGCCCAAGTGTGAACTCTTTTGGACACGTTAGAAAGTGTGTTATGTTACATGAGGAATGTGCAAAGCCATAAGTTTGGATCCAAAATTCACTTTACACATGTCGTATGTGATGAGTGTTAAAAGGTAACATATTCTATATCTCGGTGGAATAATGGAATCTCCTATGTTTTATTTCTATCTCTCTCAATTTTTTGGAGTGTAAATTGAACAAGCCAGAACAAGATTTAGCTAGTGGAGAAGTGTGCATGGCCTGTGGAAGAGTGCTTTATCTATGTGGATACTTAGTTGGCATGCCGCATAGACAGAATAGTGAATATATATGTCAAAATTACTTTTTATAAATATATATTAAATCTTGAACACTTAACCGCTGCACATAGATAGGGTTATATACATTGCAAAACAAAATATATATGATGTCGATTGTCGATCACATTATTGTTGAACGTACTTTACTTACTCTTCCGTTTCAATTTGATTGTGTTACTTTTCTTTTTAGTCTGAGTCAAAATACTTTCTCCATTTCGTTTTACTTGGCCTTCTTGCTAAAAAAAAATTATTTCAATTTACTTGTCCAATTTATGAAATCAAGAGAATTTTATCATTTTTCTTCCAATACTACGCCTATCATTAACTGACAACATAAAATATTAGTCGTTATATTTAGATTTTCAAAGCATAATTAATACAGTTAGTTTAGTAAAATTACCCATTAATAAATATTTCTTAAGGAGAGTACCAAATCAATATGAGATAAGCAAAACGAAACAAAAAGAGTAAATGTCTCTTTTCATTTTTTGAAACCCTTTTAATCCAGCTTTTCATATGACATGCTTTTTTTTATCGAACGAACACATTTTACTATCTTCAACTATCACCCGCTCTTTTTGGAGCATTACAGTGCAAAGGAAAAAAATCACTTCTTCCTCATCAGCCAAGTCCTGACCACACAACTCCTATTTTCCGGTCTTTGATCCTATACATTTGATCTATGTATATAATTTTCGATCCAAACTCTATCTTTACAGCTTATTCTACCCCGTATCCGATCAAAAATTCTACGTTCGCTCTCCTGTTGAATTTTCCTGATCACATTTGCGAGCCTTGGAACCATGTTGTTCCACAAAGTTTGATTCCTTGCTTTCCATATGTGATATATTACCACTACAATTGTTGCACAGATGATGCTTCTACTAATCTTGCCTACTGCCTTCTTTGCCGTTCTTTCCATATATTCTTCAGGTCCTTGTCATGCAAATTAATGTTAAGCCACTCCAAGATCCCTTCCAGGCATAGTCTTGAGAACTTACATTGAAACATTAAGTGTTCTATTGATTTCAGAGCTATATCGCACAACAAACACTTATCACTTTGGCAGACTCCCATTTTTACCAACCTGGTTCTTGTTAGCAGCCTTCAATGTATTGCGAACCAACTAATGAAACTATGTTTTGGTATATTTCTACTATTCTAGACACCCTCCACCAACGCCATTCATTATTAGCCCTTGTCCTCCAGTAGTAACCACTATGAATGGTGTATTTACCCCCTACAGTTAGCCAGTGATTTTGTATGTATCAGCCCCAAACTTTCTCATTGATTGAGCAGATTTTCCTCCAATAACCACAACAATCTTAAGGTGGTTGATATTGCCATCAATTTAACCCCCTTATATAATAAGTATGACAGCTCAGGCTATTACCTGTGAAGTAAAATACCTATCATAGCAGCTCACGTTCAAGGTTTTTTTTTCTATGCTTTTAATACAAAAGAAGAAAGAAGAAGCCTATGGAACTATTTGGTGGACAACACCAAACCTTGAATGCTAATGGGTGATTTTAACTCTGTACTTCATTCAGAAGACAGACTTAGAGGCAGTCTTGTCACCTGGATTGAGGTGGCTGATTTTGCTGCTTGCATGGAAGAGTATGGGTTGATTGTGTTACCTCACCAAGGTAATACTTATACTTGGAATGATAAAGCAATGATACCAGGATATACTCTAAGATTGACTGGGTATGGATAAATCAACAATGGATAAACAACATGACTACTAGTAGAGTATTTTTTCTCCCTGAAGGTACCAGTGACCATTGTCCTGCAAAAGTGAAGTTGACAGATGAAAGACACAAGAGGAGAAAATCTTTCCAATATTGTAATGTGTGGGGGTTGCATCCACAATTCTTAGAGACTATTATAAAAGGATGTGAGAGGAATATACAAGGATGTGCAATGTTTAAAGTTGTACAAAGATTGAAATCGCTAAAGTATGAGCTCAAGCACATGGGCAATCAGCATACCAAAAGTATCATAGATGAAGCTGAAGAGGATAGATAAGCACTTAAGTTGTCACAACTGGCTCTGCAGACTAATCTTGGATATAACAAACCAACAAGAAGATAAACGGTTGAATAGAAAGTATAAAAAATCCTCATATTTGGCTGAAATAAATTTGCAACAAAAAGGAATGGTTACATGGTTTAAACTAGATGATGAGAATACAAGTTACTTTCACTCTGTCATAAAGCATAAAATACCCAAGCAAGCTATCACACAATTAAATGACAGACAAGAGATATGGAAAACAACTCCAAGTGCAATTGCATAGGTGTTTGTGGCATATTATGAAGAGTTGTTGGGAAGAAAGAGAGAAGTAATGAGGAAATCTAGTCCTTACTTCTTAAGGAATAGAGTAGTACTAACCATAGAGTAACAACTACAATTATTGATTCTCTTTCACACAAAGAAGTCAAAACAACTATGTTCACAATTGATAGCAATAAGATCCCAGGACCTGATGGTTATGGATCTGGTTTTTTTAAGTCTGCATAGAGTATAGTAGGACCAGACATCACTACAATAGTACTAGATTTTTTTGAGAATGGCAAGCTCTTGAAGCAACTAAACTCTACCAATATAGCCCTCATTCCTAAGGTGGATTAACTAGAGTTGGCTAGCCAATATAGACCAATTTCATGTTGTAATATGGTATGTAAGTGCATCTCCAAATTCTTATATAGTAGGCTAAAAAAAGTGGTGGATACAGTTGTTTCATCTAATCAAGCAACATTTATTCAAGGAAGATGCATGTTTCATAATGTCCTGATTTGTCATGATCTGCTTAGGCATTATAATAGGAAGACTTCCCCTAGATGTATCATGAAAGTTGATCTTAGGAAAGCATATTACATGGTGAGTTGGGATTTCCTTGAGGAAGCACTGGTGGGACATGGTTTTCCAAGAAAATTCATCTAGTGGATATTGATATTGTTACATCTACTAAATTCACTATAAAAGTAAATGAAGAAGGATGTGGTTATTTTGAAGGGAAGAGAGGTCTTAGACCAGGTGATCCAATGTCACCATTATTTTTCGTTCTTGTGATGGAGTACCTATCAAGAGAGATGAAATGCATGAGTTTATTGCAAGAATTTATATTTCACCCAATGTGTAAACCATTGCAACTTACACCTCTTATATTTGCTGATGATCTCACGGTGTTTTGAAAATGAGAAGCAGGTTCAATTACAAGAGTGAAAGAAGCTTTGGAGCATTTCAGTGCTACAACAGTTTTAATGGCTAATTTTGAGAAATCCAGTGTGTTTTTAGCTGGAATGAATGATCAAAAGAAAGTTGAACTGCTTTCTTTAACTGGGTTCTGTCAAGGATCAATCCCAATACGATATCTAGGACTACCTCTCTCATCTAACAAATGGAGTAAGTTGGACTGTCATGCATTAGTGGAGAAGATTACTATGAGGATTACAACTATATACACCAAAAAAATGATCCTATGCAGGTAGATTACTGGTGGTGATTGCAGTTCTGTTCTCAATTCATAGTTTTTGGGGGTTAGTTTTTATACTGCCTCAAGGAGTGGTGAAAAAGATTGATAAAAAATGCAGGACATATTTGTGGGGCAGTAACACAGAAATTAGAAAGATAGCTCTTGTATCCTGGGAGAAGGTTTGTAACTCCAAAATGAATGGTGGTCTAAATATTAAAAGTTGTGGTAAATGAAACATAGTTTCTGTTGAGAAACTAGTATGACACATAGTGATAAAAGAAGATACACTATGGGTTAAATGGATTCATGGAATTTACTTAAAGGGTGCTAGTATACATAGTTATCAGGCTCCAATAGATAGTAGCTGGTACTAGAGGAAGCTTAACAAAGACGGGGAAATATTCTATCACGAGAGGTTACACGGCTCTTGTTGGCAATCAGGAGGAAATAAAAGTGGCATAACTTGTATGGACCAATATTTCATTGCCAAAACATCGATTTATCATATGGCTGGCAGTGCATCAGAGGTTTTTACTAAAGAAAGGCTTATACCTATGAATGTTCCAGTGGAGAATAATACATATTGCTTGTGTGAGTCATAGTAGATAGAAATAAGTCAACATTTATTTGTCACGTGCAGCTGGTTTAGGAGAATAAGAGAGGAGCTGCTGAGTTGGGCAAATCTTCAGCTACCACCTAGTGTATTAGCTCAAGTATTAGGAATGGTTAAGAGAAGACACTGGAATAAGTTTAGAAAGAAGTAGCAACAACAATATTGGGAAGTATGACATACCATATGTGGTGAGCAAGGAATCGGAAGCTTCACAGAGGGGTTCAAGTGAAACAATTAGAACTAATCTAGCAGATCAAGAGAGAAATATTAAAATGAATTGAATGTTTTTAGGATTCAAGAAAGGCATATAGGAGTAGGGGATATTGGCAACAATTATGTATATAGTTACTTTGTAGTTCTGCTCTTTTGAGGCCTGGCGTTAACATATTAAGATGTTGACATCAAGTTCTCTTTATTTGTATCTTTGTTTTGTTGGTTAATGGTATTCACAATGTTGCTAAAAATAAAAGTATAGTATTAGTACCTCTTTTAAGTCTAGTAGAATACAAATAAGTATGTTGCATCTACATAGATAAAACACATCTCTACTGGATAAATTATGTATTTGTTTGATCAATTTACACTCCAAAAAGTTAGAAAGAGAGATAGAAATTGAAAATTGTAGAAGTAGGTAGTTAAAGGTGTTCCAACTATGTCAAATTACTATTGCAATGACTCACTGAAGTTAGTTATAACTAACCTCTAGCTCACCACTAACCAACCAACTAACACAGTAGTAGTCTTAGCTCACTTACTATATCCATATATATACATATGTATCATGTACTATTGAATAACAACTTGAATAACAGAATTACATTCTTGGTTAATACTCTATGATTCACTTTGTTGATGGATATGAGATTCTTGAGCTTATGAATCGCCTTTTTGAACTTAACCCCCTAATGTTCTAGAAGATTGCTCTAATCATAGAAACACTAGGAAAGGGATAATTTGTGCATCCTCTTTTGGTGAGAGAATTTTCCTTGAATTTGTGATTTTTTTTTCATTTTTTCTATTTCTATTCCTTCTTTTCTTAACCGGTGAAAAACCTTTCATGTCTTTTATCCCTGTACCTTCATAGTTTGATTGATTACTAATTGACCAAGCAGTCACAATTTTTCCATCAGGAGAAGATTCCATATTTTGAGTGGAAATAGTCTTGAAATTTATTTTTTACAGGATCTGGAAGAGCATCAACATTTAGATCCACAACTAAATCAAGACCAGGTAGAACCTTCGTTTCAAAAGGAACTACAGATGACTCTTCCTCTTGTTCTTGAGTTTCTTCGTGATTGTTCACTTTATGATCTTCTACCCGTTTAGCCTTGCTCGGGATATTACTAGATTCCTATACCATCTCACTGTTGTCATGTTCACTATATTGGGATCTAATGTTGCTATCTCTATCATTTTTGCTCTTTTCCATAATATTACAGGTTGCCTCATTATTATTTTCACCTGTGTTACTCTTTTCTAGATTGCCAATATCAACACCAATGCCATTCTCCCCTCTATTGTATTTTTTCAGAAAATTGGTATCGACTTCAACACCATTCGCTCGTGTGCCCTCTTCTCGAGTATTGTTTTGCTCAGTATCTGCCATCGTAACACATAAATCCTTCACTTTTGTAATCAGTTCATGTTCCTGCTCCATCTAATTCTCTTGTTTATTCTTCACATCCCTCTTCTTTTTGGGGGTTTTGGCTTGTAAAGCTGCTTTAAAAATCACAGTAGTTCATTTCTTAGGCATTTTTACTATCCTTGTTCTTTCTTTTCATTCTTGTCCCCATAGTAACCTTAGTTTCAGTACCAACAGTTGTTTTACATTTACTCTTTTTTTTTTGTCAGTAATCAATATATAAATATAAAGGAGACTCTAAGACAATCCTATATGGCATGTCTTAGAGGCCTCCATTTTCATTTATCTTTTTTCTTCTTTTTTTAATTTTTTCTTCATTCTTTCACTAATTAATTTATTTATTAATTAAAAAAATTCTATCATATTTACTATATGTAATTATATCACATAAGTTATAAAAAAAAATTCATCTATTTGTATTTTTCACTTAAATGACATGTCGTCTCAACTTCATTCTACTTAATTCTTATGAATTAATCAATCTATAAATACCATTCATCTATGAAATTATTGGATACTCATTTGTATTTTCTCCTTCTTCATCTTTAATAGTATTTTTTATCCTTTTTTTCTTTACATTTTTTTCATGTGATAATATGATAATCATCATTTTGATGAAGATCATAAAAATGTTTTTTAGAATTTTTTCTTGTATAATAATAGCTAAACATACACAAGTTTATCAAGATTAAGAAGCAAGTTTGATGGCGGTACAAAATTCATCAAAGAGACAATTAATTTAATTTGATACAAGTTTATCTAGAAAAAATAAGAAAGTTTAATGGTCTTGAAAGATTCATTAAGAGAGATTATCAAATTACTTAGTATGAGAAAGTATTGAAGTTTCAATGATCTATTTATCTGTCTATCTATCTATCTGTCTCTCTCTCTCCTCTCTCTCTATATATATACGTGTGTGTGTGTGTGTAACACCCCATATTTTTGTGCTAGAATTTTAATCGTCGTTCCTACACGTGTAAGCTCTACTAAGAATTATTTTCATGTGGATATAAGTTTCATGATAATTATACTAGTGTGTGAAACGTTCATGAGGTTAAAAATGTTTATAGAAATAATTTAGAGCCAAGTTGAGCTAAGATCCTTTGATTCGACCAAAGTTTGATATTTTATTCTACAAGGGTCTACTTTAAATGTGTATAAATTATTATATACACAGAATTTTTCAGATCTAGACCCACCAAATTGTAGATAATCGAATTAGCTTTCCAACGATATCAATTTGGCCTTCATCCAATACCCGAGCTAAAAATTATGCCATTTTTTGTGTGAGGCAGTAAGGGATCGCGATATCCCAGCGATGCGAGGTCTGTTTGACCCAAATAAGGGTCGCTTCACGAGGGCTACTTAACCCAACTAGGGGCAGCGACACTGTAACTCCCCAGAAAACGGTTTTCGGAGCATCACACGGTGCTTGAGGCTACGAGTAGCCCCAAGCTAACTCTTTGAGCCATTTTTATTCAGTTCAATACAAATCAACGGGGTTTTCATAAATAACCCTCAAATATCAACAGAGTAATCATCATCCAAGAATAAAAGAATTTTAGAAATATAACAAAATACGACTTATTAGTCAACTCCCAACATCTATACTAGTTTGGCAAGCCTCTAAGAAAATCAATAAAACCAGTGAGCCATTGAGACATGCCCCAACTGACTCATACTCAATTATCAAATGTAAAAAATTCCACGAAATCAACATTAGACATCACGTCCTCGGAACATGAGGACTCACCACAACAGAGGATGTAGAACAGTGTGCCCGAAGAATCACTATCGAACCTGGAACTGAGCACCTGAACCTACATTCCGAGAAAATGCAGCCCACATCCGAAGATGTGGGTCAGTACCATAAAAAGGAACAGAGTATATGGGGGTGTATGCAGTTGTATAAACATCATTATAAATATTTATAAGAAATATGCAGGATGTATGAAAGACTCACATAGCCCGACGAAAATTATCATAATCATGAGAGGATGAAATAAGTACAATAAAACATGTAAGTCATCCTATAATTTGTCAATCACTTTCAGTTCATCAAGAATATCATTTCGCATAATGTAAATATCATTTAAATCTTTCGAAAGAATAACTTTCATAATTCCACTTTCAAATCACTTCACCATTCACCATAGACACAAGGAAATACACACACACTAGGAGATCCTATAGCCGATATAAACCATGTGAGCTACATGGAGTCCAACGTACAACCCACGTTGGGGAGAGCCGTCCTATCCTTGCCATCGGAGTAGAACTATTGATATCAAATCCATACAAACTAGTGATCACTATATAAATCAGCCTCAGGCTCACTCCTACGGGGGCACATAGTTCTAGGGAAGTAAGATCGCTTTATACCTCCCACTCGGTGCTAAAGATTTCTCCCGGACTTAGCTCAGATCAGTTCAAAGACAATCCATAACAAAATAATTTTAGTAATATATAAATATACATCGGGAGCCATCATGCTTCCCATCTATCAAAATCAACCACGTTGTGGATTTCTTTCACACTCGAGTTCAAAACAACTCCATTAAGATCAAAAGGTCAAATCATTCAAAATATCTCAAATATTCAACATCAACGTGCTTATAACACACACTTTCTCAAAAAAATATAATTTTCAATGGTGATTCACGACCCAAATATCAAAATCATAATAAATATCGTTCAAGATTCATGCTTTATATTTCCACACATGTAAATTCATCTTTCAAAATCATAAACATCAAGATTTCATAATAATCATCATAAGATATGGGTTCATGCTTCAAATTCGTTAAAATCAAATAAAAATCATGCCTTTGTAAAGAAAATTACTTTTGGGCACAAGAACGAAAGAGAGTTCTTATTGAAAAACCCTACATACCTTGAATGATGAACTTTAGATCGATACTCATTTTTGAGATGTTAATCTTGCCTTTGAATGATGGTTCTTGAAGTTCTTGAACTAGGAACTTGGAATCTTGAATAAATTTGCAGAATTAATGGTGAACTTTGGAGGTTCTTGAAGTTGGATATAGGAGCTTAGGGTTTTTTTTTTGAGGGAATTTGATGAAATATAGCATATAATGCTTCTAATAGGCTTTAATATAGGGTTTTGGACGGATTTTGGGTGAGGAGGAATGACCAAAACGTCCCTAAAGATTAAATAATTCTCGAATCTGTCCTTTGGTGGACTGTTTTGATAGTCTGAAGTAGATCAACCAAAACATTTTACTCCGATATCCGAATTGGATAAAACCAATTTCATTAGAAAGAGGACTCTCATATCTTTCCGTTGATATATAGTATCTCACCCAGATCATTGTGTACGAGGAGTTATGATCGTTTGAAGTTGAAGCAAAAATACGTCAGTCCCCAGTAATTTTTCCTGCACGTTTTACTGTTCACTACTATTCACGGTTCGATCGAAATGTTCATAACTCGTCGCTCGGGTGTCCGTTTTGGATGATCCACATATCGTTGGAAGCTTATTCGATACTCTATGCAATGGTGGGTCATAATCTAAGACATTCTGCACGAAAAATTTATAATTCATTCTAGAAGATAGAACCCAACACGTTTACACACAAAATATCAACGAAAAATTTCCTGGGGTATTACATCATCCCCCCTTGGAAACATTCGTCCTCGAATGACGCTAGACATGCCAAGATTAGATAGGTAATAGAGAATACAACTGAAACCATTCGTTAGACTCATCACCACATCGTTTCTCACTCCGAATGCAACATAGAATGCATAAATTCAAGAAACTACAGCTGGACACATAATAAATGACAGCTGAACTGCTGCAACTTTTATCAAAGTGCATGATTTAGGAAAGAACGGTACCTTCGGCTTGATCGGAGTTCGCGGAAAATATGTCCAGGTACTTGGATCGCATATCCGCCTCATATTCCCATGTTGCACCTTCAACAGATTGGTTTCTCCACAACACCTTGACCAAGGGAACTTCTTTGTTTCTTAGTCTTCGGACACTGAAATCAAGAATCTCAATAGGAATCTCATCAAAAGAAAGATTTTCTTGAATGTCAGCACTCACAGAGGAATCCACAACCACAACATCACTAATATGCTTTCTAAGCATAGAGACATGGAATATTGGATGAACAGAGGACAACTCGGAAGGAAACTCGACCTCATAAGATACCTTACCAACACGGCTAATAATTTTGTAAGGACCAACATAACGAGGACTAAGCTTCCCCTTCTTTTCGAATCTCTTCACCCCCCTCATGGGTGAAATTTTTAGATACACTAGGTCACCAAGTTCAAACTCAAGGTCTCTCCTTCTAACATCCGCATATAACTTCTGGCGACTGCGCAGTTTTCAACCTTTCCCTAATCAACTTAACTTTTTCCATAGCCTCAAATACCAAATCGGGACCACTCACAGCCACTTCACCCACCTCGAACCAACCTATGGGTGGTCTACACTTTCTCCCATATAAGGCTTCAAACGGAGCCTGCCAATACTAGAGTTGAAACTATTATTTTAAGCAAACTCTATCAATGGTAAGTGATCATCCCAACTTCCCTTAAAGTCATGTGCACAAGCTCTCAACATATCCTCTAAGGTATGGATGGTCCACTCAGCCTGACCATCGATCTGCGGATGAAAAGAAGAACTCAAAAGCACTTGGGTACCAAGACCCTTCTGATAAGCTTTCCAAAATTGCAAAGTGAACTGAGTACCCCTATTCGAAATGATAGACAAGGGAACTCCATGCAGTCTGACTAGCTCTCGGATATACAATCTAGCATAATCCTCAGCAGTATATGAAGTATGAACAGGCAAAAAATGAGCAAACTTAGTCAACCTATCAACCACAGCCTAAATGGAATCATGATGGCCTCGGGAAGGAGGTAAACCAATCACGAAGTCCATATTTATCTCTTCCCACTTCTAGGTGGGAATACCAAACTCTTGCATCATACCACCAGGTCTTTGGTGTTCAACCTTAACCTGTTGGCATGTTGCACACTTAGCTACAAACGTTGCTATATCTTTCTTTATGCCACTCCACCAATAGATTTCCCGCAAGTCTCGGTACATCTTGGTGCCACCAGGATGAATAGAATATCGTGCCCCATGTGCTTCAGCCATAATCCTCTATCTCAGATCATCAACATTTGGGACACACAATCTACTCTGCAATCTCAACACACCATCTCCCTCTTGGGAGAAAACCTCTACTTTTTGGTCCTTGACTGACTCCTTCAGTCTGACCAAACTAGCATCTAAGTATTGTTTTTCCTTCACTTCCGAAACCAAGGAGGATTCGAAACTACTCTGAACCCTTACACTACCTTCAGCAGAGTCAAACAACCTAATCCCCAATCTATCCAAATGATGTACATCACGAGCCAACTCTTTCTTACCTTCTACCACATGCGAAACACTACCCATGGACACTCTACTTAGGGCATCCGCCATAATATTGGCCTTGCCCGGATGGTACAACACACTCATATCATAGTCCTTTAACAATTCTAACCATCATCTTTGCCTAAGATTCAATTCTCTCTGGGTAAACACATACTGCAGACTCTTAAGATCAGTGCAAACATCAACATGGACACCATACAAATAGTGTATCTAGATTTTCAAAGCAAACACAACAGCAGCCAAAACCATCAACATCATTAGGCAAAGTCAAAACAGGGGCTGAAGTGAGTCGAGTCTTCAACTCCTAAAAACTCTTCTCACAAGATTTGGACCACAAGAACTTTAATTTTTTTGGGTCAACCGAGTTATAGGAGACTCTATAGAGGAGAAACCCTCAAAAAATGGCGGTAATAGCCAGCTAAATCCAAGAAACTTCAGATATCAGTCGGAGAAATAGGTCTACACCAATTTCTAACAGCTTCGGTCTTTTGGGGATCAACTCTAATACCCTCGAAAGAAATGATATGACCCAGAAAAGCAACTGACCTTAGCCAAAACTCACACTTATTGAACTTGGCAAATAACTTGTGATGTCTAAGGGTTTGCAAGATAGTTCGGAGATGATCAGAATGTTTATCCTTACAATGAGAGGTACACCAGTATATCATCGATGAACACTATGACAAACATATCCAGATATGGTCTGAACACTCGATTCATGAGGTCCATGAAAGATGTTGGGGCATTAGTTAACCCAAAAAAACATAACAAGAAACTCAAAATGGCCATAATGAGTTCGGAAAGCGGTTTTCGGGATGTCACACTGCGTAATTTTGAGTTGATGATAGCTAGAACGAAGGTCTATATTTGAGAAATAACTTGTACCTTGCAATTGGTCAAACAAATCATCTATTCTCGAAAGGGGGGTACTTATTATTTACGATGACTTTATTCAGTTGGCGGTAATCAATGCACATACGCAAAGAACTATATTTCTTTGTCACAAACAACATAGGAGCACCCCAAGGAGAAACACTGGGCCTTATGAAACCCTTATCTAGTAGATCTTTGAGTTGTTCATTCAACTCCTTAAGTTCTCAGACTTAGTGTCTTTGACTCTAACCAAATGGTAAATACACCCCTTGGAAATAAGCTTTCTAGCTTTGAGGTAAGATATAAAATGACTCTTGGGTGACACAGAATTCCCAGACTACTCAAACATGGATGCACCCGAAAACTGAAACTTGACCACTCGGGTCCGATAATCAATAGAGGTATGAGAAGAATACAGTCATTCCATACCCAGAATCACATCAAAATCTACCATGTTTAACTCAATCAGATCAGTCAACAAGACTCAATGAAGAATGATAACAGGACATTTTTTATACACTTTCTGGGGTAACAATCAAATCACCCAACGGGGTAGAAACTAGGATAGGCTCAGGAATAATCTCAGTACTCATTTCAAAATTCACAGCAATCAAAGGTGTAACATATGAGAAAATGGATCCAGGATCCAATAAAGCATACACATCAAACTGAAATATATGAAGCATACAAGTAACACCATCGGGAGAGTCCTCCTGTTCCTGGCGAGACGGTAAAGCATAGAATCTATTTTGGCGCTGCCGCCAGCATTGCTAGAAGAGGCGCCCTGAGCTGGGGCTGGGCGAGTCACTAGAACTGGAGCACTAACAGTCTGAGTCTGGGTCTGAGGGCGATAGTCACGACGCCCTTGTCCATACTATGGACAATCTCTAAATCTGTGACCCATGTCACCATACCGTAAACAACCCCTCTTCTCACCCCAACACTCACCTGAATAAGCCCTACCATAATTAGGACACAGGGGATGATTTGGCTTACTGCCAGCACTGTACTGGGACCTGGATGCATATGACCTGCTACCTTGCTCCTGTCTACCTCTAGTCACGGAAGCACTAGCAGATGACGGTGCTGGCATAGATGAACGATCTTGGTATTGAGGGCGACTCCCTTCCTGCGATCTAGTCTGACCCTGTTCGTGCTGCTCGAACCTAGCTTTCTTCTTCCCTTTCATTCTATCTCTCTCATTAATCTTTTCTGCCTCAATCTGTTGGGCATGAGTCATCAGCCTAGAAAGATTCATCTTACTATTCAGCATAGTAGACCTACACTCCTTAACCACACAACTAGACACTCCAGTCACAAACTTACTCATACTAGCCTGATTATCAGCCACTAAGTCAGGAGCATACTTGGCCAACTGATTGAACTTTAGACAGTCCTCCCTAACCAGTCATAGAGCCCTATCGCAGGTTTATAAACTCTTCCATCTTTGCCTCCCTCATCTCCAAAGGGAAAAAATTATCCAGGAATGCATCCTGGAACTCTTGCCAAGTTGTAGGGGACATCTCCCTTACCTCTAACTTTCCTCCAAGAAACAACCTAGTCATAAGCAAGGTCTTTCAACCTATACGCAGCCAACTCCACACTATGTTCCTCAAATACATGCATTACCTGAGTAATCTTCCGCACCTCCTCTAAAAACAACCGTGGATCCTCATCATACTTGGACCCATAGAATTCCGGCGGATTCATCCGCATGAAGTCACGGATCCTGGCAGCAGCTGAATCACCTCACTGCTGTTGTGGAGTCAGGGCAGGGTTGGCCTAAACATTTGCAGTAAAATCTTGGTCCAGTGCCTGAAAGACTGCCCGAATTTCAGCATGAGACACGTTTTCATTTAATGGATTAGCAGGTTGAGGTTGCTGACCATCATTATTTCTTCTCGCTCGACGTAGAGGCATATTTCTGAAAGAGGAGAGCACGAATCAATAGCAGAGAGAGACACTTTAAGCACGATAGACTTCTAAAAGAAAGAATCATACTTTTTCCTAAAACGTCCTGTATCCTCTTGCTCATAGATGTGGCGCGCTACAAACCGATGATCAAGACTCTACTTAACGAGGCTTGTCAGACTCCCTAGGATACCTTAAAACCTTAGGCTCTGATATCAAATTTGTAACGCCCCAGAAAAGAGGTCCTAGAGCGTCACACGGTGCTTGAGGCTACGAGTAGCCCCAAGCTAACCCTTTGAGCCATTTTCATTCAGTTCAATACAAATCAACGGGGTTTCCATAAATAAACCTCAAATATCAATAGAGTAATCATCATCCAAGAATAAAAGAATTTCAGAAAGATAACAAAATACGACATATTAATCAACTCCCAACATCTATACTAATCTGACAAGCCTCTAAGAAAATCAGTAAAACCAGCGAGCCATTGAGACATGCCCCCAACTGACTCATACTCAGTTATCAAATGTAAACAATTTCGTGAAACCAACATCAGACATCACATCCTCAGAACATGAGGACTCACCACAACAGAGAATATAGAACAACGTGCCCAAAGAATCACTGTTGAACCTAGAACTGAGCACCTGAACCTACATTCTGAGAAAATGTAGCCCACATCCGAAGATGTGGGTTAGTACCATGGAAAGGAACCGAGTATATGGGGGTGTATGTAGTTGTATAAACATCATTATCATAAATATTTATAAGAAATATGCAGGATGTATGAAAGACTCACATAGCCCAAAGAAAATCATCATAATTATAAGAGAATGAAATAAGTACAATAACACATGTGAGTCATCATATAATTTGTCAATCACTTTCAGTTCATCAAGAATATCAATTCTCATAATGTAAATATCATTTAAATCTTTCGAAAGAATAACTTTCACAATTTCACTTTCAAATCACTTCACCATTCACCATAGACAAAAGGAAACACACACACACACACTGGGAGATACTACAACCAACATAAACCATGTGAGCTATATGGAGTCCAACGTACAACCCACGTAACAGTTGTATCAGTATTGTATTTTATAGATTCCATCATTTTATGTTTCCGCACAACATGTTATTCAATTGCTTATGAGTTATGCAGTAGAAGGGTTAGCTTGGGATCACTTGTGGTCCTAAGCATCATGTGACGTCTCGGAACAGATTTTTGGGGCGTCACAACACACATATGTGTGTGTGTAGATAGATTGATAGATACATACAGTTTTTATTGTTTAATATATTATTTCAATTAACTGTTTCGTCAAATGAAAGAAATGCACCCTTCAAGAAAAAGATTTTATTACAAAGTTTAACACTATGTAGGCAACGGAAAATGTCTTCTACTTATTGCTTTGTTGATAACATAGAACTTATTGGCTCGTAGTTTTTCATCATTTTTGTTTTTGTTTTTTTTTTACTTTTTGGATCTTCTTTTTGTTCGATTCTCTCTAATTCGAACTACATATCACTCGACTTTCACAATTAAGCATTTCAGTTAGTATTTCTTTTTCTTCAAGTATCAATAATTAAAAAAAAATTCTAACATCTCACAACCTAACTTGAAAATATGTACTCACTTTAGATACTATCTTGCTTAGTCGGCATTTCAAAGGCCCATGCCAAGAAAACAACATTAGTGGTGGATGAAAAAAAAACATACGTGACATAAACCATTGTAGATCGTTTCTCACTAATTAGAAAACTCTAGGCAAGAAAAGAGTATAGAATTTTTAATCCTTAGAATAACATCACTAATATTCTCTTTTTTAATCTTCTTTTTTTGTTATTCAAAATCACACCTAATGAGTTAAATGGGACATAATGACACTAGATTCAATTATATATTGATTTCTTTTAATGACTCACTAAAGCTATGTAAAAGAAAATTAATAACATGACACCTCTTTGGCCATGATTTAGTACATCAAGCTTTATTTTTATTTTTTCTCATTTATTTTGTTGTAAAATTATTTAAATAACTCACTTTTTATTATTCATAACTTCTATTCTTAATTAGTATTAGTATCGTAATCCAATGGTTTTATATTTATAACCTCTCTCAATTATGTAATAATTAAGTTTATGACATCTTAAGATTACACCAAAATAATATTTCTATGTAAATTATAAATTTACTTTGAACTTGGTTATCTTACACTTTTATAGTGCAATAAGTAAGAAAGAATAATTAGTTTATCTTTTCATGTCATAAACAGACAGAAATATTTCAAAAATGACTTAAATTTTTCTCTCTTTTTTTTAGCTCTTTAAATAAACTTTGTGGTAACAATATATTCTTTCTTCTTTAAATCATGAAATTTGCATCTCAAATTAGTTTTAGAGTTTCGCTCTGAGTCGAGAATTCGAGAGACTCATATTTGGAGATTGAAAAAATTATATTGTTAATTCCAGTGTAAAAGACAGTATATATAACTTAATTCTTTTATGAAGATTAAATTTGCAAAAAAATAAAAATAAAATCTATTCACTAATATTTTAATGATCGTGCGAAGCGCGACTATATTCACTAGTATATATCTAAAAGTAGCTCAAATTTCCCCTTCCTTCATTAACTTTATCTATTTTAGCTAAAATGACATGTCAACTCACTAAACCAACCTTTCTCTCCTATCACCATCCAAAATCACCTTCTTCTTTGTCATATACACCGTTAACACCAACTTATTGAGCGATGAATATTGGTTACACAGGGAAAGCTATTTTTATCTGATTATAACAATCGAGATTCAAGTGCACATAAACATTCATTCTATTTTAATTCATGTGTATTACTTCCTTTTTAATTCGTATAAAAGGGGATGCCGCTTTCTACATTTAATAGGAGTAATTGTTTAGTTAAACATATACCCTATATGACATGTTTTGATCTGAGAATTTAAAAGACATTCTATATTTATTCAAGGTAAGATGCATAAATTAAAATGGAGGGAGTAAAATCATATCTTCAAGTGAGAATATATATGTTTTGAGTTTTGACTACAATCCATGTCACTGTTCTTCATTAGTTAATACTAAGACATTGCATAAAAAATACATCTAATAAGCTAATGATCTTGACCAGAGTCCCTAACAACAGACACCTCAGTCGCAGAAGCTTTCAACTATATAAGTTACTAAAATAGAAACCTACATATTCCTATTTATTTAGACAACAATAATAAGCTTGACCAAAAAGCTATGGGCATTCTAAGTTTGTCTCTACCAAGAACCTTCAATGAATTTATTCATGCAGCCGGAGCATAATCATAATCTCCATCATCATCTCCTTCTAAGGATGCTGCAGGAGCATAGTCATAATTTCCATCATCATTACTCTCTCTAAACATGCTGCAGGGCATAATCATAATCACCATCGTCATCTCCATCTGAACCCAACCTTCTCTTCTCGAACCCAATAATCTTGAAAATTCCAGACATTCTATACCTTAGAGAAAGGTTGAAATATGAGCTAGATATTGGATGTGTACTTGTACCTCTTTTAATAAGATGTGAAGATATATGGTATTTGTGTTGTGTATGATAGGTGCAGAAACTATCTGTTTGCTTATATATAGGTAGCCGAGAGTGGACTCCTTTGTACACGTTAGGAAGTGTGTTATGTTGCGTCAAGAATGTGCACAACCATAAACTTGGATCCAAAATTCGCTTTACAGATGTCATTTTATTTGTATTCCTTGAGTGTTAAAAGGTTACATATTCTCTATCCTGGTGGAATAATAGAATCTCTGTAACTTTTTGAAAGTAAATTGAAATGGCCACAACAAAATTTCGCCTGTGTAGACGTGTGCATGGCACGTGGAAGTGTGTTTTATATACGTGGATGCTTAGTTGGCGTGCCACATAGATGCGGTTATATACACTTACAGATCGAGAACAAAATATTACTCTCTCCGTTCGCTTTTATTTATCACAAATTTCCTAATTATATTTTTACTTATCATTATTAACATATCAATAAAAAACAACTTCTTTTTTTCTATTTTATCCTTAGCATTATTAATTTTTCTCTAAGTTAATTTCAACGCATAATATAAACATCATTTAATAGAGATATTATAATAAAATAATTATGTTACTAATTAATTTTTTTAATGAATGTGCCAAATCAAAATGTAACAAGTAAAATGAACGAAGAGAGTATGTTTATTGTTGATAACTATGTTGTGATGTCGATATGTCATTTGATGTTTGAAGGCTCGCTGATACGAAGTGATAATTTAGAAAGATTTTTTTTATAATACTATTAACATTTAGCCCTTCCCATTGATTTGGAATTGGTTCTAGAATAGGGTATTCATGATATATTTAGAAAGGTGCACAACTTTTGGGAAAATATAAAAAACCAATTAACTATTTATTCTTATAGCAGACATCTTATTTCTATTTCTATATTATAGAAGAGCTGGTTTCATCAGTTCTTTATTATTTATTATTTTATTTTTAATTATTTTATAGTTTATTATATTATTTTTAATTAATTATTATAAGTTATTTATATATTAAAATTTATAATATTTTTTATTATATTACACCTAATTAATTATTATAGGTCATTTATATATTAGAATTAATAATATTTAATTAAAAATTAGATATTTATGACGTTTGTTTCAGTTGCTTTAATCATGATATTACTATATTATCCCTAATTAATTATTATAAATCATTTATGTATTAAAAAATTAATAATATTTAATTAAAAAAATAGATGACATGTCTGCCTATATTAACCCTAATTGTTCAGTGATTTATTATATTATCCCTAATTAACTATTATAAGTCATTTATATATTAAAATTAATGAATTATTAGAAGTCATTTATATATTAGAATTAATAATATTTAATTAAAAAATAGATATTTATGACGTTTGTTTCTGCTGCTTTAATCATGATTTTACTATAATTTTACTATATCATTCCTAATTAATTATTATAAGTCATTTATGTATTAAAAATTAATAATATTTAATTACAAAACCAGCTACTTCGTCATTTATTATATTATCTCTGATTGCTCCGTGATTTACTATATTACCCCTAATTAATTATTATAAGTCATTTATATATTATAATTAATAATATTTTTTTAATAGTCATTTATGTATTAAAAAATTCATAATATTTAATTAAAATATTGATTTCGACGCTGCTTCAAGAGTTGCACCATGATTTCACTATATCACCCCTAATTAATTACTATAAGTCACTTATGTATTAGAAAATTAATAGTATTTAATTAAAACAAGAAAATATGCGTTTATGACATAGTTGTTGCAATTGCTTCAACCACAATCATCTTTGAGAAGATGATCCAAGACTTTATTGTTAATTGAAGTATCTTTTGTTCCAATTTTTGTATGAAATAAGCCTATGAATATTAGTTCTACATCTTTTCTATATTTTGTAACAGGTCTCAATTTTATCATCAAACAATTAAAATAACTGGACTATACGACACATCACACTTTCTTATCATGTGAAAAAAACTCTCATAAAATTTCACTTCTTAGTGAGTACCGTCAAATAGTTATTATTTAAAAAGTTAGCATTTTAAATTAATGTTCATATATGTTTGTATTTCATCAATATCAAACATTAATACTAAAAGATGTTTATAGTATTGGGCTCGTACTGACACGGCATGCACCTCTAGTTGTATTAAGAAGAATCGGTTAAAACACGTGTCACTAGAGCTTGAAGCTTGAACTTCATACGCTTCACCCCTTACATGCTTTTATTTACTGAACACACAATATTCAACTACTAGTTATTTGATTTAATGAGTTAAACTAGTAAGTAATACTCCCTCCGTCTCATTTTACTTATCTTAAATTTCTTAATTTGATTTCTCACTTGTTATTTTTCATTAATCAAGACAAGATAATTTTTTTTTCCTTTTTACCTTAGTATTAATTGGTTTATCTCCAAATTAAAATGTAAACATCATTTAATAGGGGTACTGTGATAAAGTAATCTTGTTATTAATTGTTTTTCTTAATTAATGTGCAATATCAAATTGAAACGAGTAAAATGGGACGGAGAAAGTATGTGTTTTTAACGTCAAACAAATTTAACTGTATCATTTTTTTCTCTAGACACTTATGATGTTGGTTGAGTGCATATATATTCTTGACGCGCAACAGTCATATATATCATATATGATTATTGCCACTAAATATTTTTACTGGCGACCTTAAGATTGATGTGAGTAGTTAATGTTATTTGTGAATGCTCCTGGAATTAATCACCATAAAAAAATAAAACAAATTTGTGGCAACTAAGCTGATCACCACAAAAACAGAAGTAAAGAAATATTCTTAAAACGGTACAACTGAATTTGTACATGTGGGATTGAATTGATCAAACGATTAGATTGTATGAAGTAACTTGAAAGAAATGCACAGTAATTAATATGGGAAAAATAAATAATTAAACAATTTGAATCAAAGTATAAGATTAGATTATTAGCCTGAGCTCCAAGGAAGTTGGCTGACAACGCTACCGAAAATAGTGATATTGAGCTTTAAAACTGTAAGAACTTAATGGCTCCACTTTTTTAATCCAATTACCATATGCCAGCGATTAAATTTGATTACTTGTGATAAAAAAAAAATTCTTTCATGAATTAACAATAGACTAATTGAGAGACGTGGAATATAGAGAAAGCTATTTTTATATTTTGATGATTAATTATATAGGCTGTTAACACATCGTCAAAAAAGATTCATCTAAAATTGTAGTAATAAATTAGGTAGTGATATCAGAAAACCTAACATCTTGATGTAGAACTCAGCTACACTAAAAGAATATATAAGTTTAAATAAAACAAAAGAAAATCCACAAAAATTAACCTACCTAATTACCTTAATATCTGGTATTGAAGCAAAATTAAAAATCCATTTAAAATCTACAAAAATAAGACACATACCACCTAATTATGATAAAATCAGATTTAGATATCCACCAAAATATTATAAATATGGTTTAAATGAATAAAGTACAAAAATACAAAGAACTAAAACAAATTATTTCTGAAAAACGTAAAGAATTGAAAATAAGAATAGAAAGACTACATTATAATATATTTGCCGGAGTTAGTAAAAACTCAACAAATACACAAAAAGATGAAATATCAAAATTAGAATCACAAATAGATAGTTTAATATATATATATATATATATATCAACATGAACTATTTACAATAAAATGAACAAAGAAGAATTTATAATAGATGAAAAAATATATTAAAATCACGAAGATTTAAAATAAAAATAGAATTTTCTAATCTAGGAAGAAGATATAAGAAAATTGGTCAACATTTATATTTAATGTTAGAAAAAGAAGAATTAAAATTAGAAGATAAATTGACAGCTATGATAAGAATAGAAAGAGAAAATGAAGAAATAGATAGGAAAAAGGAAATAAAAAAATAAAAAACAAACTACAGAAGAAATACGAAAAATAGAAGAAACTAAAAATAGTAGGATTGCCGAATTAGAAAAAGAACTACAAATGTTAAAAGATTTGTATGAAGAAAGACAAAAGGAAAAGGAAGAAAAAGATAAAGAACAAAAATTACTAAACGAGATAAATCAATTTAAAGAAAAATTAGAAATAAAAAATAAAGAAATAAAAAACAAGGAGTTAGAAATAAATAATATAGATGTTAAAGAGACAGATAATTATGATTCAGGAGATAGTGAAACATATATAGAAATATTAACAAATACAAAAAATTTAGAAATCAATGAAAAACAAGAAGTAATTAATGAAGAAAACTTAGAAAATATCAACACCGAAATAAATACTCTTGATAAAAAAGAAGATGAAACTATAATACCTAGAACATCAGAAATAAGAAAACCTACATATTATTAGAATAAGTTTAAAAGAAATAATCTAAAGAATGAATATGACAAATGGACACCAAAACAAATAGTTAATAAAAATTATAACTTTTTAGACTTAGACTGTGTAATAGATACAGAAAAAATAATACAATTATGGATAGGATATATGACAACATAATTATTAGATAATACTATAAATATAACAGATGCACCAGAATATATAGAAAGAACACTAATAGGAACAGTGAAATTATGGTTTTCAAATTTAACTGAAAATAGCAAGAACGTATTAAAAACTAATAAACCTACAGAAGGAACATCATCAACAACAACTAAACTAACACCTATAGAATTATTAACAAAATATGAAACAGCTATAAAAGATGAATTTGGTAGTATGACAACAATAGAAGAAGAACAAAATGAAGAAAAAGATACAAATAGGAATTTAATGTTAAAATTAGCAATATGTAATATGTGTTATATAGATGAATATACTTGCGCATTTAAAGAATATTATTATAAAGGAGCATATAATATAGAAGAAAGTAAAGAAATAAGAAAATTATATTTTAATAAATTACCCGAATCATTTAGTTCAAAGATAATAAAGAGTTGGGAAGAAGCAAAAATAGTAGATACTCTAGGAGCAAGAATAAAATTTTTACAACAATGGTATAGAAACTTATGTGAAAAATATAGAGAAGAATTAAAAATGGAAAAAACATTGATAAGAAATTTAGCATGTTGCAAAGATAAAATAGCACCCCAATTCGGATGTGAAGAAAGATATTATAAGAAAAGAAAAAAAATATAAGAAATATAAGAAATATAAAAAATCAAAATATAAATACAAGAAACCAAGAAAAAGATATTATGTAAAAAATGATAAATACAAAAGATCATATAGAAAAAAGAAGTCTATAAAAGAATGTACTTGTTATAATTGTGGAAAATTAGGACATTTAGCTAGAGATTGTAAATTACCTAAAAATCCAAAAAATAAATAAATATCAGAAATAAAAATAGATAATACAGAATATATGCAGATAGATTATACAGATTATGAATTAGAAAGTGAAGATAGTATATATGAAATTTCAGAAAATAAAATAGATAATGAAATAGATAGTGAAATAGATGAATCAAATGACTGAAAAAGATATAAAAATAATAACAAAGGAAGAATATTTAAATGATGAAGGAACAAACCAAAAAATAATATTTGACAGTAACATATTTGATGAAATAAAAGGAAAAGAATTAGACTTAAGTGTAGAAAAAATATTTAAAATACCAACAATAAGAAATCTATTTACTAAGTAAAAAGAAGAATATTATGTAGTATGCCAAAAGGAACATGTAATAGACTGTAGATATGCAAAAGGTAAAGCTAGTATACCACTAGTAACAAAAAGAATAATTAATAAAGAGATAAATGATATAAAAAGTAGAGACCCAATAAAATATGTACATCTTAGAGGTACAGAGATATTAATAAAAACATGTTTTAGAGAAGGAATAGATACACCAATAGAAGTATATTTAGCAAATGATAGAATTATAAAACCTGTAGAAAAAAACATAATAACTGCCATAAAAGGAAATTTAATATACCAAAAATTTAAATTTATAATAAGTGCAAATTATTCAGTAGCGGTAACAGATAAAAATATAGATAAATCATTAGTATTATATTAGAAAATATCAGGAATAGAATTAACCCCAGGAAGTAAAAGATTTACAGCAAGATGCAAAAATTTATATGTATTAACAACAAAACATAAAATAACAGGAAAAAATAAGATTAACAAAATACGAATAGAAAGTCTATTCGAACAAATTGTAAAAACAATAGATTATAATGATTATAGCTATAGAGACATAGGTATAGAAGAAAATTTAAAAATAATAAATCATAGAATAAGTACAAAGAAAAGAATAGCTGATGAAAAACGAGAATCATCAAGCTCATAAAAAAGGACAAGTTATGAAATAAATTTAACAAATAATTTAAACCAATATTACATAACAGGAAAGGTAAATGAAAAAGAATATTTAATACTCTTAAATACAGGACATGAAGAAAATTATATAGCAAAATATCTAGTAAAAAATGAAGAAATAAAAACTGATATATGCCCAGACCTACCAAGAAGTTTAATAAATAGTAAAATTATAGCAGAAAAAAGAAATAATAATAGGAATTAGAAAAATAAAAATAGAATTTGAAGTAAAGGAAGAAATGCAAAAATCAGACATAATATTAGGAATAAAATAACTAGAACAAGTAAAACCATATAACATAGAATATACACAATTAACCTTAACATATAACAGAGAGAAATTATTCTTAAGAAGAGCCTTAACATAAAATGAAAATATATGTATTAATGAAGATAGTAGTAGAAGGATATTACAGTAGATATTACACGCCTATGATAGATACAGGAACAGAAGCTAATTTATGTAGATATAATTGCTTACCAGAAAGCAAATGGGTTAAATTACAAACACCAATAGTAGTTAAAGGATTTAATAATGAAGGAAGCTTAATTATTTATAAAGCTAGGAATGTAAAAATACAAGTATGGGATGAGATATTAACAATAGAAGAAATTTATAATTATGAACTAACATCAAAAGATATACTTTTAGGAATGCCGTTTTTAGATAAATTATACCCACATATAATAACTAGAACAGATTGGTGGTTTACAACACCATGTAAACAGAAAGTAAGAGCAAAAAGAGTTAATAATAAAATAAGAAAGAAAATTGATTGGATAAAAGGAAGCGAAAAAATTACACAAAAGTTAGAAAATATAAAAAATACTGAAGATACAATAGAACTAGTTGTATTTTCAATAAATAAAACAGAAATAACTATATTTTTAATAAATAAGATAGAAATAATTAAGAAACATTAGAACAATTATATAGTGAAGATCAATTAAAAGGATGAAAAAAACATAAAACTACTATAAAAATTGAATTAATAGATAAAAATAGCATAATAACCCAGAAACCATTAACATATAATTTTGACAATTTAAAAGAATTTAAAATGCATATAGATGAATTATTAAAACAATATATACAAAAAAGTAATAGTAAAATAATCGTCCAACATTTATAGTAAATAAACATAGTGAACAAAAAAGTGGAAAGAGTAGAATGATTATTGACTATAGAAATTTAAATGCAAAGACTCTGACATATAATTATTCAATACCAAATAAGATATTAAAAATAAGGCAAATACAGGGATATAATTATTTTAGTAAATTCGATTGTAAATCAGGATTTTACCATTTAAAGTTAGAAGAAGAATCTAAAGAATTAACCGCATTTACGGTACCACAAGGATTTTATGAATGGAACATATTGCCATTTGGATATAAAAATGCACCAGGTAGATATCAATATTTTATGGATAGTTATTTTAAACAATTATGTAATTGTATAGTATACATAGATGATATATTATTATATACAAAAACTAAAGAAGAACATTTAAAATTATTAGGACAATTTACAGATATAATAGAAAAATCGGAAATAAGTTTAAGTGAAAAGAAAGCCAAAATCATGAAAAATCAGATAGAACTTTTAGGAATACAAATAGATAAGAGTGGAGTAAAAATGCAACAACATATAGTACAAAAAATAATAAATTCGAAAGAAGAATTAGATACAAAAAAGAAATTACAATCATTTTTAGGATTAATAAACCAAGTAAGGGAATATATTCCAAAATTAGCAGAAACTTTAAAACCACTACAGAAAAAATTAAAAAAAGATGTAGAATATAACTATAATGAAGAAGATAAAAAACAAGTTCAGAAAATAAAATTACTTTGTAAAGAATTACCAAAACTACAATTTTCAGATGAAAATAGAAAATTTATATATATAGTAGAAGCAGATGCTAGTGAATGTAGTTATGGAGGAGTACTTAAATACCGCTATGAAGCAGAAAAATTAGAACACCATTATAGATATTACTCAGGTACGTTCAATGAAACAGAAATAAAATGGGAAATAAATAGGAAAGAATTATGTTCATTATACAAATGTTTGTTAGCATTTGAGCCATATATTGTATATAACAAGTTTATTGTACGAACCGATAATACACAGGTACGCTGGTGGTTAACAAAGAAAATATAAAATTCAGTTACAACAAAAGAGATTCGAAGACTAGTCTTGAATATATTAAATTTCACATTTATAATTGAAGTAATTAGTACTAACAAAAATGTTATTGCAGATTACGTATCAAGAAAAAGCTATACAGACTGATATAATAGAAGAGGATACTCTAGAAAAAATACTCAACACCCTAACTACGCTTTCAATGAAAATGGATAGTATGGGTAATGAAATAGAAAAGCTAAAGACTAATGAAGTTAAACTGAAGTCTATAGCTACAAATCAGCTAACTCAATAGTGTGCAGAGCTATGTCAATTGGAAGACATTAAAGTTCCAAAGCTAGAAGGAGACGATGGGACACTCCATAAAACCCATAACATTTATCAATCTACTTCTGCAGGTACAAGCAAATGAGTTAGGAAAAACACAAATATGAACCTAAAAAAGCTATTTGATAAACCATATATACCAAATACATCAAAAAATCCCATGTTTAGACCCCCACAAATTACCACATATCGAGATAGTCTAAACCAAGACAAAAAGACTTACAACTACACAGCCCGGACATATATAGAAAATATCTACAATTTACAAACCTTTTTAAATACCAACCCTAGAGCTATAAACATCTAAGAACCAGATACAAACTATATAACCCAAAGATTGACCGGATATAATAAGCTAATTGCTTTATCTAAAATCAAACCAAGTCTAGTTAAAACTTGCTATGAATATGGACTACTCAATACTGTATATACCTCTGACGAAAATGAGATATCCACTATACCGAAATATATGAAGCATTTATCATTTTTAAAAGAATAACCAAAGGTACCCTATTTTTTATAAAAATTTACACGGCACCAGCAGAGATATTATATGATGAAGTTAAAAAACCCATAAAAGTTGTAAAGATAGGAATTACACAAGACATGATTATACCACAAGATATTATTCCACAACCAGAAATACCTAGAATTGAGATACCAAAATTTTATGCGAATAAGAGGATTATCGGACAATCTACAATTTGCAAGAGCTAGAGAACACATATTGCAACCAAAATCCCATATGGAGTTATTATTCAAGAAATCATGTACTAATATATTCAAATTCAAAGGAATTACGAGAAACAGATATGAAAACTATTAGGCAATGGATTCTGACGTTACTCAAACTAGAGACAGAAACTATCGCCAGAGCTATCAGATAAAAATTTATTTCAGAAGAATTATTAACCAGATATTGTAAGACAATTGGACATAAATATCCAGATCATAAATGTTCAAAATGTAATGGAGGAGATAATGATATCCCAGAAGTTCAGCTAGAACAGAAGAAAAATCAACCAAGTAGATAAGAACGTCAGCTGAAAGATACAAGATAAGAAGCAATAATGGAGATATGGAAAAGCAGCAGATACGACAACGAGAAGATATCAACGGAGAAATAATAGAAGACAAGCTATTAAATTGTGAAAGCAACATGTAAACTTTCATAATTCATTTTACGTAAAGTATCGAAATTTTTTGTATAGGTTAGATTTTTAGACTTTTTAAACTTTTTGACTATTATTAGTCTAGGCATTAATAATTTTTGTCTTATTAGGAGACATTTGGTAAAGTAGACTAATTTTAAAAACGTGAATACTCTTGTAAAGATTCATTCAGTCTATAAATAAGAGGAACCGAAGGCATTGCAAAGCAAGCCTTCATGTGTTGAAGCAAAAACTCTCTCCTGTCCATAACAAATATTTTGCTTAGTTATTAAAAAATAGATTTATTTCAATGGAAAAAGTTATGGAGGAACAAACCTTAGAAATATCAAACCTACCCGAACAGGTATATTTATTTATGATTATGAATAGCTAAATTCATAATTCCCAACAATCATGGTATGATAAAATAAATTCATGTTAGTTACTTTATAGTAGAATTATTCGAAGAATAATATGTTAAGAAGTTTATTAGCAAAGTGGAAACGGAGAAAAATCCCTAAGAACTATGCCATCCTAATGGTGAAACCAATGAGGCAAGAAGCCGTGGTGGGGAATAACTAGAGTAGAGGTGTTGTTTAAGGGAAAAATATCCAGATTACCATGCTAATAGTGACCGAGAATATGTTATTTAAGAATAATCTAGTATATAGTAATCTAAGATGACCATATTTTGTTATGTACATGATTGAAGGGAATATTTTGAAAATAGCAATTTTATGAAAATGAATAATTATTTATCTGATGTAATGGTCGATAAATTTAAAATACTTATTTTGTATGCACTTAAGAATATAAAAGTAGTAGATATAAGAAAAATCATATTAGAAAAAGCATCCGGTAAATATTATATGACTAGAATAAATTACATACCATATCTACCTAACTACTCTTACAAATACTTACCATGATAAATTACATCTATCTAGAATTTTTGGAAAAAGATATGAGAAACATACAGTTAATAGAAAAACAGATGAAAGTAAATTTAGACAAATACATGGAAACTAAAGATATAAAATATATAGAATTTCTTAATGAAAATATGCAAGAACTACTAAGACTAAAACAAACAACTACAAAATATTATAATAAAATATTTAGTCAATTTTAAATGATAGATAATCTTAAAGTCTTAATCTTATATATACTTAGGGATATAGAAATTATAGATATTAAGAAAATAATATTAGAAAAAGTATTAGACTATGAAATTAAAACTATAAATTGGATAGCACAGTTATACCTGGATAATTACCCAGATGGATATTATTCAGATTAAGAGATGTTAGAATATATTAGAAAAACTAGAGAAAATCAAGATAATCTAAATAAAGAAATTAATTATAGAAACCGAATTAGAAAAATAATGGAGAATCTAAAAGAAAAATTAATATGGATAGAAGAAACCTTAGAAAATTTAGGAAAAAGTACATGTGATAGTTTATATAATTTTAAAAACTTGCTACGAGAAGAACAACACAAAATAATAAATAACATTAAAAATCTAGAATTAGATATACATTACACTACAATTAGGATAAATTATTATACAGAAATCTGTAACTCTGCAATTACTACAGGATAAAATGATAGGCTACAAATATTTAAAATATTAAAAAAAAATATGGATGAAATAATATCACAAAGAATCCATTATATATAATAGATATATTTTATCTTTACACGTTAGTTATCCGCACCCCCTACTAATGGTAGTTGACAAGCCATCAACTAGTTTACGGGTTATCAACTGAAATCGTCAACTGCGAAATTCCTATATTTTTTTTAGTTTCTTTAGGGGTATTTTTTTCTTTTCCTCACCTCCAACCCTACCCCACGACTTAAATCACTCTATAAGCATTATTTACTCATCAGTTATCAATTTTTAAACGTTCAATATCCTCTCTTCTCTTAAGAGAAAAGAAGATAGGGTTTCTTTTCAAAATTCATATTTCTAAGGCTCAGATTCAAGGTGTCTCAAATTTTGTTCATCAAAAAGAAGGTAAAACGATCATAATACTCATGAGCTTAACTATGGTGTTTTCATATTCTAGAAAATTATATTTATATACATATGCTATGGATTTTAAAATTGTTGAAGATTATGAATTACGAACACCTTTTTATGATGAAATTTATGCATTTAATTAGTGTTGTGAAATATTTATTGAATGATGAAAAGTTTGAGTTTTAAATGCTTCTTTAGCAAATTATATATTTTTTTATTTATGTGGATTCAAAGGATGTTTCTTGTATTTTTAAATGCTCTTATTTTCTCAAGGAGAGTGTATGAATCATGAAAAGATGACCACTTTTACTAGTTATAAAAATGTCTTTAAAGAATGTGGTTTTACCTAAACTTGCTCATGGATTTTGTAAGAGAATTCTTATGTGATATCTGAATTAATATGGTGGTCTATGATATATATTTCGAATGAAGGGCTATGAGGATGATATGATATGATACAACTTGCAAGTCTAGATATGACGATACCTTTTACGGGATGCCCTTAAAAGAATATGAGATGAACTTTTATAAGAATGAAACATGATTTTAAGAGGCTAAAAATGGTCTTTAAGAGGGTTAGATGGTTAACCGAGAAGTCATGAGTTGATAATCTTACAACCCAAAATAGTGTTTTCATGACGCTGGAATTGATTCAGTCCTGAAATATGGATGGGCCACGTATACTTTCCTCGGGCATTGGTATACTAAAATAGAATGTAGAGACTCCAATCCTTGTGGCAAACTTAGATTTGGGGGCTTGGTCAATGAGTTAAAGTCGAAAAATATACCCCGTTGATAGTAAAAAGGTCGAGAATGCCATCTAGCTCTAAATTAAATAAAAAAGTTGAGTCTATCTTTTTACGAGATTGATTGAAGCTTTTAAATTATTCCCATGTATTTTGATTTTTATTTTTGTTAAATTATTTTCATAAATCTCTTATTTATTTTGCATAAAATATATGTTGTTTTGGGGTTGTTCTACATGCCAATACATTCCAAGTATTGACCATCCTCGGACGGATACATCGTTTCAAAATAAAGGTTTTGAGGCTCAATCTCATGGTCCATCACAGTATTAGAACCATCTGAAGCATCAGAGTTGGCGTGCCTCCGTCTTTTGAAAGGCGTTTTTTCATGTGTTCATGTCTTTTAGTTTATGATCCTACCAGTGGCCTTATCCCGACCTAGACAGTTATTCTTCAGTAGAGGCTTCGTAGACTAGATTTGGTTAACTTTTTTGTTATGACCTTATTGATGTTAGATGTTTTATTATAAGATATCTTGAACTTCATTATATCTTCCGTATTTCTCATGAATTATTCTTATGATAGTATGCTATGGCATCTCTCAGTCCTTTTTGGTTAGGGATTCTCGTCACGGCCAAGGCCACGACTCAAATCCTGAATACTTGGTATCAGAGCACGATTAAGAATCTCAGGGTATCTACAAAGCCATGTTGAGTTGATACAAGACAAGATACAAAAATTTGCAACACACACAAACGAGGGGGAAACAAGGAGAAACACGAGGTAACAAGTAAGATAAATAGATAGAAAGACACACACAAAATGATATTCGAAAGGAAAAATAAAAAGTATATCAAACCCTAAACCCCCTCTTAACGATTACTACGAGCACCTAACTCTTACTTATACCTCAACGGAATCGGATTTCCGAGCAATCAATATTTCGAACCGAAGTATCAACACAAGCTAGTCCAAGCTTGTAATTCACTCATAAAGAGCATTCATTCATAAATTATCAAAAGTTGTAAATGAAATGACTAAGACATCTATTTATAGTGTTTGCCTTTGCATAAATTAGCTTGTTACAAAATATCCCAAAGTGGCTATTTGGGAATAACCCACAAGGGATCTTCAAAGAATCCTCCAAGCTCCAAGCAATTATCCACACATAGAATTGCGGTTTAGGAGATGAAAAGAGGTCCACCAAGTCCATTCTCGAGCTCTTTGCTTGACCATGGATTGTACCTCTTTGTATTGGCCTCGAATGATTTAATCTAAAGCTTTAAGGCCCCTTTGGCTTGTATCATCCCCCTTCTTGAAAAGGATTCGTCCTTGAATCCAAACCTTGCAAAAACAAAGGAAGGATAAACAAACACGATATCCTCAGGCATTAGTGTTAGATTTAGCACAATCAATCATAGCATCATGCCAAGCTCGCACACACTTAAGATATAACCAAGCATCGAAATAATCAATCAAGGGTTTATAACCCCAAAAGGTAAGAACTACTTGGTCATTCAAGAGCTTTAAACAAAATGGTATGTTAGAGGAACCATTGTAGTAAATCAACCGCTCATGAAGGTTCACATGGGTTCCAAAACTCAATAACCACCAAAACCTTCTATGTCTCTCATTTGTGTTAGAGATCCTTCCCTTACACAACTTTGGTCCCTCAAGTAGATTATAAATCTCCAAGAAAGAATTTCCATCTTAGGGATAAGTTCCAACACCCCACACCATGGTTGTCTTGTCTTCTTGCCCAAGCACCAAGTGGTATAGAGAGGAACCATCATATTTTAAATTATCACCAGGATCAAATGGGTAAAGTGACCATGGATATAGGTTTAGGAAACACTTATTTTCCCCAAATTACCACCAATACAATTACCCTCTATACTAGCATGTTCATTAAAAAAAGGCAATTAGGTGGTTACTCCGATTCAATCAACCAATATTTTCAACATCATTATTCACTTGAGGTCCTTTAAACACTTCACAAGCATTCCTAAGAGATGGGATAGGTTCACACACAAGTTGGTCCTCATGACTTCCACAAGACAATATACTATCACTCATCACAACGGCTTCAATACTAGGTTGACATAAATTAATCTTTCTAGAAGAGTCAATTTTGTCATCATTATGATCAACTAGTGTATCCATACTCTCAAGTTGTACATTATCATAACGAAGTAAAGAGACATTAGACTTACCTAAAGATAATCTATCATTCACAGTTAGTTGGCTTCTAGCCTCATTCACTAGAGTACAAGAGTTAGCTTTGTTACCTTGAAGTTCAATTAAAGCATGTCCACTCAAGGGGGATTGAATATTTGGTGGATTAGGAATGGTGGATTTAGGAAATCTTAGACGATCTATCATATTGTCCATATTCCCTAAAAGAAATCTTTCCCTGCTCTCCATTCTTCCTTCAAGAGATCTCATTCGGCTATCCATGGAATCAAACCTTCCCATGATTGATCCAACCTAACTAGGAATCTCACCTCCATCCACCATTGTGCCTATAAAAAGAAAAACGAAAATAAAAAAA